>CM077240.1:4795000-5395000 GCA_039654775.1 Spinibarbus caldwelli
CAAATTAGAGCAGATCATGCAAGAGCATCGTCTCGTCTCTCTCATCACTCTGTTGCGAGGTTTGTGTGCTCCACCTTTATAAAATCACATCTTCAAGTTCTTCAATACCTAATACCTGTTATACACTCTAAAAACTCAAATATTGCCTAAATGCATCATAAACAACTTCTACATAGACGGACAGACAGAATAGCAGTTACAACCTCAATTCCAGAAGAGTTTGGACGTTTTGTAAAATACAATAAAATCAAGAATTTGTGATTTGTTAATTCTCTTTAACTTCTATTTAATTGACAAAAGTACAAAGAAAAGATTTCCAAAGTTTTCACTGACCAACTTAAATGTATTTTTGTAAATATAAACAAATTTACATTTTTATGGCTGCAACACACTAGAGCCCTGCATTTCAGCCCGGGCCCAATGGGCCGGGCTTCGGGCCAATTTTCACGTCATAGTTTAGACACGGGCCGGGCCTCAGGCCTGTTTTAGGCTTCTCTTTATTTTTATATTTTAGACATCCATAAATTAGTGATGAAAAAAAAATATTGCCGGACTGGTGGAAACAATACGAGACTGTGCCACCACGATTGTCTAGAGCGGCTCGATGGTGTTTAGTGTCCCACAGCAGCGAGCGTGCCGTCAGCGCAGCTGAAGACTTCTGCGTTCAAATGCACGCAATAGGCTAAAGCTTGCCGCAAAGCCCCAGCAAAAGTAATTACCATGAATGTGTCCAGGGGAAATAGTAAGGAGATATTTGAATTATTTACTAATAAACTAGTGTTTTCTGAGTCTGTGTCGCAAGGATGAAGTTGCCGATCCTGACTAGCCGTCTCCTCATTAGACGCGCCTTTAGAGAGAAATGCATCTTTATGGATTATGATTATGATTATAATGAAAGAGTTTTTGTTTTCGATTTGTTTTATTTCGTTAAGTAGTAATTTCAAGCTTTCTATAGATATATTTATCATGTCTGTGAGGCATGTATTTGCTGAGTTTCGGTTCATTTTTGTGAAGCGCTCCTGTTCAAGACGAGACCACAGAAAGTGCATCATGTTTGTTTTCTTTATTTTATAAAAGCACAACGTTTTGCTGATATTGTGAGTGCACACAAATAAAAGTAGACCCTTTACAGTTCCGAATGATGTATTACTCTTTCCTTTATGAGCAAAAATGACAGCTTATCCACTGAAAAAAATGCAAGTGATCACTCTGGCGTCTCCATGTCCTGCAAAGCACGCTTTAGCTTCCACTCTCTGCACAAACTATTGGATATAGCGCACATTTATCTAGGTTTAATGTTTAAACATTGTTATATGCTTGAACTGTTTTATATCTATAGATTTTATTTTAGGCAAGTCGTGATGATTTGAGAATGCTAAATTGATCAAACATAGACTTTGATCAGCTTACTGTATGCCGCTGGCCGCTTGGTCGTTACTTTAAAAAACAAAAACTTACAACAAACAAAAAATGCTCCAAATGTTTTTTCTAAATTAACTTAATAAAAAAACGAAACGAAATATAATCACTTTGCCATTACATACAAAACTGAACTATTTTAATAGCTGAAACAGTAGTATAAGCTGTTTTGGGAGAAGGGGGAAAAAAGACTGGTTCAGGTCAGACTCGAGCCGGTAATTCTGATAAGCTGTTGGACAAGGGCCGGGCTAGGGCCTGAGCGTCTCGGGCCAGGGCCGGGCTAGGACCTAAATTTGAGACCCGTGCAGGGCTCTACAACACACTACAAAAAAGTTGGGACAGAGGCAAAATGAAAGCGAAAAGGCTATAGAATATCCAAATAAACTGTTTTGGAACAGTTCACAGTAAGCAGGTGAATATGGTAATAGGTGAGGGTATCATGTTTGGGTATAAAAGGAGTATCTCACTTCTTTGCAAGCAAAGCTGGATCATGGCTCATCACTTTGTGCCAAATTTCATGAGAGAAGTGTCAAACAAATCTAAAATCACATTTCTCAATGCAAAATCACAAAGAATTTAGGTCTTTCACCAACTACCATATATAATAATGTGAAAAGATTCAGAGAATCCAGAGAAATCACAGTACAAATAGGGCAAGGCAGGAAACCTCAGTTGAATGTACTTGACCTTTGAGCCCTCAGATGGCATTGCATAAGAAACCGTCATGCTGCGGTGTTAAATATAGCCACATGGGCTCAGGAGTACTTCAGAAAACAACTGTCATTTTCACAGTCTGCTGTTGCATCAATAAATGCAACTTGAATATCTGTTACTCAAGGAGAAAGCTGTATGTCAGTTCTATGCAGTGATGCCACAGGGTTTTCTGGGCCAGAGCTCATCTCACAGAGTCAAAAAGACGGTGGAAATGTGTGCTGTGGTCAGATGAGTGCAGATCTGTCTCCTTTTATAAAAATAATTTGTTACGTTTATATAGCGCTTTTCTGCAAAGCGCTTTACATGGAAGGGGGGGAATCTCTTCAACCACCACCAGTGATGATGCAACGGCAGCCATATTGTGCCAGAACGCCCACCACACACCAGCTTACTGGTGGAGAGGAGAGAGAGAGTGATGAAGCCAGTCAGAATATGGGGATGATTAGGAGGCCATGATGGTCAGAGGCCAATGGGAAAATTTGCCCAGGATGCCAGAGTTACACCCCTACTCTTTTTCGAAGGACATCCTGGGATTTTTAATGACCACAGAGAGTGAGGACCTCAGTTTAACGTCTCATCCGAAGGACGGTGCTTTTTACAGTATAGTGTCCCCGTCACTAAACTGGGGCGTTAGGACCCACAGAGACCACAGGGTGAGCACCCCTTGCTGGCCTCACTAACACCTCTTCCAGCAGCAACCTAGTTTTCCCAGGAGGTCTCCCATCCAGGTACTGACCAGGCTCTACCCTGCTTAGCTTCAGTGGGCAACCAGTCTTGGGCTACAGGGTGATATGGCTGCTGTTGTTTTGAAAATGTATGATAAGTCATGAAAAAGATAATCAGACAACGACGATCACAGACTGCTGAGCAGCTGAAATCTTGTATCAATTGGACAAAAATTTAGCTTGCAAAACTCAATTCTCAAAGATTAAACATTGTAATTAAAAGTGTTTAAACATGCCACTGTCCGAACTTTTTAGGAGTGTGTTGCAGCCATCAAAATCAATATTTGTTTATATTTACTCAATAAAATTAAGTTGGCCAGTGAAAATTTTGGAAATTATTTCTTCTTTTATGGCATTTCACAAAACGTCCCAGTTTTTCTGGAACTGGGGTTGTAGTTTGTTCCAGGACACATGCCATGATCTGACTTATTTCAGGAATTCTTTCCACTTCACTTAAACATACAATCTCTGACTTCCCTAAACAGTTCCCTCAGGAAAGCACCATCACCGTTACTGGAAGTTTCTGCTGACAGACCCTCATTCCCTCGATTCTGACAGAGGGACCGAGCAAACCTATTCTTTATGTTATGTGTCCCTTTATTTTATGTCCAAACTCTGAGTATTATTTTTATCATGTCACCAAACAAATCAGGTAAAATTGCAGACCTTTAATACTAATATTTCTTATTAAAAAAATAACTAAATAAATTAAAAAAAAAAACACACACATTTTAAACTGAAGCAGTATGGAAAAGCACATCTTCTGTGTGTTGTCTTGAAGCTCAAACAGCAGAACATGGTGCTAGTAAAGCCAAGATCATGGGTTTGATTCACAGACTGTGGTTCAGAGTTAGGGATTTGCAGAGACACTTTGCAGGCATGTTTATGACCATAATTGAGAAAAGGTCACAAAATTTCAAGTACATAGGTTAAACAGTAATTCAGACAATTCAAAAACAACTTAAGAACTTCCAGTAATCGAAATAGATCAAACTGATCTGCAGCCTAATATAAGGGATGCAATCCCAAAATGAAATTACATTTGTGAAGTCACAGCAGATCATGCTTAATCTATCCCACACCACACAGCTCTGGTGTATGACAAGGGTTTTAACTAGATTTAACCACATAATACTTATAACTACATTAAGTTGTTTTAGTTTATTGTATTGCGACTATTTTGTTTGTCTATGTTTTTTCCCAACAACTCAAGCATACCTGTAGGCCTACAGAGCAGTGCATAAAACCTAATCATTAGGGAAAATAATAGTAAATAATAAATCAGCATCGTTGTGAATTCCAGGTGATCAAGAGCTTATAACGTTCCATTTTAACTCACTGCATTCTGGCAGTAGTGGTAACTTGCACAACATAAACACTCATCATGAATTCCACAGGATGGTACAAAGTTAGTAAAAAAAAGCCAAAGTTTGAAGTGGAATGCAGTGCAGTCTCTACAAACTAGCTGACGAGTTTAATCAAGTGTTTTATTGGATAGACATACAAAATGTGCTGTGTTGGTGTACCTCCAGGATCAGGGTTAGGAAACAATCTTTTCTCGATAAATGTTGATCATGGGTAGATTTGTGTTCTTTAACTGATCAGATCCTGCACCTCTGCAGATGCTGTTTTCTGTGAGAGCACAGAGGAACGCTCTCCTGAGGACAAACAGAGACGAGCCAAGCAGACCTTTGAGGAGATGATGAACTACCTGCCAGGTACTTCATAACAGCTGCAGCTATAAGCAGACCTCTCAAGTATATTTTCCCATCCATTTATGGTTATGTGTTGTCATTTTGAAGGTTTATTTAAACCAGTAATAAAAACAAATAATAATACATACCTAACCATATAATAGCATTTAGCATAGGCAGTTAGCATTTAAAAGGGAGAAAACATGGTCACTTTATTTTAAGGTCCAATTCTCGCTATTAACAAACCATTACCCTGCAAAAAATGCTTTTCTTACTTGGCAATTTTTTGTCTTGTTTCCAGCCCAGATATCTAAAAATTCTTAAATCAAGAAGGATTTTCTAGAAAAGTAAAAATTGTCTTGTTTTCATAAAAAAGTCAAAATTAAGTGAGTTTTTGTTTGAAACAAGCAAAATAATCTTATTTTCCGTTTGAAATAAGATTATTTTGCTTTACCACATTAGTAGATTATTTTGCTTGTTCTAAGCAAAAACTCACTTAATTTTGATTTGTTTTTTTTTTCTGAAAACAAGACAATAATTTTTACTCGTCTAGAAAATCCTTCTTGATTTAAGAATTTTTAGATATCCGGGCTGGAAACAAAAAAAAAATCTAAGTAAGAAAAATTTTTATTTATTTATTTATTTATTTTTTGCAGTGTAACTACGACTTTTGACTAGGTAAATTCCTAATTTGCTGCTTATTAATAGTTATAAAGCACATATTCTACCTTACTAAGTACTAATAAACAGCCAATGCATAACCAAACACTTATATCTGCAAATATTGTTAGGCGATTAATCAGCATATCATGTAGTCTTATGTTGACAAACATTTTAGATGAACATCCCTAATTGATGTGTGGTGTTTCTCAGATCTAGTTGGGAAATGTATCGGTGAGGAAGCAAAGTATGAGGGAGTCAAGATGCTTTTCAACGCCATTCAGCAGCCTCTGCTCAACAAACAGGTACAAACTGCCGTACAGTCATCTAACGTCCTCTCACTCTCTGCTAAGTGGCCTTTTCTCTTTCATTGATCTTTTTTGCTGATAGATGACGTACGTGTTGCTTGACATCGCTGTCCAGGAGCTGTTCCCAGAGCTCAGTGAGGTAACGCTCTCCTGCACCATAGTCACACTGTGACACAAAGCAGCTCATCATGTTATTAATGGAGCTTCTGCTGTTTTGTCTTTTGTAGAATCAGAAGGCAGGTCTCTCCGTCTCCACTAGATGGATGTAAAACATTATCGGACCTAACATCAACATTATAAAGCGTTTATTGCACTACTAAAACACAATTATTTATAATGGGGTTTGTATGCCATGGTTTTTCATGGAATCATTGGAAGCCTGCCTTATTTTTCCAGTCTAGTTATAACAAAAGGTTTGGATCAAGTAGATTATGCATAATTCAACACACATAATGTCATTATCAGCATGATAACATTCTTCAAATCAGATGTAAATAAACCATTTTACAATCTTGATGGTCCCTGAAGATACTCAAAAAGACAAAGATACAGACAAGTAAAAAAAAAAAAAAAAAAAAAAAAAAAAAAAAAAAAAAAATCAAAGACAGAACTGAGACATTTCATTTAGTGTGTCAGCCATGTACAAAATAAAAGTACTGAAAAAAATGTTTTGTAAATGTTCTGGCTTTGTGCTCAGTAAATAAAATCTTAATATATCCAGCTGCTTTGTCCCTGGTTATGTGTTTTACTATAGATCTTTTTTTTAATTTTTTTTTTTTTTTTTTAACATATAATCTATTTAAAAATAAATGCTTTATAAAAATATGAATAGCTATCTTAGGAAAAAAGGATGGAGATTTCTTGCCAGACAAACCGCTATCTATAATCATCACAAGCTGTGCTGTTTAATTAACCATAATCATCATCAAGAAACAAATTACAGATATATAACATTACACTTTTTTATAAGAATCTCATGAAAAGATGTACAGGTCATAATTGAGAAGAGAATAGGAAGATAATTTGAATAAAGAAAAGGTCTGTTTGAGGACAAAATGTTTTTTTCTGCTTTTTTTATATGACAGTCCATTTTTAAAAAGCAAAACAAAAAAAATATTATTGTAATGCAAAACAATAAAATTCAACATGAATTAAATCATACTACCATGATACATAATGCAAATTCTACTTCACGCTTTAATTATTTTTTTTTTTTTTTTCACCTTGCAGTCATGAGAATTTAAGGTTAGGTTTTGCTGAATTATCATGAAATATTACAAATATTATTATCTTAATGGGCCTAAAATAGGCTTTTTAAGAAAAAATGATTTTGGAGTGAAACATGATCTGGACATCTTTTTGTGAGATTCAGCATAGTATACCCTCTATGAATTCTATACATTTTAAAGAGATATAGAATAAAGAGCCTGTATTGAAGATTTCTATAGAATAAGAACTTGTGTAACAAGATGACTGACTTTCTTTGATCCTTGCTATGTCACAGTGTTGTGAGTTAATCTGTTTGCTCTATGACAGTAACTAATCTTTGGATTAAAGGTTTCTTTTTTTTCTCTCTGATTGTACAATTACACACACATGGCTACATGTTTGTTTTTTGTTTTTTTCCATTACATAATAAATGACTAAACAAACATGACCCAGAGTACCCACACCAGCAGAATAGTGGACATATATCCTCGATGTCCAATACAAGAGCTTGTAAACTGAATACGTCCTTCCACAGCTGGATGAACTCTCTTCCTCTCTGAGATGTAGCTGGCAATAACTGCTATATCCAGGTCGCCTATGGAATATGGTACATAGTGTATTGTAATGCCAAGTATATGATGAAATGTGCAGTAACGTGCATATATAATGGCTTACCGCTGTCATGTTTGAGTTTCTGTTCTTTGATCATAGAGTATCCATCTCCTCCGTCCACTAGGTAAGAGGGCAGCACCACTTTATACACCTTCTTTGGGTTGAGCGGTTCATAGCGTGGCACTCGACACTCAGTGCAGAGCACATTCACACTTTTAACACGGTTTCCAGGCAATTTTGATAAATCATACACCACCTGAAACCCTGCAGAGGAATTATAAACATCAAATGAATAATAGTCCATCAATGCTTTGTTCATTTTGAGAGGTTAGCAACATTTGTTCATGCTATTCCAGAACTCAAATTGAGGGGAACCCTGGTTCACTTATAAACAGTTTACAAGAATTTCCCAAAGTAAACGTACCTGACACCTGTAGGAATTCACCAGTGCTTCCTCCGTGTCTGCGAACGGAGTGCTCAAAGACCTCTCGCAGAGTAGATCCATTCATTTGGACTAGGTCAAATGTACCTCCAAATGGCAACACAGCGATCAGATCCTCCATTGTGATGGAGCCTTCAATCCAAACATGCATTAGGTGTGTTTCAGTATTATTTCTAATATGCACTGGAATTGTGTTTAAGATTTTGAAAGATTTTATTTATTTTTATTTATATATATATATATATATATATATATACACACACACACACACATGCATACATACAGTATATATACACTGTATATACATAATCATATATATATATATATATATACACAGTTGCATGCGAAAGTTTGGGAACCCCTTGCAGAATCTGTGAAAATATGAATAATTTTAACAAAATAAGAGAGATCATACAAAATGCATCTTATTTTTTTTTTTATTTTATTGGTTTTTTTTTTAAATTTAGTTCTGGAAATACGATGCATTAAGAGCCGGGGGGTGAAAACTTTTGAACAGGATAATGTCGTCCAAATTTCTCTTATTTTGTTGAAATATAATTTTTTTTTTTTCCATTTAGTACTGCCCTTCAGAAGCAACAGAAGATACTTACATGTTTCCTGGAAGACAAATTAAGTACAATTTACCTTGATCTTCAAATTCAAAAAGTTTTCACCCCCTGGCTCTTAATGCATCGTGTTTCCTTAGTTGTAAATAGTTGTGTTTGAGTTTCTCAATTGTCCTCAGTGTGAAAAGATGGATCTCAAAATCATACAGTCACTGCTGGAAAGGGTTCAAATATGCAAAAGATGCTGGGAAACTGAAGAATCTGCAGGACATGGAGGATTTTTCTGAAGAACAGTGCTCAGTTTAACTGTTCAGAACAAACAAGGGACTCATGAACAACCATCACAATGTATGTATGTATGTATATATATGTATGTGTATGTATGTATGTGTATACATACATACATATACATATATATTAGGGGTGTCAACGTTAACGCGTTAACGCATGCGATTAATCAAAAAAATTTAACGCGTTAATATTTTTTTAACGCAAATTAATCATTTGATAATGTTTGACCCCAACTTCTTCCCGTCATCGCAGCGCAGAAGGTTATCTATAGTGTGTGATGAGGTCACAGTGAACCAGTGTTGCCAGGACAGCGGCACAGTCGGCCGTGTGCTATTTTGAAAATACAGTCGCGGGAAATATTACAGAGCCGCGGGTTTTTGGGCTAACGTTACTTTTATAATGTACAGCGGCCGCCCAAAGTGTATATAGACAAATAAAAATGAAAATAGATCCTTTTACGAATGTGTATTATACTTGGAATGTATACCTGGCAACTTAAGAACGGAGAGGCGGTTATAAACATCACAAACAACGTGAGTTTCAGCAGAGCACATGTTAAGGCTTTTACACAGCAGAAATAACAATGACAACACCCACTATAGATTATAAAAGATAATAAACACACGATTACGATAGGATATGGTTTGTATGTGATTTTCTTGCGATGAATGTGTACATCTGAAATGCTAATTTGTGCAGCGATATAAAAGGCTATAAAGAGCATATTTTAACAACAGTAAACGACCGAATTCCACATGTGATCGCAAAAGGAAGTTATTACAAACACTCGATGGTGGTTTAAAGTGAGTTCTGAGTAAAAGTGTACTATTAATCTCATATATTGTCTTATGTAGCATGATGCTAATATTAGCTCTAATGCACCTGCAGAACAGATCCAATTCTTCTTCATAATGCATTTTGTCATAATACTTCACGTAAGGTCGCAAGAAAATGTTTTGTTGTATTTATTCAGAAATACTTTTGATAATAGTTGGGTAAGTGTATACTGGGATTGAAGCGATGTGGCTTGGTAAACGTTTTATTACCAGTATAAAGGCTGTTAATGGCTGAATAAAAACAGAAGAATAATGATAAAAGAATAATAAGGATTATGTCTCATACCTGGCAAAAGTGTGAAAGGTTCTGTTTCCTTAAACTAGTTTGTCATGCATTTCTTTATTTCAACACATTTACAGGTAAATCCTAGTATTTTAAATGTGCGATTAATCGTGATTAATCACAGCCCATGACTGTGATTAACGCGATTAAATTTTTTAATCGATTGACAGCACTAATATATATATACACACACACACACACACACACACACACACAGTGGTGTGAAAAATTGTTGGCCCCCTTCCTGATTTTTTTTTATTTTTTTGCATATTTGTCACACTTTAATGTTTCAGATCATCAAACTAATTTAAATATTAATCAAATATAACAAGTAAACACAACATGCAGTTTTTAAATGAAGGTTTAGTTAAAACATAACTGGTTTATCACACCTGAGTTCGGTTTTCTAGCCACACCCAGGCCTGATTACTGCCACACCTGTTCGCAATCAAGAAATCACTTAAATAGGACCTGTCTGACAAAGTGAAGTAGACCAAAAGATCCTCAAAAGCTACACATCATGTTGAGATTCAAAGAAATTCAGGAACAAATGAGAAAGAAAGTAATTGAGATCTATCAGTCTGGAAAAGGTTATAAAGCCATTTCTAAAGCTTTGGGACTCCAGTGAACCACAGTGAGAGCCATTATCTACAAATGGCGAAAACATGGAACAGTGGTGAACCTTCCCAGGAGTGGCCGGCCGACCAAAATTACCCCAAAAGCGCAGCGACGACTCATCCAAGAGGTCACAAAAGACCTCAGAACAACATCCAAAGAACTGCAGGCCTCACTTCCCTCAGTTAAGGTCAGTGTTCATGACTCCACCATAAGAAAGAGACTGGGCAAAAATGGCCTGCATGGCAGAGTTACAAGACGAAAACCACTGCTAAGCAAAAAGAAAATAAAGGCTCATCTCAGTTTTGCCAGAAAACATCTTGATGATCCCCAAGACTTTTGGGAAAATACTCTGTGGACTGACGAGACAAAAGTTGAACTTTTTGGAAGGTGTGTGTCCCATTACATCTGGCATAAAAGTAACAGCATTTCAGAAAAAGAACATCATACCAACAGTAAAATATGGTGGTGGTAGTGTGATGGTCTGGGGCTGTTTTGCTGCTTCAGGACCCAGAAGACTTGCTGTGATAAATGGAACCATGAATTCTGCTGTCTACCAAAAAATCCTGAAGGACAATGTCCGGCCATCTGTTCGTGACCTCAAGCTGAAGTGAACTTGGGTTCTGCAGCAGGACAATGATCCAAAACACACCAGCAAGTCCACCTCTGAATGGCTGAAGGAAAACAAAATGAAGACTTGGCCTAATCAAAGTCCTGACCTGAATCCTATTGAGATGCTGTGGCATGACCTTAAAAAGGCGCTTCATGCTCGAAAACCCTCCAATGTGGCTGAATTACAACAATTCTGCAAAGATGAGTGGGCCAAAATTCCTCCACAGCGCTGTAACAGACTCATTGCAAGTTATCGCAAACGCTTGATTGCAGTTGTTGCTGCTAAGGGTGGCCCAACCAGTTATTAGGTTTAGGGGGCAAGCACTTTTTCACACAGGGCCATGTGAGTTTGGATTTTGTTTTCCCTTCATAATAAAAAACTTTATTTAAAAACTGCATGTTATGTTTACTTGTGTTATCTTTGATTTAATATTTAAATTTATTTGATCTGAAACATTAGTGTGACAAACATGCAAAAAAAAAAAAATCAGGAAAGGGGCAAAAAAAATTCACACCACTGTATGTATGTGTGTGTGTGTGTGTGTATATATATAAAAAATTAAGGGAATGCTTAATCATCACAGTATAACACCAAGTGAGTTAAACTTAAGGGATATCGATCTGTCCAGTTAGGAAGCATAAGTGATTGTGAATCAGTTTCTCATACCATTTCTGTTTCGCTCATCAATAGGTGATCGAATAGCTCCACCGTTCAGAATACAAGAGCTGACATGGTTCCACTGGATTTCATCAGCATATTTAATATTATTATGGACCTGAAATACAAGCAGAAAAGGTATCCTATGGGTATTATGAGCACAATTTTCAGCAAATCTACCATATTATATAGCAGGTCTGTTTAGAGTTGACGGAACTCTAATTTACCATTTAGTTTAAATTTTTATTTCCACTTTGCCACTGG
This sequence comes from Spinibarbus caldwelli, assembly GCA_039654775.1. Classification (NCBI taxonomy): domain Eukaryota; kingdom Metazoa; phylum Chordata; class Actinopteri; order Cypriniformes; family Cyprinidae; genus Spinibarbus; species Spinibarbus caldwelli. Next base: position 4,806,909 of record CM077240.1, read on the forward strand.
TTAAAATGTTTGCTGCTTGGATCATTTTATTACTTTCAAGATTTGATTTACTTCTGAGACTGCTGTTAGTTCATATTGGGTTTGAGGTTTTGCATTTTGGTTTTGGCTGAGCGATAAGTGCTTGATTGAACTTTTTCAGGTGCAAAGATTTTTTCTAAATGTGTTTGTTTGCGCCTGGTGTCAACATCTTTCTCTAGTGATCCAATGACAAGACAGTGATCCAAGTCAAGACAAGACAGACGTTAATACAAGATTCAAGCAGACAATTATTCAAAAACAATCACGCAATCTGTCTCTGCATGTTGATATCAAGCACACTGAAGAACTACAAAGTTTTGGCATGTTTGGTGTTCCAAATTTTTGATGTAATGGCTATTTTATTTTAAAGCTGTATATATTTTAAAGCTGTGATATACAAAACACTCTGGATGCAGTTTACACCTAGATTGCTATCAGATCACACTACACTAATGATAATACCAGGTGTAAATGGGGCCTAAGATTAACATCTGCCTTGTGACTGAATGCATTTGTAAGTGTTAAAGTTGAAGGATTTTGTACACAGTAACGTTCTACAGAGTGAGGTGTTTGTCCCATCTATAGTAGTCCTCATGTCCATGTAAAACAATATGCAAAATAATGCTATCAAAAAAATGTAACCGCAAATTTATATTTAAAATGACAGACTTATTCACTCACCATGGCATCACAGATCAAATTTCCCAAATTACATTCACGAAATCGACATTCCTCAAATGTTCCATTGAGATAGACTAGAGTCTGTCCCACATGCTGAGCAGAGTAATTGGCCAGATTCTTCCTCCAAGAGTCCACTTCAGCCTGAATGACTGGATCTAGACAGAGTCAGATCACAGGTTGACAGATTGAAACTGGCATATCAATAATCCACAGTAGAAATGCATCACATCTGATAGATACAGTATAGTACAGTGGTGTCCAATCCTGCTTCAACACACCATCCTGGAAGTTTCTAGTACTCTTGAAAACCTTGATTAGCTGGTTCAGGAGTGTTTAATTAGGGTTGGAGATAAACTCTGTAGGACAGTGGTCCTTCAGGAGCATGACTGGGCACCCTAATATGTTATAGTACTATACTAATGTCCATTGAGTGCCCAAGTTTTCAGTGGTCCTGGTTTCATTAAGTATTTTTCCTGTTCATTTTCTCCATAAGGATTTTGAAAAATTCTTAAATCAAGAGTTCTAAGACTTGAACTAAACCAACCAGTTCAAGATCACAACATTGCAAGCTTAAAGCAAATCTGGAAAAAAAAAAAAAACAAGAAAAGAAGAGAATTTTCTTGCATATTTAGTTGCGGGCCGTATTACACTTTTATTTAAGCAGAATTCCTCATTCGAGATCGCTAAACTTCAACTTTCCATGTTTGCTGGTGTTTTCAGCTCATCAGTGCTTTTTCCGGTAAAGAGAGCTCATGCGAATGGTAGCCAGGTTGCGAGATTAAGTAAACCACTGGGCAGAAAATGTATCAATTCAAGATAAAAGCTTGTTTAAGGATAAATAATCAGCAGGCAATTAGCACAGATGAATAAACTGAGAGTAGCATAAATCCTAATCACAATTAAAATAGGATTTACCGTGCAGCCCTGTTTGAACTGATCCAACACTGAACTGAGCTGAATAGTGACAAACTGACAATGTTGTCTTTAAGCGCTGCTTTTCAGCAGAATCTGAATTGTCTGAGATGAGTTTTATAAGTGATTCTGTTATTTTCCTGTTTATTACTGTGAACCAACTCAATTACATCCTTGGCAAAGCTTTGTCAGTTTAGGCAGTTTCTGCTCAACTACCTTGTTAAAGTTTTCATTTTCATGATGAGAAAATTCTTAGCTCAGATTTGACCACTGAACACACCGTTTAAAAAAAAAAAAAAAAAAAAAAAAAAAAATCTTTATGGCAGAATGTCTGTTTCCCTACTGCGAAGATGGGATTTTATCTTCCGGAACCCTGTTGTCCTGTAAGCTTTATTGACTTGCCATGTCCTTTCAATTCTCTAATTTGTTTCCATGTTTACAGTTTTCCTACCTGGTGCTGTTGAGTTATCCAGAAGAATTGGATTGCCTGAAGACTTCACAACATTTCCATTTGAATCAAAAGTCACTTTTAGGAATCCCAGATACTTTCCAAAGGCATAGGCCTGGACCACAGGAACCTGGCGCCCATCATCTGATTGGACCATGAATGGATATGCTCCTGCAGGAACTTCTGTGGATGGTGGAGTTCCTACAGAAATGAGCACACAAAATAAATGGACGGAGAGTAAATACTTAAATTGAATACAGTAATAATACTGTGCAAGTCTTAAGCACATTAAATGCTTCCCAAAAACATTTGTTTTCATAGTTATTAATAATAATGTTCTTTAGTGTGATGTTGATGGGCATTCCTTTTACTAATACTGCAATAATCCAGAGAGGGTTTTTTTTGTCTGGACAAGGAGTCCAGCAACAAATGGCATGGACTCACACAGAGATCTGAGCTCACCAACATCAAGTCTGTCTGGCATTACATCAAGTGACAGAAACAAATGAGACAGCCTAGATCTTCTCCAAGATGCTTGGAACAACCAAACTGCAAACTACGGTGAAGGTTTTGCCAAAGAGAGGATGTTTTCAAAACGAACTTCACTAATTAGACTTTTCCAAAAATAATGTATATAAACCATTTATTGTAGCTTTATTAATTACGAGAAGTCAATTTTTATGTATTACAGTGAAATTAACCATTTAATTACTGAGTAATGTTTATTAACAACATGTACTTCCTAAAGGCTTAGGGTTTGGTTTAGGGATAGTTGCTGGTAATTATGCATTATTTACTGTTATAACTATAGTAAGTAATTGTAACAGAAACTCTGTAAAATAAAGTGTTACTGACTTTTGGACAGTTCAGTACTAAATAATAATTATAGCATTAGTTGTGTCTAAACAAAGCTAACTAATATTCTTCTTATCTAACTTTTAAGTCCACCCATATTTTCAAGCAAAATGGTTTATAGATTGAATTGTGGATTTGTTAAATGTCATGCAATAACCACATAAAAGAGGAGCATTCTTACACAATAACAACAAACATTAACGTCTCCACCTCCAAGTCTATTTTCAGCTGTGTAGATAAGGCTTGGGTCTCTCCTTTAAATGTAAGTCTTTGCATTTTTTCCCCATCTTATCGGCCAGATAAATCTGGCCACTTAATAACACAAAATAAGAACACAACTCTTCCTAGCAAGTCACATAATTTATGGTACCATTTATGCCCAGAGGACAGAAGTGAACACCCGTGTGTAGTGTCTAATACTTGGGGTTAGTGGTTTATTCCTGCTTGCCTAGAAAACACAAAGCCTGCAGCAGAGGTGAGTAACATGCTAATGAGTAGTATTTGGCAGCCTGACAAGAGAGCCTCTCACGTCAGCGCTGGTTAGCTGTTTGGATCAAAATAAAACATAAAATACTGTTTCATCTTTAGCCCAACACACCCATTATGGTCACAAAGCTCATGTCATTTATTAAAACACAGATTAATCAAATTTAATGAGAGTGGTAATAGAGGCATATGGGCGTCACTTTGTTTGTGATGGGATCAGCACAGTCCTTAAATTCACCTGTGCATACACCATAAGCACTTTCATGTATTTTTGCCAAGCTGTTCCAAGAGACCAAAGCCCTTATTAAGAGAGTGGAAATGAAAGTTGTTCCTATCATGAGTGTCATTTTGTTTTGAAAAGTGTTTGGAACGGACAGTCCAATGCACACCTATCACAAAAATAAAATTATTCACAAATTAACCTCTAATTTGTGGACCTGGTAAAACAGAGTGGACCTCTATTCTACACATGTCAAATTTCATTATTTGAGTGAAATACGAAGTGTACCCCTTTGTTTAGCCTCTGTGAAATGATATGTTCTTATTTTATGCAGCCCCACAGTTAACTGCACAACAAAAACAGAACAATTTAGTTGTAAATTCTCATCAATTGGTAATTGCAAGAAAAAATCTGGTGTTTAGAGGTGAGTGAACTCTGACCACATTGGCCACATTGCTCAATGCTACAAAAACACATTATAAATAGACAGTTTTAACGCAGTCTGCACTGACATACGGTGCTGTTGTGCTAAGGGCGTCCCGAGTTTGAATCCCGGCTTGAGGACCTTTCCCGATCTCTCTTTCTCATTTCGCTTCCTGTCAGATCTAAACTGTCCTATCATAATAATGACAAAACGCCAAAAAATAATTAAGAACAAAAAAGAAAGTTTGGTCACTTTCCAGAGCGCAAACACAAATACGAACTGTAGCCTTTACCAAATCTGTTTCGCGCAAATCCTATTATTACAGTTTTAACTGAGGTTGCTTTTGACTACGTGAGAAAATTTACGTGTGGCATGAGAGCATGAGAAAAATGTCAGTTGCGTGAGTTTCACAATTGGCAGCATAAGAAAAAAAACATCAGGTAAAACTGACACACTAACAATAATACACATAACACCGTAGGCAATTAAATGAAACATACCTGTGTATAGGAATGTATTGGTGTGCCCTCCAATCACAACATCCACTCCTCGTACTTTCTTTGCTATATATTGGTCCACTTTGAACCCAGAATGTCCAAGGGCAATGATCTTATTAACACCCAAAGCGATGAGTTTGTCCACTTCAGGCTGTAAAGCAGTAACCTCATCCTCAAACTGGAGATCGGGGCCTGTAAAACCATATAAATATGAAAAAAACTAAATCATACTACTAATGGCTGTAACCAAATCTGTATATTCTTCTGTCGACCCTAATCCGTTTAAATGTGCCACCAGGAAAGTCAATCACTCTCAGTCAACTGAATCTGATCTTGATTGATTTTAGGATCTATGTAATCTCAAATTATATGGGCTGGATTAGTGGACGTTTAATGTTAGTAGCACTAAAGCACTAAACATGGAGTCAAGAGGAAGAGACTGAATTACGGGTGACAGCTTTGGATACAAAAGCAAAGAATATCAAATGACGGGTGTTTAATTCAATTTAATTAATCGTTCTTAAAAACATTATGTCCATTCTGTTCTGCAAAAACAAGATTTCGTATGTGTTTGTATGTCAGTGTATTTTTTATGTGCATGCTATAAGGCAGCTTAGCATCCTAGAGAAGTCTGTTTGATGTGTTGTGTATGATTTGAGAATAGGAAAGAGCCGACAACTGCATTTACAGAAAATCTGTATAATGTATATAAACTGAACAGTAGTTGTCAATGTAGTGACCACTTTCTTTTGGATGTTCTCAAATTGCCAATTTATAACAGAAAACTGCATAAAACTTGAAGCATAAGAGAAAAAAGTGTGAATTTTGTGTACCATTGCAGCTCTACTAATAATTGCAGGAAGATAGTCCATCTCTGTTGACTGTATTATTTTTTTTTTTCAGCTCAAAGGTCCCAGTTGTGAGGTCAACACGTTGCATTATCAATAGGTCACAGTTAATTAATACATCACAGTTTAGAGGAATCATTCTTGAATTTAAATGTGGGCGTTGTTTGCAGTGGTTTTGGAACTTGGAACTTATGTGACAGTTGGCTGATATAACTTAATGAAGGCCTGCTTTTACAAGGAGCTAACTGTTCTGATGATATATTCTTATAATATTATATATAATATCAGTAAAATGTAATATAAAACAGTATAAACATTTTTTATACTGACCACACTGTGTGTATTCACTTTTATTTTGGACTCTTTATTGATCTGTAGTTGAGCATTAACATTTCTGAAAACTTTTATAATTCTTTTTCAGTTATGTTTAATGATGTCAAATCCTTGAACCAGAACCGGTGTATGGAACTTGTATCACTTCCTCAGTTTAAAGGATCATGAAACACTAAACTACATTTTCTGAAATGTTAATAGAAATGTTTGTGTTGCACAAGAAAATGTTAGCCTCCATTAATGTATGTAATGAATTCATGTCAGCTTGGCTGAAATTCTCTTTTATAGACACAGAGCCTTCGACACAAAGGCAATCCATTAAATCGGTCTTCAGAACTCCTTGCTACAGTGTTTGTATATTTACAAATGACTTGCTTACAAAACCATGTAGTGTATATTTGTTCCTTTTGTCATGTGCAAAAGTGAACTGCAGCATGCATTTGTGGGAAGCTTTGATGCTTTGAACTCAATGAAAGTGAAATAAAACTGAGCCATTAGAAGCCGTTGTTGTGTTGTCGCTCCTCTGTTGTTTTTCACCCCTCCGCTAAACCTCAAGTATACCACACCTAGTTGTTCTCATGTTTTTCAAAAAATGTGGTGACATCAAAACCATGCGGAAAGAGGGAATTTCAGGACCGTTTAAGCCTAAACTTAAACTTTAAAATGAATAACAACATTGCTGCCCTTTTTAGAACTGCTTAGCTGAGCTGAACTCGCTTCAGAATTTGATGAAATTCACACTGTTATTGATTTCAACTGAATTAATACTAATCTATCTTGATCTGAACAATGACAACGTTTTCTTTCAGAGCTGCTTTAGAGCAGAATCTGGGGGCTGTTTCATAAAAGACGCTAAGAAAAGCGGGGATTAAAATCCAAAACCTGACTTGAAATAACCTAACAAACCAATTGGGACTACAGCGGTTTCATAAACGACAATTTAAGTTCACGCAATCTCACTAATTCGATCCAGGTTCAATGAGTCAGGATAATTTGATGTGCACGCTTATTCTTAAGCAGCCCTTAATGTCGATCATGGATCAAATCGATCCACCATGGCAAACAGCAAATATTTGTGGAGACGTTGTGTTTTCCTCAGTGCATTACTGACACGTCACAGGTATATTTTCATCTGTAAATGTTAGAAAGTAATGCAAATATATCCATTTTGCTGTCAGGAGTGGACGAGGCTCGGCGAGTGAACGAGCACTGCTGCGCATGTGCACTAAACAGATGGAACAACAATAGTATAGAAGCAGAGTAAAATATACATTCTGCTAAAATATTTGTTGTTGGACATTAAATGCGACTCATGTAGAATTATAATCCTACATATAATTGTATTTTTATGATAGCAGTAACTTTAAATTGAATGTAAGCTGGCTAATACAGCCCTAATTACTAGCTCAAATTAGTTAAATGTGTATTCCTCTTATCAGTTAAAATTTAGTCTGATTTCTATTTATTTTCATTTTTAATTCAGTGATTTTAACTGTAATGCTTTAAAGAGGAATTTTAGATTGTAATGTTTTAATTTTCTACTAATAACCATAAAAGGTACAGCTGTAATAAAACCCGAAAGAAAGGCTGCATGGCTAGAAACTGCTGATCAACTGAATGTACAAGTAGCAACTATGTTCAAATGTTTTCATATATCTTAAAAAAAGGTTATTACATTTTGGGCACAGTACATTAAATACAGTTGGTTGTAGCCTATAGTTTTTATATATTTTATGTATTTAAGTTGCAGTGTCTGTATTTTTTTTTTTTTTTTTTTTTTGAATTTTTGGACTGATAATAAAGTCAAATAATTGTATGTGAGAGAGTCAGTGGTAATATCAATGCATTCCTATTGGTCAGTGTTAGACAAGCTCAGCTTAGCCTGCTCCAAAGATCGAAAAGGGAGGATGTAACACATTAAATTGAATACAGAATGGCATCTACACTAATGTTAGTCTGGTAACACTTAATTTTGATAGTCCACTTGAAACAAGTAACTTTGCAACTACATGACAAGTACAAGTCACTTGAGTATTAGCAGACTGTCTGCTTAATTTATATTTAGATGGTCCCCAATAGACATTCTACTGATTTTAACTAACTTTGCAAGTGCATGTCAAATTGTTCTACTAACCCTAGCCCTAATGTAGTTGCAAATTAATGAGGGTTGACATGTAGTTGCAACGTTACTTACAGTTACTTACAAAAAGCTAGACTACTTTAACATGAAGAGACACCTAAGTAAACTATTTAAAATTACACATTTCACTTATATACTTAATAGCAAACAGTCTACATGCTGGTTTTTGAAAACATGCCTTTAGAAGTGCTTAAGAGTGTGATTTGCAACATTATGTGTAAACCTGGCCTGGCTGTAATGAGAGTAATAAAGTATCTTACCTGGTAGAGACAAAGCAGGGGTCTCCACTGATGTGTAGCCAACAACACCTACTTTCTCTGAGTTAACAGTGAAGATCTTATATGGAAGATAGTAGCCGCTGATCTTAGGAGCAATCTTTTGATTGGCTTTAATATTTGCACTAAGAACAGTGCAGTTCACTTCCTGAAGGAAAGGTTTTAGGAGGCCATCCACTCCATTGTCAAATTCATGATTTCCTAAGGCCTAAAGAAACACACAAACAATGATTTATACAGTAATAAATGACAGATATGCTATATAAAATCAGTTTAAAGGCACAGGTTTTTATACAATTTGCATGCATGCACCAGTAATTGGTAACAACTACATTTTAAATTTTTAATTGCAGTTTGATAAAGGCATGTTAAAGCAGCACTGAACATGGTCTGAAGAAATACGTGCACATCAAAATAGTTTTTTTTTTTTTTTTTTCCGTAAGGTGCCAAATCAAATGATGACACCAACCATAAGAACAAAAAGATACTTGCACAATTTATGCTTTAAATGTAGAATTCAATGAATAGCCATGAAGGCTAGTGGTCAGAAGCTTTAACACATTAGCCTTCATGATTATTTATTACTGTGTTGAGCATAAAGTATGCAGATCTCTAGACTACAAGACAACTGGTAAACAAATAAAAAACAAACCAACAACAATATTTTACAAGAGGGCCATCATCAGGTTAGATAAAGTTGAGGAAAATGGTCAAAAATGATATGAATTCCTGTATTGTAAAATGCAACTTGATGACAATTGTGATGGAAATTTTTGTTTAATGGCCTTAGAATAAGTCAAAAGTGTGTGTTCAACATAAAATGTTCAGAAAAGTGCAAACTAAGGATGCAAAGACCATGTCTCCATGATTAAAGAATCTATCCTTACCCAAAAAGTGCTTAAAACAGTAGAAATAAGTCTTGACAAACCAATGACCAGATCAGTACAGCCAATTACAATGAAGAAGACTTGAGTGATACTGACTCAACTACAAGGTATAAATGCACATGTATCTTTCAGTTCAGAGAGTCTCTCTTGGTTGTTGTGACCAGTGGGCCCCCGGCCGTGAATAAACTTTCATTCCTGCAAAGAGCAACTTGGGAGTGGTGTCTGGTATATGCTGCGCAGCTGAGGAATAGGAGTACTAAAGATTCTACGCTCAAAAGACCACCGCAAAGACAGTGATAGTGTTGGAAGACTATAGAGCCGTCCTCGGGCTGAGGCTGTAATACTCGGAGTTAGTATTAAAGATCCTGTGTCGGACCAGCGTACAGCTGAGAAGGGCGGTGAGAGTGTATAGATGCTAAAGACCTGTGTGCTCATGTGTGATTGAGGTAGTGATAGTAGCTTCTTGACGGGACGCCGTCACCATACTACAGGGAAGTATTGGATTGTATTGTAAGTATTCAGGGAATTCGCTTGAGATACTGAAGTTATTATATTTACAACTGGTAGCTGTTTGAATTGTCGGTGTTGAAGTCAGATTGGTATTGGGAATTTCCACGACACAATGCTCCATGGTTTCCAGTCTAAGGAGCTTCAGAAGCTATTCTTTAAAGACTCTATCTTTTTAACAGGCCATATTTCATGTGAAAAAAATATTTTACTACAATATTTATATATAATATTTATTATTAATATTTCATTTGGAAATATTATTGAAAAGCTGATTTTTTCAGTCACTCTAAATCTAAATTTAGAGATCCGATAAAAGAAATTGCAGTTATATTATACAAATTTCAAGTATTCCTGAACTGTAAAAACATAAGTTTTACTATAGATTTCCAAGATAATATTGCACGGAAGAACTGTTTCTGCTTTCTGTAAAAGTAGTAAAATAATGCTTTCATAACCATTTTAAACTTTTACATTTTATGTTATACTGTAACGATTAAATAGGAATATACATACATTTAAATATAAGCAACATATAAAAATATATAGTTCAATAATTATATTCTATCAAAGATGTAAATCCAAAAAAGTTTGCTATTTCTGGCTCTGTTTTTTTTTTTTTTTTAAGAATAGAAGAATTCACCCAACCATTTCTAAATTTTCTTTGACAGGGGGTGATAAGGTACCATTCGGGAAACTGCATTTGGGAAACACCTATTCTGTTTATGTTCCACAAGTTTGAGTCCCACTACACCTGAACAGGTGCTCTGTCCACTGTAATGAAGACTCCAGTGGCTCATGAAAACCTGTCCAGCACGCTCTGTCCACTTCTGCTCTACATTACGTCAATGATAAAATGACAAATACATCCCTTTGGTGCCTATAATGATGGAAAACCTGTCAACACGTTTAATACATGGTTAAATCAAAGAAATCCCATGAGTCATTGTGATGATGAGCAACTTTCAGAAAGGGTTTTTTACTACATTTTCTTTCTTACACACACAGAAATAGCTAGATGTTTTAAAGAGTTTCATTTTATGTACACCTAAAGGGTTAAGCCATAATCTGTTCAATGTGTGCAAAACATTAAAACGGAGATATCAATTCGAGACAGAAGCTGTTTTTGGCACCATGCTCTTTATTCTTAAAATAACACTTGAATTGCCCAAATAAAATAAATACATAGAACTATCAGAAATCTTTTCCCCCACTTCTCAGAAGTACACGACGACTGATTTGCACAAAACATTTAATTGCATCGAGCTGCTTTTGGTGTAGGCACGCATTGTGAACTTTTTAAATTGCATACAAGGGTGTAGCCTATGTGTTTATACTTTCCTTTACTGTGGGCTACTTTATTATCCACGTTGTGGAAAAATTGTCTCTGGCTTCATAGTTCATCAACAACATATAAAAAACACATAAGAAAAACATGCAAGACACAAAGGGCCCGTTCACACAGAGAACGCGTTCTGCTGAAATTCTGCTGAAAGAGTTCTGTTCCATTCCCACATTTTTTAACAGCCCCTATGAAATCCAAAGCTGTTCAACGCAAATCAGTTCTTTAAACATCTTACATTTATCTCAGTCTTTCATTAACCCGATAATTAATGGAAATAATAGGCCATTCTTACCATCGCATCATATCCGAGTTTATTCATGAAATGCGCCGCTTCTGCACCTTTGTAGAAGTTAAACCAGACGGTGCCCTGAAACTGATCGCCCGCGTCCAGCAGGAGAACATTTTTCTCCTTGCTACGAACTTCTTTGATTTTCGTAAATCTCCGCGCGACTCCAGCGAAACAAGGCGGTTTTGTGCATTTGCCCGAGTCCTTGTTGGTCTCCTCCACTCGTGCGTGAACATCATTAGTGTGGAGCAAAGTCAGCTCAAACTCTGCCCTGCACACATGACAGTGAATCCAGATGAAAAATAATGCATTGAGCCACTGCATCATCATCTTCTCAGCCTTCTCTGAACTGACCGTCCCATCAGAGAAGTTCATCAGGCTTCAGTCTGGAGGCGGGGTTAGTGGGCAGCACCAAAAAAAAAAAAAAAAAAAAAAAAAAAATTAATTTACTAATTAAAATAGCCTATATGACAGTATATGCAGTGTGCCACGGGCTAAAGACACACCTTAAGAAAAATATGTATGTGTATGTATGCATGTTTTTATTGTACATTGATTGAGCAACATATTTTGTGTGGAAGCAAAACATAAAAGTGGTTTGTTTTGTTTAAAAATCTTGTTTGAGGTGGCACTTTTACCACACAGAGTAAGTAGGCTCACCAGCATGGGGCAAAAGGCACAAAGTATTTATACAAACACTTTAACAATTTAATACTTTCAAAACAATCACTTTAGCAAAGTTTGAACTAGTTTCTGTTTATTTTATTATATGATATTAAACGTTTCATTATAAATATGGTAATTATTTCCAAGGTGGACGCCCAGCTTAATATATAATATTTACCATCTGAATCTAACCATGTCATTGCCAGCAAATTGAAAAGTCAGCCAGTTTTTTCTAATCATGTCTTTAGCCCCAACAGTGTCAGGATTGTCTTGTGTGTCTTGTGTTCCCCTTCCTCTTGTATGCCCATATTTGGTTAGTTTCCTGTTCCTGTGTTTATTAGTTAATTATTGTCCAGCTGTGTGTGTTTAATTATCTTGTTACGTTGTGTATTTATAGTGTGTTCTACCCTGTGTTTCCTGTCGAGTATTTTACGTTATTCCTGTCTGTCGCGTGAGTGTTCTTGTCTGTTTTGATTTAAGTAAAGACTTTGTTTTGGAATTATTCTACGTCTCCCCGTTCCCCGTACTCAACCTAAACAGAAGTAAGCGGCGCTCCCTTTCCCCGTGTTTTGTTTCCGGTTTTATGTAGAGTTTTTAGTTTTGTCCCTGCGGCTATGGAGTTCGCCGCCCGCCTCCTCATCCTCATCCGGCGTGATCTCCCCTTCGAGTACGCCGGGGAATTCTGCGGGCTCGCCGCGATGACGGAGATGGACGACGCGGCCATCCTCCACCTGTTCCGGCTCGGGGACTGTTACCACCGCCCCGTGGACCTCCCAGACACCACAGGACTATGCTGGAAGGAGGGGATCTACCGGTGTCTGGGAAGTGTCCGGGCCGAGTCGGAACCAGCCCGTCGACGTCCGCGGCTCTCCCAAGCCCGCCGCCGTTCGCGGCCGAGAGTACGGCAAGCCATGCGACCGTTAAAGCGTCCGCGCTTCCAGAGCGCCCTCCAATGCCCGCACCTCGAACGCGCCTGCCAGAGCGCCCTCCAATGCCCGCACCTCGAACGCGCCTGCCAGTGCGTCCTCCAGTGCCTGTCCCAAGTCAGGTCATGTCCTCTGTCTTCTCCAGTCCTCCGGAAACCGGTCATGTCTTGTCAGTGGGGGTTCCACTGAAGCAGGAAACTTCTCCTGTCATGGCCAGGGAGGCCATTCCCATGCTTCTTGCTCCGCAGGACGCCCCTACGGAAGCGGTTCCCAAGTCTACCCCTGAGAGGGCCACTGATGCCTCAGCCAGCACACGGAGTGCTGGTAAACCCCGGTCATGCCCACAATGGTCCTCGGATTCCGAGCCTAGCCCCATTAGGGCTCAAGTTCCGGAGGATAAAATACAGAAGACTCCAGCTCCTGTCCCCCAGTCTAGCCCAAGAAGGGCTCCAGTTCCCAAGTCGGGCCCAGAGAGGGCTCGACTTGTGACTCTAAGATGGCGCTGCAGATGGCAGCTACTGTGCTTTGCTCTTCAGTGTTTGTACTGTTTTTGTTCGTTTTTCCTGTTTTTTGTTTCTCAAACACCATCAGTTTTACTAGGGATGATCTGCTGAACATTCGGCAGAACACACCACAGAATCTTTTACCGGTTTTTGATTATTCGGACGTTTTGCTGGACATTGTTGTTGGCGGAGCTGTAGCTCTGGTCAAACGCTTCAGGACGCGCAGACGGGGGAAGCGAGCCGGCGCGCTCGTGAAGCTCAGACAGCGAGGATTTAGAACGCCGTTGCCTAGCATCCATCTGGCGAATCTCCGCTCTCTACCCAACAAAACGGACGAACTCCTTCTGCTCTCCCGGACAAACAGGGACTTTTCAAACTCTGCTGCTCTGTGTTTCACGGAAACCTGGCTGAACGACGCCATTCCGGACAGCGCGTTACATCTTCCGAGCTTTCAGCTGTTTAGAGCGGATCGCGAGGCAGAATCAACGGGGAAATCACGCGGCGGCGGGACGTGCTTTTACATCAATGAGAGGTGGTGTACAGATGTAACTGTATTAAAGAAGATGTGCTGTTCAGATCTAGAAACGCTCTTCATTAACTGCAAGCCTTTCTACTCGCCGCGGGAGATTCACTCGTTCATTCTCGTGAGTGTTTACATTCCACTGCAAGCGCACGTGAGCTCAGCTTTACAGAAACTCGCTGATCTGATCACAGAGACTGAGCAACAACACCCGGACTCTGTTTTAATCATTCTCGGGGACTTTAATAAAGCAAATCTCTCCCGTGAACTGCCAAAATACAGACAGCATGTTACATGTCCCACCAGAGACAGTAATATATTGGATCACTGTTACACAGCGATAAAGGACGCATATCACTCTGTCCCACGGGCAGCTTTAGGACTCTCTGATCACTGTTTGGTTCATCTTATACCGACCTACAGGCAGAAACTCAAATCTGGAAAACCTGTATTAAGAACTGTTAAAAGATCGACTAATGAAACAGAGTGGGTTTTACAAGCCTGTTTCGACCTTACTGATTGGACTGTTTTTGAAGCTGCCGCAAATGATCTGGATGAGCTCACAGAGACTGTAACATCTTACATCAGTTTCTGTGAGGATGTGTGCATTCCTACCAAGACTCATCTAACTTACAACAACGACAAACCATGGTTCACTGCAAAACTCAGACAGCTCCGTCAGGCCAAAGAAGATGCTTACAGAAAGGGGGATAAAGTCTTGTATAAACAGGCCAAATACACACTGGAAAAGGAGACCAGAGTGGCAAAGAGGAATTATTCCGGCAAGCTAAGGGAAAAATTATCTTCCAGTGATTCTGCTTCATTGTGGAAAGGTATGAAAGAAGTCACCAATTACAAGTCACCATCCCCCAGCACTCTGGAGAATCAACACCTAGCAGACGGTCTGAACGAGTTCTATTGCAGGTTTGAAAAAACACCCCACACCCGCCCTGAACACCTCTCCACACAACCGTTCACACCTCCAGCAACCCCCCTCTCCCCCACATCTGCAATTCAGATCAGCGAAGATGAGGTGCGCCAGGTCTTCAGGAAGAACAAAAGAAGGAAAGCACCAGGCCCAGACGGTGTGTCACCAGCCTGCCTAAAAATCTGTGCTGACCAGCTGGCCCCCATCTTCATACGGATCTTCAACAGATCACTGGAGCTGTGCGAAGTCCCCTCATGCTTCAAACGCTCCACCATCATCCCTGTCCCAAAGAAACCCAAGATTACTGGACTTAATGACTACAGACCTGTGGCTCTAACATCTGTGGTCATGAAGTCATTTGAAAGACTGGTTTTGGCTTATCTGAAGTCCTCCACTGGACCCTTACTGGACCCCCTGCAGTTTGCCTACAGAGCAAACAGGTCTGTGGATGACGCAGTCAACATGGGACTGCACTTCATTCTGCAGCATCTGGACAGACCAGGGACTTATGTGAGGATCCTGTTCGTAGACTTCAGCTCCGCTTTTAACACCATCATCCCGGACACCCTTCAGAACAAACTAACTCAGCTCTCCGTCCCCACCTCCGTCTGTCAGTGGATCTACAGCTTCCTGACAGACAGGCAGCAGCTAGTGAGGCTGGGAAAATACACATCCAGCACCCGCACCATCAGCACTGGAGCTCCTCAGGGCTGTGTTCTCTCCCCACTGCTCTTCTCCCTGTACACTAACGACTGCACCTCTAAAGACCCCTCTGTCAAGCTCCTGAAGTTTGCAGACGACACCACACTGATCAGCCTCATCCAGGACGGTGACGAGTCTGCCTACAGACAGGAGGTTAAGGAGCTGGCTGTCTGGTGCAGTCTTAACAACCTGGAGCTCAACACACTCAAAACTGTGGAGATGATCGTGGACTTCAGGAGAAACCCCCCTGCTCTCCCCCCCACTCACCATCATGAACAGCACTGTGACTGCAGTGGAGTCATTCAGGTTCCTGGGCACCACCATCTCCCAGGACCTGAAGTGGGACAATCACATAGACTCCATTGTGAAAAAGGCCCAGCAGAGGTTGTACTTCCTTCGCCAGCTGAGGAAGTTCAACCTGCCACGGGAGCTGCTGAAACAGTTCTACTCCGCCATCATTGAATCCGTCCTCTGCACTTCAATAACTGTCTGGTTCAGCTCAGCTACCAAATCTGACCTCAGAAGACTACAGAGGGTAGTCCGGACTGCTGAGCGAATCATTGGTACAACCCTCCCCACTCTCCAAGAACTGTACTCATCCAGAGTGAGCAAAAGGGCTGGCAAAATCACTCTGGACCCCTCACATCCAGCACACTCCCTCTTTGAACTGTTGCTGTCTGGTCGACGCTACAGAGCTCTGAGCACCAGAACAACCAGACACAGGAACAGTTTCTTCCCTCAGGCAATCCATCTCATGAACACTTGACATTAAAAGTGGAACACACAACACTATTATAAATTATTTATTCAACACACATACTTATTTTTTTTCATTTCAGATTTGCACATATAGACCTGTACACCATAATTGTCTATATTATATATTGTGTTTTTGCTATTTGTACATTGCCTATTTGTATATTATTCTTTTATTATCTGTGTCCTGTCCTGTTGCTGTCTTTCTGTTGCACTGTAGAGCTTCTGTCACAAAAACAAATTCCTCGTATGTGTAAGCATACCTGGCCAATAAAGCTCATTCTGATTCTGATTCTGATTCTGATCCCCAGTTCAGCCCAGAGAGGGTCCCTGACCTCCAGTTAAGCCCCGTAAGTTCCTCCAAGTATTTTTTTTTTTTTGGGGGGGGGGGTAGTATGGCTAGTGCTGTAGTGGCTGGGGCCACGGCCGCGAAGGCTGCACCGCCATGGCCTCCTGAACTCCCTGACCCGCCATGGGCGCCGCCCTGGAGGCCATCTGTCCTGTGTTTGTGTTCCTGTTCCTGGAGGCCTCCAGAGCGCCTCCCCTCCCCATTGGATGGTATATGGTGCAAGGACGCGCCTTCAGAGGGGGAGGGGAGGGGAGGGGAGGGGAGGGGAGGGGGCGTAATGTCAGGATTGTCTTGTGTTCCCCTTCCTCTTGTATGCCCATATTTGGTTAGTTTCCTGTTCCTGTGTTTGTTAGTTAATTATTGTCCAGCTGTGTTTAATTATCTTGTTACCTTGTGTATTTATAGTGTGTTCTGCCCTGTGTTTCTTGTCGAGTATTATACATCATTCCTGTCTGTCGCGTGAGTGTTCTTGCCTGTTTTGATTTAAGTAAAGACTTTGTTTTGGAATTATTCTACGTCTCCCCGTTCCTGGTATCCGTCTAGTGTAATCCGTGACAAACAGCAGGGGTGCTTTTTACCCCAAATACATTCTATTGTTAAATTTAAATAAATCCATTATAATAAGCTTTAATTACCTTGAACAAAGCTTAAAAACATCAACAAGACTTCTCAAAATAGCTATATTTATTTGGCTAACAATTTTATTGATTCTTCATTTGCTACATAAATCTACAATATTAAAAACAAAGTGCCTTGCTGTCTGTGATTGCGTCGAGAAGCAGCCGTATTTCCAGAAGCATGGTCAAACTCGGTTAAGAAAAGTGCTGAGGTGAATTATGTGGTTGAATGGAGCATAAATTCAAATGCACCTTTTAACCTCGTGCCGCTTTAGCCCCGCTGAAAGTGATGACTTTTTTTTTTTTTTTTAATAGATGGGAGGAACCTAATTTCGCCATGACTGAAGGAAGGTTATAGAAAGTAGCCTTCTCATAATATGAAGTTTTATTTGTAAAAATTACGATGCATTTTCTGTAGCTCTGAACGATTTTAATATTGCATGAATGGAACAAGACGTGCACAGTTCAGCTGAATCATGTTTACTTTAACCGTATGCTTTGAACAAAATTAACAAACTGTACACTGAAATAAAATAACCAGAACATTAACAACAACACGAGCTCATGGTTTAGCTCAATCAGATGCGCTCGATGTTTTCTTTCAGAATTATGGCTGATAAAAAGGTTAAAAAAATAGCGTATTAAGATGGAAATAAAATCAAAACCTCGATCACGTCATTCACTATTCTGTCGTGCAGCGCTCAAAACTGTTGGCAACATAAGGCAGTTCCACTGTAAAATAACATCTGAATCATTTTTTGAAATGGTTCATTAAAATGATCTATCCGAAAGAACCTTTTCATGGAAATGAATCGGAATCACTATTACCGAGCAAGAGGCGAATTTATGGGTGTTTCTTAAACCGAAGGCTGGATCCATAGATAAATTTTGTTGAACTGAAAACGGCTCTGAATGAGGAGTCGATTCCCCTTGATGGGATCGATTCCAACCTTTGGAATCGACTCTCGATTCCCAATCCCTCGGAATCGATTCTTTTTAGGATCGATTCCCAGCCCTATTTCAAACGTTTCTCCTAAAATTGCTTAGGAGAATTTAAAGTATACACAACTGAGACATGACAAAGTTCTGAGAGAAAAGAGTTCAAAATGACAATGAGAAACATGGGAGATCTCTTTATTGTCTTGCTGTAATTAAATGTTTCATTGCACATTCTTTTTTTTTTCTTGATTACACTTTTTTTTTTTTTTTTTTTTTTTAAACCTTTTAATGGTCACAACAGGAAGAGTAGAGACAGGAAACAGTGGGAGAGGAGAGAAGGGAGCAGATGTAGGAAAGTACCTTTAGCTGGGACCGGGGCCGTGCACAGGGGGGTGGCCCGGTGGCTAGAGCCACTGCCCCTTTGCCCTCATCGGCTGAGGTGCCCCTCTCACCAATCACTCCAGCTCAGAGCGGTCTGTTACCGCTCCGCTAAAGATCCGCTGATTCCGCTAACGTTAATCCGCTGCGCGAGTCCTCAGCATCACTCACAATCTGTGTGCTCGCTCTCTGGAGAGTGGAGACCACAGTTCCCAAAGGTCGTTGCATTAACGGGTAGATGCATTACAATCCACGTTACAGTCAGTGGATGATTCGGTGAATTAGTATAGTTTGTTTTTTGTATTTCTGTCGGTAATGATTTGCTCTCGGTCTTCTAAAAGTGATAACAACAAAATATCCACGTTCTTACAATTAGAATATCTAATCAAATTATTGTACCCGATCAGATCTAATATAAATAACACACAATTCGCTGTTGTTGGCACACTTTGTAGACAAACAATAAATAAAACAAACAATAAATAAAAAATATTCCTTCACAAAAAAAAGAAGACCGAGCCAGAGAGAGAGAGAGCGAAGGGAGGCTGCTAAAGGCAGTTCAACATTGCAAACATGGAATCAAAGCTCCAGCAAGCCAGCAGGTAAATCATCATATAGAATATTTAGCAGTTTGTCACACTTTAATTCTTTTAATAGGCTCAGTATATTTTCCATTATAATCACTTGTCTTGATACTAGTAATCTATAACACATCATATTTTATTAAAACCATATTAATAGGTTTATAAATAGTTAAAAAATAATATAAATGTTCTAAATGAGTTGTTTCTTAGTATATAATATAGATTTATGCTGTAAAATATTAAATTAAATGTCTATTACTGACATGGGAGAGTGGAGTAAGATTAGGTATTTTTTTTTTTTTTGTGGTTTTTTTTTTTTTTTACTAATGTGGTCCTCAAGATAAGGGAAAATGACACAGAAGTACAATGAAAGTATCTGTCCTATCCTAATGAAAGTATTCTTATCATTTTAAATGATCAGAATGTATCTATGACAAAGGGTTCTAAAAATATGGCTTCTTATAAAAAAAAATGTGTTTCCGTGGCTCAAATTGCCCCGGGTTAGGGGTACGTTGACCCGAGTCGATTCAGTGGGTAAGATGCACCATCTGGGTGTAAAATGACCATCTGAGCGAATCTGATTCAAATCCATGTGAATCAAATAATAATTTAAAAACTAATTTAATAATTTCCTTTTACAGTCATATTTCTTTTCATAAAGTTAACTTTAACAACATAAAACCAACCAAATTAAGTTTAAATTTCAATATTTAATTGTTTGCATTTCTGAAACAATATGTTGAACACCAAAGTTTTAACCTTCCTAAAAACAGACTAAACAGAGAGTTTGTTGGCCGTTAGTGACTACAGGTGGAAAGATATATCTGATTGTAATATGATGAAAAGCATTTTCTGGTTCTTATCAGAGAAGGATTTGGTGCACTTGTATACTGTCCCTATCAAATAAACTACAAATAATATGTATATATGATAAACTAAACTAGTAATATCACATTAAAATACCAGTTTATAATTCAGAGATTTAACTTAACTACAGTGCCTTATGGTGGGGTGAGTTAAAATGCTGACTCAATTTACCCCACAGCATTTGGCTCACTTTGCCCAATAGCTGCCATTTTGGGGGGAAAAAAAATTGCTACTGTAGCTTAACAGTTCAGGCTAATATTTAGATAAATGATTTGCATAGTTTTATAGGTTGCTAAATCACCTATATGTATCATAAATATTTTTAGACCTGGATAAATTAGCTTTGATGTAACAACCATTACATCTGTTATGCTAAAATTTTACTTTGACAAGCCAAATACAGTTTTTAAAGTAAATGGGTGCCTTTCATTCCCCCCATGTGTTTCTCCTTTTCACAATCTGGCAGAAATGATGGGTGGTTCCAAAATACATGATCACATGACAGTAAAAGTGTACAGTTGCCAAGATACAGGGAGTGTGTCAACTTACCCCGCTCTGTACTTCCACTGAAGATGAGGCAGAAGCAGGTTCAGAGAGTGAGGGAGAGCCCACTCTTATCAAAACATCTACAATAAAGTCTAAAATTATTACAGAGTGTGCTGTCTTCTCTTTTAATTGTATATTTGTAATTGCAAACTCAGGCTGTCTGAAGAGCAGTTGTGCCTTGACATCAATGTGCAGCCCATGAGGCTATGGCTCTGATAGAGGTTACTCTAAGCTCAGGATACTAAGGGGTGATTCTCTTATATGTCCCATTGAGATACCAGGTTTGTATTCAGATGTCTTCAGGAGAAATGTTAACATTTTACCCGTATTGTAAATACTAAAACTATCATTTATTGCATAAAACATTTCAGAATATCAAAGGTTACTAGTGAAGGATCTGAGGATCTGAGGATTGTCACCATTGTTGTGATTCATGTGCAAAATCTTGATGTCTGTGTGTGTGACTACGTGATGCGCTTGTTTAAAATATGTTGTGTACATGCTTTTTATCCATAAATACAAACACAAAGTTAAACCACAGCATTAGATGCTCATTTTGTGATGATTTTGTTATTATCTGGATTATCTTAACACTTGACTTAGGCTTTCTTTCCCGCAACAACTGTACTTTACAAACACACTTTTACAGCAATAAAAGAGAAGCTAATAAGACCAAGATTCCAACTAAAGCAAACACTGCCCACCACAATGGTGACTTCAAATGAAATAAATATCAACATCTAAACCTCTGTTAATTCTCAATGGTTATTTTTTAATTGACTTAGTTTGCTACAGTTTTCTAAATGTTTGACCAATTAACACATTTTAGTTGAATGGACTATTAAACTATTTCAGTAAAGGTTGAGCCAATGAAAAAATAATTTAGGCAACACTTTGAAGACAGAAATTGACTGAACGTAAAATTTCTATGGAACTTGTTACTAAACAATAATTAGTTGAAACAGCTTGAAATTTTTTACAGTGTACAGTAGTTATGAGGATACTACCTTTTCTAATATCTTTGACAGAAAAGAGAGAATCGAGATCAGTCTGTAATTAACTAATTATTTTGGGTCAAGTTTATGTTTTTTTTAAATGAGAGGCTTAATAACAGCCAGTTTTAAGGTTTGGGGACATATCCTAATGACAATGACGAATTTATAATAGTCAGAAGTGGATCTATGACTTCTGGAAGCACCTATTTTCGTAGTTTAGATGGAATAGGGTCTAACATACACGTTGTCTGTTTAAATGATTTAACAAGTTTATACAATTCTTTCTCTCCTATAGTAGAGAGTGGAACTGTTCCTCATGGGATCTATAGATCCTATCAGAACAGAAATATATTAAATGAATTAAACTACAAACATGATGCATTTACTCAAACTATCTCATGCACATGCATTTTGTCCATTTTCAGAATGATGGTTTCAGTGCTCTTGGTGTTAGTACTGCAGCTTCACAAGGTTGGTGGCTATAAATATATATATACATTTAAAAAAAAAAAAAAAAAAAAAAAAACTACAATTACAACAGCAAATACTCTTTTTGTGATGATTTGGTCATCAACAACAAAGAGCTGATAATACCGCATCTTGCTTTATTCTGTTTTTTTTTGGCTGCAACAATTGCGTTTTACAGACACATAGCTACACCAGCCAAAGACAGGCTAGCACATAAAGTGTAAGGACCAAGATTCCAACTAAAGTAAACACTGTCCACCACAATGGTAACTTCAAATGAAACATAAATATCAACATCTACACCACTGTTAATTCTCAATAAGATCTTCTGTAGACATCTGACAGAAAGTCAGTCTGGTTATTAATAAGTGAAGCTGGTGATGCTGTTTGTGGAGTTGTTTGATCATCCTTTGCTGAGATGTTCAGAGATTTAATGTATTTTATCTTCAGTTGATTTCATCTAAGGCTGTGGCTTAAGTCAGTTGTAGTTCTTGAGTTTCTGTTTGTCTCAATTTTTTTCTATTCTCTTCTTTCCTTCAGTGATTTTGCTTGTTAACAAGTTTAGACAAGCTGAGAGGACTCTATAAATAATATATGAAGATTTTGTGATCACTTCTAAATATCCACTCAAAAACATTGGATATGCTGTACGTT
The DNA here is from genome assembly GCA_039654775.1 of Spinibarbus caldwelli. Classification (NCBI taxonomy): domain Eukaryota; kingdom Metazoa; phylum Chordata; class Actinopteri; order Cypriniformes; family Cyprinidae; genus Spinibarbus; species Spinibarbus caldwelli. Next base: position 4,829,469 of record CM077240.1, read on the forward strand.
TTTGTCTATAAATTTAAAAAATATATTTTCAAAAAAATATAATTTATTTAGTGCAACTTACCTGACGCGTGAACTTGACAAGATGGCGGCTGCTGTTTCTCCCGCGAAGTCACTCAGGCGCGTGCACGTGCAGAATGATCTCAGTGTTGGCTGGATTAGTTTTTATTAGTTCAGTCAAACACTGGCATTCTGAATGTTGACTTGATTTGAAAATAACCCTTCATTTAATGTTTTTAAAATATATTTGTGTAGACTTAATATAATGTCTTCTCAACTAAGCCCAAGCAATAAAATTAGCTCAACTTAAATATTTTTGCCCTTCCAACATTTTGTTAATTGGATTTTTTACAGTGTATGTTCCTTCTTAGAGAAAAATGTATCATAGTACTGAGACTGCTCTCATTAGAGTTACAAGTGACCTGGTCTTATCATCTGACTGTGGTTGTATCTCTCTATTAGTGCTACTGGATCTTAGCGCTAAGTTCGACAATATTGATCACAACATTCTTTTGAATAGACTAGAAAATTATGTTGGCATTAGAGGAAGCGCATTAGCATGGCTCAAATCGTACTTATCTGACCGCCACCAATTTGTGGCAGTGAATGAAAAGATATCATACCGATCACAAGTCAAGTCAAGTCATCTTTATTTATATAGCGCTTTTAACAATACAGATTGTGTCAAAGCACTTAACAGTATCAAATTGGAGGACAGAGTGTCAGTAATGTATAATAATAAGATTAAACACTCAATTTTCAGTTACAGGCATTTCATTATTGAATTCAGAGATGTCATTGTCTAGCTCAGTTTAGTTTAAATAGTATCTATGAAATCAAATTGACGATAATCGTTAGAAATTAAGTGTCCCCAACTGAGCAAGCCAGAGGCGACAGCGGCAAGGAACCAAAACTTCATCTGTGACAGAAATGGAGAAAAAAACCTTGGGAGAAACCAGGCTCAGTCGGGGGGCCAGTTCTCCTCTGGCCAGGATATTATTATTTATTTTTTTACTTATTGTTTTAATTAAATTTTAAATGTATAAATGTATTATATTTCTATTTTTATATTGTTGCAATTTCTAACAATAATAGTATTATGTAGTTAGGTATTTTATTATATTATAATTATTTTGTTTAATTTTAAGTTTTATTGTATTTAAGTCGAGGTCTTCACTGGGGATATGTCCCCGGGGCTCATCCAGGGTTCTCCTCTGGCCAGGATATTATTATTTTTTTTACTTATTGTTTTAATTAAATTTTAAATGTATAAATGTATTATATTTCTATTTTTATATTGTTGCAATTTCTAACAATAATAGTATTATGTAGTTAGGTATTTTATTATATTATAGTTATTTTGTTTAATTTTAAGTTTTATTGTATTTAAGTCGAGGTCTTCACTGGGGATATGTCCCCGGGGCTCATCCAGGTGTCCGGCCTCCGCCGACGGTCAGGGTCGCAGACATCATCTCCCGGCGCCATCTGATCCGGACACGGACTGAGAAACAGAATAATAAAGAAACAGACAAATATTAGCGTAGATGCCATTCTTCTTACGATGTAACGAGTACATCGTGTGTTATGAGGAGTGTTCCCGGTTCCGGTTGATCTAATTAATGCAGCCTAACAATCCTTTAATGGATTTGAATAATAGAAGTATATTAGTGTGTTATGTGTAAGCCAGGTTAAAGAAATGTGTCTTTAATCTAGATTTAAACTGACAGAGTGTGTCTGCCTCCCGAACAGTGTTAGGTAGATTGTTCCAGAGTTTGGGCGCTAAATAGGAAAAGGATCTGCCGCCCGCAGTCGATTTTGATATTCTAGGTATTATCAAATGGCCAGAGTTTTGAGAACGCAGCGGACGTGGAGGACTATAATGTGATAAGAGCTCGCTCAAGTACTGAGGAGCTAAGCCATTCAGGGCTTTATAAGTAATTAACAAGATTTTAAAATCTATCCGATGTTTGATAGGGAGCCAGTGCAGTGTTGACAGAACCGGGCTAATATGGTCATACTTCCTGGTTCTAGTAAGGACTCTAGCTGCTGCATTTTGGACCAACTGTAGTTTATTGATCAAGCGTGCAGAACAACCACCCAGTAAAGCATTACAATAGTCTAACCTTGAGGTCATAAACGCATGAATTAGCATTTCTGCATTTGACATTGAGAGCATAGGTCGCAATTTAGATATGTTTTTGAGATGGAAAAACGCAGTTTTACAGATACTAGAAACATGGCTTTCAAATGAAAGATTGCTATCAAACAGCACACCTAGGTTCCTAAGTGATGAAGAAGAATTGACAGAGCAGCCGTCAAGTGTTAGATAGTGTTCTAGGTTATTACATGTGGGGTTTTTAGGTCCGATAATTAACACCTCTGTTTTTTCAGAATTTAGCAGTAAGAAGTTACTCGTCATCCAGTTTTTTATATCGACTATACATTCCGTTAGTTTCTCAATTTGGTGTGTTTCACCGGGCCGTGAAGAAATATAGAGCTGAGTATCATCAGCATAACAGTGAAAGCTAACACCATGTCTCCTGATAATATCTCCCAAGGGTAACATGTAAAGCGTGAAAAGTAACGGCTCTAGTACTGAGCCTTGAGGTACTCCATACTGCACTTGTGATCGATATGATACCTCTTCATTTACTGCTACGAACTGATGGCGGTCAGATAAGTACGATTTGAACCATGCTAAGGCACTTCCACTAATGCCAACTAAGTTTTCTAGTCTATTCAAAAGAATGTTGTGGTCGATAGTGTCGAACGCAGCGCTAAGATCCAGTAGAAACAGCCATGATCAGATGATAGAAGCAGGTCATTTGTAACTCTAATGAGAGCAGTCTCAGTACTATGATACGGTCTAAATCCTGACTGGAATTCCTCACAGATACCATTTTTCTCTAAGAACGAATATAATTGTGAGGATACTACCTTTTCTAGTATCTTTGACAGAAAAGGGAGATTTGAGATCGGTCTGTAATTAACTAGATCTTTGGGGTCAAGTTGTGGTTTTTTAATAACCGCCAGCTTGAATGATTTTGGAACGTGACCTAAAGATATCGATGAGTTAATAATATTGAGAAGCGGTTCTTCTGCTACAGGTAACAACTCTTTCAGTAATTTAGTGGGTACAGGATCTAATAGGCATGTTGTTGGTTTAGATGCAGTGATAAGTTTATTTAGCTCTTCCTGTCCTATAGTTGTAAAGCACTGCAGTTTTTCTTTGGGTGTGATGAATGGAGCTGAAGTACTAGATGCTGCAGAGTCTGTTATTGTATTTCTGATGTTATCTATCTTATCAGTGAAGAATTTCATAAAGTCATTACTATTAAAGTCATAAAGTCATGGCTATTTAGATCGGGTGGTGTCTGTTTATTTGTTAATCTAGCCACTGTGCTAAATAAAAACCTTGGATTGTTTTGGTTATTTTCTATGAGTTTGCGGATATGCTCGGCCCTGGCAGCTTTTAAAGCCTGTCTATAGTTGGACATACTGTTTTTCCATGCAATTCTAAAAACTTCCAATTTAGTTTTTCTCCATTTGCGCTCAAGTTTACGAGTTTCTTTCTTGAGAGAATGGGTATTACTGTTGTACCATGGGGCAGTACGTTTTTCTCTAACCTTTTTCAATTTGATGGGCGCAACAGCTTCTAATGTATTAGAGAAGATAGTGTCCATGTTGCTAGTCATTTCATCTAGCTCATGTGTATTTATGGGTACACAGAGCAGTTGAGATAAATCAGGCAGGTTATTTCTGAATCTATCTTTAGTGGTTGGAACAATAGTTCTTCCTGGACGATAACATGGAGCCATATAGTTAATGAGAGGCTTAATAACAGCCAATTTGAAGGTTTTGGGGACATATCCTAATGACAATGATGAATTAATAATAGCCAAAAGAGGATCTATGACTTCTGGAAGCAGCTCTTTTAGTAGTTTAGATGGAATAGGGTCTAACATACATGTTGTTGGTTTAGATGATTTAACAAGTTTATACAATTCTTCCTCTCCTATAATAGAGAATGAGTGGAATTGTTCCTCAGGGGATCTATAGTGCACTATCTGATGCGATACTGTAGCTGACGGCTGCATGGTTACAATTTTATCTCTAATAGTATCGATCTTGGAAGTAAAGTAGTTCATAAAGTCATTACAGCTGTGCTCTTGGGAAATGCCAACACCTGTTGATGCTTTATTTTTCGTTAAATTAGTGACTGTATTGAATAAATACCGGGGGTTATGTTTGTTTTCTTCTAGAAGAGACAAAAAGTAATCAGATCTAGCCGTTTTTAATGCTTTTCTGTAGGATAGGGTACTTTCCCGCCAAGCTATACGAAATACCTCTAGTTTTGTTTTCCTCCAGCTGCGCTCCATTTTCCGGGCTGCTCTCTTTAGGGTGCGAGTGTGCTCATTATACCACGGAGTCAAACTGTTTTCTTTGATCTTCCTTAAGCGTAAAGGAGCAACTGTATCTAAAGTGCTAGAAAAGAGAGAGTCCATAGTTTCTGTTACATCATCAAGTTTTTCTGCTGTTGGATATGCTGAGGAATTGAGATAAATCAGGAAGATTACTTACAAAGCAGTCTTTTGTGGTAGAAGTGATGATTCTACCATACTTGTAACAAGGAGTAGACTGTTACAACTTACCACTGTTGTTTGATGAACTTGTGAAAAACGGAGCGAGAGAGAAATGAAAACAGAGCGAGAAAAAAGAAAACAATAATAGGTGCGAATAGAAACGTGAATGGAACCGCGAGTAACAAGCTAACCGGCTAACGCGCTGCACGCGCGCTGCACTCGCAGTTTTAAAAGCGAACGATCAAATTAGTTAGATTAGTTTGATAGATAATACCAGAAATATGGTGGGAATTAAGTTATATATTATCACTTTAAACAACAGAGAGTGAAAGTAAGGTAAAGATTCAATAAAAAAGCGGAGCTACAATCGCAAACCTCTCAGCAGCACAACAGACAGGAACAGACTGAAGCAATCGATCAGCCCAAGCAATCGATCAGCAGTAATGCTTTATTGGGTGGTTGCTCTGCAAGCTTAATAAAAAAAACTCTGGACATCTGGTCCAAAATGCAGCAGCATCTTACTAGAACCAGGAAGTACAACCATATTAGCCTGGTTCTGTCAACGCTGCACTGGCTCCCTGTTGAACATCGAATACATTTTAAAATCTTGCTAATTACTTATAAAGCCCTGAATGGTTTAGCTTCTCAATACCTGAGTGGGCTTATATCGCATTATTGTCCTTCACGGCCGCTGCGTTCTCAAAACTTTTGTCATTTGATAATACCTAGAATATCAAAATCAACTGTGGGCAGCAGATCCTTTTTTTATTCAGAGACCTAACTCTTGAACAATCTACTTAGCATTGTTCGGGAGGCAGACACACTCTGTGAGTTTAAATCTAGATTAAGGACCCATCTCTTTAACCTGGCATACACATAATACACTATCACATTTCTATAATTCAAATCCGTTAAAGGATGGTTAGGCTGCATTAATTAGGTCAACCAAAACCGGGAACACTTCCCATAATACCTGATGTACTTGCTACATCATAAGAGGAATGTCATCTACGCTAATACTAGTCTGTATCTTTCTTATTCCGAGGTCACCATAGCCACCCAGGTCCAGTCCGCATCCAGTACAGATGGTGGATCAGCACCTAGAGACGACCTCTGTCTGCGCCCCAAAGACAGATGCCCTGCAAGGACCTTGTCACCTCAACGACCATCGGCACAAGGCCACAGGAATCAGAGTCTTATGCTCAACCTGACTTGTGTTGCAACCTGGAATAAAACCCCGCCATGCTGGTTTCATCTGACCAGAGGAGAACTGGTCCCCCGACTGAGCCTGGTTTCTCCCAAGGTTTTTTCTCCATTCTGTCACCAATGGAGTTTTGGTTCTTTGCCACTATCACCTTTGGCTTGCTTAGTTGGGGACGCTTGACTGACTTGGAAGAGAGCTGCACTGGATGATGATATCACTGAATCATCAATTAACTTCAGCTGGAAAAATCAGTATTGTATAAAGCGCTATATAAATAAGAGTGACTTGACTTGACTTGACTTGACTTGTAGCAAGCAGTGCAAGTGGCAATAACAGGAGAAGAAGCCATGACTCATTGTGACTGTTGAATGATTCCAACTTAGCACAGTTGTATGATGAACTCGTGAAAAACGGAGTGAGAGAGAAAAGAAAAAAGAAACTGTAGCTGTAGTAAAATTTAAAGTTAGGAAAGGCCATCCCAGATAGCAACATATTGTCGGCTCAGATCCGGCCCACATCTGGCACATGTGGAATGATGATCTGGCCCACATGTAGCATGGAATGATGGCACTTGGGTGGACCGCTCCAGTTTGCCAGATCTGAGCCAAAAGTAGGCCATAGCAATGCCACGTCAGCCAAGAGCAAATAAATAAATCCAACTGGACCTTATCTGAGCCACAAATCTTCATATAGTATTTATAGAGTCCTCTCAGCTTGTTAACAAGCAAAATCACTGAAGGAAAGAAGAGAACAGAAAAAAGAGACAAACAGAAACTCAGTAACTACAACTGACTGCAGTCACAGCCTTAGATGAATTCAGCTGAAGAAAAAAGACATTAAATCTCTGAAGATCTCAGCGGAGGAGAATTAAACAACTCCACAAACAGCATCACCAGCTTCACTCATTACTAAACAGACTGACTTTATTTCTGTTAGAGGTCTACAGACGTTCTTATTGAGAATTAAAAAGGGTTTAAATCTGATTTATTTATTATTTATTTTATTAACCTTTATTTAACCAGGAATTAAAAACTCTTGAGATTTAAAATCTCATTTACAAGAGGGTCCTGGCCAAGATAGGCAGCACATTTAGTTACACATAACAAAAATACATTCGTTTACATACACAGAACATACACAAATCACTCAAAACATTTACAGTCAGGTGACTCTACAAATAGATCCTTTAAAATACATTTAAAATCATTTAGCGATACCAACTCTTTTAAGCATAATTTTTCTTGCAATTGATTCCAATCAAATAGAGCAGCATAACTAATGTTTTTCATTTGAAGTCACCATAATGGTGATTGGTGTTTCCAGTAATTGGGCTCTTAACTCTTACTACAATTAGCTTGTTTTTGCTGGTTGTTGTGATGGTGTGTTTATCAAACACATTTGTAGTAGCAAATCAGCTGATAATAACCAGCTATTGACAGTTCATCATCATCATAATGAAATGCCTGATTCACTAATGTCATTAGATTCTAATGATTGTGTTGTAACTGCAGCATAAGATCAAAAGTATTGCAAAACCAGTTAAAGATTTACCAAAAAAAAAAAAAAAAAGCACAAAAACCTCAATGTTGACAATAAAAAGTGTAATGTTACAATGCATGCTGGGTACCATAATACAAAACTACCAGCATGCATCACAGCATTAATAAATTATGCAGCTTAATTGTCCTATTATTTTCTTTAATTCTAACTATGGTTCATGTATTTATTTTGTAATTGTAATTTGTTGTTTTTTGTTGTGACTTTTAGAAGCTTTTTGTGATGTCCAGAATTTATCCGATTGAATATTTTGTCACCATTGTTGAGATTCATATGCTGATTGCTGACATCTGTGTGTGTCAGTGCTTTTTTTTAAATCTTCAAACTAATGTTGTGACTTAAGTTGCATTAACACAGAGTTTGTAATGTAAAAGCATTAAATTATAATGCTTCATGATTCAATGACTTCAGTGAATTACGTGATAATTGTAAAACCATCAACAGCAAACTATCATGTATTGCAAATGTGTAAAACACTGTCACAGCAGCCAAAGAAAACAAATGGTTAACAATAAGAGTTAAGAGCCCAGCTTATGGAAACACCAGTCACCATTATGGTGACTTAACATGAAACAAACATTAGATTTAAACCCCTGTTAATTTCCAATAAGATCTTCTGTAGACCTCTAACAGAAATAAAGTCAGTCTAACTAAAGTAGTAATGAGTGAAACTGGTAATGCTGTTTGTGGAGTTATTTAATCCTCCTCTGCTGAGATCTTTAGAGATTTAATGTCTTTTATCAGCTGATTTCATCTAAGGCTGTGGCTGAAGTCAGATGTAGTTCTTGAGTTTCTGTGTCTCTTTTTTTTTCTGTTCTCTTCTTTCCTTCAGTGATTTTGCTTGTTAACAAGCTTAGACAAGCTGAGAGGACTCTATAAATACTACCTTGTTAACTGGGAAAAAAATCCCTCTTGTACAGATTAAGCCTGTAACCAGAAAAGTGACCAAAATCCTTGAGCAAGGATAAGGCAGTGGGTAAAGAAATCTGAAGATTAGAATTAAAATGCAATAGATCATGTGCATATAAAGTTATCTCTATGGGTAATTCCAATAACCTGCTGACTATCGTGTAGAGCAGTTGCTAAAGGTTCATTGGCTAAAGCAAATAATAATGGGCTTAAGGGACATCCCTGTTGAGTCCCACAATACAAATGGTCTAGTACAGACTGTAGGTCAGGACTACAGTGGAGGGAGCTCTATATAATAATTTAATCCAAGAATGAAAAACGGCCAAAACCAACCATAAACCACATATGCACGTACTGCTGTTGACACAGAACACGCATGTGCTGCATTGTTTACGTTCAGATCATAGGATGCACATGCATCATGATACTCTCCAAAATGTCACCAAGGTGACGCGGAGGAGACGAATTGTTGAATAAAGTCGTTATTTTTGTTTTCTTTGTATACAAAAAGTATTTTCGTAGCTTTGTAAAATTATGGTTGAACCACCAATGTTACATGGATTATTTTAACAATGTGTTTACTACGTTTCTGTGCCTTGATCATGGTAGGAACCTTGCTGTCTATGGGAGGGTCAGAAAGCTATCCGATTTCATAAAAAATATCTTAATTTGTCTTCCGAAGATGAACAAAGGTCTTACGGGTTTGGAACGACAAGATTGAGGGTGAGAAATTAATGATATTATTTTCATTTTTGGGTGAACTATCCCTTTAAAAGTCTGATGATCTACCGACTGCTATCCAGGCTTTGCGCCACAGGAGGCACCCTTGGGATATGACAGCCCTTTCTCCACAAAAAGTGCATCTTCTGTGTCAGCTCAAGCTTTGTGGCACTTACAGGATGAAGGCCACAGACACTCCACCCAACGTTGTCTTTGCCTCCGCGAAAGGTATCTGTGACCACAATGCAGAGTACTAACCACTATAAAATCACAGCATGCCACTCGGCATGGATGTGGGCAGAAGAGGATACCTCAGACAACCAGCGCTGCACCTGGCAGCTTGCTAACACTTACGTGGCCTGGACAGAGGAGTAATTGGTGCTAGAAGTTCAATGAACAGGCTTTTGTTTCATTCCTCTATCAGAGCACCTAAAAGCTCTTCCAGTGAAGGAGCCTTGCATCTGGTCAATGTTACACTTGCTTCTCTTGAGACAGGTCTCCCCCAGAAAGGCAGCGTTTCAAAATTCTGATTTGCTAGATTCTCCACAAGATGTACTGCAGTGACTCCTGAGCTATGCGACGTGAAGGCCTTGGCCTTGGAGCTTACCCTTGAGATATGACAACATTTTCTCCACAAAAATGGTATCCTCTCTATCAGCTTAAACTTTGTGGCACTACAGGATGACGGCCACAGACACTCCACCAGTGGATTGAGGGAGAATTTAAATGCAACAAGGTGCCCCGCAGCTGGCAGGGTTCGAACCTACTAACTAAATGTCAAACGGATGTAACTAATTAGGGTGTAACTAATTAACTAACCATGGAAACAAACAAGAGAAAAACAGGACTAGATTGAAAAGAAGCAACAGAGACACAAAATTAAAATTAAACACAGCAACTCAAGAAATTGAACGCACTTCAAAATGGTAGCAGGGATTCCCTCAAGGGGAAGTGCTTAGGGAAGTTTGTGAGTGTGTGTCTAAAAGCAAAGTGCAATGCACCCCCTGGAGGAGCTGGTAGAGTAACAGCCCACAGCAGCATCAACGGAGGAAGGAGCCAGGGTGGAGCCTTAGCAGACAGTCTGGGCAGGACCTGGAGAATGACTGATGCAGGCAGAGCCAGAAGGGGTGCAGACCCAGGTGGAACTGATACCCCTTTTCCACTAAGGCAGTTCCAGTGCTGGTTCGGAGCCAGAGCCTAGTTTCAAACCGGTTCTTTGTCTTTCGACACCCAAAGCACCAGCTCCGAACCAGGAAAAGCAGTTTGTAAGTAGCACCAAAACATTGCTGGGCTAGAAGAAAGAACCGCTTGCGTCAGGGGCTGGGGGCGGGGTTACCGTGACCAACAAGATAACAGAAAAATTGGACCGCCATATTTGAAATAGCAGCTAAACACGAACACGTTGGATTTGCCGTGTTTGGATGGCGATGTGGGTCCGCAAAGCCATGAACATCAATAGCAATACAACGTCCGCCATTGTTGATAGTTTGTTTAGGCTTGTTCGGGATGGATTGGCGCTGCGCGGACTGGTTGGTGCGTGGCATCGGGGTGCTGCGGGAGCGACTGGAAAGCAGATGGCTCTTTGTGCTTTTGGATCGCTCTCGCGGTGCTTTAGTGTGTCGATCGATCCTTCTGTCTGCGTGGCACAGATGCACCTCAAACAAGTCTATTGTGTTTGGCGCTGCTGCGGCCGCGCTAGTGAAACAAAACATGAAATGTATTCAGTGACATAAGACCTGGTTCTGTATTGGCTCTCTAACCTGTGGAAAAGCAACCGGTTCTTAAAGGGCTCGCCAGTCAAACCAACTAAGAACCGGCAATAGCACTGGCTCTGAACTAACACCTGGTTCCTGCTGGTGGAAAGGGAGTATGAGAGGACAATTTCCCACGGTGAAAGTAAGTCTGGAGGGCTAAGAGAGAGCCGTTCGCTTGCGGGGCTGAAGTGAAGACAGGGACATGGAAGATGGAGGAGACACCAGAGGGAGGAAAGGAACAGGAGGAGCTGGAGGGAAGAAGCAGCCCGGAGGAGTCCAGAGGAACCAAAGTGGTGGAGGGAAGCTGGAAGTGCATGGTAGAACCAGGATGTCAAGGGACCAAGGCAGACCGGGAGAAATGAAAGAGCCCAGTGGAGCCCTAGAGATGACAAACCACAGCATGCTTTCTGACTGTAGCACGCTTTCTATGGCAGGCACAGGTGTCGTCTATGGATCCATGGCAGGGGTTTGTTATAGAGAGTCCATAACGTTCTGCTTCTTTTTAAGGGTTGGTTCTTCTTGGCAGGGTTGTATGTAGTTAGCACACACAAACAAGGCACAGAGATAATTCAAATAAAAGGAAGTCTAGTAGGAAAATAAAAATAAGAAGTTTAAACACCATTTAATGACGAGAACAACTGAAAACAATTATATTTATTTAGAGAAATATATTTAGAGCCAAACGCATGATAAACAGGTGTAACTACAACGGAAACAAACAAGAAGAGAACAGGAATAGATTGACAGGAAGCCCAGAAAACAGAAAACAGGAACAAAATAAAAAAAATAAACAAGAGCATAATCCTGACATTTCTATCTGAATACTTAATTCTTATTCTGGGTGTGAGTCAAGGAATGATCCATGGCTAGGTTTTAATGCATGATGGGGAGGCAAATATATATATATATATATATATATATATATATATATATATATATATATATATATATATATATATAATTTTTTTTTTTTTTTTTTTTGAAATTCCTTGCACACAGATGACCACAAAACATATTTTTAAAGACTAATGGACTTGGAGTGAATCCTAATGACACCTCTAGCAATCACTGGCTGAAATCATTAACGTGAAGTCACATTTATTTATATGGAAGATTCATAAAGTCATAGGAAAAATATTAAGTTACATGGCACTTTATACAATACAGATTGCGTCAAAGCTGCTTCATAGAAATAAACAGGAAAATAACATTCAAAATTAATCAATTATAAAATGACTCCAATTCCAACTGTAAAGCAGCTGTGCAGAAAACTCATTACTCAGCTCAATTTTGTTAAACGTGGATTCAGTTTAGTTCAATGACAGTGTAGATGTTCCTCAATTATGAAACAAATTCAATTCAGCTATAAAGCAGCTCTACCGAAGACAATAGTGTCATTATTTAGCTCAATTTAGTTCAACATTGATTCAAATCACTTTCATGGCATTTTTGTGTTACGGAAACAATAGTTACCATGGCAAATACACAATACTAACATGGACTGTTAATGAAACATGGAAAATGCTCCTGAATAGAATGAATATCATACTTTAATGCAAATCCTTCCCAGCTAACACACTACCAGTTATGCGATTTATTGGTACAGTACTTCACTTTTATTTTACACATTGCATGTTGCTCGTAGTTTTTTTGAGCTTTACAGTGCATCTGGAAAGTACAGCGCTTCACTTTTTCCACATTTTGTTATTAAATTCATTATTTTCCTCAAAATTCTACAAACAATACCCTATAATGACAATGTGAAAGAAGTTTGTTTGAAATCTTTGCAAATTTATTAAAAAAATAAATAAAATAAAAAATAAAAATCACATGTACATAAGTATTCACAGCCTTTGCTCAATTCTTTGTTGAAGCACCTTTGGCACCAATTACAGCCTCAAATCTTTTTGGGTATGATGCGACAAGCTTTGATCATCATCATTTGGCAATTATCTGCCATTCTTCTCCTTAACTCTTCACCTCTCAAGCTCTGTCAGGTTGGATGGGGCAGATACACATTTTCAGGTTTGTCCAGAAATATTTGATTGGGTTCAAGCTCAGGCTGTGGCTTTGCCACTCAAGGACATTCACAGAGTTGTCTATAAGCCACTCTTGCTGTGTACTTAGGGTCATTGTCCTGTTGAAAGGTGAACCTTCTGTCCAGTCTGAGGTTCTGAATGCTCTGGACTAGGTTTTCATTGAGGCTATCTCAATATTTTGGTGCATTGAGCTTTTGTTCTACTCTGACGAGTCCCTCAGTCCCTGCCGCTGAAAAACAGCCCCACGGCATGAGGCTGCTACCAGCACACTTTACTTTTGGGATGTACTCTGCAGGTGATGAGCAGTGCCTGGTTTGCTTCAAACATGATGCTTGGAAATGAGGTTCATCAAACCAGAGAATCTTGTTTCTCACAGTCTGAGGGTCCTTTAGGTGCTTTTTTGCAAATTCTAAGTGTGTTTTCATGTGTCTACACTGAAGAGAGGATTGAGTCTAGCTACAACGGCATATAGTCCAGATCGGTGGAGTGTTGCAGTGATGTTTGTCCTTCTGTAGGTTTCTCCTGTCTCCATAAATGATCATGGAGCTCAACTACAGTGACCATCAGGTTCTTGGTCACCACACCAACCAAAGCCCTTCTCTATCAATTGGTCAGTTTGGCCAGGAGGCCAGCTCTAGGAAGAGCCCTGGTTGTTTCAAACATCTTCCATTAAGGGTAACAGAGACTACATGCTTCTGTGAACCTTCAGTGAAGCAGAATTTTTTTCGTAATTCTTCCCCAGATGTGTGGCTTGATGCAACCCTGTTTCTGAGCTCTACAGGCAGTTCTTTGGACCTCAGGGCTTGGTTTTTGCTCTATGCATTATCAGCTGTTAGACCTTTTATTAAGACGTGTGCCTTTCCAAATCATACCCATTCAATTGAATTTGCCACAGGTTAACTTCACTCAAAGTGTAGTAACATCTACAAGCAATATGAATGCTCCTGAGCTAAATTCCAACTGTCCCAAATAAGGGTATGAATACTTACGCAATGGAATCATTTAAGTTCTTTATTTTTTAATAAATTTGCGATGTTAAAAACCTGTTTTTTGCTTTACCATTATGGTGTATGGAGTATAGATTGATGTGGAAAAATAGTAATTTAAAAGCAGTTTAACATAAGGCAGCAACATAAAACGTGAAAAAAATGAAGGGGTATGAATACTTTCGCAAGGCACTGTACATATATATATATATATATATATATATATATAGATAGATGCATATATAGATATAGATATATACATACAGTATACAGATAGACAGACAGATAGATATCGTGAAATTAAATTTCTCATATGATGATCATATTGCCCACCCGTCCTGTTTTCCACCATGAGAAATCTGGTCATCCTATTAATATAATTTACTTATGCACAGTTTTGTTTTGTAGTCCTGTGTCCAGTGTTGTCTTATGTAGAACCTTGGTCCTGGTGGAAGCTCATTGTTCTGAAAAGCGAAATGTGCTCTGATTGGCCAGCAATGCAGTGCATTGTGATTGGCCAAACACCTCTAGCATGTGATGGAAATGTTACGCCCCTTAACATATTTGGAAACACACAGTGTCTCCACGACATGGCGGTGGCAGCGGCAACAATACAACAGCAAGAATAAAAGTTACACCTTCTTTCTGTGCATATACAATTGGGCGGTGTTGTGCAAATCTTCCAACACAGTGACGTAGATTTGTGGGGGTGTTTAAAGGAAGGTGTGGACGAGTCTTAAACTTTTATAAAGAATTTAGGTTTGAGACTTTAGTCTTTGCAACTTTACGGATCTTATATATGCACGAAAAAAAATAAAAAAATAAATAAATAATAATATCCTGGCCAGAGGAGAACTGGCCCCCCGACTGAGCCTGGTTTCTCCCAAGGTTTTTTTCTCCATTCTGTCACAGAGGGAGTTTTCGTTCCTTGCCGCTGTCGCCTCTGGCTTGCTCAGTTGGGGACACTTAATTTCTAACGATTATCGTCAATTTGATTTCATATATACTATTTAAACTAAACTGAGCTAGACAATGACATCTCTGAATTCAATAATGAAATGCCTTTAACTGAAAATTGAGTGTTTAATCTTATTATTATACATTACTGACACTCTATCCTCCAATTTGATACTGTTAAGTGCTTTGACACAATCTGTATTGTTAAAAGCGCTATATAAATAAAGGTGACTTGACTTGACTTGACGAACAGCTTGTAACACTCCAAAGACAAAGGAAAACTTGAAATCGCATCAAAAGACCCCTTTAAGTTTTTTTAAGTTTTTGAAAGAAGACCCATATGCTCACCAAGGCTTTTTTATTTGATGAACAACACAGTAAAAACAGTAAAATAATAATAATACAATTTCTATTTGAATATGTTTTAAAACATAATTTATTCCTTTGGCGGCAAAGCTGAATTTTCATCACCCATTAATCCATTTTTCAGTGTCACGTGATCCTTTAGAAATCATTCTAATATGCTGATTTTGGTGTAACACTTATTTTAGTGTTACACTTTACCAGTGTTGGGCATGTTACTTTTAAAAAGTAATTAGTTATAGTTACTAGTTACTTCTCACAAATAGTAACTGAGTTACATCATTATAAAAGTAACTAATTAGCAGGGAAAGTAACTATTGCGTTACTTTTTTTTAAAAAAAATGTTCAAATATGTCAAATAACTTGGATGCCCCCAATATTAAATACATGTGCATCTCAATAAATTAGAATGTCGTGGAAAAGTTCATTTATTTCAGTAATTCAACTCAAATTGTGAAACTCGTGTATTAAATAAATTCAATGCACACAGACTGAAGTAGTTTAAGTATTTGGTTCTTTTAATTGTGATGACTTTGGCTTACATTTAACAAAGACCCACCAATTCACTATCTCAACAAATTAGAATATGGTGAAATGCCAATCAGCTAAACAACTCAAAACACCTGCAAAGGCTTCCTGAGCCTTCAAAATGGTCTCTCAGTTTGGTTCACTAGGCTACACAATCATGGGGAAGACTGCTGATCTGACAGTTGTCCAGAAGACAATCGTAGACACCCTTCACAAGGAGGGTAAGCCACAAACATTCATTGCCAAAGAAGCTGGCTGTTCACAGAGTGCTGTATCCAAGCATGTTAACAGAAAGTTGAGTGGAAGGAAAAAGTGTGGAAGAAAAAGAAACACAACCAACCGGGAGAACCGCAGCCTTATGAGGATTGTCAAGCAAAATCGATTCAAGAATGGACTGAGGCTGGGGTCAAGGCATCAAGAGCCACCACACACAGACGTGTCAAGGAATTTGGCTACAGTTGTCGTATTCCTCTTGTTAAGCCACTCCTGAACCACAGACAATGTCAGAGGCGTCTTACCTGGGGTAAGGAGAAGAAGAACTGGACTGTTGCCCAGTGGTCCAAAGTCCTCTTTTCAGATGAGAGCAAGTTTTGTATTTCATTTGGAAACCAAGGTCCTAGAGTCTAGAGGAAGGGTGGAGAAGCTCATAGCCCAAGTTGCTTGAAGTCCAGTGTTAAGTTTCCACAGTCTGTGATGATTTGGGGTGAAATGTCATCTGCTGGTGTTGGTCCATTGTGTTTTTTGAAAACCAAAGTCACTGCGCCCGTTTACCAAGAAATTTTGGAGCACTTCATGCTTCCTTCTGCTGACCAGCTTTTTAAAGATGCTGATTTCATTTTCCAGCAGGATTTGGCACCTGCCCACACTGCCAAAAGCATCAAAATGCATGGTTAAATGACCATGGTGTTGGTGTGCTTGACTGGCCAGCAAACTCACCAGACCTGAACCCCATAGAGAATCTATGGGGTATTGTCAAGAGGAAAATGAGAAACGAGACGAAAAAATGCAGATGAGCTGAAGGCCACTGTCAAAGAAACCTGGGCTTCCATACCACCCCAGCAGTGCCACAAACTGATCACCTCCATGCCACGCCGAATTGAGGCAGTAATTAAAGCAAAAGGAGCCCCTACCAAGTATTGAGTACATATACAGTAAATGAACATACTTTCCAGAAGGCCAACAATTCACTAAAAATGTTTATTTTATTGGTCTTATGAAGTATTCTAATTTGTTGAGATTGATTTGGAATTGATTTGAATTGGTGGGTTTTTGTTAAATGTGAGCCAAAATCATCACAATTAAAAGAACCAAAAACTTAAACTACTTCAGTCTGTGTGCACTGAATTTATTTAATACACGAGTTTCACAATTTGAGTTGAATTACTGAAATAAATGAACTTTTCCATGACATTCTAATTTATTGAGATGCACCTGTATGTTAAATGAATGAAATGGACACTAAATAGATTATAAAACATTGTTCATTAATCTACACGATTTATCTACTGATACTTAGCATCAGTCAGTCAAGCATTATAATATGATATTATGATAGTTTAGCATTATATGATGATAGAACTTTAGTAATTAGAATAACCAAGTATGAATGCATATTTGTCATGTTGACTGAGCTTAGGACTGGTGGTGATGCTTAATATATTGTTTGTCATTTGGTTTTTCTTGTGGGGTGGGGGGGTGGGGGGTGATGAGATAACAAAACAACAACGAATTCTACTACTAGTAACAATATAAAACACGCTAAGGATTAATGAGCTGCTGGGTTCATGAATATTAGTCATATAGTCTGCTTCGCTCAAATTGATTTGCTGAAATCAAAACAGGGACGATAATACAGGTAGGTGAGCGCCAGCCAATGAGATTGTCGTTTGCGCATTAGTTCCGCCCACTACCAGGGAACCAGCCAGTTCTTAAAAGCTGATGAATTCCAAAGGAACTCCGTTATTTTGACAGGAAAATACAACAAAGAATATCATTTACATGTTTTTCTGCATGTTATGAAAGACTCTCTTGCTCTGTATCTTTCCTTGTGTGTGTGAGACAAAGCAACGGCGAGCCGTGCGCCTTCACACTAGAGTTTACGGTAACTTGTGTCAAATACAGCTACACTTCGCATCCATTCAAATGATCTGAAAAATAAAATTATAATAATATTATAATAAATTATAGTAATGCTGCATTTTTATTGTCAGTAACAGTAACAGCGTTGTAAAGGGGGAAACAGTAATTTGTTTGATTACTCGTTACTGAAAAAAATAACACCGTTAGTAACGCTGCTATTCCCATCACTGCACTTTACAGTGAAATCAACCTATGATTGATCAACACAAGACTTCCAAAGAACACAACAACAACTGACTGGTTTAAAATTTATTAATTAACAGTTAATTTTATCTATTTTTCTTAATTAAGGCACTTCATGTAAAGTGAGCTTTAAAAAGGAGCAAAGATTTTAAGAAAGACAGTAACGAGTCTACATCTGATCATGTGTGTCCTTCCCTGAAGAGACCTCCGATCCGCCACATATACAAAGAGAACAGGGGAAACTCATCTGCGAGAGGAAATGCTTTGGTTTCCAGCTGGATCGCAAGCTCCTTATTTACATTATAATCACTGTCATGGGCAAGATGTTCCAGCAGCCAGAACACATAGAATGAATTTTCATAGCAGATCCAGTCCACCTGATGATGCCGCTCCTCTCTGGACCTCTGCACAAAACAAAACCCTACCATTATTGAGCCATTATACACAGTATGTATGTACATGTATGATATATGCCAGAACTGTTTAGAAAGCAAGATTAGTGAATAGTCTCACGGACACATGATGGAAAAAATAAAAAGTATAAATGTATATAAATTAACATCCATTCAAGTTCTGTTCTACAGTATGACTGCAAGTGATACTGATTTTATATAAAACATGTATATAAAAGTCATTAATATTCAGTAACTTGTGTTTTAGACAAAAATGGCCAATTTGCTGTATAGTCATTTCTTCTCCACAAGGAAAAATACTTGCAAAGGAAGCAAAAGTTTTGCATGTCACCAAACAACACATGCACTGAAAATTGGTCAGTGAATATGAGTGGAGTGGAAGGAATATAGGTGGAGCAAAAACATATTTTCGGAACAAGTAAGGGTGTGAATCACTCTCTAAAGGTCATGCCAAAGTCTAAATCAGGGCTGAGGTCAAGACTTTGATGGGGCAACGTCAGAAAGTGTTTTTTTTTTTTTTTTTTTTTAAAGCCATTCTGTTATTTAAGTTATAGTGCTGTCGAATAACCGAGAAGAGGCCGATAAATTTAAACTCAATCTGATATAATATAAACTCAATCTGATATATAATTTAAACTCAGTCTGATATATAACCGCTAAAAGAACTAAAAATACTCCGTCATTTTTGATTGTACATTTAAGAATAAGGTATCATTTGAAACTGCAAAGGGTCTACTTTTATTTGTGTATAATCTTAATAACAACACAATGTGCTTTTGTAAAATAAAGAAAATAAACAGGGTGTGCTCTCTGCCGTCTTGGTCTTTGTCACCTCTCTTCACAGACACGTAAATAAAACAACCTGAATCTCGGCGAATACTCACCTCAAAGACAAGAGAAATATATGTATAGAAAGCTTGAAATGTCTACTTTTAAATGAAGTAAGTCAAGTCCAAAACAAATATTCTATGATAAAGTAATCTCGATGTCCAGTTTCTCCCATCTCAAATCATTATCTCTGTCATAAATTAACCTTGCAGTTGGAGGCAAAAAGGCGACCAGAATAAGCAGGAATCCGTTCGAGGTTAAATTTATTGTGCAGAAAGTATTAAAAATTCCATAGTGCACAAAAATAGCCCCACAAACAAAAATAAATCAAAGGAATAAATAAAAGCTGTACAATATTTACAGCAAACGTGTTCGTGCTTGGGTTGGGCCGATAGATGATGCCATCGTCAATCGCTGATGGCTGACAGATATCACGATGTTGAGCCGGCATTTTTGATCGTGGATGATCAAAATGTCTCCACGATCTTCTTTTGAAGAAATATCATGCTTGCCTGTATATTAGATGCTTGCAGGTCTTAAAGAGACAGTAATAAACATGCTGCTGACTGTCATTAAAGGGATAGTTCACCCTAAAATTTAATTTCTGCCATTATTTACTCACTCACATGTTGTCCCAAACCTGTATTAATTTCTTTCTTGTGCTGACCACAAAAGAAGATATTTTGAAGAATGCGGGTAACCAAATAATTGCTGGTCCACATTGAATTTGATAGTAGTTAAAAATACTATGGAAGTCACTGTGGACTAGCAATTGTTTGGTTTTCCACGTTCTTCAAAATAGCATTTATTTTCAGCAGAAGAAAGAAACTCATTCAGGTTTGAAACAACTTTTGAGTGAGTAAATGATGGTATAAAAATAAAACACTATTTTTATTTTTGGGTGAATAATTCCTTTAATGTTAATAAAACACCAAAATACTCACTACTCTTGACTGAAAAACTTTAATACAGTTGCTTTAATAGGAATCAACATAGTTTTTTTTATTTTTATATTTGTTCATTCAATTTCTTGAATGCTCCTGCTAAATACACCTATTGTACCTGAAAATAAAACACTGTTTGTTTTATTTGTATATTATGAGTATTTGTAATGTGTATCTTTCTTCTCATTTTTTAATAACATTTTTATCTTCGCCCACTTTGGCCTAAATATCAACCATTCTTTTTTATATTTTGTTACCTTGAAAAGGCTTTGTCTTTATAACAGGGAAATTAGTTTGGCTGTAAAGCTCAAACAACTTGCAAAATAGAAAAACCAACATGACAAAGAATCGTGATAAAATCGTGAATCGTGATATCTCTAAAAAAAATCGTGATATGATATTTTTGCCATATAGCCCACCCCTAGCCCCACATATGGAACATACCATGCTATCGGTAAGTCTAACTTAACATTTCACATAACATTTATTCAAACATTTCTACACAGGACAGACATAACCTCAATATAAACACAGTTTTCCTATAAGCAAGACAATAACACAAGAAACAACCATATATACATTTGTTTACAGATGTAACAAGGATTCGCCTAGTGACGTCAGCAGAAACCATACCAGTGTTTGTTCAAGTGGCGGGAATATGTATTAAAAAAAGTGTGCATTATCTTTTGAGTCAAATTCTTACATTTATTCAGTGAATAAGACATTTATGCTGTTACCAAGCAAATGAAATGAATATCAATAAAATTCATCTTTGCAATGCAGAGGAAACAGAAGCGGCATCTGAAGTGGCATTTAGATGTATTTACACACTTCTGTTTAGTGCAGAACAAATGCATTTAACCTGCAATTACAAATGCATAAATAATGTTTTGATATATTAAACATAAAACGTTGATTACTGTTATTTGAAATTATTTAAATAATAAAAAGAAACTTTAAATGTGAAATTAAAACCACCAGCAGGTGGCAAGTCATTGCGAATGAACGAATCATTTAAACAGTTGATTCATTCAGGAATGAAACACCGTCATGTTACTCAGTGTCTTAATTAACTTGTTTTTGAGCGGTTGTAAAAAAAAAAAAAAAAAAAAATCAATCTTACGTTTGTAATCATAGTAATTTTTGGAGAGAGAAACGGCACTCTTTCTGTGATATTGATTAACTATATGAAATGACAAATATATACATTTTCTGTCGCCATATCTTGAATTTTGTGATAATTCTAAATGTATTTTAATAGACTGAATCATAAAGTGAAAGAACACACTCTAAACATGCATGCACACTAGTCTAGACACCCTTACTAAGATGTAATGTAAGGGTGCACTCTGTAGAGGTGTTTTGAATGGTTTTTGCTAAATACTCGATAATGTCAAATCGCACATTGTTAAAACAACAATTACGATATCGCAGACGATATATATCACACACCCCTACTGACTGGTAAGAATATCTATTGTACTTGTATCAATAAATGACTTAAACTGTATTACTGTGTCCTGTGGTTATTTGTAAACTCATAAATGCCAACTTGGTGAAATGTTAACAGTTAGAATATATAACAAAACATGTACAGACTTTTACACTAGACATAATACACACAATAACCCAACACATATTACACACAACCCTTTTATGCCTTCCCAGCATCATAAAAGTCCATATAAATGTATGTTGTGTGTGTGTACATGTGTGAAAATAGGGA
Source organism: Spinibarbus caldwelli (assembly GCA_039654775.1). Lineage (NCBI taxonomy): Eukaryota > Metazoa > Chordata > Actinopteri > Cypriniformes > Cyprinidae > Spinibarbus > Spinibarbus caldwelli. Next base: position 4,851,299 of record CM077240.1, read on the forward strand.
AAGTTCCCCATAGTCTGTGTATGGTCACAGAGTAGCTCTGTGACAATCTCTAATGCAATCACGCCCACGAGCCGATCACGCTTTTCAAATTCTAAACATCCACGTGAGACTCGCGGACATGTAAATGCCCACATCATCCCCGTAAACAAACGTGAAGAGCTCATCCCGGCTACTTTTTGTTTCTAGAAGACGCGCTGAGAGCAATAACCCAGAATTTACCTCAGAAGAACGCAACACGATGTGTCGCATAGCTTGATCCAGTGGAGGATATCATTCTGATGAGTAGCCTAAGATTACTTGCATCTGTTGTTATTGTGTTATTGTGACATAACTTGTACACAATTTACTAGTTAGACTTTTCCCAAACTATAATTCCTGACTACATATATGAAATCAAGTGAAACATTTTAAAATATGTGTCATTTCATTGTCTAAATGTCTCACAAAGCCAGGATGTTGGTTTAATGTTTTACAACATATATAACCACAAGATATAAAAGTATGAGTGTTAACAATGTTATTAGAGTCTAGGAATGTTTGGCACAAAGGTGTGTTACTGTTCAGGTCTCAGTGTTCAGATCAGTATGTTCAATCATGTGTTCTTGACCTTCACTGTGTATGTTTTTTTTTATACTGTGTTGTAAGTGTATTTATTAGTGATCCAATTTGATACTGTTAAGTGCTTTGACACAATTTGTATTGTTAAAAGCGCTATATAAATAAAGGTGACTTGACTTGACTTTTTCTCATTAGTGTTTAGCGCAGTTGCCGTTGCTAGGAAACGCTTGTTTTGTTAACTGAGTGGAGACGTGCTGAAATTGCGTTTGGTCTCGTACATACCTTGTTAGTGTCTGCGCTTGCGTGGCCATTTATTGTGATTAAAAGGAAAGTGTGTCCAGCTGAATTCAATTAGTGATTTGTTAGACAGGTATAAAAAAGGTTATTATACCGCGGCAGCCCTCGTTGTGTGAAGACCGAAGTGTGTAAAGACCATCGACTCTACCATGCGACTCCACCGGACAGGGACACCGGCAAGGGATAAGTATCGCTTTTCATTTATTCTCTTTCCTATTACTTGTTTCACTTCTCTTTCAGTTTTTATAACCTTTTCTTACTTGTATGTTTGGCACAGTTATTTTTTTAGGATTACTGTTAAACTAATGTAGTTTGATTTGTATATGTTATCTATTTTAATTTTAGTTACAGTTGTAGTAAAGTTTGTCATTTTATTAGGTTCTTTTTCTATTATGTCTGTATAAGTTTAGTTTTATTTAATTTGAGTTATTTTAGTACTTCAACAAACTACATGGAAATGAAATAATATTGAATTTATGAATGTGTGTGTGTGTGTGTGTGTGTGTGTGTGCATTTATGTCTCTGTGTGTGTGTACATACACGTAGTTGTTGGTGTTTCGCTTAGTTTTATGTTAGAATCATTATTACACTCTTATACCATTTGTTCTCTTAATATTTTGAATTGTTTGTAGCTTTATTTTGTTTTCATTTAAATGTTAAGTTTAGAAATTTTGTCATATGCATTTCTCATTTTTATTTAATTAATTTTTTTAATGTGTGTGTATATATACTATTTATAAAGTTTTAGCTTTTAGTTTTGGATCAGTTTTAGTTGTTTTAAAACTACAATTGATTGTTTCTGTTGTCCTCATTTGTAAGTCGCTTTGGATAAAAGCGTCTGCTAAATGACTAAAAGTAAGTAAGTAAAAGTAAGTAAATAATATACAAATAATACAAATAATCAAAAATCCACATTATTTACTCCCCTCACTCTCTTTTAGTGCTGGGTTGTATGAGCAAAACTTTATATCACGGTATTTTTCAAAATTATACCGGTTTCATGGTATACGACGGTATTTTTTTTTTTTCATGCATGAACGGGTGTTAACCACATTTTCTACTGATTGAGAGAGGAAATACTGCAGTAGATTGACTTAGAACGCCCTATTTTATTAGTCATGATGAGCAAATATTGTAGAAAAATTCCACTCTAAATAGTGACTAAAGACGACCCATTAATACATGTTAACCAGGAGTCACTCTCATTTATAATTGTGACATTGTCTGAAAAAATAAACATGCATCTACACTAAAGAGCAGCTATGCGGTGGTTTTGGCTATATTACTTTTTTGTCTCATGCAGCGCACTGCCTGCGTCAGAGTAACAAACTAAAAAAACAACAAACAAAAAAGTGCATAATATTAACAGACAAACTATGCTCATATTTATAATTCCAAACAGTTAGTAAGCGACAGGTGCGACGCTGTTTTGTACTCATTACTGACGAGTCTGCTGCGGTGCGGCTAGCTGAATGCACTGCTTCTCTGCGCTCACTACACAGAACAGACGGCGAGAGAGGTGACACTGCGCCGGGACAGTCAGAGATCGTGTTTGCGGGGCAGCACTGGCGACATCTTCCAACTGAACGATAGCTAAGGTTTATCCAAAAGTTGCTAAATATAGTGCTAAAGTCGCGTTCGTGTGTGTAAGACGCGGGAGCTGATGGCAGGGTGCGGTGGATATTGTGGACGAGTTCTTCTGTGTCATCACGTTCTACTGGTTCTATAGCTTCATTTTCGGAACTTTCACATTTAGTAACACATACAGCTGTGTCCTCGCCACAGTGCACCAGTGAAAAGTGTCACGTTCCAAACGGTATTTTAAAAATTCATTTCATAAGAAAAATAAACACCGGTATTCGGTATGAACCAGTATACTGCCCAGCACTACTCTCTTTATTATCTGCCTCAGTCACATTCATATTGATGGCCCATAATGGGAGGCCCTTTGTCTCTCAGGTGTGAATCACTAAATATTCATGGCCATTGCCACTCCCTATTCTATGTCAAAGCTTCTACTGGGCCCCAAAACACCCTCAGACCCCAGAAAGTTAAAATCCCCACAAATTATAACCCCTTTCGCAAATCAAGCCATTCACAGATTCTGGCCAGATGTACGTCACACAGGCCAAGGCCCCTTCCACAACTATTGACTGACACTGGCGTTTTATCACAGACCCGCCCTGAGTGAGCTGTCATCAGTCCATCGTTTCGATGCCAGAGCGGTTGTAGGCAAAAATGTCTCCTAAGCGATTGGGGTGTTTTGTTGTTGGATGTAATAATGAACATAGCAGTTGTCATTTACTCCTGACATCTGAGTCACTGAAGACGCAGTGGATTACGTTTGTTTTTGAATCTACCTAAATGTGTTTATGTTCGCGCGAATTATTCATGATCCAGCTTCATCTACAGAAGGAGTATAAGGTTTTTTAATGAATCTTTGCAAATAGCCTTTCCTAATAATGTGCTAGTTAGCAAGTTTCACGATGAATGCAGAGCTCATTAGCATTTAAAGGGACATGCACTGAAATGGGTCGCTATGAACAGAGCTGTTTTTGACAAGGTAAAAAGGGTGTTGTTTTACATTACCATTTTAACCAAAGTATGTCATAGACTTTTCATGAAGACCCTAAAGAATCATATCAACTGCTGGAAAATTGGCCTCCGATGTCCCCTTTAACATTCAAATATGGGGACACAGGCGGGGGGAGGAAAAACTGCTACCAGTGGTTCCTAAGACCAAGACGGAGGCGGTCATCGAGCTGGTACACTCCCATCCGATGGCTGGTCATCTGGGAGCGGCGAATACCATCCAGCGGAGAAGAGATCACTTCCACTGGTCGGGACTGGACGCAAAGGTGAAACGTTTCCGTCAAAGCTGCCCAACCTGCCAGTGAACGTCCCCGTGTCATCCTCCCTCCAGCCCCTTAATACTGTTGTCTATCAATGAGGTGCCCTTTGAGCGGATTGGGATGGATCTGGTGGGCCTGCTGCCAAAGTCTGCCCAGGGCCACGAACACATCCTCGTCATAGTCGACTATGCCACCCAATAACCGAAGGCCATCCCCCTTCACAAAGCGACGGCTAAGAACATCGCAAGGGAGCTGTTTCTACTCTGCAGCGGGGTGGGCATCTCCAAGGAGATCCTGACTGACCAAGGACCCCCCTTCATGTCCCGGCTCATGGCGGACCTCTGCTGGCTACTACAGGTAAAACAACTACGCACATCTGTTTATCACCCACAGGCGGACGGCTTGGTGGAAAGATTCAACAAGACTCTTAAACAGATGCAGTGGCGCGTAGTAGCCGAAGATGGGTGTGACTGGGACATCATGCTTCCCTACGTACTGTTCGGAGTCCGGGAAATACCTCAGGCTTCCACCGGATTCACTCCTTTCGAGCTGCTTTTCAGGAGGCAACCATGAGGACTTCTGGACATGGCTTGCGAAGCCTGGGAGAACCAGCACACCCTGAATCGCACCGTCATAGAGCACATGCGGGACATGAGACAGAGGATCAATCGAGTAATGCCGCTGGTCCGAGAACATCTAGTGACCACCCAGTGTGCCCAGCAGTGGTTGTATAACCGGCCCGCCCAAGCGAGGGCATTCCAGCCTGGGGATCATGTCATGGTCTTGGTCCCAACCACTGCATCCAAGTTCCTTGCCGCCTGGCAGGGTCACTACCCCGTCAACGAACGAGTAGGGCCGCTCACATACCGAGTCAGACAGCTGGGATGTAGGAAGGCGGAGCAGATCTACCATATTAACATCCTTAAAAAGTGGACTGCTCGCCCCGAGCAGCTTGCCACCTTCGCCCAGAGCCAGCCTTCCATTGTGGATATGGACCCGCAGCTGTCCGGGGCACAGAAGAAAGAACTGGAGAATCTGGTCTGGTCAGTTTTCAGATGTGTTCAGTGAGGTCCCAGAGCAGACTACTGTGATTCAGCATGAAATTCGCACCCCACCTGGAGTCGCCGTGCGGCAGCGAGCTTATCAGATCCCAGAGGCTCCCCGGCCAGCTATAGAGGAGGAAATCCAAAAGATGCTAAAGTTGGGAGTCATCGAACTATCCCGTAGTCCCTGGGCCAGCCCCATCATTATGGTTCCGAAGCCCGATGGCACCGTCCACTTCTGCAATGACTTCCGAAAATTGAATGACATTTCCACCTTCGACGGCTATGATGAGCTGAAAAGTGGACGAGCTCCTGGATGGGCAGGGAAGGGCCATAAAGTGGGCAGACCTGGAGCTGAGATACTACCTGTGGGGCCGCAGATTCACTCTCATCACCAACCACGCACCGCTTCAAGTGACACGCTGGTTCCTAGCGCTCCAGGACATCCACTTCCAAGTGCAACATCGGGCCGGGGCCGAGCACGGGAATGCAGAAGGACTCTCCCAGAGATGGTCAGGATGGGCAGGTCTGACAGGTACTAAACAAATCACTCCCAAATCAGAAATCAGCAGCACAGTAATTACTGACACCGTAAAGGGCAGGCTATTTAAATAAAAGAAGAACGAAAAATAAATGAACAAACTGTAATAGGCTAAATAGAACAAGGTAACGTTAGGCTGGCTAAACAGCTCACATTTCAATAAACAAACTATTTCTTTACATAGTCAAACTTTCAAATAAATCACAATCAGGTTGCAAGCTAGTGAAGCTACCTACTTAGTCTACCTACACTCCCACACAGCTGAGGTCTTTGGCATTTTTGTCTTCTCTTCCAGGTGAACTGAATCATGATATTCATGATGTTCACTCATGAGCGGTTCATATTCAAGCGCGAATGAGAACCGTTTCACGGGGGATGCCAGTTGTTCGAGGGAAAAAAAAAAAAAGAATATTCGAAAATCAAATGCCAACCCACCAAACGAATATTCAAATAATTGAATATTCTGGTCCAGCCCTAAATAGAATACAAAGGTTTTTGAGAATAGAAAAGGTTGGGGGGCCTTGCAATATTGAATCGGAGAAGAGGGGGGCCTTGAAGTAAAAAAGGTTGAGAACCACTACATTAACAACACATGCAGGCTGATTCTATCTGATCTCGTTTTGAGAAGAAATCGACTTTTGAAGTGTTTCTCTACATTGATGATGGCCTTTGCATTGGTTTGTGTGGTGGCTGTGAGCCTGCTTTTAGTGCTTTCTGTTCAACTAGCCAAGGACAATAAATACATAAGTTGTCAAAATATTAATAAGATTGTAAAAGTCTGAAGTAAGAAATATTTTGCAGTACTAATTTTGCTCATTTCCCCCCATTTTTCTTCTGTTAGCTAGTTAACACAAGTAAGGGCGTGTTCACACTTGGCGTCTTCTTTGACTAGAAAAAGTTGACAAGAGTGCTTTTTTAGTAAAATAAAAAGCTGGCAGCATTTTGGTTACAAATAGCAGCCGAGGGCGTCTTTTGTTACTATAACAACAGCTGCAACGGTAGCCTAGCGCTGTGTGCTGCAGAAATGTCGGCTTTTGAAGTTAACGTTGGCTTTTGAAGTTAACGGGGAGGGTATGTCGGTTCACAACGACGTTTGTGGGAGCGCGACATTATACGGGGAAGGAAACTGTATGGTGCTTCCAACAATTTAGTCCAGGAGCTCCGGTTGGATGATGCATGGTTTCATACAACTCCTTGTGCTCTGAAACTAGTACGATCTGTCTACCGGCTATCTTCTCCTTTTTCTTGTTGTTTTTGTTGTTATGGAAACGACTCGCCACTCGCTTGTCATTGGTCAGCTGTCAAAAAGGCGCTTGACGTAGGGTGTTTTTTTAAGAAAGTTAAACTTTTTTCAACTTGAAAAGATGCTCTGAGCTGCAGAAAAAGACGCCAGCTGTGGCGTTTTAAAAAGCGCTCAGGACTTTTTTGAAAACACGGTTTACTCCATAGGATTATAATGTAAAACAGACGCCGGCAGCTTCAAAAAAGACGCCAAGTGTGAACATAGCCTAAATTATGTTTTGTATACAGGTGTTATACAGAAATCAATGTCTTAATTGTTAGAATTGGTAGGGTCTGTGCTAACTTTAGATCTGTAAAGATGTTTTATGGGACCTGGTATGGATCAAATCCGATATTTCTCTCTTGACCTCTGTTCATGTGTGGTTGCAATAACTGCTAAGGGTGAGCAAATTTACATTAATGAGTATGTCACACACAATCAAAAACACTGCTTTACATTCACTGTGATGTAGCACTCTCATGTAGCATAGTACGACAGACTACTGATTGTGCGCATTTACGGTGCATGCATTCACTGCAAGCGAAATGCCTATTAGAAAGAAGTTTACAAAGCAGATATGGAAGCAAAAATGCCCTTACCAATTTTTGTTTTTAATATAAATAATGTGATAGAATTAAGCAACATCACACGAGCAAGCGTGTTGTTTCCCAAATATCTGCATGACTGCAAACATTCATTTTTATACAACAACAGACCAATAAACAAATTAATATTAAGCAAGTTATATTTTAGATGCTGCATTGTCTGTTTTTGCTCTATTTAACCAACAAAAATAGTTTTAATAAGCCAACACAGAGACAATTTTAGGATGAACTTTGTAAGCTCTGTGCCTGTAGGATAACACAAAGGTAAATCAACTGTAGTGTGTTTTGTTATATTCCATATCTTGTTCTCTTTCTTTTCTAGAAACATTCTAAGGGTGGACATAGAAGTTATATCTTTTTACCATTTGTCCAATTCCAATCCTGATAAAACAGGATGCAGGATGACAGCGTTTGGCTTACTGTCAAATTACTGGAAACATCTTGTTATTGTCAGGATTGTATTGTGTCTTGTGTTTCCCTACCTCTTGTATGCCCTTATTTGGTTCTGTTCCTGTTCCTGTCGTTATTAGTTAGTTCTTTTCCAGCTGTGTTTATTTAATTATCTCGTTTACGTTGTGTATTTATAGCGTGTTCTGCCCTGTGTTTCCTGTCCGGTATTGAACGTCATACAATGTCCTACGTGTATGTCTTCCCTGCCTGTTATTTGTACTTACCTGTTGGATGATTAAAGACTCTAGTTTTGGTGAATTCCTTGTCTCCCTGTTCCTGGCTTCCGTGTCTCCTTGTGAATCATGACAGAATACCAGACCAAACAAAGTAAGCGGCGCTCCCTTTCCCAGTGTTTCTTTTCCGTTTTTGAAAAGTGTTTTTGTTTTTCCTGGTTATTCCCTCTCCCCACGGCATGGAAACCGCCGCTTTCCCAAGCTTGCCGCCGTTCGCGGCTCAATCAAGTCCGCCGCCGTCTGTGGCCGGTCGCGGCTCCTCGAAAGCGCCAGAGCGCCCTCCAGTGCCCGCTCCTCAAAAGCGCCTGCCAGAGCGCCCTCCAGTGCCCGCTCCTCGAAAGCACCTTCCAGAGCGCCCTCCAGTGCCCGCTCCTCGAAAGTTCTCTCCAGTGATGGCTCAAGCCCCTGACCAGAGTACAGTGATGGCTCAAGCCCCTGACCAGAGTCCAGTGATGGTTCCAGCCCCTGAGCAGAGTCGAAAGATGGCTCTAGCCCCTGACCTAAGTCAATTCATGTCCCCAGAAGTCTTGTCATGTCCACTGGAACAAATCCTGTCGGTCTTGACGAGTCTTGTCTTGTCCGTTAAGGTTCCTGAGAAGTGGGCTGCTTCTCTTGTTATGGCCACGGAGGCCATTCCCAAGCCTCTTGTTTTTCCAGCTGCCGCAATGGAAGCGGTTCCTGAGTGCACCCCTGAAAAGGCCCCAGTCACCACGTTCAGCCCAGGGAGGGCTGTGGGTCTCATGTCCGGACCAATAGGGACCTCAGATTCCGAGCCTAGCCCAGAGAGGGCTCCTGTTCCAGTGGATAACCCACGAAAGACTCCAGTTCCAGTGTGTAGCCCATGGAGGGCTCCAGTTCCTGTGTTAAGCCCAGATAGGGCTCCTGTTCCCGAGTTAAGTCCACGGAGGGCTCCTTTTCCCGAGGTAAGCCCAGTGAGGGCTCCTGATCCCCAGTTCAGCCCAGAGAGGGCTCCTGTTCCCCAGTCAAGTCCAGTGAGGGCTCCTGTTCCCGAGATAAGCCCAGGAAGGGCTCCTGTTCCCGAGTTAAGCCCAGGAAGGGCTCCTGTTCCCGAGGTAAGCCCAGTGAGGGCTCCTGATCCCCAGTTCAGCCTAGAGAGGGCTCCTGTTTCCGAGTTAAGCCCAGGAAGGGCTCCTGTTCCCGAGGTAAGCCCAGGAAGGGCTCCAGTTCCCGAGTTAAGCCCAGGAAGGGCTCCTGTTCCCGAGGTAAGCCCAGTGAGGGCTCCTGATCCCCAGTTCAGCCCAGGAAGGGCTCCTGTTCCCGAGGTAAGCCCAGTGAGGGCTCCTGATCCCCAGCTCAGCCCAGTGAGTATGGCTTCAGGGAGCTTCAGTGCCCGCTGGGGCCGCGGCCTCGGAGGTGGATCCGCCATGGCCTCCTGAGTCCCCTGATCCACCATGGCCTCCTGAGTCCCCTGATTTGCCATGGCCTCCTGAATCCCCTGATCCGCCATGGCCTCCTGAGTCTCCAGACCCGCCATGGCCTCCCAAGCTTCCTGCTCCACCGTGGGTCCCGTATATGGATGGTATATGGCGCGAGGACGCGCCTTCCGGAGGGGGGCGTAATTTTAGGATTGTCTTGTGTCTTGTGTTTCTCTACCTCTTGTATGCCCTTATTTGGTTCTGTTCCCGCTCCTGTCGTTATTAGTTAATTCTCTTCTAGCTGTATTTAATTATCTCATTTACGTTGTGTATTTATAGTGTGTTCTGCCCTGTGTTTCCTGTCCAGTATTGAACGTCATCCCACGTCCTACGTGTATGTCTTCCCTGCCTGTTATCTGTACTTACCTGTTGGATGATTAAAGACTCTAGTTTTGGTGAATTCCTCATCTCCCCGTTCCTGGCTTCCGTGTCTCCTCGTGAATCGTGACAGTTATATTGTTATGAATTCTATATTTGTCAGAAGAATTTTGGTGCACTGTTACATCACACTGTTCAAAATGAATGAGAAGAATTATTAAAATATTACATAGACTAATGTCACTTATTTGGAAATGAATTTCAAATGTAATAGCATTCATGTGAAATATTTAACTGCAGTGCTGTGTACAGATACTGTGAAGGGGCAATTACAGTGACTGGAAATAGTGCTGCCAATGAGTTGTGGCAAAAATACAACAAAAAGTCTACTGTGCATGACACCAACAACACACCTTTGTGCAGCAGCAGTTGTACTGTACTGTGTCACTGGACCTATTTAATTTGGCCAACAGACCATTCAAACACAGAAGGACTCCAGCAGGTTATGTTTGCTGCGAAGCCATTTTCTGAGTGCCTATCACTAATACTTATTGTACGAAAAATATTTATTTTCAAGATTGAAGAAGACTGAACTTTTCCACTAATAAGGAAGTCCCTCAATAGGGAGAAAGTTTTGTTTGGTAAAAATTAAAAAATAATATAATAAAATAATATTTAAAAAGTGATCTCTAGGTGTAGTGTGGTGTAACCTACCTCGAAGGTGTCCCATAGCTGCTGTGCCAGCTGAATGATCTGAGACATCAGGAGTTGAACAAGTGCAGTTCTCACAACAGGACTTCCTCCCAGAGCCAGCAGACACTCTGACAGCACACCATGGACTGAGAACTAACAGCAGAAGGAGACCATGTCAGACTGATCTGTCTCTCTCCACATTAGACAGTGAAACTGACCCAGTTTGTGAACCCTCCAAATCACAACAGAAAATAATTATTCCATTTATAATAAAATAGACAGACTGTTCAAAAAAATACCCAAAATGAAAACATTTTGTTAATCCATGCACAGGGGAGACTTTGTGTTGTTTCCAAACAAAAGAAAAAAAGGTATGTAAAAAATTCAATAATGTGCATCCCTACTTGGAATTGTTCTATATTATCAGTATATAATTTTCTAATTTACATTAGATGTTATATAGTTGATGTCTGTTAATAGCAAGTAATTTTTGTCATTTATTTGCTTGAGGCATAATAAGATTCTTCACCTTTTTAGTTTCAGAGAAACAACAGTTTTTCTTTCCAGATGATAATGTAACTCTGCCATAGCAACACACAACCTAGTCTCTTGCATTTTATGCATCTTATGCACTTTATTAATTTTTCATTCATGGTATTCATTTAGTTGTGGAAGGAGTCACCTGACACTTTCACACACACCTGAAGTGACCAAAACCCAAAACATATTTTGGTGCCATATGTGGGAACATTTACACAGAGAATTGGGATACTTTTTGGAATAGACCAGGCCTGTTAAAAAAGATAGTATCCATTCTTCATGTATAGGCGCGGCTGTCCTTTCTTGGAATTTGTGTTGATAAATGTTAGTATTTGGCTTACTGGGGCCCCGGCCAGGAAACACAGACCGGCTTAACTAGCTGCTAGCTAGGGCTGTGACGGTGGCAGATTTTTACCACCGCGGTGGTAATGGACCAACAACCGGCGGTGACGCGGTGTTTTATAAATATAAATATATATATATAGAAATAAAAATAATTGCGGGCACGGCTCAAACATCTATTAACAAACGTACTTGTTTATTTTAGCACTTCCGTCTGTGAACACGGCAACACGCAGCCTGCAAAACACTAGGCTATCAAAGAAATAATACAGTTAAATAAGAAAGTAGCCTAAATAATTCATAACAGCTTCATTCACATGCTGGAAAATCTGTGTTGGCCTGATAACAATTAGAAAGTAAACACGTAGACAATGCTTAAGCCTACCTTGGCTTTTATATAATGTTAGATTTAAAATTCTTTGACAGAAAAACAAACACATTGATAAGGTCCAGTTTAAGGGAGGACCTCATTGGTGTTACGATGTTTCCAGCTGCACTAAACGCGCGTTCAGGTAGTGAGCTTGTTGCACAAATGCATTTTAAGCAACCGTGACCAGGTATCTTGCCTCATTATTCCACCACCAAGCAAGCGTGTCTTCGCTGGCCTCCTCTCGCAAATAGCAACTGGAAACGTCTAGAGATATGAAGTGCTCACCCATTTAACACTTAACACGCCGCACCGCAACAGCTAAAGTCTATCTACACTGGACGCGACAAAGCCACCGTTAAAAATCATTTGAACTTTGTGTCAGCACGTCATAAATAAAACAAGGCATCAGTTTACTGTTGGGGATTTGTCGTGCCACACCGCATCCAGTGTAGACAGCATCACTGATTATAATTGTGTTCTATTGTATTTTGTCGCGCCGCGCAGCGCCTCTCTCGTCCGGTGTAGACACGGTGTAAAGGAAATACCATGTATGGTGTTTGAGGTAATTTGTGAATTTTGTGAATTAACAGTCTAAATAAAACAATTTACAGCTAAATGGTATATGCTATAAATACCGAATTCTATTGCAACTGTTACTATTATTGCACATGCATACAAAACTTTGTATTTCATACTTGTTATAGAGTGTGTGACGTCACACGCATTACCGCCGGTGGCAATCAACCACCGCAGTGACAGTGGACCACCGCGGTGATGCGGTTGTCATGGAGACCGTTACAGCCCTACTGCTAGCTGCCTCGAAGCGTCACAGATTTCGTATAAATCACCTCACACAGAGACTGTCACATAGATTTCATCAGATAGAGACTGTGTGTTCTGTTCCTCAAACAATTAAAAACAACACTACAATATCAATGCCCCTACAATATTAAAATCCACAAGAAGAGATAGAGTCTTTTCACATTTAGCTCCTAAACATTAGAATAGCATTTCTGGCATAACAATTAACAATTACAATTCATTACAATTACAATTCATTACAAAACATAAACAATTCTCTGGATTTTACCTCTGCACAGCAAATTCAGCAGTGTTAAATGTTCTCTCCAGTGAATCTGCTTGTTAACAGCAGATGTCATCACCAATGGTCTACTGTAAATTACTTAATGAGTGGTACTTTTACACTCTGTAGAGAGTGTAAGGATCAGAGAGCATTTTAAGAGCTCCTAGCGTTGTCTAGCATTGTTTTTTTTTTTTGTTTTTTTTTATTATTATTGTAATATGGTTCACTTATAATATTCATACAATTTTTTTGCACACACACACACACACACACACGCACACACACACAAAGCAGTTACATATTTGCAAAAATTATTATTTTCAACTTTCATTGGCTCTGTGTGCAATTATCCTATATTGGATCTGCTGCTGTCAGATCCAATATAGTTGGCTGCTCTATCTTTCATTTAAAAGTTTTGCAAACTCTTTTACACTGACTTGTTTTGGATGTCCCCCTTACATAACCCAGTTGAACTAAACCATCAGCTGATTAGTAGTTTACCCTATGATTTGAGCTGCATATGTCCAATAAGGTTAATATCTAGCCTATGTGCAGTACTAACTAGGGAGGCTCCAGGAACAGTTTGAAAACTCCTACTCTAGTCAACTGAGGATGGAAAAAGTAGTAATGATCCTTATAATTGATTCATTATCCTTTCACATTGGTTTTCACATATTGAACATCCTCTGCCCCAGATACAGCTTTGACCAGACTTGCAAACACCGGTCATATCTGAACCATTAAGGAATGTGGGTGAAGAATCCCAAACACGATCAGGCATAGATTGCATCAGCCAGCTGCAAACATTGTAGCTAGCAGGCACTCAAGTTCTGCTCTGAGCGCAGCCGAGCCCAGCACTCTAACAGCGGGTGATTCCACAATCAGAAACATTAGTAGCATGATAACAACTACTTGCCTCAAGCAACCGTTTCTGATGTAAACAAGGAACTTCAGAACATTCTAATGAAGCATAAGAACGTTGCAAACTTGCAAATCAAGTTCACATTCATTTGGGGAAGAATGATTGATTGATGTATGAATGATATAAGAATGAGGAAACGTCAGAACTCTTTTAAGTCTTTAAGGGTGTATTCACTAGGGGTGGGAATCTTCAGGCACTTCACGATCCGATCCGATTCCGATTCTGGGAGTCACGATCCGATTCCAAAACGATTCTTGATCTACATTTTTTCCCCAATTAATTCTTCTGCTGTGCAAATACATCTTTACAACTTTACATCTTAACCGAAATTGGAGTTTCTATGCTTTTTGTTTATAGCTGGAATATCTGTGTCAGTACTGTCATCTTCAAAGTAGGGGTGTGAATCTTGGTTTCACAATTCAATTCAATTATGATTATCATTATCAACTCAATATCACGATGTGTCACATTCTCAGTTTTCAATATTACTACACATGGCTACATTTTCATATAAATTTTAAATCAAATTTATTTTGTGCAAAATTTACTATTATATAAGCAAGCTACTTTTTAAAACAATTACTTATTTAAAATAAGTGTTCTTTAAGTATTCGAAAGTTTACAGACAATAGTTATAGGTTTTTCTTTTTTCCTTAGCATTATTTCCGTTTGATTATTACTGATGAGATCATAGACAGTGGCAGCTTTAACAGGCTGCATTCAGACTAATGCACAGATCTATTTCGATATATCAGATGTTTTGTCCTGCTCTGAAAACATAACTGACTGTGTACATCAATTTCTTATAAAGGTATTCGAAAATGCAAGTGCATTTAACCGCAGCCGCAATCGAGCTTCAGGACAAACAAACACAAAGCGCACGTGAAAGTCTGTCAGTGCGCGAGTTTCGTGCATCTAATAGTACTGCATTCCAAACGGTATAAATGAAAGCATATCTAAAGTAAAACACGGCGGGTGGAAGCACACTCTCAAGCAATGTGCACGTGTCTCACAGCGCAAATTCTGTGCAATGACGCCCGCCACGTCTCTAGCACGCACACGTGCCATATGCAGGAAAAAAAATAAATAAATAATAAAAAAAATAAATAAAATAAAACAAGCTCAGAATCGATTCTGAAATATTTAGAATCGATTCAGAATCATTGAAGAGAGAATCGCGATGCCTCTGAGAATCGATTTTTTCTCCCACTCTTACACTGTAAACCCGGATAAGTTCTAACTCAAAAAATTGAGGCAACTGATTGCCGCTATTTTTTTAAGTTTGCAAACTTAAATATCATCAGTAAGCATATAACTAGTTATTTTGAGTAACTATAAATTATAAATAAACATTAATTTAAATCAAAATATATATTTAGTGCTTTGTTCATCTTTATTTTAGTGCAACTCAAAGCTTTGAGTACTGACAACTTTAATTACTTCACTTAATTAATTAAAATATCCCTCTTATACAGGTGCATCTCAATAAATTAGAATGTCGTGGAAAAGTTCGTTTATTTCAGTAATTCAACTCAAATAGTGAAACTCGTGTATTAAATAAATTCAATGCACACAGACTGAAGTAGTTTAAGTCTTTGGTTCTTTTAATTGTGATGATTTTGGCTCACATTTAACAAAAACCCACCAATTCCCTATCTCAACAAATTAGAATATGGTGACATGCCAATCAACTAATCAACTCAAAACACCTGCAAAGGTTTCCTGAGCCTTCAAAATGGTCTCTCAGTTTGGTTCACTAGGCTACACAATCACGGGGAAGACTGCTGATCTGACAGTTGTCCAGAAGACAATCATTGACACCCTTCACAAGGAGGGTAAGCTACAAACATTCATTGCCAAAGAAGCTGGCTGTTCACAGAGTGCTGTATCCAAGCATGCTGACAGAAAGTTGAGTGGAAGAAAAAAGTGTGGAAGAAAAAGATGCACAACCAACCGAGAGAACTGCAGCCTTATGAGGATTGTCAAGCAAAATCGATTCAAGAATTTGGGTGAACTTCACAAGGAATGGACTGAGGCTGGGGTCAAGGCATCAAGAGCCACCACACACAGACATGTCAAGGAATTTGGCTACAGTTGTCGTATTCCTCTTGTTAAGCCACTCCTGAACCACAGACAACGTCAGAGGCGTCTTACTTGGGCTAAGGAGAAGAAGAACTGGACTGTTGCCCAGTGGTCCAAAGTCCTCTTTTCAGATGAGAGCAAGTTTTGTATTTCATTTGGAAACCAAGGTCCTAGAGTCTGGAGGAAGGGTGGAGAAGCTCATAGCCCAATTTGCTTGAAGTCCAGTGTTAAGTTTCCACAGTCTGTGATGATTTGGGGTGCAATGTCATCTGCTGGTGTTGGTCCATTGTGTTTTTTGAAAACCAAAGTCACTGCACCCGTTTACCAAGAAATTTTGAAGCACTTCATGTTTCCTTCTGCTGACCAGCTTTTTAAAGATGCTGCTTTCATTTTCCAGCAGGATTTGGCACCTGCCCACACTGCCAAAAGCACCAAAAGTTGGTTAAATGACCATAGTGTTGGTGTGCTTGACTGGCCAGCAAACTCACCAGACCTGAACCCCATAGAGAATCTATGTGGTATTGTCAAGAGGAAAATGAGAAACAAGAGACCAAAAAAGGCAGATGAGCTGAAGGCCACTGTCAAATAAACCTGGGCTTCCATACCACCTCAGCAGTGCCACAAACTGATCACTTCCATGCCACGCCGAATTGAGGCAGTAATTAAAGCAAAAGGAGCACCTACCAAGTATTGAGTACATATACAGTAAATGAACATACTTTCTAGAAGGCCAACAATTCACTAAAAATGTTTTTTTTATTGGTCTTATGAAATATTCTAATTTTTTGAGATGGTGAATTGGTGGGTTTTTGTTAAATGTGAGCCAAAATCATCACAATTAAAAGAACCAAAGACTTAAACTACTTCAGTCTGTGTGCATTGCATTTATTTAATACACGAGTTTCACAATTTGAGTTGAATTACTGAAATAAATGAAATTTTCCACAACATTCTAATTTATTGAGATGCACCTGTATATATCAACATTTTTAATTGATCTAAACTTAGTTTAAGGAACTTTAAATGTTATTAAATTAAATTAAATTATATAATTTAATGTAACAAATTGTAGTAGTAATGTTCCTTAAATATTTTGTGGCAACTGATTGTCTTGTTTTTTTTTTAAGTTTCCTGTACTCAAAAATCTACATTTTACAACTTAGACAGTACGCTCTAAAAAATGAAAAGTTGACAACTTAAAATCTCAAGGCAACTTGCTGCACAGACTTTTTGAGTTTACTCAACTTTGGACCAAGTTATTCACTCAACTCAAGTCACTGAGTAAAGTCACATGTCTCTTTTTTTTGGTCAGCCAACTCATTTTTGTTAGTTAACAAAACTGAGACATAAAAAGCCAAAAAAACAAAACAAAAAAAAAAAAAAAACCAAGTCAGCCACACCTTTAGACAACTAAGCATCTGTGATTCATACATCATTAGATTGTGAGGGAAAGACTTTCTGGCTCAGCTGGGACTTGAACCAGCGTTCTTCTTGCTGTGAGGAGACAGCATTTCCTACTGAACCACTCACGCTGTGCTTATAGACCCAGACAAACAACTAACAAAAATGAGTTGGCCAAACAAAAAGAGACATGTGACTTTACTCAGTGACTTGAGTTCAGTGAACAATTTGGTCCAAAGTTGAGTAAACTCAAAAAATCTGTGCAGCAAGTTGCCTTGAAATTTTAAGCTGTCAACTTTTCTTTTTTTTCTGATTGAAGCCAACAATTTATTCCGCCGATCTAACCTCTTTGGGATCGAATAAAATTGTAGTTCAGGGTTTTTCTGACAACTGTTGTTACAGCACAACATATCCCAGGCAGACTGTAACCTTGTGAACCTTCTGGGAGTGTTTTGTTGATCTTCCTCTGGTAGTTGTGGCTGCTGTGACCGTAGACTGACAGCTCGCGCAGCTGTGACTTGGACACAAAAATGGCAGCGATAAAACACTGTGACGTCACATTAGGGGTGTGCGATATGACGATTTTTGATCGTGGACGATAAAAATGTCTCCACGATCTGCTTTTGAAGAAATATCGTAGTATCGTGCTACAGCACACATTCAATCAATTACAGTTCTGGCACCGCCGTATCAATATACTGTACAACACGACATACAGTGGTAGAGTTACTCTGACAGGACATTGCACTTATTCGTGATCGCAAAAGTACATTATTTGCATACAAGCCTTGCCGGTTAAATGTTTCATTCACGCGCTGGTCTGACGTGCTACACCAGAAGCGCGCGTGCTAAAAAGCCTGTCAAACAGCGCCTGATTACTGAACTAAGTTATCTTGTGCGCTAATACTGTCAAAACACACAAGGTTTACATATAGACTCAGTTGGTTATGTCTAAAATGAAAGTAAACAGCTGAGAGAAAACGGATGCGTGCCTGTATATTAGATGCGTGCAGGTCTTAAAGTAACAGTACTAAACATGCTGCCGACTGTCATTAAAGGAAAACGCCACTGTTTTTCCATATTCCAATATGTTTTTCCCTCAACTTAGACTAGTTGATACGTACCTCTCCTGTCTCAGTGCGTGCACTTAATCGCTCTAGCGCGCGGCCCCACTATGCTAGCGTTTAGCTTAGCACCATTCATTCCTTAGGATCCAAACAAAGATGAATTTAGAGGCTACCAAACACGTCCATGTTTTCCCTATTTAAAGACGTTTACATTAGTAGTTACACGAGTAAGTATGGTGGCACAAAATAAACAGTGGCGATTTTCTAAGCTGATAAAAAATGATAACTATAATGTATAGCAGAAGAGTACTTCTCTCTTCTCACAGCACTTCGACCTCGGGGCAGTAATATTGGTTCTATTGATGGAAGTTAGAGGGAGAGGGGGAGTTTTCAGGAGTGATGATATTACTGCACCGAGGTCGAAGTGCTGCGAGAAGAGAGAAGTACTCTTCCGCCATACATTATAGTTCATTTTTTCATACATCATTTTTTATCCGCTTAGAAAATCGCCACTGTTTATTTTGTGTCACCATGCTTACTCGTGTAACGACTCATGTAACCGTCTTTAAATAGGGAAAACACGGAAGTGCTTGGTAGCTTCTAAATTTATCTTTGTTTGGATCTTAAGGAATGAATGGTGCTAAGCTAAAGGCTAGCATAGTGGCGCTGCGCGCTACAGTGATTAAGTGCCCGCACTGAGACGGGAGACGGACGGGAGACGGGCGTTTTCCTTTAAAGGGATAGTTCACCCTAAAATTTAATTTGTCATTATTTACTCACTCACATGTTGTCCCAAACTTGTATTAATTTCTTTCTTGTGCTGAACACAAGAAAGAAATTTAACAAAGATATTTTGAAGAATGTTGGTATCCAAACAGTTGCTGGTCCACATTGAATTTGATAGAATGAAAAAAATCATATGGAAGTCACTGTAGCCCAGCAATGTTTCGTTTTCCACGTTCTTCAAAATAGCATTTATGTTCAGCAGAAGAAAGAAACTCAATCAGGTTTAAAACAACTTTTGAGTAAATGATGGTATAAAAATAAACTGTGAACTATTCCTTTAACGTTAATAAAACAACAAGAGAAAAATCACTACTCTTGATTGAAAAACTTTAATACAGTTGCTTTAGGAATCAGTCTATGTAGTGTTTTATTTTTATATTTGTTCATTCAATTTCTTGAATGCTCCTGCTAAATACACCTATTGTACCTGAAAATAAAGCACTGTTTGTTTTATTTGTATTTTATGTGTATTTGTAATGTGTAGTTTTGTTCTTATTTTTTAATAAGAAAGACAAAATAATGACAAAGATTTTTATCTTCACCCACTTTGGCCTAAACATCTGGCGTTCTTTTTCTTTTTTTCTTTTTTTTTTGTTACCTTGAAAGGCTTTGTCTTTATAATAGGGAAATTAGTTTGGCTGTAATGCTCAGACAACTTGCAAAATAGTAAAACCAACATGACAAAGAATCGTGATAAAATCGTGAATCGTGATATTTCTAAAAAGAATCGTGATATGATATTTTTTCGATATCGCCCACCACTTCCGATTACTTCCGGTTCGAGTGTACGCTGGCGTGCTTGACTGCCGCTGCTCCCGGGTTAATTCTTTTAAATAGTTTAACATTTTAACGATATATTTGGATCTACCTACACGTTCGAAGTGTTGGCATGCTTCTCCTCCCCCCAAAAATATTCATATGTAACTATTACGTGCTGTAACTACTACTATGTGAGTTTTGGCGTTTGCGGTGGATGGACTCGCAACGGGGTTCGTGAGGTTCGACGCACGACGGCTCTGGATCTACTGCTCTCGGCTGGATGCTGTGCCGCTGGTTGCGGTGAGGTTCGACTCGCAACGGCCCAGGATACTGCTCTCGGCTGGTTGGTGTGCCACTGGTTGCGGTGGGGTTCGATGCGCGACGGCTCGGGATCTACTGCTCTCGGCCAGATGCTGTGCCGCTGGATGCGGTGAGGCTCGAATCGCGACAGTCCTGGACACTGCTCTTGGCTGGATTCAGTGCCCGGTCAGTGTTGACTGTGGTAATATTACAAGGATGAAGTCCCCCTTACTCACTGCTCTGGTATGGTGCATCTGTGCTATTGCATTTAGTTTTCTCTACCTTGTTGCTTCGGATTTTGGTTATTATACTTGGGGAGTTATGACTCTTTTCTATTCATCCTTGGATTTGCATAAACTGAATTGTTCATATCCTCTTCCCGCAGACATTTTTAAATCTTGTGCTACCTTGGAAATTCTGCGCCGTCCTCGATATGTCCACCGAGGATCTCGTCGCAGTATTTGTAAAGGCGCACAGTTCGCTTCCAGTAGCAATATCCCAGTACTAATTTCATCACGTCGTTCATCATCAAAGGCGAAATCCCAGTCTGTAAATCCACTAAATCTCTGTTTAATTAAGTTATCATCGTCAAATGCTGTAAATGCTGTGCCACAGACGGTGAAGATGGCCTTGTTAAATGCGAGGTCTTTATCTAAGAAATCATTTATTTTAAATGACTTTTTCATCACAAAGTCGCTTGATTTTTTATTTGTGACTGAGACATGGCTGCAACAGAATGATTTTTTATCTCTTGGTGAACTTGCTCCTC
This sequence comes from Spinibarbus caldwelli, assembly GCA_039654775.1. Taxonomy (NCBI): domain Eukaryota; kingdom Metazoa; phylum Chordata; class Actinopteri; order Cypriniformes; family Cyprinidae; genus Spinibarbus; species Spinibarbus caldwelli. The sequence goes on from CM077240.1 coordinate 4,872,029, forward strand.
TGGACTGTGAATTTTTTAGCACTCCAAGGCATACTGGTCATGGAGGTGGTGCTGCTACTGTTTTTAAAAGTAATTTTAAAAACAAAAAATTGCTTACTGATGTGTACTCCAGCTTTGAGGTTCAGTTAATGAGAATCGATATAGGGGGCCCTGTGTTATGTGCACTGGTTTACAGGCCTCCAAAATACAACAAAGACTTTATTCAACAATTCTCAGAGTTTCTTGCTGATATCGTGTCTCGTTGTGATAGATTGTTGATTCTAGGAGATTTTAATATTCACCTCTGCTGTCCATCCAAACCTCTGGTGAAAGAGTTTTTACACCTTATTGATTCCTTGAATCTGTCACAATTTGTGTCTAGCCCCACTCACAATTTGGGACACACATTGGATCTGGTGTTGTCTTATGGTTTCCCAATAACAAATCTGAGAGTGATTGATGCTGCCTTTTCAGACCATTTGCCAATTGTGTTTGAATCTGTCGGTGTTTCCACCACCCCTACTTGCTCTCAGTCTGTAAGCTACTCTCGTTTTATTCAGCCATTCACTGCCAGTTTATTCTCAGAGCACTATCTAGCAAACTTTGTAGATGCCGCCTTTTTCGACAAATTAAACACGGAAGAGATGTTGGAGGTTTTTACTAATTCCTGCTCCATTTCTATTGATTCTGTTGCTCCCCTTAAGCCAAGGAAAGCGAAGAGAAACAATATCACTCAGGCTTGGTTAAATGCTAACACCCGTGCTCTCAGGAGTGTCGTAAGGCAGAGCGAAAATGGAAAAGAGACAAACTCCAAGTCTCATATCAGTGTCTAAGAGCATGCTTAGCTAGTTACCAAAAATCAGTCAAAGAGGCCAAGTCTGAATTCCTTTCTAAACTCATTACTTAAAATGTAAACCGACCGAGGATGCTGTTTAAGACTTTTGATTTGGTACTAAATCCCATACCTGCCCCGTCTCTTGTTCTGTCTCGGGAGACCTGTGAGAACGTTTTTAAATTTTTTGACAACAAAGTACAGGATATCAGAGCTTCTATTAAGCCATCAATATTTGATCCTCCATTGAGCTGTTCACCTACAGAGTTGTTAACTTGTTTTCACCCCATCTCCTCTGTACAGCTAGCTGGTATTGTTTCTAAGGTTAAATTATCCACCTGTGAGTCTGATGTTATTCCAGCCCGCCTACTTAAGGAAGTGTTTGCAACCTTGAGTCCGGCTGTAACAGCTATTATTAATAACTCTTTGGAAACCTCATCTTGACCAATCTGTTTTCAGTAATTTCAGGCCTATTTCCAAATTGCCTTTTATCTCAAAACTGTTAGAGAGAGTTGTCTACAGTCAGTTGGATTCCTACATTAGTATGTCCAATGTTCTGGACACTTTCCAGTCGGGTTTTAGATCACTACACAGCACTGAAACTGCATTGTTGAAAGTCAGCAATGACCTTCTGCAAGTTCTTGACACTGGTTCTTATGCAGTACTTGTTTTGTTGGATCTAAGTGCGGCATTCGACACAATTGATCATAGTTTTTTGTTATAGCGGCTGGAAAAGTTGGTGGGTATTCAGGGTGTTGCTCTGATCTTTGAGGAGATAAAAGGTTGGATGGCTGATAATTTTCTACAGTTAAACGAAAGCAAAAGTGAAATTTTGATTTTAGGTCACTCTAGAACTTCATCTGATTTTAATTTAGGGTCCCTTTCCGCTAGTGTGCAACCCTATGTAAGAAATCTTGGGGTTACATTTGATTCGTTTCTCAACTTCGATAAACAAATTAGTACAGTGGTAAAGGGTAGCTTCTTCCATCTTAGATCCATTGCTAAGTTGAAACAGTTGTTGCCTCATAAAGACTTGGAGACTGTAATACATGCTTTCATAACATCTCGCTTGGACTACTGTAATTCCCTTTATTGTGGACTGCCTCAAACAGCGATTTCTCGTTTACAAATTGTCCAGAATGTTGCAGCGAGGCTTCTTACTGGAACAAGAAAGAAGGATCACATTTCTCCAATCTTAGCATCTTTACATTGGCTTCCTGTAAAGTTTAGAATCGATTTTAAAATAGCTGTTTTTGTGTACAAGGCGTTAGCTGGCCTTGCACCAAAATATATCAGTGACCTTCTGATTGTTTACTCTCCTCAAAGAGCTCTTAGGTCCAGTAATCAGTTTCTCTTAACGGTCCCACGTTGTCGCTGTAAAACCAAGGGTGGCCGGGCTTTTTCAGCTGCAGCCCCGAAACTTTGGAATAGTTTGCCTGTAAATGTGAGACTCGCTCCATCATTAGCTAGTTTTAAGTCTGCTCTCAAATCTTATTTGTTCTCCCTGGCTATTGAATAATGCCAGTTATGTTAGCCAGTTTGGTTAACTGTTCCCAATTTGGCTTAGATTCTATTTTTTTTTTCTTATGTTACTATTTTATGCTTTTTATATACTGTATTTGGTGTATTATATTTGTACTTGTTGTACAGCACTTTGTTGTCTGTATTTTATGCCTTTTTATATACTGTATTTGCTGTATTACATTTCTATTTGTTGTACAGCACTTTGGCGCAACTCTGTTGCTTTTAGACGTGCTATAGAAATAAATTTTGACTTGACTTGACTTGACCCCTACGTCACATGAAACCTATGGATTTTAGTGCAACTCAAAGTTTTGAGTACTGACAACTTTAATTATTTCACTTAATTAATTAAAATATCCCTCTTATATATATAATTTTTTTTTAATTTATCTAAACTAAGTTTAAGGAACTTTAAATGTTATTAAATTAAATTATATAATTTAATGTAACTTAAATTGTAGTAGGAATGTTGCTTAAATATTTTATGGCAACTGATTGCCTTGATTTTTTTTTTTTTTTAAGTTTCCTGTACTCAAATACCTAAGTTGTAAAATGTAGATTAAGTGAAGAATTAATTAAAAAATTAATCAAGTGAAGTAATTAAAGTTGTCAGTACTCAAAACTTTGAGTTGCACTAAAATAAAGATGAACACTAAATATATATTTCGATTTAAATTAATGTTTATTTATAATTTAGCTATATGCTTACTGATGATATTTAAGTTTGCAAACTTAAAAAAATAGCGGCAATCAGTTGCCTCAATTTTTTTGAGTAAGTAGAACTTATCTGGGTTTACAGTGTGTCATTAATAAACATTACTAAACAATAATAAATGATACTGTTAAATTTGCACTTTTAAACATCCTCTCACTTAAAAATAAATCACTTTTAGTCAATGGTAATAACTTTTCCTTGGAATAGCTGAGTATTGTGCTAATAGGTGCTCCACATATTCTATTTATCACTATTTATTGGCCTCTAAATTCTCTCTAGCCTGTTATCAGCATTTTAATATTCACATAGACAATGCTAGAATAAATTACAAAATAGAGTAAACAATTTTGATTTGACACAGCATGTGCATGGAGCCACACACAATAACTTTACAGATTTACTTATCAGTAAGAGTCTAAACATTTAATCTGTTGTCATTAAGGATGTAGCACTATTATTATTATAATTATTAGACACGTTGATATTCTGGTCATATTTTTTTTCCATGCACATTTTACCAATTCCAAACCACATCAATCTTTATAACTACTATTAATTTTTTATTTAATCATTTATAAGTAGGGCTCCATAACGCAGTGGCTATTTACACCTCATATCATATGTAAACAATTGTGTTACCACGGCAACGACTGACACATTTGAATTGCATTCCAAAGAGATCCGTTATCAGCCCCGCAGTGGAAAACGAAACCATAACTGTACCGGCCGGCTCGGATCGGCACGGAATGGAACGGTTATGCAAAGAGAACCGTTCAGCACGATGGTGGAAAAGCGGCTTTTGTCTCTCTGCACTGTACTGTTATGCACTATAATGCTATCATGCTGCTGGTCTCTGAGAGCTACCAAACAAATTTCATTGTATTACCGTATTATAATGACAATAAAGTGTCTATTTTATTAACTCAAAATTACAAATGTTATTGATGACATTGTAAATCAGGAAGAAGACTGGCAGACATAAACCACCTTGGAGAAACACAACAAGCTAAACACATGATGGACGACAAAACTTGCAATGACATATAGAAGAGACCTTCTTTTCTAACAGTATTCTTACAAACATTTTAGTATGAGGTTATTTCATTAGACAGTTAGCCTAAATCCATTTTTACACTGCAGATGCAGCATATAAAGCGTGCCCTGGCACAAAATTTGTAAATGAAATGTACTTAGTATGTTTCTACTAGTGCTGTCAAAATTAGCGTGGAAATGGTACAGGTGATGAGAGAGCTTCAGTGCAACAACAAGTCCAGTCAAGTCACCTTTATTTATATAGCGCTTTTAACAATACAGATTGTGTCAAAGCACTTTGGAGGATAGAGTGTCAATAATGTATAATGATAAGATTAAACACTCAATTTTCAGTTAAAGGCATTTCATTATTGAATTCAGAGATGTCATTGTCTAGCTCAGTTTAGTTTAAATAGTATCTGTGCAATCAAATCGATGATAATCACTAGAAATTAAGTGTCCCCAACAACAGTGAATGACATTGTAACATCAGATGAGATGTTGTCAGGCCATATGTCAGTAAAATAGGGTTGGGCGATGTCTACCAAATTGGCAATTGACGATGTCTGCAGTGAAACATCGTGACGGATGATGACATCGGGGGGCGGGGTTAGGGGTGTGCCCGAAGTGTGAATCCGTATTCAAAAAGGCACGTAAAACAAATAACGCGTTCTATGGAGCCACTAAAGGGACATGGTTAGCCGCTTGATAGCGGTAGCCTGTTACATTACAATAGCCTACATGAAAGTTCACTTACCACAAACACAAAGTAAGGAGAGATGACTGATAGGATGATGGCGAATGATTTGCAGATCCTGAGCACCACTGACAAACATCTAATCTTGTAAAATGTGCGGTAAGTACTGCTGCTCTGTATTATAGAGTCCGTGTGATCGCGAATCTCGAAAGTGAAAGTGACAGTAAAATGAGAGCGCACATTCGAAATCCATTTCAATGCCCTGCATATTAATAGCGGCTCCCCAATTTATTTACAGCATAATTACCCAACGATATAATTGCGAGAGAAAGTATTGAAATATTTATATATATATATATATATATATATATATATATATATATATATATATATATATATATATTTTTTTTTTTTTCTTCTTCTTCTTTTTTAATCCTCCCATCTCGTAGGCTATTTATTCTCTTTAGGAGTTCCTTAGTATACTCAATTTTCTTTCCGAACACGGAATTGGGATGCAACGGACTGCGGTTAAATCTTAATTTATGTTCCAAAGATGAACAGAGGTCTTACAGGGTTTAGAACGACATGAGGGTGAGTAATTAATGACATAATTTTCATTTTTGGGTGAACTATCCCTTTATGGACTAATCTATATTTAATTTAGAATTTAGTGTTTGATAACTATTTATTTTTTGTATATTCCTACTTGCTGAAGGGCATAGGTAAACATGACATTTATTATAATGGGTTTTTTTTTTTGTGTGAATATTGTTTTAAGTTCACTTAAATTAAAAGACGTTATTTTTTGAAATCTATTAAATGTTAAAATTGATAGCTCTCAATTATACTGTAATGCTGAATGGCTATAGTCAATGGTTAATTTCTCTCTAGAAATATGGCACATAGTCTTAGAGTTCGTACTTGACTAACTAGGGCCCAGGTCAGGAAGCAGACAGACTGGCTAAACCGACCGTCTGCTAGCCACCTCACGTCACAGAAGTCAGTTAATTCTAAGTACATAGAGACTCCTTCACCTAGATATCACACAATAGAGACTGTGTCTGTTCCCCATACTAGAAAATACAGAAAACGTCCAAACCAAAGTAATAGTAACAATTTAATTGATGTTTAACAAATAAAAAATGTTTACAATACAGAGAAACAATTGATAAAACTTGGCTTACTGAATATCAGGTCCCTTTCTACAAAAGCACTATTTGTAAATGATATGATCACTGACCATAAGCTAGATGTGCTTTGTTTGACAGAAACATGGCTAAAACCAGATGAATACATTACTTTAAATGATCTACCCCCCAAGATTACTGCTATAAAAATAAGCCACGTCCAAAAGGTAAAGGGGGAGGTGTTGCTACAATTTATAGCAATATTCTCAGTATTTCTCAGAGGGCAGGCTTTAAGTATAACTCGTTTGAAGTTATGGTGCTGCATATAACATTATCTAGAGAAACACGTGTTAGTGATAAATCCCCTGTGATGTTTGTACTGGCTACTGTACCTCAGATCATTATCTAGTCTTGTGTAAACTCCATATAGCTAAAACTGCAAATTCTACTCCTTGATACAAGTATGGTAGAATCATCACTTCTACCACAAAAGACTGCTTTGTAAGTAATCTTCCTGATTTATCTCAATTCCTCAGCATATCCAACAGCGCAGAAAAACTTGATGTAACAGAAACTATGGACTCTCTCTTTTCTAGCACTTTAGATACAGTTGCTCCTTTACGCTTAAGGAAGATCAAAGAAAACAGTTTGACTCCGTGGTATAATGAGCACACTCGCACCCTAAAGAGAGCAGCCCGGAAAATGGAGCGCAGCTGGAGGAAAACAAAACTAGAGGCATTTCGTTTAGCTTGGCGGGAAAGTACCCTATCCTACAGAAAAGCATTAAAAACGGCTAGATCTGATTACTTTTCGTCTCTTCTAGAAGAAAACAAACATAACCCCCGGTATTTATTCAATAGTCACTAAATTAACGAAAAATAAAGCATCAACAGGTGTATAAACTTGTTAAATCATCTAAACCAACAACATGTATGTTAGACCCTATTCCATCTAAACTACTAAAAGAGCTGCTTCCAGAAGTCACAGATCCTCTTTTGGCTATTATTAATTCATCATTGTCATTAGGATATGTCCCCAAAACCTTCAAATTGGCTGTTATTAAGCCTCTCATTAAAAAACCACAACTTGACCCCAAAGATCTAGTTAATTACAGACCAATCTCAAATCTCCCTTTTCTGTCAAAGATACTAGAAAAGGTAGTATCTTCACAACTATATTCCTTCTTAGAGAAAAATGGTATCTGTGAGGAATTCCAGTCAGGATTTAGACCGTATCATAGTACTGAGACTGCTCTCATTAGAGTTACAAATGACCTGCTTCTATCATATGATCGTGGTTGTATCGCTTTATTAGTTCTACTGGATCTTAGCACTGCGTTCGACACTATCGACCACAACATTCTTTTGAATAGACTAGAAAACTTTGTTGGCATTAGTGGAAGTGCCTTAGCATGGTTCAAATCATACTTATCTGACCGCCATCAGTTCGTAGCAGTAAATGAAGAGGTATCATATCGATCACAAGTGCAGTATGGAGTACCTCAAGGCTCAGTACTAGGGCCGTTACTTTTCACGCTTTACATGTTACCCTTGGGAGATATTATCAGGAGACATGGTGTTAGCTTTCATGCTGATGATACTCAGCTCTATATTTCTTCACGGCCCGGTGAAACACACCAAATTGAGAAACTAACGGAATGTATAGTCGATATAAAAAACTGGATGACGAGTAACTTCTTACTGCTAAATTCTGATAAAACAGAGGTGTTAATTATCGGACCTAAAAACCCCACATGTAATAACCTAGAACACTATCTAACACTTGACGGCTGCTCTGTCAATTCTTCTTCATCAGTTAGGAACCTAGGTGTGCTGTTTGATAGCAATCTTTCATTTGAAAGCCATGTTTCTAGTATCTGTAAAACTCAGTTTTTCCATCTCAAAAACATATCTAAATTGCGACCTATGCTCTCAACGTCAAATGCAGAAATGCTAATTCATGCATTTATGACCTCAAGGTTAGACTATTGTAATGCTTTATTGGGTGGTTGTTCTGCACGCTTGATCAATAAACTACAGTTGGTCCAAAATGCAGCAGCTAGATTCCTTACTAGAACCAGGAAGTATGACCATATTAGCCCGGTTCTGTCAACACTGCACTGGCTCCCTATCAAACACCGGATAGATTTTAAAATCTTGTTAATTACTTATAAAGCCCTGAATGGCTTAGCTCCTCAGTACCTGAGCGAGCTCTTATCACATTATAGTCCTCCACGTCCGCTGCACTCTCAAAACTCTGGCCATTTGATAATACCTAGAATATCAAAATCGACTGCAGGCAGCAGATCCTTTTCCTATTTAGCGCCCAAACTCTGGAACAATCTACCTAACACTGTTCGGGAGGCAGACACACTGTGTCAGTTTAAATCTAGATTAAAGACACATTTCTTTAACCTGGCTTACACATAACACACTAATACACTTCTATTATTCAAATCCGTTAAAGGATTGTTAGGCTGCATTAATTAGATCAACCGGAACCGGGAACACTCCTCATAACACACGATGTACTCGTTACATCGTAAGAAGAATGGCATCTACGCTAATATTTGTCTGTTTCTTTCTTATTTTGTTTCTCAGTCCGTGTCCGGATCAGATGGTGGATCGCGCAGGGAGATGATGTCTGTGACCCTGATCGTCGGCGGAGGCCGGACACCTGGATGAGCCCCGGGGACATATCCCCAGTGAAGACCTCGACTTAAATACAATAAAACTTAAAATTAAACAAAATATCTATAATATAATAAAATACCTAACTACATAATACTATTATTGTTAGAAATTGCAACAACATAAAAATAGAAATATAATACATTTATACATTTAAAATTTAATTAAAACAATAAGTAAATAAATAAATAATAATATCCTGGCCAGAGGAGAACTGGCCCCCCGACTGAGCCTGGTTTCTCCCAAGGTTTTTTTCTCCATTCTGTCACAGAGGGAGTTTTGGTTCCTTGCCACTGTCGCCTCTGGCTTGCTCAGTTGGGGACACTTAATTTCTAACGATTATCGTCAATTTGATTTCATAGATACTATTTAAACTAAACTGAGCTAGACAATGACATCTCTGAATTCAATAATGAAATGCCTTTAACTGAAAATTGAGTGTTTAATCTTATTATTATACATTACTGACACTCTATCCTCCAATTTGATACTGTTAAGTGCCTTGACGCAATCTGTATTGTTAAAAGCACTATATAAATAAAGGTGACTTGACTTGACTTGACTTAAATATTAGGGGGAAAAAAAGAACAATTTCCTAGAGACATCAGTAGTATTGGTATCAATGACACTCACCTTCAGTCATAAAAAAAGATACCATTAAGCAAATATTTAAAATATACTGTTTTTATGTTGTTTCTAGATTCATTTGAAGATTGAATGTTAAATTATTGCAATGTAAAAGTATATTTAAAAACTTTAATGTTAGGTGGGATTAATCGCAATTAATTTCTGAAAAAAATGTGCGAATAATTGGGGTTTTTTTTAATCGATTGACAGCACTAGTTTCTACTCTAAAACTACTACAAAACTAGTTCAAGAAACCTTGACTTATATTATAAGTGGACTTCAGGGACAAAGAATTAATTGAATTAAAGTGTAAAAATGACTATTACAAATATTAAGGGAGTCACACACCAGACAAAACACAGACTGCCCTCAAATTTGAACTCATTGTTTTCTATGAGTGTGCGCGCATTAATTTCACCACTTTAGCCTCGTTTGCATCAAGCAGCACAGTACAGTTCAGTACCATTTGGGACAGTACACCCTGATCTGGCTTGCGTTTCCACCGCCAACAGTACCCTTACTTGATAGGCGTGTTGTATGCCGAAAAGTAGCAATCAACGTCATTCTCGTGCAAAGAAAATATGACATTGTCTGTGTGTATGTGTGTGAAAACATAAAATTATAAAATACACTGTTATATTTTTTGTGTTTGCGCACTCTGATGTAAACAAGCCCAACACGCATGAGCAGCATGGCGGAACCAGTGAAGCAGATGCTTCATTCCCCATGTGTTGTTATTCCCCTTGTAGCACACGCAACTGACGATTCTCTGTCAACCAATCAGTGTTCTGCAGTGAGTCTAGCTCCACCCTTTAGGTACAGGACTACTGTGCCACTCACATACTATAGTTTTCTATTGAATTACATTCAATTTGTCCCAAATTATAATTTTTTCATACAGCAAATCTCAAATTCAGTGATGTTACTTTGTTCATTGTAGAAGTGGTCTTATATGGTGATTAGATTCACTAGCTGGGTTTCCATCCAAAGTTGTGAATTTAACTTATGCACAAAATTGGAATATCGCATAAAACATTTGCGAATAACAACCATTTCCATCCAACGAGTCAAAGAGAACAATATCCTCACTTCTTGATAAACTGCCTAAATATCACTAAGAAAAGTAGGAGAAGCCACTGAATATAATAATTATCATTACAATAAATTACTTGCGCCTCAGAGCGAGCAGATGAAACAAAATAAATGCGGTCATTGCTTTCAGAGGTGGATGCTGCTGTTTGGGAACCAAGTCGTGTAAAGCCCCGTTCACACCGAGAACGATAACTATAAAGATAACTGTATTAGAGGCCACACCAGCAGACGATATCATCTAATTCTTCTAAGCGCAAGCTCGTCTGCTACTTTAAATTCTCGAACTCTTTATAGCAGGATTAATTCTGATTGGCTGTCTATGTTTTTATCATTCAACAGCTGGAAAAAAAAAATCATTCTGAAATTGATTCTCACGATATAGTTTCTCTGTGCCTTTATCATTAAAGTTGTGGTGTGGACTCTGCTATTCTTTAATATTGATAACGATTTGAACTATATCTTTATCGTTATCTTTATAGTTATCGTCCTTGGTGTGAATGGGCTTAAGACAGTTCTGGGAGGCAATTATACAAAAATACTTTGATGACAGACTTTCCTTTGGCATTTCAGAATGACCATAACAACATTTCAGATGCTATGGAACGAGATCAGTCCGCTAGTTAGTCACATGACTTTTTGTGATGCCCATGGAGGAATTTATTAAGCAAATGCGTTTCCATCTCCCATTATTCGCATTAACCCTTTTTAGTCAAAAACCACCTCAAGCAAGTGTAAAAACTTTTTTGCAAATTTAGGGATTTTTATTCGCAATTTGGGGTTTCCATCACTCGTTTCTGATGCGATATTTCAAAATGCGCCTTAAAACAGGGTGATGAAAACATAACTACTGTTTTGGACAGCAGTCGTAAGCATGCAAGTACAGAAAGACGCATAGGTGTGTGATACCTAAGTATCCTGGCCCACTTCTTGTCTCTGCAAGTGGTTTTACCCACAGTACATACACCTCTGTCTCTTACCGAACTGAGTTGTTGGTTGGTGAGCAGTAGGTTGATCATCTCCTTCAACAGATCATCCACTTTGCTGAAGTGCTGTACTGAACACCCGTGCTGTGTTCCTCCTCGACTCAGGGTCTGTGCCACCACCTGTGTGGCATGATGCAGCTGCTCTGGGTGATGCAGAGGCGGTCCAACACTTGCCTGCCGGAAAACCTCCACCACAGAATCCAGCAACTGCACTACTGAATCCCAGACCACCTCACCATCATGACACAGAGACGACTCATAGCCTCTGCGCAAGCCACTCAGACAGCATAGGAACTGCATATGTTTTAGCAGCCTGTAATCCTGGCGCCATTTCCTGTCCTGGAGGGAAAATTTCTGACTGTTTGGAGGAGTCGGAGGCAAGCAAAGTCCCTGAGCACCATATATCTGTGTTTGTGAGCTGTTATCAGTGTCACAGCCAGAGTCGCCCTTTAACTGCTGTGGGTCTTCCTGAGAGAGTTCTTTGGCAATCTCTTGACCTGTGAAAGCAAAACACAGACATAATCAGACAGTGTCCAGAGTAGACATATAAACTCATTTTTTACATTAAAGATTAAACATTTCTCCTTTGTTTTGTACTCTTAGGCAGTTTTCATGCCTGGGCTGTTTGGAGCATTTGTTTCAGAACCTGGCACAATATTCTCCTTTAGTTCAGCTTGTTTAGGCATACATAAACACTAGGCTTATATAAACACAGCAATCACGCTCAGATCCACACCACAACAAGCGTAATTCATAATGGATAATGTGTTACGCAGAAAGCATCAGTGTTTAATTCTAAGGGTGAGCACATTAGTGATCGCAGTGCCTACACACCCTACACCCTGAATGCTGTCTAACAGCTTTTCTGTGCAAGAATGCTGTCTCGAAAAGCCTTTATTCCCACTAACTGATATATAGTAGTATAGCTTAGTAGAGACAACTCAATCCACCCTGATGGATGAAGCTATTAGCAGAATCCCAGAACATAAACAGGTGCACTCTGACCTATGAGATGACAGGTCTACTCACAATGTGACTTGCATAAATAGGCTACATTTTGGTACACTCTGAAATGCTGCCTTGGGAAAGTGAACGAAGAATGCAACATTGTAAAAATGTAGGTCCCTGTTTCAGAACAAAGCAAACTGAAAACACTCTTCAAACACTTCATAGTGTAAAATGTGCTTATATTAAAGATTGAATTATATACCTGCTTTACTTATTATCCAGCACCAATAGTTGCTTTTTGGAGCTTTCAGTTATTGTAAAAAGAAAATAAAAATAAATAAATAAATAAAATAAAAAAAAGTAAACAGAAATAGTTTGCATTTATGATGTTTAATTTATTTTGTTATTTTGTTTTATACCATTGCACTGGGGGGTTCTATATAGTATTTTGTCCTTAAATACAAAAAAACAGCTTTTTTCTTGATGTGAAATAAAATCCAACCACAGACTCAGAATGTGGAGTTGTGACACAGGACTATGTTTTGCACTGAAGAAATGAATTTAAAACATTGGTAGAGAAAAGCTGAAGTGTGTCGTACATGTTAAGACTTCTTTAAAAAGTAAATTAAGTCAAGGATTAAAACTGCTCACCTTCGGTCTTAATTTGCGGATTTAAAAAAAGTTGCACTAATGATTTGTGTAATTTTTGTTTTTGTTTTGTTTTTTTCTGAGGTTGAGGTGGGGCTTTTGTGTTGATAATTTTGGTGATGGCTGGGTGGAGTGTCCCACGCTAGATCACTTTCATGAAAGGCCAAGTGCCACACATTAATACAAAAATCGACAAGCCATGTTATGGCTTCTGTTATGCAGCTTATGAGTCAACAGGAAGTGATGCGATGAAAAGGATTAAAAAGGCAACAGCAATTTCCATTGTAATTTGTAGTTTTGGTTCAATGCAGTGAATTTTGAATCCCTTTGCTTGCTGCACTTCCTCATAACATGTCCCAGCACGATAAAATATTGTGTGACAGAGCAGTGAGAAAACGCAGCTTCTCTGTAGTTTGGAACGCATTCAGGACGGATAGCATTTCCATTACAAATGCTATGAGGTCATATGGGTTTTTGACTACCTCTGTAGGTGTTTTAGTCATCTGATTGCAAAAACTTTCTACACCCCATTTCCATCTGTAATTTAAACAGTTTGCTTGCTTAATAATAAAGTCTACAGTATATGAAAAATGTATTGTACTGCAATTTGTTTGTGATTTTTATTTGCCATGTAGAATAGGCTGTGACTGATATCATGTGCATTACAAGCTTGGGATGCTGTTTGAGAAGCGTGTGTGTGTGTGTGCAGGTTTATATATCCTGGTGGGGACTTAAAGCTGAATACACACAGACTCATGGGGACTCGTGTCACGGTGGGGACCTAAATTGAGGTCCCCATGGGTACAAAAGCTTATGAATCATACAGAATGAGTTTTTTGAGAAAGCAAAAACACACAAAGTTTCCTGTAAGGTGTAGGTTTAGGGTTGGTGTAGGGCGATAGAAAATACGGGCTGTACAGTATAAAAACCATTACGCCTATGTAGAGTCCCTACAAGGATAGCTGACCAGACTGTGTGTGTGTGTGTGTGTGTGTGTGTGTGTGTGAGTGTGTGTTTGTATGTGTGTGTAAATATACATTTAATGATTAAAAATATAAGATTAAGATAAGAACAAAATGCACATTACAAAACATGTCGTTGAAGCATGTCCTAGATAAACATAATCCTCACTTATTAACTAACAGTCAGGTACTTTGAAGATGCACAAATAAAGATGCAAACAGAGTACTATACAGTGACATCAACATTAGTTTGAATAAGCATAAAGTTTGGTATCACACCAAACACTATTGCGCTAGTGAAACTGTGAGGAGTCATGCATAAGGAAGTAACGACAGATACACTTTCAAGCAAAATAATCATATCGATTCAGGCATTTAACTATTACAAGTTAATTACTTGTAAGTAATGAACCCAATATTGCACAATACAAAGAAGGTCTTCACTCTGTCCCAAACACAATTTGGGGCCAATATGAACTAACACAGTAAGGTGGATATGTACTCTATCAGTTATATTCAGTTCTATACGGCCATCTAGTGCTGCAGTTGTGTAATTTAGAGAATAACATTTGTTATGTCAAGATCAAGAGAAAATATTAAGTTGTGATAATGAGAAAACAACTTTTGTTATGTTGAGATCACGAGAGAACAAGAAATAAAAATAAAAAATAATCCTTGACCTCTAAGGACTTCCACGGATAAAGGCATATTCATAAAAAAAAAAATGTTTAAGATTTGATCAATTGTTTTGAATTTCCAGGCCTGAAACAGATGGATATAAAGTCCTACCATGTCCTGGCCCATCATTACTCTTCTTCTTGAACAGTAAGCGAGTGAGCAGCAGCTCTTGTCTGAGACGCAGCACATCTTCATGAAGACTTCGAGCTGTAGACCTCCAGCCTTCATCCTGCTGTCTGAGTCTGTCAGCCAGAGATTCAGCGAACTGTCTGGCTCCTCCCGATGGGCTGATCTTAATAACAGCCACGGCCACAGCCAGTTTAGAGACTCTGACATACCAGCTCACCGCTCCTACAGAGATAACACAACAATTCATCGTAAGCAAGAACTAGTCCACTTCTGACATCACATCCACACTGGACACAAGCAGCACACACACAGAAAAAAAATTATATATATATGAGTTTATGTGTTATATATGTGAGTTTTACTGAACCTGCTTTTGTCCTTGTTCCTTAACAAATGCAGATAATCATATGAACTTAAATTAACACTTGTGTGGGTTTTAAAGCCCCAGTATTGTGCCAAGGGCACTAATCACTCTGTGATTAATACAAAAACCCCTGGGTCCTTCTCAGAAAGACTAGTGATGTAACCCTGAAGTGATAATAATCCCCACGTTTTCAAGTAAAACTAAATTATAACACATAATTAACAAATTCTTAATGGATTGTACATATTTAAGGACTCTTTGTCCAGTTTAATTTTGTTTTTAGTTTCTTTAGTTCATTCAGCTTAATGGTGGATTGTAGGAACTATTTTATTTGCATGAAACCACCTGACACTACTTTAAATCTTTAGTGTTAAAATGACAACAACAACAATAATAATGTAATTATTTAAAAAGTGGTTATCTGAAGTGGATATATTACATGAGAACATGTGAGTATTTGTATTTAGTTTGTCTTGTTTGTATGTCTTGTCATGCTGTCATATAAAAAGTCACTGAAGAGACAACGAGAACAAACAAATTACAATCGACAGCCACAAAACTTTAGCTGCAAATCAACTGCAAATATATATTCTTTCAATAACTTATGGATGCTTGATGCTAAAATAAAATAAAAAATAAATAATAACAAATTAAAAAGAAAATAACAAATCGCCATGTTCAATGATTATAAGCCATAATGGATTTTTTTTCAGATATTTAATAAAGATGTTATTTTCTGATTCTGACAGCAACTGATACTTACATTCAACAACAAGGCATAAGAAAGCATGTAACTACTTTTTTCAGTGTGAACACAGTACTTGCGCTACCCTGAAAAATGGTGTAAAATAGTGCGTAAGTGTGTAATGGGACACACCTATAGTGTATAGTGTAAGTTGAGTGAATGATCTGAAACACAACTAAGGCTCAGTGGCCTCGGACCTCAATACACTGCAGATATGCTAACTGAATATAAACCTAACAGACCATTCAGATTATTAGGATCAAGTCAGAAATACCAATGTTTCATTCAAAACAAGGGGAGTCTGCTTTTAGCTATTATGCTAAGTTAGAAGTTTTTATTCTTAACTGTTTGAATTAATTTTTAATCAGATTTTTCTGTTTGCTTTTATTAGTTTTATGATTATTTTATTTACTTTTTATTTAAAGCTCTGTGAATTGCCGTTGTGTATGAAATGTGCTATATAAATAAACTTGCCTTGCCTAAGGCGCCAAAATATGTAACGTTAGCTCAAACAACTCCAACTCAAGAAAACTCCATCGTTTAGAAGAAACAACATGTTGACGATTGGAACAGTCTTTGATGAACTGTTTCCACAGAAATGAAAAGCACTGATAATCTCATGTCAGTATAACGGCGCAGATGCGATCAGTAAATGTCCACAATGAACAATTTTAGATTTGATACGCTAATGTGGGACGGTACCAGTGTAGCCAACTAATTTTCAAGGAAAGTTGCTGAAGGAAGGTCGGTTTGTTGCTAAATGATGTTGTGATGTCATTGTGCAATGACGTCATTATGTAATCACGTTGCAAAATTGTGTCACAACCTCAAATCAAGTCAAAAATATATTTTATATATGTTAATTTAGTTTTGTTCGTAAAATAATATAAATGCTAATGTAATATTAAAATATAACTATTTTTAAATACAAAATTTAATTGTTCAACAATTCAATGAATTAATAAACTTACACATTTAAGTTTTATATTTTTATTAGCTAGTAAACTAGTAAAACTACACATTCTGAACAATTATAGTTTTAAGCAGTGTATTAGTAGTTAGTTAATGTGCTACACTCTAAAAATCTGTAAAAATAGTGCACAATCTACTACATTAATATGAAGGAATTTTCCTTATTGATTTTTCACAGGTTTTTTGACCTGCATTTTAAATTACGCATTGTTTTTTGTGGTTACAATGGATAATAGATAACGGATAATACCCTGGAAAATCACTATATAATACCTTTTCCATTTTAATAGATATTTTTCTTACAGTGTAAGTTAGGCTACTAACTGATCGCAGGTACAAGCAAGGTGTATCATAAATGAACAATGATTCAATTATTCAATTATTATTATTAAATTTAACAACTGCAAATAGCAGTTAACTTAATTCATGTGATGTGTGTACTGCTAGGCATCTTTAATTTCCTCTTTTTGTGTAATTTAGATGGAAAATGCATGCCTTTTTATTGTTTGAGTCACTTATGAAAAGTTGCCATATAAATATAAAAAATAGCTAAATTTGTTGCTAGGTGCTTTTCGAAGAAAAAGTTGCTAGCTTAGTCTGAAAAGTTGCTAAATTTAGCAACAAAATTGCTAAATTGGCAACACTGTAGGGTACTTAAAACGGCTTTTGCAGCAACATGCTTTTTGAATTTTACCATCCAATAATCGCTTTAAAAACTCAAAAGTTTTGATTGTGCCAACGTTTTGTAGGGTTATCGGCCTAGAATATCATTAATCTGTAATTTATCGTGTATAACGTGAGTGATATTACCTTCATAACCTGAGGCAGATTTCTCCTCCATTCTTCTCCAAACATTAGGATGTCAATCTGAGACGCTTAATACATGTCAAATTAACGTCGAAAAACATAAAATCACTTCTAATTGACGAAAGTGTAATCAAACAGTCAACGTTCAACGGAACAGACACGCCCCCTCGAAAACGCCCCGCCCATTCTAATGAATATTCATTAAAAAGAAACCGAGGACAGAATGCGGCCGTATAATTGGTCAGGCACGTTGGGTCAAGCGTATTTCACACGCTTTTATGAACACACTTCAAAGTGGTAACCTGTTATCTTTCAGTAAACAATCCATGCTTAGACCACTCAATCATTATTACCGTGTACGAGACGAGAGAACAGTTGTCAAGTGTTGTTATGCTGAAATCTATAACTAGACGGCGCTGTTGTGTGTTAAACTTTCATAGATCTGGTGAGTGTTACTGTACTCTAATGTGACTTTAGTTCAAAACCTTATATGACTAATCTTAAAAAATCATTAGTTAATGTGCATTCATATAGAAATGACGTGTAACTGCTAACTATGATTTAGG
The DNA here is from genome assembly GCA_039654775.1 of Spinibarbus caldwelli. Lineage (NCBI taxonomy): Eukaryota > Metazoa > Chordata > Actinopteri > Cypriniformes > Cyprinidae > Spinibarbus > Spinibarbus caldwelli. The sequence goes on from CM077240.1 coordinate 4,890,146, forward strand.
CTATATTTTCATATACATTCATATTTTAATATAGCCTACAAGCACTAGTAATTTTGTTATTTCCACCACTGTTGTTTAGGGGGAAAAAAATCAGTTTATTGCACACACGTTTGACTCTATATAGGTCTGTGTTTGGTAAAAACATTTTTAGTAGATTTACATTATTCTGTTCAGAAGAAAAATACATGAAGCACCAGCTGAAGCTGGACGTTTGTACAATTACACTAAAAGAGCTTTTACTGGATAAAAACTCTAAACTATCAAACCAGACAACAGAAGACATGGAGGAGATTGAGTGAGAAACAGGTTTAACAGCAAAGTTTGAGCATGTTGATCATTTAGAGGAAATCTGTGTATCAAATATGATACTGTAGGATTTCTAGGTTAATGTTTCCTTTATGCAGTTTAGAGACTTTCACTTTGTGCACTTGGCCAGTTTCATAAACTGTTTAGACTAGTCTTACAAGTTCATTTACAAAAAAAGAAGTAGATTGGTCTAATTTGAACCTAAAACAAAAAGGCCAGTTATCTCTTAGCTAACTACTAGTTAGTCAGACTAGTTCTTAAGACTTTAAATATTGCATCTATTTTATTAGTTAATTTAGAATTCCTAAAGTTTCATAGTTTCTGATGACTCTGGATAGGTTCCTTGGGAATGTTCAGGACTTGGAAGAGCAAGCGAATCCCCAGTCGGGCCTCTACACAAACATTTACATGAGGCATCGGGAACTGAAGAGTGTGCATGAGTGAACAGGAAGTGAACGTTTGACTCACACACTGTTTTATGGTTCAGAGGCGGTTAATGTTTGCCTAGAGTGAGAGAGCTGTAATTGCACACTTCCTCTGAAGAGAGAGACAGAGAGATCATATATACATATATAGATCTCCTTATATTATATATGCACATAACTCCTATTTTATTGTCAATATTTTGTTTATTTATTTATGATATTTAAAGATTTAATAAAATATAGTATGAACAGAATTCATTGAGAAAATGGCGCTTTTGTTTGGCGCTGAGTTTTATTTGTTTAGGTGAACTCAATAAATGACTATGAATTAGATTGTTTGTGACTTGAATGCTTTACACAATTGTTTAATATAAACCTGAAAATAAAATAAAAAACTTGTATTCAAAAAAAGAAAAATTTCACAAAAAAAGTTAATCAAAGGTGTATTTATTTTTTGCTTATCTATGATTCACATGATGTTTGAGTGTTTTTTTTTATTTTATTATTATTATTTTTAAATGTGCATGCATTGTACAGTTATTTGCTATATGTATTTGAGAAAAAAACTAAACAACTGATTTCAGTCAACACAAACAGAGGTTCAGAAAAACACAGAAACATGTCATCACTCAGCAGGACTCACACACACACTGATTTTACTGTCTACACTGTTAAAAACTGCTGTAAAAAATGGCCAAATTTTGACAGTAACATGCTGCTTTTCCATTAAAACAGTGCATTCTGGGTAATATTTGACATTTTCGAGAAAGTAGCCTGCTGCTATATATCATGAATTAACAGCGTTCAAAGTCAACACTCAGAGGCTGTGTTTCAAATCACACCCTACACCCTCATTCACTATTCCCTACATGAGTTTGCTAATATAGTCCACCTGACAGACAGAATGAAAACGAATGAGTGAATTGAAACGCTGTTGAACATTTGCTGTTAACTAGCAGAATCAGTGATGGAAAGAGAAACAAGACAAACACAAGAACTACAACTGACTTCAGCGACAGCCTTAGATGAAATCAACTGAAGATTTAAACAACTCAACAAACAGCTTTACCAGCTTCACACATTACTAACCAGACTGACTTTATTTCTGTCAGACGTCTACAGAAGATCTTATTGAGAATTACAGAGGTTTAGATGATGATGTTTTATTGTTTGGTTTGACGTTACCATTGTGGAGATCAGTGTTTGCTTTAGTTGGGTTCCTGACCCTTGACTTTTGAACATTAGTTTTTCTTTGATTGCTAGAACTGTCTCGTTAAGATGCATTTTTTATGGTAAAATTGTTATGGTTGGTCAGGTGATGTTGTCTGTTTTTAATAGTCATTATCCGCTAGATTGATTCATGTGTAGTTGGACTCATTCGGAGTCTAACTACACAAGCGTTCTATATATATATTTTTTTGTTTTTCCCAGTGATTTACAGAGTGACAACCAGAAAATAAGAAGGATTTAAAAACAGTTTGAACTACTAAGTCATTTACACTCAAAGAGAGACATCAAGAATCAGCATATGATTCTCAACAATGGTAACAATCAAAAGCTTCATGCTGAAATGCATGCTGGGTACCAGCACAGTACAAAACTCATCCATGACTCCCAGCATGCGTTGCGGCATGAATAAATTATGCCACTGAATTGTCCACTTATTTTCTTGAATTCTTACTATGTGCTTTTATTTTTGCTTTTGTTTTTGTGTTGAGTTTTGTGATGTTCAGAGTTGATCTGTTTATTTATTTTGCGGATTGTCACCATTGTTGAGATTCATACGCTGTTCACAGTTAAAGTGTTTTTTTTTTTTTTTTTTAAACGAGTGATGTTTTAATAGTCTTTTATAACTGATTGCTCAGCATTGCTTGTTCTTTTGCTCTAGTATTGATATACAGTAAAAGAAAAGACACTGGATTAAATCAGGAGTAAGAGGATGATTGTTCTTATCAATCCATAAACAACAATAATTTTTTTTTCTTTGACCTTTTTTGCCATAAACATGTTTCAAAAACACATTGTTACAGCAGCCAAAGCAAAGTTAGGGCAGTCGTGGCCTAATGGTTAGAGAATCAGACTTGTAACATGAAGGTCGCAGGTTTGAGTCTCAGGTCTGGCAGGGATTGTAGGTGGGGTGAGTGAATGTCCAGCACTTTCTCCACCTTCAATACCACGACTGAGGTGAGACCCTTGAGTAAGGCACAGAACCCCCCAACTGCCGCAGCATTGGCTGTCCACTACTCCGGGGGTGTGTTCATGGTGTGTGCACTTGGGTGAAATGCAGAGCACAAATTCCAAGTATGGGTCACCATACTTGGCCACAAATCATCTCCTTTCCTTCTTTACTTAATGTTAAAAAGTCAAGGTTCAAGAGCCCAGATAAAGTAAACGCTGATCTCCGTCTTGGTAGTAAAAAAAACATCTAAACTTCTGTAACTCTCAATATGATCTTCTGTAGAAGTCTGACAGAAATAAAGTCAGTCTGGTAATATGCGGAACAAAATTATAAACGCAACACTTTTGTTTTTGCCCCCATTTTTCATAAGCTTAACTCAAAGATCTAAGACTTTTTCTATGTACACAAAAGGCCTATTTCTCTCAAATATTGTTCACAAATCTGTCTAAATCTGTGTTAGTGAGCACTTCTCCTTTGCCGAGATAATCCATCCACCTCACAGGTGTGGCATATCAAGATGCTGATTAGACAGCATGATTATTGCACAAGTGTGCCTTAGGCTGGTCACAATAAAAGGCCACTCTAAAATGTGCAGTTTTATCAGACAGCACAAAGCCACAGATGTCGCAAGTTTTGAGGGAGCGTGCAATTGGCATGCTGACTGCAGGTTGCCCGTGAATTGAATGTTCATTTCTCTACCATAACCCGTCTCCAAAGCCGTTTCAGAGAATTTGGCAGTACATCCAACCGGCCTCACAACCACAGACCACGTGTAACCACACCAGCCCAGGACCTCCACATCCAGCATCTTCACCTCCAAGATCGTTTGAGACCAGCTGCTGCAACAATCGGTTTGCATAACCAAAGAATTTCTGCACAAACTGTCAGAAACCATCTCAGGGAAGCTCATCTGCATGCTCATCGTCCTCATCGGGGTCTCGACCTGACTGCAGTTCGTCGTCGTAACCGACTTGAGTGGGCAAATGCTCACATTCGATGGCGTCTGGTACTTTGGAGAGGTGTTCTCTTCACGGATGAATCCCAGTTTTCACTGTACAGGGCAGATGGCAGACAGCGTGTATTGCATCGTGTGGGTGAGCGGTTTGCTGATGTCAGCGTTGTGGATCGAGTGGCCCATGGTGGCGGTGGGGTTATGGTATGGGCAGGCATATGTTATGGACAACGAACACAGGTGCATTTTATTGATGGCATTTTGAATGCACAGAGATACTGTGACGAGATCCTGAGGCCCATTGTTGTGCCATTCATCCACGACCATCACCTCATGTTGCAGCATGATAATGCACGGCCCCATGTTGCAAGGATCTGTACACAATTCCTGGAAGCTGAAAACATCCCAGTTCTTGCATGGCCAGCATACTCACCGGACATGTCACCCATTGAGCATGTTTGGGATGCTCTGGATCGGCGTATACGACAGCGTGTTCCAGTTCCTGCCTATATCCAGCAACTTCGCACAGCCATTGAAGAGGAGTGGACCAACATTCCACAGGCCACAATCAACAACCTGATCAACTCTATGCGAAGGAGATGTGTTGCAAATGGTGGTCACACCAGATACTGACCAGTTATTGTGACCAGCCTAAGGCACACCTATGCAATAATCATGCTGTCTAATCAGCATCTTGATATGCCACACCTGTGAGGTGGATGGATTATCTCAGCAAAGGAGAAGTGCTCACTAACACAGATTTAGACAGATTTGTGAATAATATTTGCGAGAAATAGGCCTTTTGTGTACATAGAAAAAGTCTTAGATCTTTGAGTTCAGCTCATGAAAAATGGGGGCAAAAACAAAAGCGTTGCGTTTATAATTTTGTTCAGTGTACATATTATTTAGTCTCTTGTAGGAGGCACGAGGAAGAATTTTTCATCCAATACTGTTATCATTATCATAGTTGAGGTTGTGTGGTGTATGGGGGTCACTTCACTTGGTTCAAATTTTCTGTGCTTGTTTTGTCAGTTTGACCTAAAACCAACACGTCTGCCCATGGGGCTGGATATTCAGAGAATGTAGAAAATAGGCATATATTAATCTTACTTTTTTCAGCAAAAAATGCAATACAACTATTAGTATTAATTGTGGACACTGTCTTGCACCGTTGAAAAAGAAAATTAAGTCATATGTTGTTTGTGTTGTTTTTTTATCGCATTTTGAAATATGCGTATCTCCTGAGATACGTTGCCTGTTTAGGGTATAAAAAAAAGCCTTATCCTCAGTATTGACAATGAATGGTGTCACAAGGTAAATTGTGCCCCCAGTTCTGGTTATTCCATTATTGTGAATTCTGGGGTGGTATGGGGTGGTGTATGTATGTGTGTGTGTGTGTGTGTGAGAGGGGTGGGGTAGGTTGTTTTGGGGGGGGTTTGGCATTCCCCCTAGGTGGTTATGGGGGGTGGGAGGGGGTGTAAAAAATAAACTGAAAATACACCGAAGTAACAGAAATCACATAAAAAACAAGGGGAGCCCCTTGATAAAAAAAAAAAAAAATTCTCAGAGAAGTGGGGTGGGGGGTGGATGGGGATTATAAATTGCATCAAGGAGAGCAGATCTCCATCAGTAGAAATCGCATTCCAGGGCCAGGGGCCCTTAGGCAAGAGCATTATAGGCCTTCCTGGCCTCTAGGCCCCCTGTACACAGTCCCCCTTCTATTTATTTTGAGTTTAAAAATTGTGCAAATGTTAATATTTGCATGTAAAACTAATAATATTACTTTTAGTTGACTACATCTTTGCATTTTTAACTAGATTTTTCTCTTGCTTTTTTCTCATTTTATGGTAGAACAGAGGTGTCCACCCCTGCTCCTAGAGGGCCACCATCCTGCAGTGTTTAGCTCCAACCCTGATCAAACACATCTCTAAAAAATCTGACAAAAGTCTTCAGGATAACATAAAAAATTATATTTTGTTACATAAATTACATTATATGATTGTTTAGGGATGGTGCTAAACCTTGCAGGACAGTGGACCTCAAGAGTTGGAATTGCCCACCCCTGAGGATAAAGAAGAGATAAAGATGAGTTAAAAAATTTAAAAATACAAAAAATGTCTATGCCTCAATTTTAGGACACTTAGACATGTCATACATAATTAATGACAATCTACAAGATTTGAGTAAAAGTCATGTTTTGGTTGCTTTTTTTTATTACACTTTAAGTGTTTGTGGTTTTATATTAACAAATATTTCTTCTTAGTGGACTCAAATGAAATAAGTTCACTGTACTAACACCACATATACACTAGTTTTTTGAACTTGAATGGTTTGAAGCAATCGGTTTCCAAAATGAAATGAGTTACCACATGGTATAATAACGGTAACATGCTGTAAAAATGAAGAGCTGTAAATTAACGATAGAGAGCTGTAAATTAACAGTACAATGCTGGCAACCACAGCTGCCAGTAGATTAACATTTTTTTTTTTACAGTGATAAGAGGATTTATTACACACATTTATTCTGACATGTTATTTCACTGACGGAAGTTCAGCTGCAGTGTTAATGCCATGAAGAGAAAAGAAGAGACTCTATAAAATCTCACTGTTACCTATTTATCATGCAGCTCAAAGCATTATGGGTGGAATCTCTCGTCAATTTATTCTGATTCATCAACACAGTTTCACTGACGATCCAGTATAAACCCAAAACCCAGGATAGAGCGCTGAGTGAATGTGGTCTGGACTGTGTGGATGAGGCTCATTGTGTCAGAGACGCTGTAGAAGGACAGAGTTCCTGCACTGTGATCCACATATACTCCTATTCTACTGCTGATGGACTTCACAGGGAGAACAGTCTCTATGTTATTGTGTCTGAATGAATAACTGGAGAGACGGCAGATCAAACTCAAGGACTGATCATTATGTCCAAACCCACACTCATAACCTCCCTTCCTGCTGATGCTTTTATATGACACTGATATAAACACATCATTTCCACTCCACTCCAGCTCCCAGTAACAGCGTCCACACACTCTCTCTCTACACAACACCTGCCACCTATGATCAAATCTGTCTGGATGATCAGGATACGGCTGGACATTGCCAGTGCAAGTAATTACTCTGTTGCTCTCAGACAGATGGAGGTGTTTATTCACTGTGTTCAGATCCAGAGTGAGCTGATGGGAATCTGATGGAGATAAAAAGTATCAGAATCAGGAATTATGAATCTGTTTGATCTTTTCATGTAGCTGAACTCTTCATGTTCAGTGTATCATCAGTATCTCAGTGCAGGGGTCAGGATTCACAAAACATTCTTAAGAAGAAATTTCTTCTTAACAGCCATTTTCTTATTTTCTAACTTAAGAAAAAAGTTAAGAATAATGAGTCTCATTCACTCAGCTTGCACATGCACAAATTTGTGCATGAAACCTGTGTACGAACATTTTCACGAACAAATCATGATTCACTAAAACTTTCGTACTAAATTTTTTTCTAAATTTAGGGAAAAATATAGGAACAACTGAAAGTACATGTACGCAAAAATCACACTCTGGCCGGTCTTAATAATCTATATATAACCTATATATATAGTGTATGTTTCATCGTAGGATAATATATATCTATATATTATATATAATTATATATAATTATGATAAAATGTATATTTCATCTTAAAATGATTTCATCATATACAATGAAAGAGTAGGAAAAGCTGCATTAGACTAGCCTATAGCACGCGCTGCGAGGTTTCTCTGAATAACAGCGCATGTACAGGAAAAAACACCAATTATTCAATTCAATATAAATACTGTCATGTTTTTTTAAGAAAAAAAAAAAGATGTTCTTATAAAACATTTGAAAACTTTCAAAATATATATTTAAGATTTAAAAAATATATATTTAATTACATTAAAAAAAATAAATAAATAATAAAAAAAAATACTTCTTGGAATTTATCTTAAGAAGATTTTCATGAATCTGGCCCCAGAACTAGACATCCTGTGCAAATCATTATTTGCATCATCAGTTATAAAACTCCTCTTTCACCTTGAAGGAAGAACATGAACACTCAGTGAGTTTTTCTGATTGTTGTCTTACTGACTTACATCGCAGTCGTTCCTGGTCCAGAGAACAATGTTGGTGAATGTGACTGTGGAAATCAACAGACATGAACAGTGTGATTCTCATGATCCTGCATTCATTCCTAAGACATTTCTAATATGATGTTCTCTATGATATGAGATGATGATGGACTCGTTTCTGAGAGCAGATGAATCTCCAGGACTTTACCCTGTCTGAGATCTTCTTGAGCTCTTCTTTGCAGAAATCCTCCAGTTTGTTTCTCAGCCGATGGACAGATTCTCTCAGTCCATCAAAAGAGATCAGAGGACTGAAGGGATCGTTATTTACGTCTGTATATTCAGGAGGTGCAGAGAGAGACTGGAAAATCTACAAAAAAAAAAAAAAAACAGAAATTAAAACTCATCAGCTCCACATTTCACACAAGGATCTGCACCAACATCAGGTTTGTCCAGCTCTTGTTGACTTGACTGATCTTTAGTAACTCACAATCCAGCACTTTCACAGCATCAGCTTCATTCTTCTCATATTCATTAAATCACATTAGAGCTACAGATTCTAGTATTTGCCACTTACACTCTGTGTGAACTTTCTAGCAAATAGTTTGGATTATAAAACATCTGCTAAGAACATAAATGCCAATTTAACAGCTCAAGCACATCAATGGAGTCTCAATGTAGGGTTGAGTAGATCTGCACTGCAAAAGCAGTTCAAAGGCTATAATTAAACTGACCATTATTTATAACTTTAGAGCAGTTAGAGACACTGAAACTTCACAAAGACCCTTAAGACGCGATCAGGTCTGGTTTGGTTTCAATATGCTGAAGCATTTCTAATATACAGCCTGACTTCATGTTTGGGGTCTTCATGGTCAAATTAATTTATGTGTTACAGACAAATAGAAATTAATTTTATCAGGTTTGAGGATCACCTGATCCAATTTTGATGAACACTACTCAGTACTATTGAGTTCATCAGAAGGAGTCAGAAAGAAAAATGAGGTAAAAAGTCAAAATGTTAGTGAAGTTTTGAACTGTTGGTGGTGCTAGTGGTGTTTGACAGCTAAATATATCTTCCAGAAGAAAGAGCTGAGTGAAATGATTTCTAAGAGATTTCCAGAGCTGAAAGCCATTTGTAGAGGCAACTCTTTCAGAAGAAGACGATCAGATGAGAGTCTGACTGATGATTATATAATAACACATTCATGAAATGCTTCTCTGTGAGTCTCGTGTCACAACAGGATCTGCTCAAGTCCACTATGATGCTGTTCTACTAGATCTGTGTTACCTGCAGGAACTGGATGTGATCCTGTGTGTGTGAAAGCTGCTCCAGCTCAGCGTCTCTCCTCCTCAGATCATTGATCTCCTGCTCCAGTTGCTCCAGTCGTCCTTCAGCTCGACTCACTGCTTGCTTTTCCTGATCTCTGATCAGCCGTATCAGCTCAGAGCAGCTTCTCTCAATGGAGCGGATGAGCTCAGTAAAGATCTTCTCACTGTCCTCCACTGCTGTCTGTGCAGAGCGCTGTTAGGACACACAGTGATTCAGGCTTCAGTGAGTCTGAACTGAGACTGAGACAAACTTCTCTTCTTCTCCAGACTCACCTTATGAGACTCCACAGCCTCTCTCAGCTGCTGAAGATCTTTCTCTCTCTGCTGGATTCTCTGCTGGAGCGTCTTCTGTGTCTCCTTCAGCTGCTTCTGCAGGACAAACGGATGATAGTGAATCTCACAGAAAACTACTGGCACTAACAGTGTGAACAGATGAATCCAGTAAAAGTGGAGCTGATAACTAATGGCTGTAGGTTCAAACTCCAGAATTGATGATCGGTTACAATCGTACATTATCATGAAGAATAAGACTTGCTTCACACTGACAGTGTTTCTGTGTTCTGTGTAATTAAGCTGCGGCTCTACACAAAAAATGAACAGATTATTGGATCGCTGCACTGAGTATTAACTTGATCGCTAGTTTTAAATACCTGTTTCTCTGTACTCTGTGCTGCAGCTGATACAATGTCGTGGTTTTTATGTTCAATAATCGTACACAACACACATATACATTTCTGGTCAGTGCAACAGAAAATCTCAAGGAGCTTCTCATGTTTCTGGCAGATCATCTCCTGCAGTCATCCAGTGGCATCAGTCAAATTGTGTCTCTTTCCTTTAAAGAAACTCTCATGTTGTTCAAGGTGATTCTGACAGTAAGAGTTCAGACACACCAGACAGGACTTGAGAGCTTTGTATTTTCTTCTGGTACAGACGTCACATTGCACATCTCCAGCTCCAGTGTAACAGTCTTAACAGAAGTTTGGTCTTCTTCAGCTTCTCCACCACTTCAGCCAACATGGTGTTTCCCCCTAAAGCAGGTCTTGGACTGAAGGTCTGTCTGTCTGTCTATATATATATATATTAAATGAACTAAACTATAAAATAAACAAACAAATATATACTATAAAAATAGACAGAGAAATTTGCATTAAACTATACATTACAATTATAGCAAATGAATAAATCATATAAATGAAAAACTTCAAATAATGAATAAAACACAAATATAACAAATACATTAAATTACAAATTAAAATGCCCCATTGGGACAAGACCACGGGAATCAGATAAGCCGTTTGCACAATCTGACATGGCTGGGGTTGGAATTGAACTGCGGGTTTTCGTCTGGCCAGAGGAGAACTGGCCCCCCAACTGAGCCTGGTTTCTCCCAAGGTTTTTTTTTTTCTCCATTCTGTCACAGAGGGAGTTTTGGTTCCTTGCCGCTGTCGCCTCTGGCTTGCTCAGTTGGAGACACTTAATTTCTAGCGATTATTGTCAATTTGATTTCACAGATACTATTTAAACTAAACTGAGCTAAACAATGACATCTCTGAATTCAATAATGAAATGCCATTAACTGAAAATTGAGTGTTAAATCTTATCATTATACATTACTGACACTCTATCCTCCAATTTGATACTGTTAAGTGCTTTGACACAATCTGTATTGTTAAAAGCGCTATATAAATAAAGGTAAATTGACTTGACTTGACTTGACTTGACTTGACTTGACGTGCATTTACAACCCTAGGATTTCTCCCTAGAATGAAGTGGTCTGTTATTGGCTTATTTGGAAGGGTCATGAATAATAATATTGAGCTCTGCTCTGATTGGCTTTTTCACAGTGCGGCTCTGCTCTGATTGGCTGTTTCACAGTGCGGCTCATTTCAGTAGCTCACAGCAGGAAGGAAACACAGGGAGGAAAATATATATTTCAATACTTTCTCTCGCAGTTATATCGTCAGGTAATTATGTTGTATATAAAATGCGGGCATCAGGGAGCCGCTATTAATATGCAGGGCACTGAAACAGCTTTCAAATGCACAAGCGCTTTTTACTTTCACTTTCACTTTCGAGATTCACGATCGCATGTACTCTGTTTATACTATGGAGCGGCAGTACTTACCACACATTTTACAAGATCAGATGCTTGTCAGTGGTGCTCAGGATCTGTAAATCATTCGCCATCATCCTCAGTCATCTCTCCTTACTCTGTTTATGTGGTAAGTGAAATCTTATGTACTGTAATGTAACAGGCTACCGCTAGCAAGGAGCTAACCATGTCCCTTTAGTGGCTCACGTTATTTGCTTTCCGTGCCTTTCTGAATACAGACACCAACCCATCCCTGCACTTCACATCCCCAGCACAGCCTGGAACACAACATTTATTTCCATGATCTGCCATTTTCGCTGTTGTCCTCGCTTGTTTCTTCACAATACCTGCAGAACTTCTGATGGTTCGGCTGGTGGCTGGCCTAGAACATGGGCGGGTATATGCAAATGTTGGGGGCATAACTATTAGTGATCCCGACTGTTACATCACAGTCAGTGTTATGTTCTGATTTGCCTATTGTTCAGTGTTCTTTTTTATTCATGAGATTTACATAAGAAGGAGGAAACAATGTGTTTGAGGCTCACGGTATGTCATTTCCATGTACAGAACTCTTATTATTCAACTATGCCAAGGTAAATACAGTTTTCCATTTTATGGCACCTTTAAGAACTAGCAGCCCTTTAGAGCAGCTTCCGGAGCACACAAAGAGATGCTCTGATTGCTGATACTGGTTAGAGGGCTCTATATATCCCAAGGGCCTGGACCGGACAGAGTAAATTATCACCCTGCTCATCCTCCAAGAAAGGAAGAGTTAAAAGGGTAATGACCTGTGCTCTGAATGAAGTAGAGAGCACTTTAGGCAGATAGCCGTGTCTTGGCTTAAGGACGACTTTGCAGTCTGTAGGTCCAAACTCAAGCTTACTGAGAGCACCTGCAGGTTGCCCACTTGTTTGACCAACACTAAAGCCAGCAGGAGGGTGGTCTTAAGCAGCAGGAACCATAAGTCGGCCCACTGAAGCAGCTCAAATGGAGGTCCTTGATGGGCCCTAAGGATCATTCAGTCTCTGGACTCAACTCAGGAACTTAATTACTCTTTTGGTTTTCCCTACAGACTAACCAGTCAAGAGAGTGTGATTCACTGCAATGGCTGCCACATACACTTTGAGCATGGAAGGGAGTCCCCATTCTCCTGAAGACACACTGCCCTGGGACACTGGTTCAATTTGCCTGGCACGTGCACTGCTTTCAAGAAGCACAGGTCACATTGTTCCCACAAGAGGAGGCGCCTTAACATTTTGTATAAATCAGGCCCAACAGAACAACAGAGGAGGTGGCCACCATCAGGCCCAGCATCCTCTGGAAAACTCTAATGGGAAGAAAAACCCCTACTTTAAATGATGCCGTTAGCTGCTGAATTTTCAGCGAGTGTTCCAGCGCAAGTCAGGCCTGCGTCTGGCTGAGTCAAAAGCTATCCCCAGCAAAGCAATTCACTGGCTGAAAGACAGGGAGTTCTTGGCTAAATTGATTCTGAGCCCAGGATGCTCCAAATGAGTGAGGAGCAGAGACCTGTGGGCACAGAGCTCATGCTCCGACCAGGCTAATATTAACCAGTCATCGAGGTAATTCAAGACACACATTCCCTCCTGTCTCAGAGGGAAGAGGACCACGTCCTTATACTTTGTAAAAGTGCATGAAGCCAGAGACAGTCCAAATGGAAGACCTGCATACTGGTAAGCCACCTCCTCGAACATGAATCTCAAGAACGGTCTGTGATGGGGACTATCTGGATATGAAAATAAGCATCTTTCAGATCAGTCAATAAGAACCAGTCCCCTGGGCAAACTTGCACAAGAATATGTTTTGTTCTGATAAATGAGAATATTTTTTTGACTAAAATTTTGATCTGGAAATCTGAGGTTTAAATATGCCGGAGAGTAGTTTTGAGATTGTGTTTATTGTTTCATGAACTGTGTGTTAGCAATTCAGAAAAAACTGTAATGTAAACCTAGGAAGAAAAAAATTGCTCTATTATTTAATGTGCATGCTTTAGATGATTATTTGCTATTTTATGTTGTCAAACATTTATTAAATATTTAAAACTTTATGACAAAAAAATAAATATTTTTGCTCTCTTTATGGGTTTTTCCTTGTCTATGATTTTGATTTTTTTGCACCTGTTTTGTTCTTTCTTTCTTTCTTTCTTTCTTTCTTTTTCTTTCTTTCTTTCTTTTGTTTTGTCTTTATTTCTTTCTTTATTTTGTTATTTATTTATGATGTGCATGCTTTATAGAGGTATTTTCTCTGTATTTAATGTAAGCTTGAATATTCTGGACAGAAATATTGTGCAAAAATAAGTTTTTGCTCTTTGTCTATGATTTAGATATCATATAATTTGATCTATGGTTTAAGATATTGTGTGCAATCTGTCACACCCACTGGAGTCTCGTCAAAAGGCCATGCATGCATTGATAGCTCTGAAGTGAACTAACCCTGAAACAGAACCTACTCCAGAGCAGGTTATGTTCAGAGCATAAGTTGCTATGGCTACTTACATACCTTAAAAGTTACCTGCTTTCTGGAATACCCCCTGGTAATCTAATGTACAGGTTTGCTTGAATATATACATATGTTTATGTTTTTGAAAAATAATACTTTCATTCAACAAAGGGGGGTTATATTTATCAAAGAAGTGAGGTAAAGCATGAATAATCATAAGGATTTATGTTTTTTTTTCTCTCCTTTTTATTTCAAAGACAAATGCTACTGTTTGTACAGAAACTGTATTTTTTACATTCTTAAAACCTCCCCAGCCAACCCAGAACAAACTGCCTAATATAAATAATAATAATAGCGACTGCAATAACGGTAATAAAAATTAAATTACAAGAATAGAAAGAAAGAATACAAAGAAAGAAGAAGGAGAGAAAAAAAGGTAAATGGATACCACAATCAAGAATATTACAATGTCAATTCACTGTAATGAACAACATAAACACTACATAAGAGGGGTGTGGAAAAAAAAAGAAAAGAAAAAAATTGTGATAACAATGTAAACCACATTACACCCCAGGAAGTAGATTTATAGCAGAGAAATATGATAATAAGGGTTGCCAGACATAAAAGAATTTATGGGAATCTCTAATTGAATATTTAATCTTTTCTATAGGTATAACATCAGATCCTGAAGCCAGTGTGATACTTTAGGCGAATTTGAAGATTTCTAATGTAATAAAACTTGTCTGCGAGCCAATAAAGATGCAAAGGCAATAATGTTTAGTTGTCTTTGAGTCAAATTTGATTCATCAACTGGAACACCAAATATTGCAAACTCAACATGGCTTCAGCTGTGCTGCACACACTTTAGAAAGTGTATCAAATATGGTTGACCAGTAAGCAGTAAGTGTGGGGCACAGTCAAAATATGTGGGTCAGGTCTGCTTCACCTGTGTGACACCTAATACAGGTCTTGTCAAAAGTAAGATTAAAGGAGGCAATCCGTGTTCTGCTTAAGAGCATACGGTGCAATATTTTAATTGTATTAAACTCAATCGGGCACAAGAGGTACTACCCGTTCACTCTACATCGGGCATTGCTCCACAATTCCTCTGAAAATGCTAATGTGAGCTCGTTCTTCCATCTGCTTCTAATCTTGTCTGTTCCTACACTTTTTAAAGAATTGAGAATTGTATATATTCTTGAAACAAGGCCTTGTAGATGGAAGGGTACTTCTAACAGAGGGTCTATAGGAGACTTTGGAATGTTTGGAAATGATGAGCTTTGGGCAATTCCCAAAATGAAGTATCTGAAAATAATGGAAAAGTTCAGCTGAATTAAGAGTGAATTTGGAACGCAGATCGTTAAAACTTGCAAAAAGACAATCGTAAAGATCGCCAAACTGAGCAATGCCCTAAGAGTCTAGTTTTGCAGGGAGGAATGCATGATTATTGCATTTTGGACTCTGAAACAAGAGTGCTTGTCCTAACTTCAAATGCTGACGTAGTTGAGTCCGTATTTTCAGGGACGGATTATGACGTAGCGGTGCCCTGGGCACGGACTGATTAAAGCCCCTATTTTTATTGACTGAACGCAAGCGCTTATTGCGATAGAAAACACTGTAACGGTTTCCACTGATTACGAAATATTTTTGTTTGCTGGGGTGGTAATTATATAGGCCTATTAACAAGGAAGGGGGCCCAAAATATCGTTTTGCCAATGTTACGATAAGGTAAATCCGACCCTGATATTGTTCAGAAAGAGAGCAAAATAGCATTTACATTATCAGTGACTTAAGTCTAGCCAGAATTCAAGCACTCTTAAAAACTCCCATTAATCACTGAAGTTGCTTACATTGTGAAATTAATATCTTACTTACATCTTACGCACATTATTTGCACTTTGTTGTTTCTGATGAGAGAAATCGGCAGAGAGCAGATTCATTTAGGGAGCGCTCACACTGAATAAAACCGCTGTTTCAGCGATGAATCATCTGAATGCCTCTTATTGGCCATTGCAAGCTCAGCAGAATCATGTGTGATTGGTTATAATGCGCAGTGCTGTAGCTAAAAACACGGCTGTCTCTGGCTCCGTGCCAGCCAGCGAAGTTGAGCGAACGCAGATTTGAATTTAGCAGCTGATGATGTGACGCACTGAACGAGCTAATCACACCGGTGTGATCGTTTATCAAATATAAAAAATATATTATTAGGCTATTTTTGTCTTTTGGAAGCTGCATTCAAAATCCACTTGCCTCAAAAATCTGAGGGGGCACGGTTGAAATCGCGTTACGGGAGTAGCGGTATTTAGCTGGGCCCCCCTCTGGTCCAGTGCCCTGGGCACGTGCCCGGTAGGCCCATGCGTTAATCCGTCCCTGCGTATTTTAAGAGTGTAATGAACAACTGGATTTGATGTGTATTGCGCTTGTTAAGTTATGATGTTTATTTTCTATTGTGTTTTTATATAATATTTGTATTCTGTTGCATGTTTCTTTTTTTTTTGAGTGTAGCAAATTAGCTCAAAAAGGGAATTGTATATAAATAATTACAATTAATTATGATTAATTACAATTATTTATATCGGCTGACAGTAATAACTGTCGCAGAGTTAAATTGCCATCAGCTGATCTGTTTGTCCAGCGAACATTCAGTGTAAATTCATATCAACTCTAAGAAAGGATATTTCCGTGGCCACAGAAAATATCTTCCTATTAATGCATTAGAGCATGTAGCAAGGGTCAAAATCGTAAAGGGACATTAATATGCAAGGCAGAATCAGAAACTCATGTAATTTGTGCACAAGAGTTTTATTAACTAAACACTAACGCAAACTAGTCTAACAAACAAACAAACAAACAAACAAACAAACAATCGCTCATACATGGGGAAAGGGCTAATGAGAGTTGATGGATGGAACCATCAGGAAAACCAGAGAATGCAGTTATGGAAAAAGTCATTTAACCACCTGAGTAAAACCATCAGCGCCGTTTATAACGGGGTCTATAACTTATACTAAACCTCTGTTTCGTTTAGTTAAATGTACTATACTTGAACTTCCTTTTGTCGTGACGGAATGCGGTCTTGGATGAAAAGTCTTGATGGTTTCAAGGTTTTTGGACTCGCGATCACATTCTTCCGGGTTGAAGAGTGATGACTTCCAAAGATGTTCTGAGGTAGAAATGTTCTTCCAGGTAGGGAGTGGAAAAAGAGTTAAGAAAGAGATCTGCTGAGGTCCGAGGAGCTTTGATTGAATGGAAAGACAAGGCCATAAGCCTGGCACAATAACTTAAGGGTCCAGAAGAGTTCCAGCTCACATCCTCCTCATCCTCTTAGGGTCTAACAGATCCGCAGACTGGGTCTTTGTGGTCAAGAGTCATCTCCCAGGCTCTATGTTGGGCCGACCGGGCATGCCCGCGCCGGTTCGGGCTCTCCGTCAGAAGATAGCAGAAGAGCTTTTTGCAGAAGAGAATTTTTTAGAAGAAGAGAGGTTTTTAGAAGAGAGGGCCGGACCTGTGAATGAGACCTTTATCTGGTATAGAGGTCACACCTCTGGGGACTCAAAGAGCCAATGGGCTCCCGTCTCTTTGGAGGGAAGGTTTTACGACTCTTTGTCTCTGAGCATGGCAATTTGCATGGGGTTGCTATTAAAGAACTATTAAAGATTCTTAGAACACTAATATGTTGCATAGGTATCAACATGTAATATACACTGTCATTTAGATCATCCGAAGATGAATTGATAGAGATCAAACATGATATAAGTGAGGTAATATTAACTAGTGATCTATCATAAGCATGCATAAAACAGGATACAGTACAAAAAGACAATATACAAAAACAGTAACAATATACACAATGACCTGAAGGATATGGGTGTTAATTCAAAGAAAGGTTTTTCTATGAATTAAATAGAGAAGAGTCCACTTTTATGGGCATTATGTCTTTCCTAAAGGGAAATGTTGCTCTGCCTGCATTCCTTTGACCAATAAAACTAGTGTTATCAGATAGGTTGCCATGGCACCGGGGGGCGTGGAGTCATGGACAGACATACGGCACCCAGAATGTGTGTTGGGTGAGGGGTCTGTGACTGTTCTAATCTAAATCTAATGTATTTGTTAAATCAATGTTAGAACAAATGTGTGTCTGATTGGTCCAAGTGCTACATGAGTTTCAGATCGCCTCGATTTGCTAAGAGTGTTGCCGCCTATCAGCGGTAATTGGGTGATATTGCTGTTTTATTTTATTAGATTGGTTTTGTTTGTTATTTTGGCCTTGGGTCTCTCTGATGAAAAATATCACTTGATTATTCTTGTTTTCTTGTTTTATTATTTATTTTCAGACAAGTTGAATTGCTTTAATATTACTTTTGTTTGGACCGTGGGTCCCATAAGGAAATCTACTGAGTTTTGGTGGTTTTCCCCTTGTGATCTACAATAAATTTACCTTATAATTTATCGTGATTTGTTTGGGTCTTTTTTTGGTCTGACAGCCTGCCGGAAGTCTTTTGTCCCTTTTCTTTTATTTATTGCATCCTACCCCTAGCGGACGTAATAGTGCTATTTTAATAGGTAAGCTACACTCTTATAAATAAAGGTGCTTCATGATGCCATAGAAGAACCCTTTTTTTCTAAATGGCTCCATAAAGAACCTTTAACATCTGAAGAACCTTTCTGTTTCAGTTGTGAAAGAAGGTTCTTCAGATTATAAAAAGTTAAGAAAGAGATTGACTGAATTGTTCTTTGTGGAACCAAAAATGGTTCTTCTATGCCATCACTGTGAAGAACCTTTCAAGCACCTTTATTTTTTAAGAGTGTAGATGTTACTAGGGCTTGTAAAGAGGTTGCTGAGCAGGATTTAGATTCTGTTTCATACCCTGCAAACATGTCCTTGCAGGGCCCATGCTGGCTTTTTGCGGGCACAGTGGGCTAGGGCCAGCCCACACCAAACCTTAACAGGCCCAGTGCGGGCTTGCCCAGGCGAGGCCCACAGCTTTGGGCTCACCGCAGGCTCTCTGTGAGCAGCCCATACTAGCGGACTGTCCACATTAATCCCATGATGGCCCAGTGTGGGCCAGCCCGTTCAAGCCCAGAGCAACATTTGTATCCTTTGGGACCATGCAGGTTTTGTGTAGGCAGCCCTGTAATGCAACTAGGAGAATACAGACAACATTGACTGGCCATTCTTTAGCCACTCAGTTGAATTGGAATACCTCAAACTAAAAGAGACCTTTCCAGAACCTGTTGTTTCATATAGGCCAGGGATCCTCAAATCTGGCTCATGCGATCCACTTTCCTGCAGAGTTTAGCTCTAACCTTAATCAAACACACCTGAGCATGTCTTCAGGATCATTAGAGAATCACAGGTGGGTGAGTTTGAGCAAAGTTGGAGCTAAACTCTGCAGGAAAGTGGATCTCACAAGCCATATTTGAGGTGTAACAGACATGAGCCCATTAACAAGAATTTTGTGGGCAGTTTTCTTCCTTACCACTAGGGATGCTAGGGTGTTTTAGGTTTCCTCAAGTAAAGTCATGTGGGTAGAGGGAGTTAGTAATAGCAAGCAGCAATAGCCAGCATGATGGCTCACCTGCTGAACATTTTGTGCTGTGTCCTGGTTGGTAAATGTGTCATTTAAAGCACAGTCTAATGGAGTTGTTTTTTTTTTTTTTTTTTTTTTTTTTCCTTTCTTCTGTTTAAAAGTGTACACTGCTGATGTTTTTTTGCAGATTTGTTACATGTACGTATGGCCTATGTTTGGATTGATGCTAAGAGATTAAAACAGTGTATTTGTATGCATTTTAGAAGGACTCTTTATTGGTGAGATTACCACATCATGGTCCAGTTTGAATATGGATTTAAAGTTCTTTTCGTCGTGAGACCATAGTCTGGACTACTTTTGACTGCTCCTGGTTAGGAAGAGTCTGGTGTTTGAGAGCTGTGGTGTGTTTTCATTACAAGAGGTTGGATTATTCATTTGCTATCACCCAACTTCAGCTATGGACAGTGTTTGGAAATTGATGTACTACAGATAAGACTTTCGCACACATCAACTTTCACATGACAAAATCCTACAATCCAATCTTACATTGCTTTGTTTGCTTTCTTATTTTTTTTATTTTTTGTACTTTTGTGTATTTACATTTTTGGCTATATGTAGCTGTATTAACCTGGATTGAATGTTTTCTATATTGTATTTAATAAATTCATTGATTTGAAATCCATTTGATGACTGTACATTTTTGACAATATTGACATTAGTTATGTGGTGACTGCATCCATTTCAGATTTATAATAACTGTTCTTCCAAAAGACAAGTTATAGTAGCCGAAAAGTATTTAAAGTGAAACAGATGTATTGTTGTAGATTAATAGTACAGTCCCTGTGTGGGCATAGTGACCCAGATAGCAACATATTGTCGGCCCAGTTCCGGACCACATCTGGCACATGTGGAATGGAACAAATAGAAACTCAAGAACTACAAATGACTGCAGCCACAGCCTTAGATGAAATCAACTGAAGATAAAAGACATTAAATCTCTGAAGATCTAACAACTCCACAAACAGCATGGTGATGCTGTTTGTGGAGTTGTTTAATCCTCCTCTGCTGAGATCTTCAGAGATTTAATGTCTTTTATCTTCAGTTGATTTCATCTAAGGCTGTGGCTGCAGTCAGTTGTAGTTCTTGAGTTTCTATTTGTCTTTTTTTCTGTTCTCTTCTTTCCTTTAGTGATTTTGCTTGTTATCAAGCTTAGACAAACTGAGAGGACTCTATAAATAATATATGAAGATTTTGTCGCTCAGATAAGGTCCAGTGTGGTTTATTTCTTTGCTCTTGGCTGACATGTGGCATTGCTATGGCCTGCTTTTGGCTCAGATCTGGCAAACAGGAGCTGTCCGCCCAAGTGCCATCATTCCATGCTACATGTGGGCCAGATCATCATTCCACATGTGCCAGATGTGGGCCAGATCTGGGCCGACAATATGTTGCTATCTGGGAAGGGCTTCCTGGGGGCTAAGTGAGGGCTGCCCGTGCAGGGCCAGTGCTAAGGGACCAATGTTTTGCCAATGAGCAAAGTCTCAGGGGCCCTGCGCTGGCAGCCCGCTGGGGGCCCTTAGGTTAGCCTTAAGTGGGCCCGTAAAGGGTCAGTGCAGGCTTGTTTGCAGGGTACCAATCAGTACCTTCTGATGAGCGCATCCAGTAAATTATCTTTTGGACATTAGCCACCCAATAATAGTATAAAAAGTTAGGGAGAGCTAAACCTCCATCACTCCTATTTTTCTGGAGAAACTATTTACTAATCCTAGGGATTTTCCCATCCTAGAAATATTTTTTTCTAATGTGTTGAAAAAGGCTTTGGAGAAGAAGATGGGGAGGCACTGAAAGATAAAAATCTAGGAAGAACTGTCATTTTAACACAGTTCACTCTGCCAGAGGCAAATGGAGAGTCTTCCATTTTTGAAGATCACATTTGAGATTAGTTAATAGAGGAGTGAAATTATTTTCATACAGTCCTTGAGTGAAGTTTTGAGTGATATTGATACCCAGATATTTAAACTTGCAAAAGACATGCAAAAGGGGAACATGGAGTCAAACATGTGTCTGGCGAGTGTGATATCAGGCATGCATTCACTTTTAGAGATAATCAGCTTATAGCCAGAGAAGGTCCCACAATTGTGGATGTTAGAAAATATGTGCCGAACCTTTATAAAACTGGTCTGGTTAACTGAGATCATATTGACTAAAGGAGACTCTAATCAAATAGCCAATAATTTTGCTAAAATTTTGATATCTGCATTTAAAGAAATTGCTCGATATGAGCTGTACTTTCTGGGGCTTCAACAAAAGTGTAATCAGTGCTTTGGTAAGGGACTTTGGCAGAGTTCCTCGAGATGAAGAATGTTCAAACATACTGAGAATTTAATTTAGCTGAAAACGTCTTATAAAATTCGATCAGAAAGCCATTGGGCCCTGGGGCCCAGAAATTTCTTGCAACTGAAGGGGATGATCTAAGTCTTTTTATGTTCTGAAGAAAGAGTGGGGACATTTATTTTATCAAAGAACTCTACCAATTTAGATTGATCCTTAGGTGTTTCCGATGTATAAAGATGAAAAAAAAATATTGTTAATTGTAAGGTGATCAATTGTTATCCCCAGCATCATTTGCAATTTCGGAAATATGTTGTGCTGATGACCATGGATTTAAGTTGATTGGCTAAGAATCGGCTAGCCTTATTGCCGTGTTCATAAAAAACCTTGTGACAGAAGAATAAGCTGTTCTGCGTGATTTGATTAAATTAAATTATACTGGGTCTGAAGATCAATACTTTCCTTATAAAGTTCTGGTGTAGGAGAAGTAGAGTATTGACTGTCAATTTTGGATATTGCATCAGTTAGATTTTGCCTTTTCCTTTCCCTCCCTCTATTAGGGATTTATGTTTTTAATTAACACAAGTTTTTCTTAATAGACTTAAGTAAAGGCTGCATCTTAACAATTAAACACATAATGGAACAATGGAATACATAATAACAATGGAAAAAAAAAAAATAAATAAATAAATAAAACTTTATTTCAGACAGTACTAACAATTTAGATTATTAGTGTTTTACATGCAGTGAACAGATTTTTTTTTTTTTTTTTTTTTTGGTTTGGTCATTTGTATGTTTGTTTTTGTTTCCAAAAACAAAAATGTCTTAATGATTCCAAATTTACGTGGAAGTACCACAAATAATTCATAAAGCTCTCTGAAGTGAATTGAGCAATTAAGCACTGACCAGACAGAGAGCAGCTCTCCAGTCATCAAAACAAGAGAGTTCAATCGGATTAGACTTCCTTACAAAATGTCATTAGCCCTTTATCAGGAATTCTGTTTACATAGTGGGATTAAATCAACAGACAGATTTTTTTGTTTAATTTTGCTGATGCAGAGAGACAATTGTAAGATTTATTGTAAGTTTTTGCATGGCCTATAACGATGAAGCACAAACTATTGCGTGATGGCTGTTACAAACTAGCTTTCAATACATTTTTAATTTTCAAACAGTCAAGCAGTGTAAAAACTGAGCAATATGTTGACAGAAATGGACACACGAGTATCAGTCAGTGTAACCCTGGAGTCTGGGTCAGAGTCACGTTGACATCCTCAGCATCTCATGACGTAAGCTCTCTGTCGTCATTTGAAGTGCTCCAGTAAATACACTCCAGCCTGCACCTCTGATCAGAGTTTCATGTAAAGATGAAATAAAACATAAAATAAAGTTTACTCAAACTGGGATGCAAAGGATTGATTTTTTTCTTAACACAAACCGTTTACCGACGTTAACATTTTACCGTGATCAAATAGGTGCATATACACAAACTATATTACATATTACAAATATGACAAACTTCAAAATATTATATTAAAATGATATTACATCATTGCTATTTAAAGACTGAAAAGATTAAAGGCAAGGCAAGGCAAGTTTATTTATATAGCACATTTCATACACAGTGGTAATTCAAAGTGCTTTACATAAAAAGAAGTAAAACAGTCATTTAAAAAAATCACAACAATAAAAACAAGGAATTAAAAAAATAAGAATCACAACAATAAAAACAAGGAATTTAAAAACAAACATTCTCAAGCTATGTTAAAACTCTTCTGCACCAAGTGAAAAAAACTTCCAAAACACCTAACTATTCCACTACTTCAAAAAGTAAAGTAAGTATTCCTTGGCCATGAAAACAGATTTTTAAAAACCAGTTGATTTGTGGACTGATATTTATTTTAAAAAAAAAACAAAAAAACAAAAAAACAAAAACAGCATTGAGTTAGCATGCAATTCATCCAGTGCCAAGGCTTTAGTATTTATAGACTAAGTCTTTGGACCGTCAATGGAAGTGGTGATTACTTTCCTCCACTCATCCCTATCATGGTGGTCATAGTTCAAAAGCAGTCTGACTCAACAGGCTTTAAATAGCATACATTTTTGAGAAAGGACGCCCACTTTAAACCCAGCAATAAGGTCAGAAATCATTGGCAGTACTGTCCACACATGCACTCACATGGGAGGCCTGACTGGAACAGAACCGGGGTGAGCCCTGCTACTTTCTGAGGTCAGGGACGGGTCGGCAGCCCAAGATGAATTGGATGATTGAGCTGGCACTGCAGGTGACAGATGCTTGAATGGAAAAGCCACTAATTGGATGAGGTGGGTGGGCCACGGGTAAAGCGGGATTATGTCTGAGCATCAGATAATCAGATTATTCCAGAAACAGATCTTGCTTTTTTAACTCATTCACCGTAATCTGTCACACAATGTCATGCCTCTACACCATGACTGCATCTTAGTAGTCTTAGTATTGTTATCAGTACCCGCTGTCTCTTGCATTCTGCTTTTTACGTTCACAGTTTTGTCTTCTGTCAGACACCGAAAATCCGTTTTAATTTCCAGTTTCCTGCATTTCCATTTTCCATTTGCATTTTTAGGTCTCAGTGCTTGGCTACAAGGTCAAGGACCATAATGGCGTTTCCTGCTTTTGACGGATACATCCAAGAAAAAGGACTTAGCACCTGAAGTCTTGTGCTGTCTTAATACAGCATGGGGTTAGATGTAAGACTTGAAGTCAGCATGTCTTTGAAATGTGGGTATCTCTTCACACTCCTCTTCTTCATTGTGTCCGTCACAGGAATTCAAGGTAACAAAGTTAACTTTTATCACAAGATGTAGATGAGGACAGACATTTTGGTTTAAATTTGTAAATGGCTGATTTCTACAGTGCAGTGTTACAGTTAAGAATGAGGATGCTCTTTTGGGCATATATTGTGATTAGTATTGTAACCTATCAAATAAATAATGAAGGTGTATTGTGTAGAAGGTTCCAAAATTTTGTTTTGATGAATAACATATAATTGTGTTTTAAGTTGTTTTCATTTACTGTAAGTGTAAAACAACGATGAGTTTCAAATATAGCCACGCAAACGACTACAGAGGTGAAGAGAATTGGAGAGTGGAGAAAATTACCATAAATTTGAAAGATTAGATCATGTGGGCACTATTGGCTTTTTTCCCCCAGTAGTGTCCTCTACCACCAAAGAACAACACAATTTGTGTCCTCAGATTGGCCTGAGCTGAACAGTTTGCAAAAATAAAATAAAATAAAAAAGGCCAAAAGGAAATGCAAAAACTTTTTCCAAAAAAAAAAAAAAAACATTTGTAGAATTTGTATTGGTAGAACCATATAGTTCCAGAAATATTTTCAAAATGTAAATTTGCTTGCTCTTTTCTTTAAAACACATTTATTGACCTTCAAGCAGGAGTGAAGAAACAAATCTGTTAGCATTGCATAATATCCTATTTGTGGCAAAAGACTGTGAACTAACCCTAACCTAACTCTAACCCTAACCCTAAAGGCCATGGGGATTTTGAGAGCTGAGAAATATCAACCTTCTAAAGAATATTTTAGCAGAAATTACAACAAAAGTTACTAACCTATTGTTTTTGACGAATTCATTTTCTGTTGTTGTTCTCACAGACAGAAGCAGGCTAAATCCATCAGAGACCCTTCACACTATCAGTTTAACAAACCTGCCAAACCCACCAAAGCAGAATTCAGGGATTAGGACTATATTTGAAATGGAAAAGCGTCGCATCAAGAGGTCAGAGTTCTTCCACTCAGAGGTGAAAGTATGTCCACAGGAGACGATGAGGGAAGTCATAGCAAGTCACCAAGCATACTACACACTGAGAGGTAACTCATGGCTGTAAAACATGTAAAAGGAATATCTTCTCTGTTAGAAAGTTTAACCAAATGCATCAGTGGTTCTGTTTAGTGTGGTGACTCTCAACCCAATTCCTGGAAGCTGCCCTCGAAACTCTGTACATTTTGTACGTCTCCTTAATCAAACAATCCAAATGCATCAGTGGTTCTGTTTAGTATGGTGGCTCTCAACCCAATTCCTGGAAGCTGCCCTCGAAACTCTGTACATTTTGTATGTCTCCTTAATCAAACAAACCCGATTCAGGTCATCAGCTCATTAGTAAAGACTCCAAGACTTGAAATGGGTGTGTCAGATAAAAAAAAAAGTGAATAAAAAAATACCAACTTATGAATTTAAATTCAAATTTAGGTCAGTTAATTAAATCATGCTTTTAGATTAAACATTAAAATAAATTGGTTAAATGTTTTATGATTATTAAATATAAAATATTTGTAACATATTTGTATTTGTATTTGTAGTCGTGACACCAGAGTTGTGGATCCAAATGCTAGCTTTATTAAAAAGAGTGTGGTCAGACAGGCAGGGTAAATCACCAGCAAACAATAACATCCAAGAATAAACCAAGAGAATAATCCAACAAACAGGCCCAAGGTCAGGGCAGGCAGCAAACAATCAAAACACGGAAACAGTCCAAGATCAAAAACACGTAGGCAAGGCAAGGCAAGGAAACAAGGGAATACGGAAACTGGGAAAACGTTACAGGCTTACAATCATCAGCGGTGTGAGTGTGTGTGTGTGCCATTCTTATAGTGTGTGACTGATGAGGTAATGAGAGACAGGTGACTGCAATTGGTGAGTGCTGATGAGTCCAGGCAAAGGATTATGGGAAATGGAGTCCTGGGTGAATGGTAAAAGTCAGGGATGGAGTGCCCTCTGGTGGAGCTCATGGGCACTCCAGCTGATGATCGTGACATAGCCCCCCCACCCAAGGAGCGGCTTCCAGATGCTCCTTAACAGACCAGAGTCCAGAAGGGAGGTGGAGCGGAGGCGGAACAGGGGGAGGGATGGAGGGACAGGTCCATGAGGAAGGGGAGGAACAGGGGACTGAGGCAGAGCCAGCAGAGCAGGAAGCCAAGGCGATTCAGTAAGCCAAGGTGGAGCAGTGAGCCAAGGCGGAGCCGGGTGCCAGGACGGAGCCGAAGACCACCAGAGCAGAGCAGAAGACCACCACAACGGAACAGACGGACCGGGCGGAGCAGAAGACCACCACGTCAGAGCAGACGGCGCCGAAGACCACCAGAGCAGAGCAGAAGACCACCACAGCAGAGCAGATGGATCAGGTGGAGCAGAAGACCACCAGAGCAGAAGACCACCATGGTGGAGCAGTGAGCCAAGGCAAAACAGTGAGCCAAGGCAGAACCGGCAGAGCAGGGAGCCAAGGCGGAGCAGGGAGCCTGGGCCGAGCCGAAGACCACCAGAGAAGAGCAGAAGAGCACCAGGGCGGAGCAGGCAGAGCTGAAGACCACCAAGGTGGAGCAGGTGGAGCTAAAGATCACCAGGGCGGAGCAGCCGGAGCTGAAGACCACCAGTGCAGAGCAGCCGGAGCTGAAGACCACCAGTGCAGAGCAGCCGGAGCTGAAGACCACCAGGGCGGAGCAGGCGGGACTGGAACAAAGAGCACAGAGAGGTTTAACAATGGCCTCTGCGGCTATAACAGGGCAAGCAGAGAGTTCACAGACGGCCTCCATAGCCGTGACAGGACAGGCAGAGAATTCACAGATAGCCTCCTTGGCCTGGACAGGACATTGAATGAATTCAGAGGTGGTGTTGGTGACCATGACAAGAAGGACTGGGAGTTCATGAACACATTCACAAGCCGTGACAGGCATGACTGAGGTTTTACAGATGGAATCCTTGGCCTGTGTGTGGACAGTCAAAGGGTTCAGAAACAACCTTCTTGGTCATGACAGCACAAACAGGGAGTTTGGGACTGGCCTTTCTGGCCAAGACAGGACAGTCACAGAGCTCAGAAACGACCTTGGTCGTTATGGGACAAACAGAGGGCTCAGGATCGGCCTCCTTGGCCGGGACAGGGCAAACAGAGAGTTCAGGGATGGCCTCTTTGGCCGGAACAAGGCACTGAGTGAATTCAGAAGTAGTCTCTGTGACCGTAACAGGCAGGGCTGAGAGTTCATGATTGGCTTCTAGGGCCGAGACGGGTATGACAGGGGATTCACTGACAGTCTCCATAACCTCGTCAGGACAGACGAAGAGTTCATAAGTTGACACCCCTGCCTTGAAGGGAGCTGAAGTGAACACCGCTGCCACCTCTGGAGGTTCTGCAGCGATAGCAATAGGAGCTTCAAAAAGCACAGAGAGTTCAAAGACAGCACTTGTGGCCGTAACAGAGGTATCAGGAAACAGGGAGAGTTCCAAATTAGTGTCCGTGGTAGGATCATAGGTGACTGGACACATTGGGAGTTCAGGGAAGAGTGCCACTGCTGCCTTGGAAGGAGCTGGAGCAGACTCAGGGACAGGAGCAGACTCTGGGACTGATTCAAGGGCTGGAGTGAGCTCTGGAACAGATTTGGGGACTGGAGCGGGCTCAGGAATGACTTTGGGGATTAGAGCTAGATTGGATAATCCGCAGCTTGTACAGACACCAGCGGTGTATCCTCCACATTGGATGCCAGTCTCAAACACCTTGGGATTGACTTTGTGTTTCTAGGCATGGTAGACATGATGGGACGAGGCACTGGAATGGCAGCCATTACGGGACTTGACTCTGGGAAGGCAGCCATTTTGTGGAAAGTCTCTGGGTTGGCAGCCATTTTGTGAACAGTCTCTTGGCTGGCAGCCATTTTGTGATAAGTCTCTGGGATGGCAGCCATCTTGTGGAGAGACTCTGGTCCAATTTGGGTCATGCAGTGGCTCAGCTAGGCCTCTCCGAAAAAATACCATCAGGCAAATATAAAAGTCAGATAGACCAGTCCAACAAAGACTGCAACATAATCCTCAATAGGACGATCTCCTTGGCAGAAACACATTATTTGGACTGCTGGATCCACACCTGGTCTGGATAACTCCATAAAAGCTGCTGGATCCAGGTGTGGCTGATTATTCTGTAATGTGGGAGTCGTGGCACTGGAGTTATGGATACAAATGCTAGTTTTATTAAAAAGAGTGTGGTCAGACAGGAAGGGTAAATCACCAGCAAATAATAAAATCCAAGAATAATCCAAGAGAGTAATCCAAAGAACAGGCGCAAGGTCAGGGCAGGCAGCAAACAATCAAAACATGGAAACAGTCCAAGATCAAAAACATGTATGCAAGGCAAGGAAACAAAGGAACGCAGAAACTGGGAAAACGTTACAGGCTTGCAATCATCAGTGGTGTGAGTGTGTGAGTGCCATTCTTATAGTGTGTGACTGATGAGGTGATGAGACAGGTGACTGCAATTGGTGAGTTCTGATGAGTCCGGGCAAAGGATTATGGGAAATGGAGTTCTGGGTGAATGGTAAAAGTCAGGGATGGAGTGCCCTCTGGTGGAGCTCATGGGCACTCCAGCTGGTGATCCTGACAGCTTTATTATTTATAAATAAATAAACAGTTAGTCATGAAATAGATCTATCTATGAGAAGTGTATTTAAATTTAGAGAAATATGCCAAGGCAGTTGAAGGCAGAAAGGCAGAAAACGTAATCTACAGAGAATAAATGGGTATAATTAGTCAAAATAAGACAAGTAATTGTTTATTAAATATGAATTAATTAATGAAATACCTATGTTGTATGACTTCAGTTTTATTTCATTGCAATTTAGCAATACAGAAAAATATTTTACTACAAAACAGATCCAGAAAGACAATAATGTATGCTGTGAATTTTCTCATCTGAACACTTATTTGTTGACCTTGTCAGTTTGCCAGGAGGCTGTATGGGAGGCTTTCCGGATCTTTCTGGACAGAATTCCCAGCAGCTCAGAGTACCAGAAATGGGTCCACAAATGCCAGCATGAATCTATGTGCATCTCAGATCTTGCCATGAATTTCAGCAATTCACAGGAACACATAGACATGGTCTACAGGGTAAACCAATCAAAAATTCACACAGTACTGTACATTCAAAAGATGTCATGCAACTTTTTTGTGAATACAGTGTAAATGTGTTTTGTTTGTATAAATTAAGGTATTTAGGTTGATTTATCTATATTAAATCAAATGTCTGATTTACAGTGCCGTGAAAAGGTTTTTGCCCCCTTCCTGTTTTTTATTTATTTATTTTTTTTTTTTTTATTTGTCACACTTAAAAGATTCAGACCTACGTGAAAAATTAATTTCCCCCTCCTGTTAAATCATGAAAGAACTGTGATTAACTGCATTTTAGAAAGCTGAGTTAAATTTCACTAGCCAAACCCAAGCCTGATTATTGCCAAACCTGTTGAATCAAGAAATCACTTAAATAGAACCTGTCTGACAAAGTAAAGCATGCTTAAAGAGCAACACATCATGCCGCGATCTAAAGAAATTCAAGAACAGATGAGAAACAAAATAGTTGACGTATCAGTCTGGAAAGGGTTGTAAAGTCATTTCTAAGGCTTTGGGACTCCAGCGAACCACGGTCAGAGCCATTATCCACAAATGAAGAAAACTTGGAACAGTGGTGAACCTTTCCAGGAGTGGCTGGCCTACCAAAATTACTCCAAGAGTGCAATGACGACTCATCCAGGAGGTCATAAAAGAATCCAGAACAACATCTAAAGAACTGGAGGCCTCACTTGCCTCAATTAAGATCAGTGTTCATGATTCAATAATAAGAAAGAGACTGGGCAAAAAACTGCATCCATGGGAGAGTTCCAAGGCAAAAGCCACTGCTGACCAAAAAGAACACAAAGGCTCGTCTCAAATTTGCCAAAAAATATCTTGATTATCCCCAAGACTTTTGGGCAAATATTCTGTGCGCTGATGAGACAAAAGTTGAGCTTTTTGGAAAGTGAGTGTCCCGTTACATCTGGCGTAAAACCAACACAGCATTTCATAAAAAAGAACATCATACCAACAGTCAAACACGGTGGTGGTAGTGTGATGGTCTGGGGCTGCTTTGCAGCTTCAGGACCTGGATGACTTGCCATAATTGATGGAACCATGAATTCTGCACTCTATCAGAAAATCCTGAATAATGTTCGGCCATTAAATTGTGACCTCAAGCTCAAGTGCACTTGGGTTATGTAGCAAGACAATGATCCCAAACACACCAGCAAGTCCACCTCTGAATAGCTCAAGAAAAACAAAATTAAGGTTTTGGAGTGACCAAGTCAAAGTCCGGGCTTAAATCCAATTGAGATGCTATGGCATGACCTTAAACAGTCCATTCATGCTCGAAAACCCACCAATGTGGCTGAATTAAAACAATTCTGCAAAGCAGAGTGGGCCAAAATTCCTCCACAGCGATGTGAAAGACTCATTGCCAGTTATCGCAAACGCTTGATTGCAGTTGTTGCTGCAAAGGGTGGCACAACCAGTTACTAGATTTAGGGGGCAATTACTTTTTCACGTAGGGCCAGGCAGGTTTGGACAGCTTTTTTCCCTTAATAAATGAAATCATTATTTCAAAACTGCATTTTGTATTTACTCGGGTTATCTTTGTGTAATATTAAAATTTGTTTGATGATCTGAATCATTCAAGTGTGACAAATATGCAAAAAATTTAAAAAACAGGAAGGGGGCAAAAACTTTTTCAGACCACTGTATGTAAATGTTTATGTAAATGTTGCTATTTTAGGTTACCATTGTTTTTTTAGTGTGTATAAGTCTATGGGTGATTGTGAAATAAGAACTGCCCTGAATATCTCAGCATAATTCAAACTCTGCTTTTAGTCTGATGGCCAAAAATTAGAGGAATAGTGCACCCCGAAATGAAAATTTGCTGAAAATGTACTCACCCTCAGGGCATCCAAGATGTAAAGGAGTTTGTTTCATCATCAGAACTGATTTGGAGAAATTTACAATTACATCGCTTGCTCACCAATGGATCTTCTGCAGTGAATGAGTGCCGTCAGAATGAGAACATCTGATAAAACATCACCACAAGTAATCCATACCACCATTAATTACATGTTTACATGTTTGAATGCAACAAATCCATCATTAATGCATTCTGGACAAAATATGGGTCCATAATTCCACCAGAGAATAAGTCCATCCCGTTGTTTCTCACATCAAAATCCACCAACTAATTTATTAAGAACTGTTTTGGATTGTTTTCACTTGTAAATGGTACTTGAACTGTGCAGATTTATCTCCTGATTCAGATGAGACAACTTTTTCACAGGAGAAAGCAATATTATTGATAGAGTGCTCGTATTTTAGCTGGAAGCAACAGTCTGAAGTTAAAAACATCTTAATGATGGATTTGTTAATTGCAAACACATCTTTTTGCTTTTCAAGACATTAACTGATGGACTGGAGTGGTATGGATTACTTGTGGATTATTGTGATGCTTTTATCAGCTGTTTGGACTCTCATTCTGACGGCACCCATTCACTGCAGAAGATCCATTGCCGAGCAAGTGATTTCTCCAAATCTGTTGCAGTTGTATAAGCGCTATAGGAATAAAGGAGACTTGACTTAAAGGTGACTGTTCTGATGAAGAAACAAACCCATCTACATCTTGGATGGCCCGAGGGTGAGTACATTTTTATTTTGGGCTGAACTATTCCTTTAAATGTTTAAGTTAAATTTGTTTTGTAATATGTTTGCTTTTCTTTTACAGAGGGTGAATATGAATAGTGAAAAATTAGAACGGTGAGACTGCACTTGGAATAGTGATTATTATTTCATATTCTGGAAACATCTTCAAATCATCTATAACAAAAATGGCTAACCATGATTATTTGAATTTCATGATACATATTTATTTTTAATTCATAGAAATATAACTGAAGAGCCAACAACTGATGGAGCACTAAGAATGGAAGGTATAGTTGAATTATTTTTGGTATTCAATGAGATGTTATTATCATTTTTGTAAGTTTAACTAAGCTCAATCTCTGTTGTTCAGGGTCAGAGGAAGTCCTGACTGAAGCAGCAGTAGCAGAATTTGTTCCCCCAGATCTATCTAGTACTGTCAGTACTACAACAGACACCTCTACTGCCTCACAGGTCTGGAGCACAATTTACATAACATACTACATGTACTTTAAAAACGGGCAGCAGTGGTTGATAGAAATTATTTTTTAAAATAAAGTGACAACTTATAGTTTACGGTATATGCAGCCTTTGCTCTGCTTTCATTTTAGTCCACGACCACCAGGTCAATAAGCCTTGGCTTAAAACTGTACGGATTTGCAACATAAATTGTATATACATAGCTGTATTAGGTGTATTAGGTGTAACATAAGCAATGCCACACATCTGAGGCAACGAGACAGAGGGAAGTTAGCGAGGGAAGGCAATAAAAAACTCAACTGGAATAAAGCCCTTGTGTGTTGAAGCAATTTGGCACTAAACTCTGATTGTCACAGGACTGGGCACCCCTGGTTTACAACACAAAAATAGAGCTTACCCACAGAGGACTTCTCCAGCTTTGTATCATGGGACTAGTGGAAATAGTGTAGACACAAGGGGCTCTTCTCCTGTGGTGGTGTCCTCTTTGACCATTGTATGTATATCTGCACCTATGCCTTTCCACATATTGATAACTTCACACCTAATTGAGGTGATAAATGTAGTAAGTTTCTTTCATGTGGAATCTAAAGGTCTACCATATGGTGCAAATACATTTTACATTTACATTTATATAGTTTACATACTTTTAACTACAGGAATTTACAAATGAATAATAAAATGATTAGTAAAGTTCAACTGGTCATCAAACATTTACCCCAGGTTCCTTGCTATCTTTGTTGGCGTCGTTGTTGTAGAGCATAACTGAACAGTGATGTTGTGGTTGACTGACAGGTTGGCTCCATCAAGGCGCTCTGTTTTCATAAGTTTGAGCTGAAGGTGACAGATTGTCAGATTGGAACAACAGGTAGAGCTGCATATCATCTGCATAAAAAATGATGGGAGAAGCAATATGACTTAATGATCAAGCCCAGTGAAGATGTGTATGTGGAGGAACACGGGAAAAAACACTGAACCTTAATGCACCTCAGTGAGTAGTGACTTGAATGACTTAGACACTCTTACAGACTCTGCAACGCCCAATCACAGAGAATCTGGTGATTTAAAGTGTCGAAAGGAAGTAGAATTGGAATTGAATTGAAAGCTAGTCATGAAACTGTAGTAACAGTGTCAGACATCCATCGTTCAAACCGCAGCAGTTCAACAATATAGACAATTTTGTAATGATGTCACACAGATGGAGTACTAACTTTACTTTGCTATTGCTTTCTTTTGCTTTGCTTTATTTCCAGATGATTGATTCCATCTCAGATTCCCTCTAATTAGAGCACATGGGCACAAAAAGCAGCTCTTTCATTCTTTTAACAAATTACAAATGCTGTTAGCTGGTTTATTTTGCTCAAGAGCATAAACTATTTAAGTTTAGTATCATACAATCACAGATCAGGAAAGGATCTAGGATCAAGTCCAAACCCACCTTTGCGATGTTGCCTGCGAATGTTCGGTGGAACTATGATTTTTGGAAACACTGAATCACAGAACTATGTTGGTAACAATAGAAATTGCAATCATAGTTAATGTCACCATAGGCTAACAATGCTTTTGTAACAACACAGCCTAACCATGCACCTTAGGTTGTCATTGTAAAGGAAAGCAGAACTAACTGAACACAACTTGAGGGGTTTTGACAGAAAATAAAGTTAAAAGAGACAAGTTGGTGTTTTTCAACTGCTGTAGAATGAAATGTTGTTTGCTTTAATCAAGGGAGTTACCCAAGCCTGCTTAAATGCAGAAATAAACTTTCCAGTAGTGAAAGATGTGTTGTTGATGTGAGTGAGAGTCAGATCTAGAAGATGAGGAACTGGAAGGTGGTGGCGGAGGATGTGGTAAAGAGAAGGATGTTCTGAACAGTTTGGAGGTGTTTAGTGGAGGGAACGGATGATAATATTTTTTTAGAATTTTTATTACAGCACTTGCATGAATTCTTCAGTTGAAATGATAAAAATAAAATATTTAACCCAGAAAGTTGTTTAAACCGTTTGGGGAATCATGCATGTTTTTTGCACTAATTATTAAATAGCTCTTGTGATACATTTGCAGGAGTTGGACCTTCACAATGTAGTTCCTGAGCAGCCAGTACATCAGGTCATAGAGTTCAGCATTATACTGATTGACTATGGGTATCAGGAGATACTGAGAGACACCGACTCACCTCAGTATCATGACCTGTCAAGGCATCTTCAGGATCAGGTGTGTGAA
This sequence comes from Spinibarbus caldwelli, assembly GCA_039654775.1. Lineage (NCBI taxonomy): Eukaryota > Metazoa > Chordata > Actinopteri > Cypriniformes > Cyprinidae > Spinibarbus > Spinibarbus caldwelli. The sequence continues at coordinate 4,925,044 of CM077240.1, forward strand.
AATGACCAAACAATGATCCAGAATTCAGTGTTTTTGAGGAATCAAAGTATGCGAAACAACACATACTGTGATTTTCTGCAGATTTCCTTTCATAAATATATGTAATTTGGGCATTTCTCCATTTGCGTGCTAAATGGAGTAATTTGTTCCTGCAAGCCTTAAAATCATTGGAGAAATGATAATTGCAAGAGTAAATTAACATGATTACAAGGCTGATAAAGAGACAAAATAGTGTCTATTTCCTTATAACCACCCACAACACATAAAACAATGACTCTCCTTATCCATTCTTATGCAAAGCATGTTGGGAACTAGATAAAAAAAAAAATCAATCAACACAGAGTTTATACAATACTGAGCTGATGTAATAAACATTAAAAATGTTTGCAACTTAAAATGTTTAGTTAAATCAATAAATTAGCATAATAGAACTTCCAACCATGCATGATGTATTTAAATTGTAAGCCTTGAATTTTATTTTATTAGAGTGCAGGAGGCTCAGATTATTCAACAGTGTTGTAGAAAACTTCACATTCTGTGAATCTGTTGGGGATTGTTGTATTCTGTCTTGACAATGATTGTGCTATCTGGCAGTTCTGATTAATACATTTGCCTATACACCCATATATGATGGGCAACATTAGATATTAAAGTGCATGCTTGTTTGTTTTTTGCAGATGCAACATGCTTTTAATGACCTACCTGGATTTATGGATGTCCAAGTGTTAAGTATTAGGTAGGCGTACTCTTTTGATATGACTTTAATTATAACTGCAGTGACCAACTGATCACCTGAGCTCTGAATTACTGCTGAGAAAATAATGATTATGCATTCACACTGCAATACAAGCTTATCTGTGTTTGTGTCCTGCTTCCATTAACTTTTCATATTTCACCAGGGAGCCGTTTGTGCATGTCTGATTACTTGTTGCATTTGATTTTTTTCTGTTTTCTTTCATACATGCAAGTGAGGCAGAAGCACCTAAAGGGTAAAAGTTACATAATGTGTTTATGTGTGTCGTATAATGTGTGTAGTCTTTGTGTACATCACCTTTCGTTTCTGTTGCTTCGATAAAACGTCTGCTACACGAATAAATATAAGTGTATATTGCTTCTATTTATCCAGAGCTGGAGGACTATCTGCAGTTTACTCAGCTGTATTTGAGACTACCATACCTAATATTGCTGATGGAAATCTGGACATTGGCACGGCTGTTTCATCTACAGGACCAAGTCTGAAGGATATGATTGTTAAAGCACTGAGTAAAAAGGCATCTCTTCTTGATCTTAATTCACTGACCTTTGAGACAGGTAAATGTATATATTTATAAATATGTATTTCCATTTACAATTTATTTAAAAAATCTTGTTTGATTATCTTGTAAAAGTTCATCAGATAGTATTTATAAGTTGTGTACACATTTTCTCGCATCAGGCAAAGACCAGTCTTCAACGAGAATGCCTGTCACTGAGGTTTCTGAAGACGTTATAACTGAGGTGACTAATGTCATATATTTAAGCAATTAGCAACAAGAGACCATTCTATACTGTCAATATAGTCATGGCTAAAGGGGCACAGCTCACAGAGAAATGTGATGCCTTCCATACTGACACACAGCATAGTTGTGTTGCTTTAAAAATTGTTCCCAAATTAAAATAAATATATAAATATATAAGGACACAACTTTTAATGAAGATATTAAAATGTCATCCACTAGAACAGGGTTCCTCAACTCTTACCCTGGAGGTCCAATCCACTGCAGAGTCCAGCTCCAACCCTGATCAAGCTCACCTTTCTGTGATTTTCTAATGATCCTGAAGACATTGATTAGCATGTTCAGGTGTGTTTGATTAGGGTTGCAGCTAAACTCTGCAGAAAAGTGGATCCCGAGGTCCAGATTTGAGGATGCCTGCACTAGAAGATATATTTGTAAACTATAGACTATACATGTAAACTAAGGGTTAATAGTAATATATACAGCAGCTGGGGAACATTTTATACCTGCTAGTGTATTGTATATTGCAGTGCTGTATCAGCCAATCAGCATCCAAGACCAGAACTATATGTTTTAAATCTTTTGTGCTCTGTGTTACTTATTTTATGTTTATGAAACAGAGATAGGGTTAACATAACATCTTTGAATGCAATAACATAATTGTACACCTCTTAATTTGCAGTCCTTTGATCAAGATTTATATGGTGACCTCAGTTTTCCAACAAAAGGACCAAAGATTGAAGTTCATATTTCATCAGATGATGATGAGACCATTGTAGCCCCAACTTTGGACACAGACAGCACCACAACAACAACAAAATCAGAATCAGAAACAGTTGAGCCTGAAAGTGACGCAGTCATTATACACCATGTTAAAACTATTCAAGGGGAAACTGGTGAACTCATAACAGAAATTTTTCAAGTTCCACCAGTAGAGGAAGCTCCTAGTGAGGATGACAGCAAACCAGTTGTTATTGCTGAAAAAGACAACAATTTGGCTCCAACATCTTCAGCTGCTGCCTCAGCATTACCCCCAAGAGAAGAACAGCCTAGGACTACAGAGAAACCTACACCTGATAGTGACTTTAATCTAAACACGATACCAGAAGATGACATAATTTTTCACCCAGTAACCACCGCCAACATTTTGTTCACCACTGCAACAACCGTTAGTCCTAGGTCTGAACAACCAAAGTTGGCTGTCACAACCGACTTTAGCATCACCCTGCAACCTTCAACTGAACCAATTGATCCAATAACTGAAGTGACAGACTCTAATGAAATTCCAGAGGTTTCTCAACCAGTGGACACTGGAGCGATAGTAAAGGAAGAAGAGACCAAAGTGGTGATGCCTGAACCAGATGTAAAGACCAAGTCTGAGGTTGATCTACCCAAAGTAAAGGTTGTGACAACAGAAACTGTAGAAGTATCTGGACCTGAAAAAGATACCAGTGTAACTGGAGATACTGTCGTTTTAGAAGATCAGGTATTACGACCTGAAGAAGTGACTGTAGTAACAGAAACATATGCTGAGTATGGCATATTAGAGCCTGTGGGAACAGTTGTGCTACCAGAACCAGAGGATGAGATTGGAAAATCAACTAACCAGGATGAAGTAGAAGAACCTGAGGAAAAAGTTTTAAAGCCAGAACCAGAGGTCATTAGAGAATCAAAAGAAGATGTTGAGAAACATAAAACTGATGAGGAGATTAAAGTGAAACAAGAGGATGATGTTCAGGCAACCAGGAGGCCAGAAACTGAGACAGGACAACCTAAGGAGGAACTTCATTTAACTGAAAAAGGTGAGGTGGTGAAACCTGAAAGAGAAGCTGATATATCAGACCCTGCTGAAGCTGTAGAATATGAAGGCAGCATTAAAGCTGAACAGCCTGCTGTGGAGATCGCGAGTGAGGTCCCCAAAACCACTGAAGGTTCAACCAAATCTCCTGCAGAGATGATTAAGATTAAACTACCAGAGATTTCTGTCACAGACTATTACCAACCCAAAGAAGGTGATAATTTGCCTTTTATGCCAGTTGACAGTGTTCAGCCAGGCACAGACTTTGGTAAACCTGAACACGTGGAAGACTTTGGGGTGGAGGATCAACTCACCAAACCTGAGGTTATTAAGGGAGTTTTTGAGACACCAGATCTGGTTACAGAGGACAAAACCCTAGGACCAGAAGTGTCTGATGTTCTCACTACTGTATCAAGTGCCTCAGAATCTCTACCTGAAATGATCACAGAATCAGCTTCGAAGAAAGATAAGGACTTACCATCTGTTGTTGGGGATTCTAAGGAGCCACAGCTCAAAGATATGGGTGAGAGATCTACGCTATGTTTCTCAATAAAAACGTTTTAGAATTAACATTGAAAATGTTCACAAAATAAGTTTTAGCAGTCATCTGAAAGACTGAACTATTTTGCACTTCACATATAATTTATAACCTATCTTTAATGATTTCCCAGAGGAAGACCAAGAAGAGACTGCATCACAACCCACGGAGACACTCGCAACTGATCTACCTTTGGCAACTTCACCTGCAGACCTTGAACTTTTTGAAGTAGTGCTAACAGATGTATCGGCCGTTACGCCAACAACTTTAGAAAAGGATTTTGATTCACCTACTGAAAAAGTACAATCAACTGTTGCCCAGCAGTTACCAACTGTTGTTGGAGATGCAGAGGAGCCAAAGCTCACAGAGATGGGTAAGAGAGCTATGCCATCTGATTCTCAAAAAAATTGTTTGGTTAAAGAGATGTTCAGAAATATTTTGAAAATGTAAACAAGTTTTAGCTATCATCTGAAACCATGACATATTTATAGCTCCCAATTATAGCTCTGATTACAGAACATTACAGGCTGTCTAATTTAAAGTTGATAGTTGAGTTGAGGCAGAATAAAAGGCTAAAAGAAAATAAGACACCCGAGTGCAGAAGTGACAGTAGTTGTATTAGGTTAAAGTCTTTTATCTTATGTATAAGAGAATATTTGAGGGGATATGACTGCTGAACTGTCACACATTAACTATTTTGCACTTCAAATGTAATTTATATCATCGTTAATGATTTCCCAGAGGAAGCCACTCTGACAGAACATGTCTTTGTAGAACAAGAAGAGACTGCATCACAACCCATGGAGACACTCGCAACTCATCTACCTTTGACAACTTCACCTGCAGACCTTAACATTTTTGAAGTAGTGCTAACAGATGTATCAGTTGTTACGCCAACACCTTTTGAAAAGGATTATGATTCACCAACTGAAAAAGTACAATCAACTGTTGCCCAGGAGTTACCATCTGATATTGGAGATACTGAGGAGCCAAAGCTCACAGAGATGGGTAAGAGAGTCATGCCATGTTTGCTTCTAAAAATAAATAAATAAATAAATTGTTTGGTCAAAGAAATATTTAGAAAATTGTAACAATATAGCCAAGTTTTAGTTACCATCTGAAACCCACTTATATAGTTCCCAATCACTGATCTAGTACAGAATTTGATACTGGAGTTGAGGCAGGAAAAAAGTCTAAAAGAAAACAAGACACCCGAGTGAAGAAGTAAAAGCAGTTGTACTTCATCTACCGGGAAAAAGAGAACAGTCACACTGAAACACAAAATTAACTATTTCAGTGTGCAAGTATTTCACCATTTTAAAATGTAATTTATAACCTATCATTAATGATTTCCCAGAGGAAGACACTCCGACAGAAGATCTCCTTGTAGAACAAGAAGAAGAGACTGCATCACAACCCACAGAGACACTCACAATTGATCGACCTTTGACAACTTCACCTGCAGACCTTGAACTTTTTGAAGTAGTGCTAACAGATGTATCGGTCGTTACACCAACACCTTTAGAAAAGGATTTTGATTCACCTACTGAAAAAGTACAATCAACTGTTGCCCAGGATGTTGATTTTACGAAGACAGAAAATGACAAAGTGCTGAATGTGGAAACTGAGGAAGTTGTTCTAACAGATGTATCAGTCGTTACTCCAATATTTTTGGGAAAGGATTATGATTCACAGACCGAAAAAGTACAACCAACTGTTGCCCAGGATGTTATATTTGAGTCAGAAAATGACCAAGTGCTGGATGTGGAAACCGAAGACCCATTTATTCATTTAAAAGAGTTAGACCAAATAGACGTAGTAAGTACTGGGACCATTGATCTCTTGAGTTATGACAATGGATATTCTTTCCCAAATGAAGGATATCCCTTGGAGACAACAAGAGCGCCATCATTAAAGTATTTCACAACTCCTTCAATGACCACAGCTAACAAAGGCAAAGAACTAGTTGTGTTTTTCAGTCTGCGTGTCACAAACATGCTGTTCTCTGAAGATCTTTTCAATAAGAGCTCTGCAGAATATCAATTGTTGGAAAACAAATTTGTTGAACTGGTGAGTGCAGCTATTTCAGTTTCTGTTGGCTGGCTTATTAACATCCTCATTAATAGTGGGATATTACAGTAAGAAAACATACAACTCCTTATTTTCTTCATTCGTTAAAGCAATCTCTTATAGCGATGAGTGAATGAGTGAATTTCAGCGTATTGCTTCATCTTAATGCTTTTCACTGCATACTATAGCCTATACAATCTTTAAAAATGAGACAGTATACTGCTTACACTCAGCAGTATGATAATATTTGTGCTTAGATTCCTTCTGCTAACTCCTGCAATTGTCCAGTGGATTTCGAATGGTGAACATACATAAACTATGCTTTTGTCTCCTCTGTGCACAGCTACTCCCATATCTACAGTCTAACCTAACAGGGTTTAAGAAGTTAGAGATCCTAAACTTCAGAAACGGAAGTGTGGTGGTCAATAGCAAGGCAAAATTTGCCAAATCTGTGCCGTACAACATTACTCAGGCTGTCCAGCACGTCTTGGAGGAGTTTTGTAATACTGCAGCCCAGCATTTGGACATAAAGGTTGACAGCCATTCCCTAGACATAGAACCAGGTAAGAGTCTTGGGCTTTGCAAGCATCATACATCAGCTGGCTGGTTTATTTCAAAACTGCATCAGTCTGTCTGGACACGGACAGAATTTCTCACAGAAGCTCAAGAATTGCTACAATTGAGATGTCCAATTTCTTCTTTCATTTTAGCTGATCAAGGTGACCCTTGCAAGTTTCTTGCCTGCAATGAGTTTTCCAATTGCGTGGTGAACCTCTGGACAAAGGAAGCACAATGTTTATGCGACCCAGGCTACGTGACGGTGGATGGACTGCCATGTCAGAGCCTCTGTGTGGTCCAGCCTGACTTCTGTCTCAATGGAGGAGAGTGTGAGATTGTACCAGGGCATGGTGCCGCTTGCAGGTACCTCAGACAATTACATATGTGACCCTGGACCACAAAACCAGTCTTAAGTCGCACGAGTGTATTTGTAGCAATAGCCAACAATAAATTGCATGGGTCACAATTATCGATTTTTCTTTTATGCCAAAAATCCTAAGGATATTAAGTAAAGATCATGTTCTATGAAGATATTTTGTAAATATCCTACCGTAAATATATCAAAATTTAATTTTTGATTAGTAATATGCATTGCTAAGAACTTCATTTGGACAACTTTATAGGCGATTTTCTCAATATTTAGATTTTTTTTGCACCCTCAGAATCCAGATTTTCAAATAGCTGTTATCTCGGCCAAATATTGTCCTATCATAACAAACCATACATCAATGGAAGCTTATTTATTCAGCTATAAGATGATGTATAAATCTCAATTTCCAAAAATCGACCCTTATGACTGGTTTTGTGGTCCATGGTCACATATAGCTGTGAACAGTTAGATTCCATGATCTAAATCCAATTCAATTTTTGGAATTGAATAGAATGCTTGTCTCTAATGTGAGATCTATTTTTTTTTTTTTTTTTTTACCTTAACTAGGTAAATCAAGTTTCTGACTATATGTTGGCAAACTTAACATTTTTGCCAGCACTCCAGTATTTTTGGTAGCTTTTTTTTGGTAATTTCTTAAAAAAAAACAAATCAAGAAATTACTTTGTTCTTTAGAAATATGTAAACACAGGGATGTTGTTATGTAGCTCTGATGGATCTCTTTAAGAATAATCCTCCAACTGTGCATGTTCTAACTGTCTCTCTCGACCCTTTTAGATGTCCTGTAGGTAAATTCTGGCAATTTATCGGGGAGAGATGTGCAGAGCTGGTCTCCGTGACACTAGACCCCTTTCTTTCCCTAGTGTGCCTCGTGGGCGCGCTCACCTTTCTTTATGCCATCATTTCTCTCTTGTTATCTATGTGCAGGAAATGTGTACGGACCAGAAAGACACTAACTCTAGTGTAAGCAGGTCTTTTTTTCCGTCAGATCTTCTGACATTTTTTTTTACGGTCAAATAATTTGTTGTGTTATCACAGATAAAAAAGACAAGACATACAGTAAAAAATATCTCTGTAATGCACATTAGTCAAATAGTCAAACATATACAAACGTAAGCAATGAATACAATAATGGCACAATCTGTGCATACCAAATGCAGTTTTTAAAGTATTTATTTCTCAAAGGAACGGTCCAGGTCCAATACTCAAGTTTGTAAAAAATAATTCTGTTATATGTTGACTTTAAAGGTAATGGCATTGACGTCCAATGTCAACATTGTCTGTTTTTTTTTTTTTTTACAAACTAAGAAATTGTTTATTCCTGAAAAAAAAAAAGCATATGGATTATACTCATTTGAAAACGCGTATCTTATACAATCTTTCTGTGAATGTGGCACTATGATAAGTTATTTACAAAATTGGTTTGCATAAAATGTCTCAAATATTTACTTGCTTCCCTGTCTATTCTTCTTGTCATTCTGTTCTAAACACATTTATGAACACTTTTTACCTCTTTAGATATATCTAATTCTTCATTTTCATTCTGTGCCTTTTATCTCTGGGATATTATCTTTTCTTTGACTGAACAGTCAGATGTCCCCAGTCCAGCCGCTCTGGATTAACAACTGAAGTCTCCACAAGTAGAAATTCTGATCAAATTATTCCAGAAAACTATAAATAAAAAGTCCAGCATCAAGTCATTATAAATATGCATCTTCCTGTTTAAAAGTGATCTGATTATCTGATTAGGGAACAAGTTGTTCTCAAATACTCAAAACTGAAGAGTTCAGGCATTTAATTTGGGATTGCAAGGCAGCTCTGTATTGAAATCCCCATTATGGTTTCTTCTCCACAATTTTCTAAATATATACAACTTTCCATTCAAAACAATTTTTTTTTTTTTTTTTTTTTTTTACACACATTTTTGGTCTTTATTCACTTTACTAATTAGTTCATTTGAAAATCTCCTTTACATCTACCCTGGGAGTGAACATTTTTTTGAATGCTTGGCTTCTACTTCTGCAGCATCATTCCATGGAATAACCACAATGAAATTCAACACACTTTCTTAACAATTAGTACTGAACTAATATTGTTGTGAAAATAAATAATATTGTACAATGTCATTTATATATTTTTGTACAATTTTTCCTGTAATTATATAAATTAATGGAAAATATGTTACCATTTTTGCCATAAAACAGGATTTTACTCAAGGAATCCCAATATGATACGATTTCCAGCATGTTCTAAAACAAAGCCTGTTTTGTACCTAAAAAAAAAAACCTTTACTATGTCTTTTTTACAGAAACTGATGCATCACACACCTGTGAATTTGTCCTTGGGATATGATGTTTTTTTCTTTCCCTTCAGGTGATATTGATGTCTTTCTTTGCCTTTTAAAATTTAGGCTTCATATTGCTGTATGTGCTGTCCTGTTTTATAGAGGCAGAGACCAGACCACCATACCAGGCCTGACGAGTTAATCACAGAAGATTTACACATTATAATCATGGTCACTGAGGTAAGATCAGATCTCATATGATATCAGCTTTTGTTGTGGTTGTAAGAATAAATCTCTAACTATTAGACCAGCGGCCAATTGCATAAAATGCTTAGACTATTCACCAGACTGGACTTTTTAAGTCAATTACATAAATACATAGATTGGTCTAATTTGAATTTGAAAAGTATGATTGACCGCTCTTTGAAAAAATGACACAGTCTTAATAGTGACTAAGTGTACACAACTGGGCCCGGGTCTCACTTAATGTCATGTTTGAGGATAATTATAACTAAATTTTATATATACTAAATTTGTCACAGTTTTTTTTTTTTTTTTTAGCTGGACTGTGCATTAGCGCAATTAATTATATTATAAACAATATTAGATTACATAACTTTTGTAAGCAAAACCGTTTATACTGTCCGTGGTTTCAGAATATATAACTATAGTTTTAAGTCCAAAATCATTCATGCAGCTATTAGTTAAATATCCTTTATCTATTGCACAACATCAACCCAAAACAACTTATTTCTCTTTTAACAGAGGTGGGTTGTCATGTCATGCTATCTTCCGATGGTGCTTATCCAGCCATTAAAAGACGTTTGAAAAGACTTCCCATGATCCCACAACTCCCGAAGGCTGTAGAACGAGTGGCCAAACATCCTGAACAGATGGAGAGCCAAGCTGAATGGTTATGTAACCTGTTGTTCTCATGAGAACCTCAAGGAATGAGCTGGTTGAATGTTTTCACATGGCAGAAAGCATTATGGGTTTCCTCACAATGAGGAAATTATTCTTCTGTTTGATCATAATGAATACACAAGTTTCACACTGTTCAAATATTCTCATAGTATGGAACATAATTTTGTTTTGGTGTATAATAATTATAAATAGTTTCACTCGCATAACGAATACATTTTTTTTTAATGTCTTTTAGCATGGATGTCTTGTGAAAAGAAGAACTTTGTTGGAAATATTCTTTGAATGCTATAGAGCAACAAATGTTAAAAAGAAAAAAAAAACTAAAGTTATAAACAAAAAAATTCTACAAAATATGAACCAATTTTGTAAGATTTACCCAAAGCACTATAACTGTGCAAAATGTCTTTAAGTATAGTTTAATATTAAATCTATGTTAGTGATGTCCCTGGGCAGTCCTGAATAATGGTAAATAGCATCACTTATTTGCATTTATTCTAAATCCTTAGTTAACAACATTCATCAACATATTTCACAGTGACATTTAATAGTTGTTTGTACTATATTAAATAGAAGGTAATCCCTGAAACAAGGCTCTCATAACTCTATATGTATTTTTGTAAATACAGTTGGTGTATTTATGTACACCAACTGTGCTGGTTTATATCTATATAAAATCTCAACTGTGCTTGTTGGAAGAAAACAGACAACTTTATTTAGCTGGAGATCTCATGCCTACATCAGTACCTTGTTTCGTTTCATACAAATCTTGATTTTGTATATAGAAATAAATCTCATTTGCATATTGCTCTTATACATATTTGGTCTGATATCACAATTACAACCCATGCCTTGTGTATCATATTGCATCATTTGCAAAACACACATCATCGTAGATTTACACAACATTAGGGACAATAACAATATCACAAGAAGGACTAAATCATATTATTAAAATCATTATTTTTTTATTAAACGTTTTTCATTCAAAGTCATAATTTAGTTGTCATGACTTACCAGAGTTATTGTATTTACTGTATTGTAGCTTTTGTAAATACTTTATGCAAGCAGTTAAACTCACAGTGAATAACAAAACTCAGAATAGTGTAAAGTGCTGAACAATATCAGTATTTACATCTGCAAGTCAAAGAGGATCTTTATTTCAACGTGAGATTGATTCAAACGTTAGGAAGAGACTGTTGAATTTCTCTCAAGGAACATTGCCAAGTGAAGTATTTATGGATTACTGATGTTCATCATATACACTATATTGCCAAAAGTATTGGGTCACCCCCTTCTAATGAACAGGTTTGACTACTTCAGTAATTTCCATGAGTACAAATCTTAATGTTTAAGCATATAATGATATTCTAGGGAATTGTGTGCTTCTAATTTTAAAGCAACAGTTTGAACAGGACCCTTTTCTATTCTAACATGACAATGCCTCTGTGTATAAGCCAAGGTTAAAAAATAAATTATTGATTTAGTCAGTGTGGAAGAACTTGACTGGTCTGCAGAAAGCCAAGTCCTAATCCAAGCTGAACACCTCTGGTGTGACTTTAAATGCAGACCTTGAGCCAGAAACTCATCACCAAACACCAATGACTTGCACATATGGGTACAGTCATTTTAGACATTTCCAAAACTGTTGCAACAGAGATGGAAAAACAGTTTTTAAATACATGCATTATGTTTCCAACATGTTGCCACAGTTTTGGAAGTGCGTTTTTCTGTTCTAAAGAAGGGGGTGTCCCAATACGTTTGTCCATATAGTGTATGTACAAGTCATTGGTGTTTGGTAAAGAGTTTTTGGCTCAAGATCTGCATTTAAAGTCACACCAGAGGTGTTCAGCTTGGATTAGGACTTGGCTTTCTGCAGACCAGTCAAGTTCTTCCACACTGACTAAATCAATCATTTCTTTTTGAACCTTGGCTTATACACAGAGGCATTGTCATGTTAGAATAGAAAAGGGTCCTGTCCAAACTGTTGCTTTAAAATTAGAAGCACACAATTCCCTAGAATATCATTATATGCTTAAACATTAAGATTTGCACTCATGGAAATTACTAAAGTAGTCAAACCTGTTCATTAGAAGGGGGTGACCCAATACTTTTGGCAATATAGTGTATCATAACAAAAATATTACATTAAGTAAATTATATTAAGAGGCAGTTTAGAGGCAATTACACTGTCAAGAACAGCAATTAAAGATCAATGAGATGATTCGATGCACCAGATATTCAAATAAATCCAGAACAAATGAGACAGCTACTAAAAAGAAGCACTTAAAAAGAACAAAACAAAAATAATGTCAAAAGACTAAAAACCGAAAAGAATATTAAAAGACTAAAAAAAAAAAAAAAGAACTAAATGAAAGTCAGTGCTGGTTATGTTGAAGTTGGCAGATGCCCTTATGGAACTAGAGCTGTGATGTGTGTATGTGTGTATGTGTGTGTGTGTTTATTTGAGCATGCTCTGCAGCATGGCAGTGATGTGTGTGTGTGTGTGTGTGTGTGTGTGTGTGTGTGTGTGTGTGTGTGTGTTTACTTGAGCATGCACGGCAGCATGGCAGTGATGTGTGTGTGTGTGTGTGTGTGTGTGTGTGTGTGTGTTTATTTGAGCATGCTCTGCAGCATGGCAGTGGCGTACGTGGGTCGGGCCTGCCTGCTCTCGATGGCGTTTTTAAGGTACTGAATGCCTCCACAACGTTCCCAGAACTCCTCAAACTGGCGCGGAAGAATCTCAGCACCACGCTTCCGAGTCAAACCGGTCTCCTCCAGACTCAGCTCACACATCTCCATATCATCCTTACCTATCAACACAAAAACAGACGTCACACATTAGGAACTAATCTAGAAATTAAGCGATACATTGGCTAATATTATCTATTTATACTTGCCAGCATTCAAACAGCTACAATGTAAAACGTCTCGGTTACATACAGGTGCATCTCAATAAATTAGAATGTCATGGAAAAGTTCATTTATTTCAGTAATTCAACTCAAATTGTGAAACTCGTGTATTAAATAAATTCAATGCACACAGACTGAAGTAGTTTAAGTCTTTGGTTCTTTTAATTGTGATGATTTTGGCTCACATTTAACAAAAACCCACCAATTCACCATCTCAACAAATTAGAATACTTCATAAGACCAATAAAAAAAACATTTTTAGTGAATTGTTGGCCTTCTGGAAAGTATGTTCATTTACTGTATATGTACTCAATACTTGGTAGGGGCTCCTTTTGCTTTAATTACTGCCTCAATTGGGCGTGGCATGGAGGTGATCAGTTTGTGGCACTGCTGAGGTGGTATGGAAGCCCAGGTTTCTTTGACAGTGGCCTTCAGCTCATCTGCATTTTTTGGTCTCTTGTTTCTCATTTTCCTCTTGACAATACCCCATAGATTCTCTATGGGATTCAGGTCTGGTGAGTTTGCTGGCCAGTCAAGCACACCAACACCATGGTCATTTAACCAGCTTTTGGCAGTGTGGGCAGGTGCCAAATCCTGCTGGAAAATGAAATCAGCATCTTTAAAAAGCTGGTCAGCAGAAGGAAGCATGAAGTGCTCCAAAATTTCTTGGTAAACGGGTGCAGTCACTTTGGTTTTCAAAAAACACAATGGACCAACACCAGCAGATGACATTGCACCCCAAATCATCACAGACTGTGGAAACTTAACACTGGACTTCAAGCAACTTGGGCTATGAGCTTCTCCACCCTTCCTCCAGACTCTAAGATCTTGGTTTCCAAATGAAATACGAAACTTGCTCTCATCTGAAAAGAGGACTTTGGACCACTGGGCAACAGTCCAGTTCTTCTTCTCCTTAGCCCAGGTAAGACGCCTTTGACGTTGTCTGTGGTTCAGGAGTGGCTTAACAAGAGGAATACGACAACTGTAGCCAAATTCCTTGACACGGAATTATATTAAGTGTGTGTGGTGGCTCTTGATGCCTTGACCCCAGCCTCAGTCCATTCCTTGTGAAGTTCACCCAAATTCTTGAATCAATTTTGCTTGACAATCCTCATAAGGCTGCGGTTCTCTTGGTTGGTTGTGCATCTTTTTCTTCCACACTTTTTCCTTCCACTCAACTTTCTGTTAACATGCTTGGATACAGCACTCTGTGAACAGCCAGCTTCTTTCGCAATGAATGTTTGTGGCTTACCCTCCTTGTGAAGGGTGTCAATGATTGTCTTCTGGACAACTGTCAGATCGGCAGTCTCCCCCATGATTGTGTAGCCTAGTGAACCAAACTGAGAGACCATTTTGAAGGCTCAGGAAACCTTTGCAGGTGTTTTGAGTTGATTAGCTGATTGGCATGTCACCATATTCTAATTTGTTGAGATAGTGAATTGGTGGGTTTTTGTTAAATGTGAGCCAAAATCATCACAATTAAAAGAACCAAAGACTTAAACTACTTCAGTCTGTGTGCATTGAATTTATTTAATACACGAGTTTCACAATTTGAGTTGAATTACTGAAATAAATGAACTTTTCTGCGACATTCTTATATATTGAGATGCACCTGTATGTAACCCTCGTTCCCTTCGCTCCAACCCCTGCTGCAAAAATGACAACACGACTCTGATCGGGCATCTCCGGGGGTCTTCTCGGTGAGAAGAACACCGCTTGACGAACAGGTTCCACTTCAAAACGTAAACGTGTCTCGTAGACGGTGCTCACGCCGAAGTGATGGTGTCTACTACCTCTTGGGGTAGGTCACCTAGAACCTCTGCGTCCCATCCAGGGATCAGATATGAAGTTTCTAGAGGTCTGGACGCGGGTGCCACAGGGTGCCCCTTCTCTGAGACTCAGTAGATCCTTCCACAGTGGAATCCACCAGGGAGGGGCTGTCTCAAGGAGGATTAGTTCTGTGAACCAGGTCTGATTGGGCCAGCCACAAGCATGACCTGTTCCTCCTCATCCTCCCTGATCTTGCACGCTGTCTGTGCAAGAAGGCTCACTGGGGGAAACGCATACTTGGCACTGCGGCCAGCTGTGTGCCAGTGCGTCCATGCCGAGTGTTCCCTCGGTCAGGGAGTAAAACAACTGGCAGTGAGAGGTCTCTGGAGAGGCAAACAGGTCTACCTGAGCATCTCCGAAACGTCTCCAGATCAGCTGGACCGTCTGGGGATGGAGTCTCCATTACATTTACATTTATGCATTTAGCAGACGCTTTTATCCAAAGCGACTTACATAGCATTCAAGTTACAGTTTTTACATTTGATCAGCTCTTGCTTTCCCTGGGAATCGAACCCATGATCTTGGTGTTGCTAGCGCCATGCTCTACTATTTGAGCTACAGGAAAGCTCAAATAGTAGAGCTCCATTCTCCGGGAATCGCAGCTCGTGACAGCTCGACAGGCCTGTTCATACCCCCGACAATGTATGCCCGTCGTACGTGGCCCCCCAGCCGGTGGCAGAGGCATCTGTGTAACCCACAGCATGCCTGGAGACCTGTTCTAGAAGCACTCCTACCCGGAAAAACGCAAGGTCTGACCACGGGCTGAAGGTTTGGCAGCAAGCCGGTGTAACTCGGACCTGGTGAGTCCAGCACTGCCACGCCCACCTTGAGACCATGGAGCCAGTGTTGAAGCAGTCTTATATGAAGCAGTCCAAGCAGCGTGACTTTTGAACATATTCAAGCAGTTCAAAACCGACTGAGCACATTCCTCCGTGAGGCATGCTTGTCTGTTTGACCGAATCCAACTCCATACCGGGAAAAGAAATCCTCTGCGTCGGGGAGAGTTTGCATCCCTATATTAAGTAAGCAAATTGGACTGAAAAAATAATAATAAACCCCAGTGTTGCCAAAGCTATTGCTGAAACTGTAGCTTGTTAAGCTACTCATAATTTAATACAGTTTAAAACAGTTAAATGTAATCTGATCATATAATTTAATATCATGAATATAGAACTTTTCAAGTAACGCAATTGTTTATTATTAATTAGCCTTTTTTTTTTTGGCAAAAGACAACAAGGATTTCAATAACAGTAACTGCATTAAACAGGTACTGCTACTATGTGACTCATCTATTTATGACAGTGTGAACAGCACAATATTTTTGAGATTCAGATTTGGGATACTTTCATATGTGGTCCTGAATCAGATTCAGGTCTGATGTTTGCAATGAGACCTGAGTCAGAACTGAGTCAGAGCGACATTCGTCATAATTCTGTGCTGATGGGAGTAACTCAAATGATTTTACATAACGGTAATTCTTTGATCACTCAGTGAACATGACAGACAGTTGTGGATGTATTCAGCGGAAAGACAGTGAGGTGTTAAGTATTACAGTGACAACTCCACAAGCTAAACATAAGGGGTCAAATAGTAAATATTTAAAAATTTTGCACACTTTTTCCTCATCTTTGCCCTCCTTCACTGGATTCACTGGCTTTCACAGCACATCAGCTTATAAATGAATGCACACACGCTTACTTAAGTGCTCTTCATGCCATATTGTTATTGTTCTTTTGCGCATACGGGTCAGTTCAGGACCGTAATTCGTTCACACTGGAATCTGATATTGACCATACTTAAAAAAAAAAAAAAAAAAAAAAAAGACAATGTGAACAGCCAAACACAAGTTCGTAACTGAGCATTAAATGGTAATAGCGCACTAATGCTTGCAGTGTGAACATAGTCTATTTTAACACCTAAAACTGATGAACCGCCACATTTAACTACACATTACTATATTAAATAAAATTATTTGTTAATACAAAATGCTGAGAATGATCTGAAAGACTTTCCTCAATACACTCAGCTGTAAAGATGACCGTATAAAACAATTCAACCAAAAAGTAGTGACGTAATGAGTGATGTTGCTCTGCACCAATCTCACTATTTTACAATTTTGGAAAAACTGATGCAGTTACCAATATATTGAGTATCTCTATCAGAAACAATTCACTGAAACCAACAGCATCTCTCAAGAGCAAATGTAATGCTGTGAGAAATTAAAGTGAGGTAACGGCAATGAACTGACATCTCCAAATGAGAGAAAAAGATGACAGTGAAAGTGAATCAGACCTGCCACCAGCAGAATGGGGTGTTTATCCGGGTGCAGCTCCATCTGTCTGGCAATCCAAGGCCCATCAAAGTGTGCGTACCACCATCCTTTCTTCTTGTTCTGAGGGTCTTTGTAATGGTCTCCAGGTCGGATGAAGGGAATGCGAAAGAAGCGTTGCTGTCTGTTCATGACGATCTCTTGCTGATGGGGCAGGACAGGCACAACCGGGTTCTGTTGGGCTGCAGGAGGACGATGGGATGACAACAAGAGTGTTAATAGTGTTACAAAAACATCTCCAGAGTCTGAAGTTTGGCCCCAACCAGCCATAGCAAAACTTATATTAAACCTAAAAAAAACCCCTAAAAAAAATGTTCAAAATATATATATATCACAATTTCCACAAAAATATTTAGCAGCACAACTGCTTGAGAAATGTTTGTTGTGAAGGATCATGTGACACTGAAGACTGGAGTAATGATGCTGAAAATTCAGCTTTGATCACAGCAATAAATTACATTTTAAAATGTATTACAATAGAAAACAGCTATTTTCAATTGTAATAATATTTCACAATATTACGTTTTTTTTTGTTGTTTTTTTTTACTGTATTTGTGGTCAAATAAATGTAGCTTTGGTAAGTAGAAGATTCTTCTTAAAAAACATTAAATATATATTTAAAATAGTTAGGAAAGCAGCAGGGAAAGGGATATTTTCTTTATTGTAAATATTGTTTTCTATTGGCTTTGTTAAGTGAGTGAGTTAGGCTAAATATTGGATGTTTTTCTCTTTGTATTTCATTAGGTCCTTTACAGAGGTGGGTAGTCCAGGGGCCAAAGAGTAAAAGTCCTGCCATATTTTTGTTCCACCCATGAACTTAGCAGCTGATTTCACCAGAGGAGGAACCAAGACATTCCTTTCAAGTCACAAGCAAGTCTCAAGTCAAATCCCAAGTCCTCAAAAAGTTAAAGTTAATGAGATAATTAAGTGACTAATTAAATGATGATTGTGCATTAGTGATGTACACCTACTGTTACTGAGAATTACAGAGGATCAGATGTTGATGTTTTATTGGTTAAAATGATGCCACCATCATGGAGATCAGTCTTTGCTTTAGTTGGGCTCTTGACCCTTGACTCTTATGTTAGATCTCTCTCTGTAGCAGTACATGTGGTGTTGTAAAGCAGAGAGATCAGTGCTCTACAGTGATCAGATAGTCACCATGAGCTGGTTTGATTATATCAAAAGTAACTTTTGTTTAATTTGTATGTTTAGGTTTTGCATAATCAACCCTATTAAACTACACCATGCAAGCAAAGTGTTTCTCTAATAGTTACAGTGAATGAATTGTAAATCTATGTATGCAAATAAAAATTTGAACTCCAGTAATATTTAGACACACACAGACATCAAGAACCAGCATATGAATCTCAACAATGGTGACAATCAACAAAATGCTTCATGCTGCAATGCATGAAAAACTCCCATCATGCAATGCAGTATGAATAATTATGGTCACCACTGTTGAGGATCATATGATTAATGTTCATGTCAAAAAGCCTGATCCTATAAAAGATATTTTTCTTCGCAATATCGAAGCATTATGGTGTCATTTGCTTAATAGGATTTTTTTTTTTTTCAGATCTGTAACAGTCAAATGTAGTTAATAGACCAAATAGAGAAATACTAAAACCAGAGAGATTTAAACCAAGAATGTTCAGTCATCATAAGTTACAAGCAGAAAGCATAAGCTACTCTGCCACTTCAAGGTTTGACTTGAATTTCTATGAATTACTAAAAGGCTCAAGAGCCCAACTAAAGCAAACACTGACCACAATAATGGTGGCAAGGTTTTTTTTTTTTTTTTCCAGTTAATTTCATCCAATGCTGTGGCTGAAGTCAGTTGTAGTTCTTGTGTTTCTCTTTTCTTCAGTGATGTTGATTATTAACATGAGGTGTTCATTACTAATGCACAATCATAATTTAATTAGTCACTTAATTATCTCATTAACTTTAACTCTTTGAGGACTTGGGATTTGACTTGAGACTTGCTTGTGACTTGAAAGGAATGACTTGGTTCCTCCTCTGTTGAAATCAGCTGCTGAGTTCATGGGTGGAACAAAAATATGGCAGGACTTCTACTCTTTGGCCCCTGGACTACCCACCTCTGGTCCTTTAGTTATGTTTTGGGGAGTTAGTCAACTGTTGGTTTATTTTTTGGCCTTACTCACCTATGAAGCCTTGGCTTCCAATTATGTCGACTATTAAAAAAAAAAAAACCCACAAAAAATTATTTCTCTCTACAGTATCTAATTTGCATTTCATCCTGACCCTAGATCCGGCCGATCTCAGGTTTTAAGGGAGATCTCCAGTGAGATTTTTCTTACCATAGTCTGTGATGGCTTTTGGTGCTCTCTGCTCATCCTGAGTGTTGCGTTTCTTGTTCTTTGACTTCCATGCGTGATAGACCTTCAGTCTGCGGTGAAACTCCTCACGGCACGCAGCTAACAGCTCGATATCTAGATGGACATTGTACAAAGAAAGTTGGAAACTGAAATAAAACATTTATATTATCCACAATTTTACCCATCAATTCAGAATTAAGTTCATTTTAAGATGATAATGTGTAAGTAACAAAAGAAAAACTTTATTCCCCCATCAGATTATATGCTAGGTTTCTGGTTCATAAGCATAAAAAAGAACCTGAAAATAAAAGTTTTTACTATTTGTAACATTTAAAACAAAAGGTAAAATCTAAAACGACAATTTCAGATTTTTCAGTAAGCAAATTTCAGTAAGCAAATTTGTGACATTGGGTTCATGACTGAGCTTTTTCAGATGGTCAGATTCTCTTTCTTATGCTGAAGCACACAAAATGTTCTTTGAAACTTCAAATGATGGATCAAATGATCATCAGGATTTGTCTGTGGCAGCTTGAGTGCAAAAACGAGACATACCAAATACTGTATTTACTTGAATTGTTATTCTGGATATATGATTTGTAAAGAAAATATCTATGAAATTGGATAAAAATGCAAATAGAAGCAATTTCATGTGTGGTTTGGACTCTTAGACTGCTGTATACTGTCATAAACGTGAGTAAAAAAGCAAACAAACAAAAAACAACAATATATTTCATATGCATTCATTAAAAAAACAAAAACAAAAAAATCTTACCACAGGATGTATTGATGGTGTCCCGCAATTCAGCATATTTCCACTTGCTGAGTTCATATTTCTTCACATCAGCTTGAGCATTTGTGGCAGTCACCTGTGGACCTCTTAATCCACAAAAAAACATATACAGTTATACAACAGATATAATTTCCTACTGATCTGACTCTTTAGGTCATTGCACACTGAGTCAGAAATTTTCGTCTGAATTTTTCGCACGTTAAAAAATAAATACGACCGCATGTTGTGTCAATCACGTTTACACACTGCCTCCGAAACTTTCGTCCGTCATAAAAAAAATTCAGATCAGGTTCGATTTTCTGCGTTTTCGCATCCGTAACAAGCATTTTGATAGGAAAGGATGGCGAACACGAAAAAAACACATACGAAAATTTCGGACTCAGTGTGCAAGGACCTTTACTCTTTTGACATGGTACAAAACAACAAACTTACCAATTAAAAACATAAAAGATACTATACAGTATGTATGTACTGTATAGTATCTTTTATCTTTTTGATTTTAATTAATCAAATTTACAAAACCCCTTAATTTATAAAACTTAATCAAACACATGCTAATAAACAGTATTATTTAATTATTGCTACAAAAATTGAATTGTAAAAGACTGATGGTATCAGAGATCTCTCAAAGAAAAGAAAAATTTATACAACAAGCAATAACAGGAAATCAATTTCAGAAAAAAAAAAAAAGGACAAATTACCATTTAATTAAATTACAAGGAAGGAACATTAATTCACAGACAGAAGTAATAAAAGAACAAGTGACTCTGGAATAATTTTGCTTAGCAAATTATTGTGTGAAATATAGTGATTGGACTGAGGATGATCAGAATGATTCAAATTTTATGCAGTTTTAGGCTTCAACAAGGTCATTTTGTTTTTATTTCAGTGAATAATGTTCAGATTTTTTGGTTATGTATATCTGTGGTGCCAACAACAAACCCTTCTACCCACCGAGCCAGAAGATCAGACATTTCCTTGGCCATTTCCTCCCTAAAGGACATGATTATTGGACCATGGTAGATGTTAGTATATGACGTCATCAGTAAACTGCTCAAGATTTTCCATCTGTGCATTTGACTAACTAGGATCCAATAAACTGCCACATAGTTACTGTTTTGACGTAAATATGCCTGAACGTCATGATTTCTGGTGATTGTCTGGAGAGACTGCTACGACTCTGTTCCAAACCCCAGCGAACGAAACAGACTGTGAATGATTTTAAACCCTCTACATAGACTGCAAGCTAGATCCATTTTAGATTCATGGTGCTAAATGTGAAAATACATGGGACTTTTTCACAAAAAGTTCAAGTTTCATGGAAAATTTACAAAGAGCTGCTTTTAAATTAATCTAAAAATGATCAGTAAAGAATAAAGATTTAAATAGGAGACATAGTAAAAAATGTAACCTACATGGTCAAGCTCTTGAGTTTTTGTGGTGGTGGTGCAACACTGTAAAAACAGACAGGAAGAGCATTAAATAGAGTGAAGGAGAAACTAATCAAATTCTCCGCCGGTAATTAAACAAAATCCCACCACCATTAATGCTTTCTAAGAATGCTCCAGGTTCAAGACAAGGGAAAGGGGTCAAACCTTGAGGAATTAAATATGCTTGACATTTTGACATATTTGAGTTTACAGTGCTATAAAGTTCTATATACAAATGTTGAAAACAGTTGAATAGGGAGAACAGCACTTATTTGAAATAGAAATCTTTTGTAACATTATAAATGTCTTTCTGACTAACTTTTGATCAATTCACATGGATTCTGCAGCAAAGATTTTAATTATTATTATGAAAAAAATGTTGTCTAAATTGTTATGTTATCTAATTAACATCTGGTTCTGCCTTGGCAGTTGACTTCCATTAGAACTGGATTACAGTATATGCGATTTTTCTTTGTTTTGACTCGCATTAAGTTAAACTTGCATTTGAACCCAGAACATTCCTTTAACCTGTAGCTATATGACTGACTGTGTTTGTATGACAAGAAACACACTAACACAGAGGTCCCCAACCACCGGGTCGCGACCCAGTACCGGGCCGTGGAAGAGTTGCTACCGGGTCGCAAGAACGTTCTGGGAAAAATGTGTATAGATATGACACTGTTATTTATTGCGCATTAATGATGGTTTTAATTATTCTGTATTTCCATTGTATGCGATTGCTATGGAGTAGCAATTGGACAATTTCATGCAAATTAAATGTTTAATTAGTACGGATGTAACGATATAATCAAAAAAAAGTAATATAATACAATCAAAAACCGAAAGCACAATATGGCTTAATCCCTTCATCAGGTCTGTTTTCGCTGCGCGATTCAAAGCAAAGCACACACTTTGTTGAGCCAATCAGCCAATCAGTTCACAGTGAGTGAATGCAGTGAACTTGTTTATTGCACGTGCTGTGAGTTTAGCGCGCGTTTGGGAACGCAACAGCCACCAGTTATGCTTTATTTTCACGGCAGATGATGGATGCTTTTCACTAGATTTGTAGTGAGATGCGTTTTTTCCAGTGTAGAAATTAGGAAAGAAGTATTGTAATTCCCCTACTGTAGAGTAAAGCAAAAATAATATAGGCTAATGAAATAATTTTCATTTATTTTACAGTGCAATTGTTTTACAACATATGGCTCTTACTGTCATTGTTGTTGTTATTATTATTATATTCTAATTAGTTTGGCTTCCTAAAACACCAGTGTAAATGTAATTTAGACTGAGACAGTATACCACAACTTAAAAGAAGGTTGAGTCCCCTTTAAAGTTCAGGTACAAGTCAATTCACTGACTTTTTTTCTGACTTAAGTTTTCTTAGTTAGGAACATGGGTTGGAGCTCTTAATTTTGAACACTCAAAGTGCATTATATAGAATAGTTTTAACTTTAAAATGTACAAAATTTTAATTTTTTTCGCAATTCTTCATTTGTCTTTTTTTTCCTAAATATTGCATCGTGGACTTCATATTGCGTTATTATCGTATCTTAAGATTTTGATAGCATTACATCCCTAATAAATATATATATATATATATATATATATATATATATATATATATATATATATATATATATATATATATATATATATATATATATCCCCCCCTCTCCGTGAGAATATATTTTCAAAACGTAACTGGTCCGTGGAGTAAAAAAGGTTGGAGACTCCTGTGTAAAGGTATATGTATTGTATTATAATGCGTTTTTTGCCTCAGCCCACTGGAGTCAGTATGATGTGAGATTGCTCTATGGGGCATGTTTAGCTGTAGGGTAAAAATCTGAAGGAATACTATTTGCTGGAGGGATGGAAGTGGCGTTCAGAGGGACACAAATACCTGCGCAGTCCGGCCTCCACGGACGTCTCCTCTGGGATGAGCTCAGCCTCGCTCTGAGCGATCCGCAGGGCCAGCTCTCGGTCTCGCCGCTCTTGCTCCAGCACGGCCTGACGCCCCGCCTCTTGCTCCCTCTCCGCCTGCAGCTGCAGCTCCATCTCCTCCTGACAAACACGCCAGCAGAGACACTCGTCACAAAGCAAATCTGCTGCTCTATCAAAGTCTCACTACTAAAGGCTAGTTCACAACAACACAAATGCAGGTGGCATTTACAGAACATGCACTCAAACAGCTATTCAGATTTGTTTTGGATTCACAATGGTTATGCTTATCAATCAACACCAAATACAAGAGTACAGAGACAAGACAGCCGCTTCTGGATTCTTCCTCTACAACAGGGTGCTGCTCCAAACGAATGTATAAATATTTTCACAAGAGTTATGAGATTGGCTATATGATACTGGAAATCATCATATGGAAAGGCCTTTGCTGTTTGCCGCAAACATACAAGGCTAAATAATCTTATTCTCATAGGTGCAAAAACTATTTTTAATAACAGCAATCCAAAATACACAGCTGTTAAGAAACAATCCTGGCCAGGAAATCGGCAGGTGTGACTAAAGGTTCATTTTAGACCCTGCTTAGGGGTGAACGTGAAGGGAAAACGCAGAAGAAATAATGTGACGTATAAAGCTGAGGTCACCTGCAGTCTCCTCTCCTCCTCCTCTCTTTTCTTGCGCTCTTCCTCTTCCTGTTTCCTCTTCAACTCCATCTCGGCTTTCCTAAAACAGACAGAAAGACAGAATTAAATGACAGATCTTTTCTTCCACATTGTGCTGTATATCCAAGTGAGATGAGTTATCAGAAAAGAAAAAAAAGAAAAAAGTAGGGCATCACTTGGTTCTTAGAGATTAAGCAGACTCAATGATTGAAGAAGTCCAGCATACGTCACCAGAGAGACATTTCACAGGAAGATTGAGTTATGATGTTTTAATTATAGTTCCATAAAAAAAAAAAAAACAATAAAACGTGTCTATATGAATAATAAGATCTATAATTTCCATTTGACCTGAGAGCTACAGCGGATAGATTTTCAGTGATTTACTATTGGGTGACTATTTCAAGAGTCATATATGTACTTTAATGATAGTTTGATGGTGCTTTATGGTCCTCATCCACTTTTATTATACAGAAAATACTGGCTGGTATATGACTAATAAAATCCATCTTTTCTGTTTCATAGAAAAAAGTAATCTGGGTTAGGAACGACATGATTTCTGTCATTTGTTAATCCTGCTGTATACTCACAGGCGTCTTTCCTCTTCCTCTTGTTTGCGCTTCTGCTCCTCTTCCTCACGTCTCTTCTTCTCTCTTTCCATTTCGTCTTGGATGCGTCTCAGACGCTCCATCTCCTCCTCCTCCTGTTTCTTCTTCTGCATGGCGCTGAGTAGCTCCTGCGAGCGAGTGACCAGAGCCTGGTGCTCATGGTCGATGTCTATGCGGCTCATTACAGTGCTCTAGAGAGAGAAGATACCGTACAGGATATGGTTCTTCATCTACAGCTCTTGTAGGTTAAATGAGGAACAGGGGTTTTCAGGAATATGCGCTGGATGTGTTCAGGACAGAGCTTTTTTTTTTTTTTTCTCTGATACACACCTTTATCTTGAGTATATGGGCGTTGATAGAGGAATCGAGTTCCTGCATGTGTTTGCTCATCTCCTGTTTTCCCTCCTTTAGTCCAGACACCACCTCATTCAGCTTCTCCATCCTCTTCTTCAGGGTACGTGCCTTCACCAGCCCATCAATCCTAACACACACACACACACACACACACATTAATGCTTTTCACTCCTACTCGAGTATTCCTGAGCTTTCACCAGTTTCACACACAGCATCTGTGACGTATTGATGATGACCACAGAAAGTCATTTCAGCTACACTACTATTCAAAAGTTTTGGAAAGACATCGCTTTTACTCGCCAGAGTCACATTTATTTGAATCTAATGAATTACAGCAAAAACTGTAATATTCTAAAATATTATTTTAAAATAACAATTTTGATAAATTGTGATGGAAAAGCTACATTTACTGTAGTCTTCAGTGTCACATGAGCCTTCAGAAATCATTCTAATACGCTGATTTGCTGCTCAAGAAACATTTCTGATTATTAGCGATGTTGAAAACTGTTGTGCCGCTTCATATTTTGAAGAAACCACTATACAGTTTTTCAGGATTCTTTAATGAATAGAATGCTCAAACAAATGCCATTTAAAAAAAAAAAAAAAAAAAAAAACCTGAAATCTTTTGTAACCTTATAAACGTCTTTATTGTCACTTTTGATCAATTTAATGCATCCATTATTTTTTAACTCGTCATTTAAAATACTGAATTGTATAGACCAATTTCGGTGTTTGCTGTGATGATGTTTTTTGTGGGCGGAGCCTATCTAGTGGTAGAAAACGACAGTTTTAACATAGCAGTCTATGGAAGCCATGGAATAAAAAAAAAGTCATTCTGAGTTTATATTTCAAAATTCTGACTTTTTTTTTTTTTTTTTCGCAATTCAGAGATTATATCACACAATTTTAATACGAAAAATCAACTCGAGTCAATCTCTCTTTTCCCCTCGGCTCAGAATCATAAGTTTATATCCTACACTTTTTCCTCTGAATTGACAAACTCGCAATTGTTGGGTTAAATCGAGTCCGAACTAGGAGATATAAACTTGCATTTGTGAGAAAAATAGTCAGAATTGTGAGATAAAATAGGTAAATTTTATAGGTTTAAATAGTATTTCATGCTGTAACTGTAGGGCTAATAAAATATGTCCCCTGTGAACTGCATATGTGAACATTATGTAGACTTAATGTTTAAAGCAAATTTAAGCTTTAAGAGAGTTTAGCTTCAAATGGCATCTTTGAGGACAGTATTCTATAAATATTCTATAGTTGACTGCTAGACTTATAGTAAATGTATTACTGTAAAAACATGTACCGCATGAGCTAAAATGATTTCCTGTAGTAACTGAAAGCATGCCACTATTTTCCATCACTAAGTAACATTGAAGAGGAGAGGAAGTGCCGCCCACCGGGGTTTGTGTTTCCTCTTGCACAGCCACATGCGAACTGTCTTCTGCATCTGGATACACGCTTTGGCTCGGTACAGCATCTTGTTTTTCACTGACAAAGCAAAGAAAAAAACATTAAACCACTCAAACTGAGGGTATAGATTATTATTTTAGTCCTTTATTTATCCATTTATGCAATTATTACTGCTTGTAATTATTCTTGTTTATTTCTGTATTTATTCGTTAATTCTATTTTTTTTTTAAGCAGCCAACAAGTACAGGGAATCGGTTCCATTCTATTCTATTTTAAAAAAAAATAGAATAGTGTTCAAAAAGCATCCCAAGATGCATCTCCTAATGTCTATGTAAGTCTAGAGTGCGCAAAGACTGAATCTAAACAAAGTGTGGACCAATGGATAATTGTTTTCCCCTTCTTTTTAATTTCTGCAAAACTGGCTCCCTTCTGTATGTGTACATAAACTTCAGGTCCTACTTAAAGGGCAACAATCAGTTAGTTACGTACGTTTAATGACGGACAGGGCGCACCACTGCACCTTCTTCCAGCGGCTGCAGATGAGCCATTTATTGACACGTTTCACCAGTTCAGCCAGATGATCTGGATCTGACTTCATGATCTGATCGAACTCTGCAAACTGATAACATCAAACCAGTCAATAAATTGTATGAATTTATGGCCACAATCAGAAAAAGGAAAAGTGAATAAACAAGATTCCCATCACAAAAATATATTAGGATGAATTCAATCAGAATTAACAGATGGGTTGGTCATATTTCATTGCAAAAAGAAAAGAAAAAAGAAAAAGAACATTGTGATATTATTAGGACCTTTCATATTTTTTCGTTGAGTCATTTTCTTTAAAATTATACTTTACACCAATGATATTCCACTTTTCTTTATCAAAACATAGTTTCTTACTTTTATTTTATTTTGGGGTAAAATATGAACTGCACATTTGTCTTCATGAGACAGTTGGAAAAATAAAATAAAATAATTCATATAAGGAAGATACATCACCTTTCCAGGTCTGAAGAAAACTTTTGTCAAACCAAATTTATAATCATTTTCATTCAGGCCGAGAGCTTTGAACAAAGCCTGTTGAGGAGAGGGGAAAAAAAAAAAAAAAAAAACTTATATGCTTTTCATTTTTGAATAATATTACAGAGTGACAGCTTGTTATTACACTTGGTAGTAGTTGTCTGAGTATTTGTTTAGAAACCTTACCAGCACACAGAACAAACATCATCCGGCACATGTATTTACACACTGACGGTGTTAATGTCCGGATGTAACACGCACCTTGCAGAAGAGTCGTGGGTCGAGCCGTGTCAGTTTGGCGGGCATGTACTGCTTGTACATGTTGTAGAGCTCGTGGAAAGGCGCTCGAGAGGGGAAGCCGCCCTGCATCAGATCCAGTACTGACACCATCCCTGAGCAGACAAACACAGAGACTCTCAGGCACACAGTCAGAGAACAGACAAGCAGCACACATGCCAATGAGAATATTAATATTAATAAATTTGATCCTGAAGCCAAGAAAGCTTTTGACATGTAGTAGTCCAGCTGTCTGCTTGCAAATTCTGACTGGGATGTCAATTACATTTTTTTATTTATTTTTTTGATAGCAAAGAAGACTCTTTGTCCCTTGACACTTAAATAACTTACAATCTTGTTGAATTTTAACTCTGTTATGCCTGACAAGTTGAAATAATAGCCTTACATATCTATTTTTTTTTTTTACAGTTTTTTTTACAGTTACGGACAGTTTATGGAACCTTTAGTCAAAATCTTAAAAAAAAAAAAGTTTTCTGTTGCGTATCATATTGGATACATCAGGCTTTTATGTAGCATGATATAGTGAGAATATGGAGCTCAAAAAAAAAACAAAAAAACAACACCACCACCTCAATATTATTAAGAGGCCCAAATTAAGCAAAAAACGTACAATAAAATGTTTGCAATTTGGTGCAGATGCTAATATTTATGTGGACAAAAAGTAAGATGAAATTCTGACAGCATGTAATGTAAATTAATGAGATCTTTTTAACAGTATCTGACTACTTCAGACTACAGTAACAGGCTACCTACATAAAATGCATATAAATATCACAGAGTTCGACATTAGCGCTTGTCCGGGACAAGGGGATTTTGTGAAGGGGCAAGTGAAAGAGAATTTTACTTGCCTGATCGGACAAGTAACCTGATTAGAACGTCTATAACAAACAATAACTAGGGCAGCACTGAAATTCTGGTGATCAATGATTCAGTGAGCCATTCAAAAAGATTCAAAAAGTCACTTGCTTCATTTATTGAATGAATCAGCCGTTTGAACAAATCGGTTGAATCAATGATTCACTCATTAATACAGAGACTTGCCGCCACCTACTGGTGGTTTGGTTTCATGTTTAAAACTATCATTGCATTTTTCCAACATTTCATATTTGTATGTTAAAAAAAGTAAAACATTAATCTTATAACATTATTTATTTGCAATTTTACTGTGCATTTATGGAACCTCTTATCTTCATTAAACAGTCTGAGTAAATACATCGAAATGGCATTTTCGACGCAGCTTCTGTTTCTTCTGCAGTGGAAAGATGGGAGTTTGTTGATACTGTAACAACTCTACAGTGTCTTATTATTCTTACTGAATGTATTGATAAAATTTAAGAATTTGACACAAATGATGACACGTACATTTATTAGGTCTAGGAAAATATTACCCTTCAATTAAAAAAGTGTCCTAGAAATCAATTTAAGGCAAATATCACAAATATGCTGATCAAAATACTGCTTCAGAGTAAATTACACTTACATAAAAAAAAGAAGCGAATGACTGATTTATTTGTCCAAAGGACAAGCACAAGTCAAGGCTTAATGTCGAGCCCTGTATCAGTTGTTACTCTTTATCAGTCAATAATATGTTTTAGTAAGATGGTATTTAAATGCTTATTTTTATTAGCAAAGCTCTGTAGTTTTATAATTGTGGGAGGTAAAACATACTGCAATGCAATACTATGATGACTGAGAGATTATTAAATAAACGTTCTTCAAAATTTGAACAGGATAAAAAAAAAAGCATGGATAATTAAAGGGCACCTATTATGCAAAATCCACTTTTACATGGTGTTTGGACATAAATGTGTGTTGGCAGTGTGTGAACACAACCACCCTACAATGATAAAAATCCACCAACCCATTAAAATTTTTCATATAGTCTATTAATTAATATGAGGTCATAAAAGCAGCACTCATAATAAAAAGCTACTGAAATGCTGTTAATATAGTTCTAGGTGGATTTTCGCATGCCACACCTCAAGACACGTCCATTTGAGCTTGAACTTGAAAGTGCAAATCAAAATCCTGTAGGAAACAATGCAATGACACTGGCAGCTCTGTGTAATGTGATATGTGTGCAGGTACATCATGCTACACTGTGTGTGTGTGTGTGTGTGTGTGTGTGTGTGTGTGTGTGTGTGTGTGTGTGTGTGTGTGTGTTAACCTGAGCACTGTAGTTGAGACAGAATCTGAGCGCCCTCAAACCGATGGCTGACCATCTTCAGATTGGGCTTCACACAGCGGACAAAACTTGAACCCTGAAACACAGCACAATCATGACCTTCTGTAATTTACAAAAACAAGGCATCTGTTTGAACTAATATATGTGGCAACATTTAGCATTTAGCTAAAACTGAAAACAACAACAAAAATCAACGTTGGGCTTGATGACTCACAGTACTGTGCAGCTTGTCCAGAAGAATATTCAGTTGTGTCTGTAAGAGAAAAATATGAAAAACTAAACCACACCTTCTTAATGCATACACACACACAGACATAGACACACACACAGACACACATACATACACACACATATATATAAATATATACACACATATACACACAGACATATATATAAGTCATTCGACAGTCATAATTACTGACGTTAACACACAGGAAAAATGTGTAACGGACACCTCGCAGATATAAAAATAATGTTTTATGTTTTGATTAAAAGATAGCTAACATTAAACGTCAGAGAAACCCTAAGAATTCACAACATTTTTTTTACAATAGTGCTCTCATTATAACGTTATGTATATGATATAGTTAATAATGTTCTGCATTTCTGTTTTGAGCTGCGCGCGCTGAAGATGACCAGTAGAATGATGCATTTGATAGCAGGTGTTTAATCAATGGGATTTAACTCTTCATGTATCTCATATAGAATACGCTTTGTTATTTATACAACATAACGTTAATATTACGACTTATAGGCACAAATCTGCACAAAATGCCCCGAATGCGCAAGTGAACGTGTCTGCACGGCTCTAAATTAACTTTTGTGGACGTTCTTCACGCAACAACGTGCAGAAACACTGCAACTAAACTCTAAAAATTCACAGCGTTTTATTATAATAGTGTTCTCATTATAATGTTATGTATATGACAGTCCCAGTCATAGTTATTATTGTTGTTTGTCCTGCTCGCGCTGCTTAAAATCACTTGTACCCTACCTGATCGAATAGATCCAGTCTTTCACTCTACCTTTGTCAATTTGAGTCTTGTTAAAGATTTAAATCCCTGCCGCCAAGATGCTCCTCTGTCGGTCACAGATTATGGAAAGTCAAACTTAAATCTATAGGGGTGGTTGGATTTATTCACGCACGTTAAAATATTTATTTAAAGCCTCTTTCTTTTCAGATTCTTACTTACAGCATTATCATAATAGGCTGTATATTAACTTATTGGGAGAAAACTGGTATTTCTGTGTGAAATCTGACACTGAGCACCCCATATAGCCAAAATGGCATGATCATAACACCCCACGAATATTCGACTGAGAGATTGGGAGTCGAATCAGGCTCCTCCTATCGAAGCATCAAACTGTCGACTATTCGGGGTCACCCCTAATATATATGTGTGTGTGTATATATATATATATATATATATATATATATGTGTGTGTGTGTGTGTTTTATATATATATATATATATATATATATACACATTTATATTTATGATTTTTTTTTTAAGACAGGCACTGAAAAGATACCCATGAATTCTATTTATTTAATCTGCTAAATAATCTTCTTAGTCTTTCCTTCCTGTGACAGAATGGCCCATAGAGAATAGTTTATGGTGCATTAAATGCCAGATACAGTTTATTG
This sequence comes from Spinibarbus caldwelli, assembly GCA_039654775.1. Classification (NCBI taxonomy): domain Eukaryota; kingdom Metazoa; phylum Chordata; class Actinopteri; order Cypriniformes; family Cyprinidae; genus Spinibarbus; species Spinibarbus caldwelli. The sequence goes on from CM077240.1 coordinate 4,956,889, forward strand.
TATTATCAAAATAAAATATTCATATTTCATATTCATATTACAATATAAACACCATAAAGCACTGACTGTCCATACAGCATTTTTGCAAACTGCTCTGAGATCGCAAGCCTGTAGAATGCGCATGACTTTGAACATGCAGTGCTTAAATAACAGTCTTCTGAAGTTTAATAATGGCAGTAGGCCATATCGCAACTCCTGTTTTTCTGTCCCCAAGACTTCTTCAAAGGGAATGAAGACCGTTGTTATACCATTTAAGTTTCAAGACTTTTTAAGAAGCTGCAGGAACACTGAACATGTCTGTTCAGGAGACTAAGAGACTGACCTTGAATTTGTTGCCTACACTGATGAAGCTCAGTTTGCCGGCCTTCTGCTTGGTGTTTTTGGAGTGGTTAGAGTTCTCGAAGAGCTCTCCGATGAATTTATCCTTCGACTCGCTCACCAGACTCGCCAAGGACATGTGAAGAGCGTCGTTATTCTTCTCCACAAACCGAGTCTGAAAGAGAGGGAAACGGTTCACATCACATAGAACAAATCTTTAAATTCCTTCTCTAGAAAGCTGATGAATTTAAGGTTTCAGGTAAAATGCAGCAGATACAGCAATATTTATAAATATTATAAATTATTACACAAACTTGTGCATTATAGTGATGTGCATAAAACTTCCCCAATCATGGTAAAATCTCAGTATCACACACTTCAGTTATACGGTTTATCTGTCAACTTTAATACAGCGTATTAAAATTGAATGTGCGGTCATATGTGTTCTTTATTTATACCTGCTAAATATGCTTTTTTTTTTAACTGCATCATGTGTCTAACAGACTCAGTTCACTCCACAGGCTGCTAATTTGACTCACTAGCCAGGCTGATAGTTTGTCATGTTGAGATTATTGCCTTGGCTGTTTAACAGAGCTGTTAACGCCCCCTTGTGTCAGATCCAAAACCTAACAACAGCCCTATCAATGGACACTACACAATTTATTTTTAATTATTGTTTTCAATCAACTGTTTCATTATGGAATAAATTCATTATTATTTTAATACAATTTTCTTTTTTTTTATTTTAATATTTATTATTTCAGTTTAGTTTTATTTAATTATCTTCAGCAATGGATTTGGTTACAATATAGTTTTTCTGTTTCATGTACCCATTTTTATTCAATTGTTATTCATTTTAATTTCAGTTTTAGTATTCAAAGATAAAGAATACATTTCAACAGAGACTATTAACAGTTCTTTATATAACAGAAGCTGCATCTGGAATAAATACCACTAAAGGAGTGATTTTTTGCATTTAAAAAATTAACTGACATAGGCTTAGTGTGTCTGCTACTTTTTGATTCTTGAGCACTGTCAGTAAAAACAAAACAAAATAAAAAATCAAAAACAAAAAACAAGAATTGCACTGACTGTAATAGCCACCTATATTATTGCTAGTAAAAAAAAAAAAAACCCTCCAGAATCAACTTCAGATAACAATCAAGGTGACTGAATTCTGACAAACTGCTTTTTTTCTCCACAAAGTTCTGTTTGCAGCCAAAAAGATATATTTTGGTGATCAAGCAGGGCTGGTCAACCCATTAGGCACCACAGATGACCTCCTAAGATCTCTTGGAGGTGGTCTATTTACCAAGGCAATTTAACTGAGAAATGAGGAAAAATTGAGGGAAAACTGATAAATCCTTGCCTGTCGAGGGAGATTCATGTATGTTGACTAAAGCAGAAGTACTGATGCCCAATTTGTGAATGAGTGACACTTTTAGGGTAATTTTAGGTCTTTCTGTTCAATTGATCAAACAAGTTAGACAAAAAAAAAAAAAAAAAATACTTCTGAAAATATGTCTTGTTTTCTCCCTAAATGGAAAGGCCAATGTGTGTGTGTACCGTTTCATAGCAGACTGCTCCAGCAAAGTGTCTTATGATGAATCCCTCGTCGTCTCTGACGTTCCTGTGCACTGTCAGCTTGGACTTCCTGGGAACCTGTGGGACGGGAGATTTGAAGAATGACGCCACTAAACTAGAGCGAGCCGCTGAAACGAGATATAACGTAAAGCTGAAAAGTGACTCACAGTCAGGCGGAAATGGTCCTTGTGTTTGCTGTGGACGGTTTCAGTGAAGTGCTGGTCGCTGGGTTGAGGTAGCCGGTTCTCTTCGTCCAAGATATCCAAGATACCAACTAACTTCGCCTCCACCAAGTCTGAACAGGAGAAGATGCAAAGGCAATCATCAAGCACATTTAGGCTGCCAGAAGTTTCTGCATTCTGGTTTATTGGTGTGTATAAAAGAGGCATACCCCATACGCCCAATGAAATCAGTGTAGTGTAGAGTCACTTTAAAAGAAACACAGACCTATACAGTCCTGATTATCAACGTAATGGACCTCATTGACTCCAAGACCTTCTCTCTGATACAATTCCTGCTCCTGTTAACCATACACAAGACAACAGACATTAAATCAGTCTGGTTTATGCCTTAAAATGGCCAATTTTGACTCAACTCAGCCTAACAAAGTCACTTAGCAATTTTAAGCAGTGCAGCATTAAAACAATTCTCTGTTTTGGATGATTCTATAAAAAATGTTCTTGCAAAAATGGCTTATTTACAGCAAAAAAACTTTGTTTTTACACTATTGTGTAAAAATGACATAATGAATGATTTTGTTTTTGCATTGATTAAGATAACACTGTTATTAAATGGCTATGGAAGCCTCTCAGAATTTATATCTCGCAATTCTGACTTTATAACCAGCAACTGCAAGAAAAAAGTTAAAATTGTGAGATAAAAAGTTGTAATTACCTCATTTCTTTTTTTATTCAGTGGCAGAAACAGGCTTCCATAGTTATTTAGTAACTTTTTAGTAACTCGCAATTGTAATTAAAAATCAGAACTGTAAGATAAAAAGTAGCAATTACCTTTTTTTATTTTATTATTCAGTGGCAGATATGTGTTGAATTTGTTTCTGTAATATCTTTATTTCAAGGTGTTTTTTGTGTTTAATTTGATTAACAATGTAAGTGAACTGTTGATTCCTACTGTATGTTAATAAATGAGTAGAGTTGAGAAACACATTTTGAATGTGAATGTGAATATGCTCAAGAAACTTTTCTGATTATTATCAATTAAAAAAAAGAAGTGTTGCTTAAAACGTTTGTGGAAACTGACACCTTTTTCAAGATTCTCTTTTCAATAGAAAGTTCAAAAGAACAGCGTTTATTTGAAATCTAAATCTTTTGTAATATTATGTTTTTACTCTCACTTTTGATCAATTTAATGTGTTCTTGCTGAATAAAAGCCAAAACTGTAGTAATATGTTACAGAAAATGTAACAGGACAATAGTAAGATGGCAAAGACATCAGAAAATGGCTGTAAAATCTGACTAGATGAGCTGCAGTGAATGAGCTGATTTACACACACACACACACACACGTCAGCTGAAACACTCACCTCTTTGAGAATGCGCTCATTGAAGAACTGCTGGAGTTTCTCATTACAGTAGTTAATGCAGAACTGCTCAAAACTGTTGTGCTCAAAATACTCTGAGGAAAAGGAAGACAAAAATCAGGTTTGGTATAAGCAGGAGTCAGGGTTTGGTTGGCCCTTGTTGACAGACGCCACAACTATGATTCAGTCACATGACATTTACGGCTCAAGGGACTCAAAATAGTGTGTGGAAAAGTGCATTCATGAGCATACAAGGTCTTGTACCAAAGCCAGCGATGTCCAGCACACCGATGAAGTGAGCAGACGAGTCGAAGGGGAAGCACTGGTTGATCCTGGTGACCACATGATCGAAGAGACGGCTGTAGATGGCTTTAGCCAGAGCATCACGAGCACTGCTGGCCTGCTCCACCTTCAGAGGAACCCTGCAGAAGACAACAAGCTGAACGGCTATCCAATGGACTCTCAGTTCAGATGTTGATCAGAAGGTGTGAGCGGCTCTTACTTGATGGCTGTTCCTTTAGCGCCCCCTGCAGTGGTGTGCATGACTCTGGTGGTCAGACTGACCCTCAGATCTTCCTCATCCAGACCCAACAGCTCCGCACAGAACTGTAACGACTGACCGCACATCTTCTTCAAGACACAGCCACCTGAAACACACAGACACATGAACACCAGTCAGTAAATATGAACATTGCCATGTTATTATTTTTTTTTTTTTCATTTTCATCAACATGTGGTATATGATTAAGCTAATGTGAACTTATTGTGAGGGAAATGTTATGCAATCTACGCTCAGCGCTGAGTAATGGCTTTATTATTTTTTAAGCCTATATGTAAAAGCATATGTTTATTGCTTTCTAAAACCATTTTCAACCTTAATTTTCTATCGTGATAGTGACTTCTCATTTACTTGCACTGTTTTTATATTTACATAGTAATGTTACATAGGTTCAATAAATCAAACCCTTCTAAGAAATGTTTTTGTATTATAAAAAATAGGCAATGTATTATTTGGTTCCTTTATTAAACCGCTGTTGTGTGAACAGTTGAGATGTCCCCTTAAAGTAGGAACTTTCAAGGTTTTACTATCGCTGTGGAAACATTTGGTACCACCAGTGTTTTTTATAAGAATTTGTGTCATTTACTATAGTACATATCAATTTTGACAATAAGCTATTAATTTTATATTTTCAGCTTTCATTTTTAGTTTTTGTAATGTCGTTATGTGCTTTTGCCATTTTTATTAGTTTTTTATATTAATATTTAGCTTTAGTTTTAGTACTTTAGTACTTCAACTTAAACGTAAATTAGAAATGTTGCCTTGGGAACTAACTAAAATAATAAGTTTCAATTTTTTAAGCTCAAGTTTTTCACCTTTCATATTTAATTTCTTTTTATTTCAATTAACAAAAACTACCTTTATTAGTTTTAGATACCACTAATCCACGTCTGGCTTGTGCTTTTATATAAAATATAATGTAAAATTTTTGAAATATACTCATATCAGCATATTTTGTCTAACCGGTAACTAAACAATTTTTCTCCAAACTAAACAGTTGGATATAAATGTATAAATCCTCCAAGTTTGTAGATACGGTTATAGGCTGGATTATTTTCACTGTCATCATCTTTAAATGAATAAATCACAAAAGTTGTTGGCAAGAGGATTTTAATTGTTGGCACCAAAACTCTCCGTTTACCTGAGGTGCTTCCAGCCTCCTCGAAATCAATGTTTCCGAGGTGCAAAACCCCAGCCACCACCCTGAACATGTTGAGCTTCTCTGTGTCATCCAGACCGATCTTCTTCATGGCCACACACATTCTGTTAAAGTCGGCATGATCGTCCAGCAGAGGGTCTTTCAGAGGACCTGCCTTCAGATGCTGAGGAGCAACGGCCAAATTAGACTCAGAACAGAAAGTTTATCCAGGAGCCTGACTGCTAACAAAACTCAGCACAGCAACTGCAATCAATTTATTTCCATGTTTTGTTACTCAGTACTACATAAACAAAAGCATACGTGCAGCACAATACAATCTTGATGTGCGCTTGTAGAACATTTCATTTCCAAACTACAAGCATTAATAGGGATCTGCTCCTCAAGATTTAAGAGCATAACTGAACTCCAATTCAGACAAAGGAAAATGCTTGTGTAGGAATATTGCATGGCTGCATCTTTGGTGAGAAAACAGTATAGCTGAAACAGTCAGGGTTGCGTTTCCCAAAAGTATCGGAAGCTTGGAAGTTAATCATAGCTCCATTGGTGGCAATGGGTCTACGATGTACTTAGGTTTACGATGCTTTTGGGAAACGCAGCCCTGACCCGTTCATGAGCACATCATTTTGACCATGTAGTGTATCAAGCAGCTTCATCGGTTTGATGGTGGGGATCACACTCATTCAAAAGAATCCACAACGCTACAACATGAAACTCATGACTGTCATAGACTCCACGTCAGTGACCTCAGCTTGTAAACTCAGATGTAATGGAGTAAAGTTGTCAGTATGTTGATATGCTGTTGTTCAGTTTCTCTAATATAACTGCAGACAACCTAAATTGCATTAGAGTTTCCTGTATTCTTACGCATTCTTTGCACCTTGCTATGAGGCCTTGTGGCTGCATCCCGTCACTGTTGTTCTGCGAAAATTCGCAGGCATCATCCAACAGGAATTTGCACAATCAGAACAGTGAGCGCACTTTTAGTCTCCCGGTTGAAATGTGTGGGAACACTGCAATTTTTGAAATTTGTTCTTTTTTTTTTTTTGAGTCTCTGACCACATATGTGACCCTGGACCACAAAACCAGTCATAAGGGTCAATTTTTTGAAATTGAGATTTATACATCAACTGAAAGCCGAATAAATAAGCTTTCCAATATTTGGATGAGATACAGCTATTTGAAAATCTGGAACCTGAGGGTGCAAAAAAATCTAAACATTGAGAAAATCAACTTTAATGTTGTCCAAATGAAGTCCGTAGCAATGAATATTACGAATCAAAAATTAAGTTTTGATAGATTTACGATAGGAAATTTATGAAATATCTTCATGGAACATGATCTTTACTTAATATCCTAATGATTTCTGGCATTAAAAAAAAAAAAAAAAAAAATCGATAATTTTGACACATACAATGTATTTTTGGCTATTGTTACAAATATACCTGTGCTACTTATGACTGGTTTTGTGGTCCAGGGTCACATATAGATGCTCTCTGATTTTTGAGCTGGTCGGTTTGTTGTCAGCTCAAACATGCAGCTTTCTACTGACTTTGGAGTGATGAGCATCAAATAACAAAGGGTCTCCCAACCGGTTTGTTAAGCCACAGGGGCTGAGAAACTGTGTTCATATCATTGTGATAGAAAATGTAGTTGAATGAAAATGTAATAGTTTTCATTTTATTATGATTTTTTTGAAGACTCTAGCCCAATCTTATATACAAACCTTGCCATTAGCCTGTATGTTCATACTTATATTTTTATTAAATTTACTGAAAGATATAAAATGAGGTAAGATTTCAGGTCACTGTAGTTCATCTGTGAAAAAAAGGAAAATGGTAGGTGCGTGTGGGTTTTCTACAGTCTTTGATGTCTGATACTCCACCCTCTTATATTGTAAAGTGCACTTGTTGTCCTCAACATTTTCCCATGTGAATTTTATTTAGTCAATTCATTGACGACAATGATGATCTTGACCCTGGTGTCGTCCACTTATCTCAACATCAAGACACTGCAGAATCCAGATATAACCCTATTAATTTCTTAAATTATCCAAGTGCAGCAGTGATATGTTGGAAGGATTTCTCACAGTTCATTTCTCATCATAAACTGCGTGTGAATTGGGAGTTGTCTCTTTTAGGTGTTATACCTTTGCTGACAGCCACAAATAAACTCTGTTACTACTATAATGACTTTCACAAAATTCCCAACCCCTCATGACAATCACGAGTCTGATGTAACCGTGTGGATATTTTGCATCCCCCAGATGCCTGATAAAACTGAGCCAAAACTATTGTCAATAAATTGATAAGTTGCTGGCATTTTGTTCAAAAACACTTGAAAGGAAGCTGAAGATATTTTGGTACACAAATGCAGCTGCTAAAGAGAAATGTGTCCTCTGAGAGGAGCAGATAATGCTAATGGACACAAGAACTGCCAGTACATCAAGAGTGTCACAGTACACCATTAATATCTTTTACCTCAATGTGGTGGATTTTAAAAGTGCACTAGCAGCCTGCTGTAATACTACTTCTACTATTTGTGACAAAAACAGCAATATTAAGAGAACAATATCCCATTACCTTAGGAAAAGCCAAAACAAGCAAGCCAAAACAGTGAAGGTAAATGACAGTTTCACTCCCAAGAAATGAAAGTAAGCTCCCCATTTTTTACAAGATCTGGGTCAAATATATTTCATATGCTTTTTTCAAGTGTTACTAGGAAATGGCAAGAAAATGTTACAATATTAGATATAACTTCACACAGACACATGAACTTCACACAGTTCATATGTAACCAGCGTTACCCAGATTTTTGCTTTCTTTTAAGGAAAGGACAAATCGAAATGAACTAGTATTGAAACCAGAATATTCCTTTAGGTTTGTTAACTATAAGAGATTGATTAAATCAAATGAAACCTCTTTCCATGCAATACACAAGTTCACAATTGTAATTATGCAAGTATAACAAACCATGAAACACACTGGACCCAGGTCTTGCATTTATATGACAAAAGTAGAGAAGAAAAGCAAAGCCCATCTGACTGCACAACACACATATTCACCTTCTCATCCTTTGATGTACCAGACACACACAAACAGACACACAACCACAGACAATGATGTTACAAATGATTAGTGCAGCGATTAGATTAGTATGAACATAATCATGCTTGAATTACACACAATATACAGTCATTAACAAAAGGCTTAGCATCTGAGAATTAAAATCAAGCCGTAGACCAGCAACCAAACACAAGTGTAGACACTTGCAAAGGACAAGATGAATCACTCATGCTGAATCAATGCTGCCATAAATCCAGAACCACGTCCACCAGTGACCCTCAACTGACCCTTCAAAGACTCTTTTACCACCACACCAATCACCTACTGTCCCATAATCCAAAACACACACATACATATATACATATACATATACACATAAAAAATATATATACATATACACATTCAAAAAGAAATGATTGATTTAGTCAGTGTGGAAGAACTTGACTGGTCTGCAGAAAGCCAAGTCCTAATCCAAGCTTGTACATACACTATATGGACAAACGTATTGGGACACCTCCTTCTTTAGAACAGAAAAAGGCACTTCCAAAACTGTGGCAACAAAGATGGAAACATAATTAATGTATTTAAAAATTGTATTTCCATCTTTGTTGCCACAGTTTTGGAAGTGTCTAAAATGATTGTACGCATATGTACAAGTCATTGGTGTTTGGTGATGAGTTTTTGGCTCAAGATCTGCATTTAAAGTCACACCAGAGGTGTTCAGCTTGGATTAGGACTTGGCTTTCTGCAGACCAGTCAAGTTCTTCCACACTGACTAAATCAATCATTTCTTTTTGAACCTTGGCTTATACACAGAGGCATTGTCATGTTAGAATAGAAAAGGGTCCTGTCCAAACTGTTGCTTTAAAATTAGAAGCGCACACTTCCCTAGAATATCATTATATGCTTAAACATTAAGATTTGTACTCATGGAAATTACTAAAGTAGTCAAACCTGTTCATTAGAAGGGGGTGACCCAATACATTTGGCAATATAGTGTATATATATACAGCTTATTAAGATAATGCTGTAAATAAGAATCTGAAAAGAAAGAAGCTTTAAATAAATATTTTAACGTGCGTGAATAAATCCAACCACCCCGATAGATTTAAGTTTGATTTTCCATAATCTGTGACCGACAGAGAAGCATCTTGGCGGCAGGGAATTAAATCTTTAACAAGACTCAAATTGACACAGGTAGAGTCAAAGACCAGATCTATTTGATCAGGTAGGGTACAAATGATTTCAAAACATTTCAGCCAGTTTATATATATCGTGTATATATTATTTATCTCGTATAAGATGCATTTGTTGAGTTGCGCTGCAGTAAAGTGCTTCATTGTACTACGATGATTATCTCTTCAGGGCAGGACAAACAACAATGCAGAATATTAATAACTATGACTGGGACTGTCATATAAATAACATTATAATGAGAACACTATTATAATAAAACGATGTGATTTTTTTAGAGTTTAGTTGCCATGTTTCTGCACGTCGTTGTTGCAAGAAGAACGTGTCAACAGGAGTTAGACATTCAAAGCCGTGCAGACACGTTCAAGAATGCATTCGAGGCATTTTGTGCAGATAGCCTATAAGTCTTAATATTAACGTTATGTTGTATAAATAACGAAGTGTATTCTATATGAGATAGATGATGAGTTAAATCCCATTGATTAAAAACCTGCCATCATATGCTTTAATCTACTGGTCATCTTCAGCGCATGCAGCTCAAAGCAGAAATGCAGAACATTATTAACTTCTGTCATATACATAACGTTATAATGAGAGCACTGTTTCAATGTTGTGGGTTTCACTGATGTTTAATGTTAGCTATCTTTTAATCAAAACATAAAACATTATTTTTGTGTCTACGAAGCGTCCGTTACACATTTTCCCTGTGTGTTAACGTCAGTGATTATGACTGTTGAATGACTTGGCTCTTGGTAATGTATTTTGCCCCCCGCCCAAAAACATATGATTCGACTATCAGCAAGATTCAAAAATTCTGATTTGACTATGAAAATCTTTAGTCGGGGACACCCCTAATATATATATATATTAAAATATATATAAAAGTTCATTTATTTCAGTAATTCAACTCAAATTGTGAAACTCGTGCATTAAATAAATTCAATGCACACCGACTGAAGTAGTTTAAGTCTTTGGTTCTTTTAATTGTGATGATTTTGGCTCACATTTAACAAAAACCCACCAACCCATCTCAACAAATTAGAATACTTCATAAGACCAAAAAAAAAAAAAAAAAAAACATTTTTAGTGAATTGTTGGCCTTCTGGAAAGTATGTTCATTTACTGTATATGTACTCAATACTTGGTAGGGGCTCCTTTTGCTTTAATTACTGCCTCAATTCAGCGTGGCATGGAGTTGATCAGTTTGTGGCACTGCTGAGGTGGTATGGAAGCCCAGGTTTCTTTGACAGTGGCCTTCAGCTCATCTGCATTTTTTGGTCTCTTGTTTCTCATTTTCCTCTTGACAATACCCCATAGATTCTCTATGGGGTTCAGGTCTGGTGAGTTTGCTGGCCAGTCAAGCACACCAACACCATGGTCATTTAACCAACTTTTGGTGCTTTTGGCAGTGTGGGCAGGTGCCAAATCCTGCTGGAAAATGAAATCAGCATCTTTAAAAAGCTGGTCAGCAGAAGGAAGCATGAAGTGCTCCAAAATTTCTTGGTAAACAGGTGCAGTGGTTTTCAAAAAACACAATGGACCAACACCAGCAGATGACATTGCATCCCAAATCATCACAGACTGTGTAAACTTAAAGGAAAACGCCACCGTTTTTCCATATTCCAATATGTTTTTCCCTCAACTTAAACGAGTTGATACGTACCTCTCCCGTCTCAGTGCGTGCACTTAATCGCTCTAGCGCGCGGGGCCACTATGCTAGCGTTTAGCTTAGCACCATTCATTCCTTAGGATCCAAACAGAGATGAATTTAGAAGCTACAAAACACTTCCGTGTTTTCCCTATTTATGGTGACACAAAATACACAGTGGCAATTTTCTAAGCGGATAAAAAATGATAACTATAATGTATGGCGGAAGAGTACTTCGCAGCACTTCGACCTTGGCATAGTAATATCATCACTCCTGAAAACTCCCCCTCTCCCTCTAACTTCCATCAATAGAACCAATATTACTGCGCCAAGGTCGAAGTGCTGCAAAGTGCTCTTCCGCCATATATTATAGTTATCATTTTTTATCTGCTTAGAAAATTGCCCCGCTTTATTTTGTGTCACCATACTCATGTATGCGTCTTTAAATAGGGAAATTGTGGAAGTGTTTGGTAGCTTCTAAATTCATCCCTGTTTGGATCCTAAGGAATGAATGGTGCTAAGCTAAACGGTAGTATAGTGGCGCAGCGCGCTAGAGCGATTAAGTGCACGCACTGAGATGGGAGAGGTACGTATCAATTCGTCTAAGTTGAGGGAAAAACATATTGGAATATGGAAAAACGGTGGCGTTTTCCTTTAACACTGGACATCAAGCAACTTGGGCTATGAGCTTCTCCACCCTTCCTCTAGGACCTTGGACCTTGGTTTCCAAATGAAATACAGAACTTGCTCTCATCTGAAAAGAGGACTTTGGACCACTGGGCAACAGTCCAGTTCTTCTACACCTTAGCCCAGGTAAGACACCTCTGACGTTGTCGGTGGTTCAGGAGTGGCTTAACAAGAGGAATACTACAACTGTAGCCAAATTCCTTGACACTTCTATGGCTCCTGATGCCTTCACCCCAGCCTCAGTCCATTCCTTGTGAAGTTCACCCAAATTCTTGAATCGATTTTGCTTGACAATCCTCATAAGGCTGCGGTTCTCTCGGTTGGTTGTGCATCTTTTTCTTCCACACTTTTTCCTTCCACTCAACTTTCTGTTAACATGCTTGGATACAGCACTCTGTGAACAGCCAGCTTCTTTGGCAATGAATGTTTGTGGCTTACCCTCCTTGTGAAGGGTGTCAATGATTGTCTTCTGGACAACTGTCAGATCAGCAGTCTTCCCCATGATTGTGAAGCCTAGTGAACCAAACTGAGAGACCATTTTGAAGGCTCAGGAAACCTTTGCAGGTGTTTTGAGTTGATTAGCTGATTGGCATGTCACCATATTCTAATTTGTTGAGATAGTGAATTGGTGGGTTTTTGTTAAATGTGAGCCAAAATCATCACAATTAAAAGAACCAAAGACTTAAACTACTTCAGTCTGTGTGCATTGAATTTATGTAATACACGAGTTTCACAACTTGAGTTGAATTACTGAAATAAATGAACTTTTCCACAACATTCTAATTTATTGAGATGCACCTGTATATTTTTATATATATATATATATATATATATATATATATATATATATATACACATACACACACATACACATACACATACACATACACATACACATACACACACACACAGGTGCATCTCAATAAATTAGAATCTCAGGTGAACAGTGTAAAAATAATAGTAACAGATATCACCATACTTCCCCAGCTGATTGATTACATTAAGAATTGCAATTACAAGTTTTCTGATATGTTGTTTAAATGCAAATGACTCATTTAAATATGTGCAAATTTGCATAGTTTCATTTTGTTGACATTTTTTACAAGGGACACAAGACATTTTTCTTTTTATCACTCCATTAATCAGAAAATACTGTCAACATCCATAAAAAAAATGTAATAATCATATTTTTAGAAAAAAAAAAACATTGTATAAAATATGAATGATGTATGTATAAATCCCTCTGTAAAAACCTTCACAATGTAAGGAATAAAACTAATGAAACTGGATTTGTGCAGGAGAAAAAAACTAATTTTTAGAAAATGGTCTTTAAAGATACGTATTGTACAGGCACAAATTGATAAACTGCAATAAAATAAACACCCAAGTGTATTATAAAAATCAGTTTACAAAACTCCAAATAGCCCAAAATCTCAAAATTGACCAATGCGTGATAAAAAAAATGTGGTAAAATTTTAGGGACTAATTCTCTGCATATTACTAGCATGTCGGCTGTTTATTAGCACTTACAAAACACATATTCTTCATGACCATATTCTACATCCCTAATCCTACCCAATACCTAAACTTAACAACTACCTTACAAACAATTAATGAGCAGAAAATTAGAAGTTTATTCAGGAAAAAGTCATAGTTAATGGTTTGTTAATAGCGAGAATTGGACCTTAAAACAAAGTGTGAGCAACAGTGTTTTTGCCTGTAGTGTCTTGCCTGATGTCCGTAATCAATTCTTCCCCATCCAAACTAACAAAAACAAATTGGTGGCAGTCTCTGAGATTATACAGAGAATGAACTGAAAATAAATGCATTACCTCTGGACTCTTTCGGTTTTGATGTATCAGCTTATCTGAATCCTTGGTGGAAAAGTACCTTGTGCATCCTCGACTTAGATACTGGATTAAACAGAAAATTTAAACAAGAAATGTTCAGAAACATGTCTTTTGAAAAAACACCTGGCAGACGGTCAAGAATGACTTTATTCAACACACTTTCAACACATTGCATGATCATACTCATAAATGTGTCAACCTGAAATGAAACATGTCAAAATACCTGACATGGTGCTTGATAATGTCTTTGAGACTGTGAAACCACTCACTGGCTATTCTACAGAAGTGAAAGTGTAGTGTAAGTGTATGTGTCAGACTGATGTGGGGTCTGTGAGATGCAGAGTTCACAAACCCTGAAGCAGTCTGGAGAGCTGAGGTGGAACTTCTCCTTGATATCTTCAGGAGCTCCAGCACACAGCCTGTAGAAGATGTGATAGTTCCTCTCCTCCTGACCCTGCGTGCAGATACGGGACTTCTCCAGCAGGTAATGGGACACAAAACCACCTACTACTGCATTCTGGAAAAGTTCAAAAAATGTTCAAATAAACATGTAACTAGTTAATGTACAAATTCACACATTAGCACCACTACTCATAACATTAATTACAACAACAGCAATAGCTATAGAGTTGCACTCTGTGTATAACATATCTACAAACTCAGGGTAACACTTTAGTTCAGGGACCAATTCTCACTATTAAAGGGCATCTATCATGCCCCTTTTTACAAGATGTAATATGTATGTAATAATAATAATAATCCCCCGGTTTCACAGACAAGGCTTAAACCTAGTCCCAGACTAAAATTTAAGTCTGAGCTGTTTAAACTGAAAGAAACTTGCACTGATTGACCTTAAAATATATCAGTGCCTTTGTTTTGTCTCAAGATGCACAGTAGCAATGTTTTTTTTTTTTTAAGGCACGTTTATAAAAATTACTTAAATGTCCTAATTGAACTATGGACTAATCCTGGCATAGTCTAAGCCCTGTCTGTGAAACCAGGCCAATATGTAATAATAACAAGTCTCAGGAGTCCCCAGAATGTGTCTGTTAAATTTCAGCTCAAAATACCCCACAGATCATTTATTTTATCATTTTGAAAATGCCTATTTTGAGTGGAAGCGGAAACAAGCTGTTTTAGTACGTCTCTTTAAATGCAAATGAGCTGCTGCTCCCCGCCCCCTTTTCCAGAATAGGGCTGCCTTTACAGTTCATCCCTCAGATAATCTGCTAAAAAAACATGTGATTGGTTTTGATTATCATGTCTATCGTGCTGAAATCATGCATTTTAAAACCATATCAGTTTAAACTTCTGATCTACGGTTTTCTTTCATGTCCTATTGCGCTTAAATGTCAAATACACACACATTTATGTTATAAACATGCAGAAGTTACAAAAACACAGTCGGTTATGTTTGTGAAGGTAAACAGCTGGGAAAGAAATCACATGTTTATAATAGATATGAGTGTTAAGAAGATATTTCTTGCTTGAATGCTGCTTTTAAATGCTCTAGCGTGAAGATAAACATGGCGGATTGTGTGTGGCTCACTAATACAGCAGTGTCCTGTGGGCGGGGCTTGTAAAATGTGACATCACATTTTACAGATTCTGAGAATGGCTTGTTCTGAGACACTAATTATAATTTATGAGGATTAAACAAAGGAGTGGGTGGATTTTTTATCATTATAGGGTGGTTGTGTACACACACTGCCTACACACATTTATCTTCAAACAACATGTAAAAGTGAATTTTGCATAATAGGTGCCCTTTAACTAGTTGCTTATTAGCATGCATATCACTAGCATATTGGCTATTTATTAGTACTTATATGGCACACATTAATGTCTTATTCTGCATGATCATATTTCAGATCCTTTAATCCTACTTAATAAACTAGCTTGCTAACTATTAATAAGCAGTAATTAGGCAAAAGTTGTAGTTAATAGTTAGTTAATAGTGAGATTTCATCCCAAAACTAAAGTGTGACCAAACTCAGAGTTATTTGTGGATGTTTTTGAACTTAAGTAATTTTGAGTGTGTATTGTGTACAACTGTTTGCTGTATATCTCTCTTTTTTCCGCTCTGTCTTTACTCTCTAGCTGTATTGATTACAGGTGGAGAGGCTAATGAGGGATGACATGATTGATCCTGGGAGTGGTTGTTGCTGTATTTATGTCTCTTGAAGCCTGGACTCATGGGATACCTGCTTTCATGGTGTCCTTGACGTAGAGCTGGCATAATGTTAACTATAGTGCTGTACACATGGTGATCGGTACACTAGACAATTGTTGTAGATACTATGTTTAAGGCCGATTCATTTGTGATCTTGGTTGGTGTTTTGTTTATTTTGGCTCCTATTTTCCCAACCGTTGTTGTAGTTGGAGCATGATAGAGAGGTGGGTGCCCTTTTATTTTTTTTATGTGTATGTTTTCTCTTGTGTTTGATAGTTAGGGAGGGAAGGCTTTTGTACAAAACACACCTTTTCATTAAAGTGAATCTCCACAAACTTCCCAAAGCGACTGCTGTTGTTGTTTCGGACAGTTTTGGCATTTCCAAATGCCTCGAGCAGTGGGTTTGCTAGAAACAAACAGAAAATAGTTGTTTCTTTGCCTTATTTTCTATAACTTGCATTAGTTACAGTATAGTGGAGTACAAATTTATATTAGTATAGTAAACTCCTTCAAACGTACCTTCAACTATTCTTTCATCAATGTCTTGACCTGTACCATAAGATGTAGTTAAGTACCTGTGAGAGGAAAGCGTAACCGAATAAAACAAGTAAAGAATAAAGGATTACGCAGACGTGCTTAACCTTATATTATTAACTTTTTATTAATGATGCAGTATATAAAATTGACACCTTTCTATACCTGAGAACAAACTTGGTGTTTTCGGTTTTTCCGGCTCCTGACTCTCCCGACACAATGATGGACTGACTCATCTTCAACACCTTCATGTCACGATAAGTTTTATCCGCTAAATATAACAAATAAAAGCATTAAAAAATACAAATATCTACATGGAATGTTAACATTTATACAAGCTAATAGTATACATTTTTGTACATGACTGAGATGCCTTTATTTCACTGCCTCTGCATTAAATTTAGTATATACATAGGCCCACCCACACATAAACGGCCCATGCCTTTTCTTGCAGCCTTGCTTACCAATTGCATAGACGTGAGGAGGCAGAGTGCCCAGCGATCGGCCCTGGTACTGTTTAATGGTCTCTGCAGAATACAGCTTGGGAATCTCAAAATATGGATTCACAGCAATCAGGATGTTGGCAACAAATGTCTGCAACACAAAGCAACATGAGCAGCAGGAAAGCACCCAATGAATGCATTTTTATTTTTTTGCCAGACAACCATTTTGAGATTTCTTCATGGCAAGTCTTTTATTTTTTTTACTATTTATTTATTTATTTATTTTATTTTTAAAAAATAAATAAATAATGAGGCTTTTTTTCTTCATTATGGTAACAGGACTGTTCTATCATCTTGTTATTTTTTACTTTGAAAATCTTTAAAAGTGAATTTTAATGTAGAAATTAAACATTTCAATCTCTGCATCAAATTGTATTCAAAAATAAATAATTATCCTAAAAACACTTTTGAATGGTAGTGTATTTTTTAATAAATTAATATAATGCAAAAAATAAATAATTAATTAAAAATAGCATTTATTGACCTATTTATGTAAATACACCTTTTTTTTTTTTTACTCATTTAGTAAATTTACTATAAAGCAACTACGTCTTCTGGTGACACTAAAGGCCTGGGTATATTTGAGTATAGGGTTTTAGCTTTTTTTTTTTTTTTTGCATGCTGCTTCATTTTACACACTTTTAAAGTATACTCTATTCATCAAGCATCCAGATGATGTATGTGCAATACATAGTGATTGAGTATTTTATCGTTGAATCACTTGCACATGGACTGCTGTTCACGTACACATCCACGTAAAGAGAAAAATCAGGCAGCACATGGACATCAGCAGACTGTGTGGATTATGAAAATTACTTGACACGCAAACAAGAAAATTATACTGTGGGCTCAAGTACGGTGGCCAAGAGAGCTTAACGCGCTGCAACTTAAGAAAACACATGCAAATAAAAAAACACCAGAAAATTAAGAAAACATCTTCAGTTTGACAGCACATGTGCAGCGAGTATTTGCAGAACGTTTCTGTATTTGGTTGTGTTGCGAGTATTTGCAGAACGTTTCTGTATTTGGTTGTGTTGCGGGTATATTTGCAGCGCGTTTCTGTATTTGGTTGTGTTGCGAGTACTTGCAGCGTGTTTCTGTATTTGGTTGTGTTGCGAGTATTTGCAGCACGGTTTTGTATTTGGTTGTGTTGCGAGTATTTGCAGAACATTTCTGTATTTGGTTGTGTTGCGAGTATTTGCAGCGCGTTTCTGTATTTGGTTGTGTTGCGAGTATTTGCAGCACGTTTTTGTATTTGGTTGTATTGCGAGTATTTGCAGAACGTTTCTGTATTTGGTTGTGTTGCGAGTATTTGCAGAACATTTCTGTATTTGGTTGTGTTGCGAGTATTTGCAGAACATTTCTGTATTTGGTTGTGTTGCGAGTATTTGCAGCGCGTTTCTGTATTTTGTTGTGTTTCAGGTATTTGCAGCACATTTCTGTATTTGGTTGTGTTGCGAGTATTTGCAGCACATTTCTGTATTTGGTTGTGTTGCGAGTATTTGCAGCAGATTTCTGTATTTGGTTGTGTTGCGAGTATTTGCAGTGAATTTCTGTATTTTGTTGTGTTTCAATTATTTGCAGCGCGTTTCTGTATTTGGTTGTGTTGCGAGTATTTGTAGCACATTTCTGTATTTGGTTGTGTTGTAACTAACTGATGATGATGTTTTTTTCTATTTGCATGTGTTTTTTTCATTTGCAGTGCACTGAGCTCTCTCAGCCACCGTACTCAAGACATCTTGCCATTTAAGGTGGATAACATGAAGTGCAGGGGACATACAGAATCTTCATGACAACATTTGCAACAGAGAAAATACTCACATAAATCTTATCTTTACTGTAGCGCACACGAACATTATTTAATAGCGTGGCCTCATTCAAGTACATCAGTGAGCCTGTAACACACACACACACACAAACAGATGAAATCATTAGTCAGTGCTGTCATTTTATCCAACACATAACTGACCTGAAGATCTCAAATACAGTGACACTTACAGTTGTCCTCCACATGTTTGTTGACATCATCTTCAGCAGGGAAGACTTGATTGACAGGAGCTTGAAAATTCTGGAACACAATGACTTTAATGTTAAACGTACAGCATGCTGAAAGCATGACAACTTGTGTTAGTTACATGCTTTATTCATCCTCATGTCTTTCCAAACAAAAACGACTTGTTCATTTTCGAAACTCAAATGAAGATATTTGTAATGAAACAGACTTTTGTCCCTCCGCTGAAAGTGCACTGCTTCAGTTTTAACAGTGAAAGATGCAAGTGGCTAAGTACTAATATTTGACAACTGTTCCAAATCCAATTATTATTATTTATTTTTTTTTTTTAATTTCACTATTTTGAATTAAATATTGCAGGCTATTATCATTATAGGCCCCATAAATATGTATGCGTGTTGATTGATTTTAATATGTAAATAAA
The DNA here is from genome assembly GCA_039654775.1 of Spinibarbus caldwelli. Taxonomy (NCBI): domain Eukaryota; kingdom Metazoa; phylum Chordata; class Actinopteri; order Cypriniformes; family Cyprinidae; genus Spinibarbus; species Spinibarbus caldwelli. The sequence continues at coordinate 4,976,135 of CM077240.1, forward strand.
TCGCTAAATTAAATCTGTTCATCAAATAAAGCCATTGTGTCTTTTCAGAAGACCACTTAATTTATTTGTATAACTTTTACGATCTCTTTATAAACTTTTTGATGCATCAACATTTTGGTTGCATGGCCTGTCAAGGGACAGTAATCTCTCAGGTTTCATTAAAAATATCTTCAATTGTTTTTTTAAAGATGAACAAAAGCCTTACGGGATTGGAACAACATGAGAGTGAGTAACACCTTTCATTATTGGGTGAACTGCCCCCTTAATATGTGCGATTAGAGATTAGATTGCTCAAAAGCAATATTGATGCTTTCCATAGCAAACACATCAAATGCAACAGTGAAGGGTCCTGCTTTATGTATTCCACCTCCATGCTTATGTTCTAATATCAGACAGTAGTGTATAGTCCACACACACACACATTTGTAGCGTGTGAACAGACTGCCCATTGTGCTTTCACATCCCGGCGACATCACAGTGCACATAAATCACATGGGCTAGATGTAATGCTGCACACAACACTCTGTCTTGTAGTTGTCACATGTGAAAACACACACACATACACAAACACAAAAACACACAGAGTTATTGCTACTGTAATCTTTGTCAAGGTCCAGAGAGGGCCAGACTCCATATGGGCAACAGGATGTGTTTGCAGTGGCTCTGAAAACAGAAGCATTCATCCGAAGAGTTTAAATCATTCTGCAAAGAATCTGTGAAGTGCAAACATGTTTTTGACAGAAACAGAACAGGAGAGGAAATCTGAGTACCTTCATTATGAGATAGCATTAGCAGTTCCTCGCTTTTAAGGCAAAAGCATTTTAATAAAAGCTATTAAATCATCCAAACTTTAACATGGGAATGTAGTTTTTAATTAAGATTTTCACTGGTGTTCCTTAACAACCAGTAAGTGAGCGAGCACTTTTATTTCCAGCGTGAGGTATAGGTCACATTTGTCTTCCTGCGTTTTGTACAGAATTCTGTCTCCCGTTCACCCTTCCCTGTTATTTTTAACGGTGACCGTCTTGAAAGTTGTGTGTACTTAAGGTTTGTGAAACATAAATCAAACTTTTAATCATTACTGACTGTTCATATGACAACATGTATGTTGATATATAAATAAAACATTAAAACTACATTCAGATGAACAATGAGCCAGTAATGATTAAAGTTTTTTGATACAAAATTTCATAAAGCTCCAAGATGTGCATTTCAACACTTCAAGATGGACAAGGCTATAAGCAATGATAACTTTCAGCTCAGAAGTCAGTCATATAATGATTCATTAACCACTCTGTTGGATTCAGGGAGTTCATTTAATGAAGGATTCATTAGAATATTCAAATAGGTGATGTACTCTCTGATAGATCAGTTAAGGTGATGATTGGAAACTCGTCCTCTCCTTCTGCACCGCTTATCTGTGGGGTACCTCAGGGGTCCCTCTTGGGGCCTATGTTATTTTGTTTGTATATGTTCCCTATGGGTTCGATTATGAGGAAATATAATATTTCATACCATTGTTATGCTGACGATACTCAGATCTACATTCCTCTTAGCTCTGATCACTCTTATTCTGACCTTTTAAATTGCTTTGAAGATATTAAATGTTGGACTAGTAGAAACTTTCTTAAATTAAATGAGAGCAAAACTGAGATTGTTGTCTTTGGACCCCTGGTGCTGTCTCTGATATTACTATTAATCTAGATTCTTCGTCAGCAAACATTCATCCTTTTGCTAAAAACTTAGGTGTGATTTTTGACACAGATCTCAATTTTGAAAAACAGATAAGTGCTGTAGTGAAGAGCAGCTTCTTTCAACTAAGGCAAATAGCCTAATTAAAATCTATGCTCTCTTTTAAGAATTTGGAGATAGTTACTCATGCCTTCATCACTTCCAGACTTGATTATTGCAATGCGCTTTATATGGGTCTCATATATCCTCAATCTCATATATTCATAGCTAAATCATTTGCAATTGGTCCAGAATGCAGCCGCGAGGCTGCTGACTGGTACTAAGAGGAGAGAAAGCATTTCTCCAGTCTTAGCTTCTCTTCATTGGTTACCGGTGCAGCATAGGATCCATTTTAAGGTTTTATTATTTGTGTATAAAGCGTTGAATGGTCTAGCCCCATCATACCTGTCCGAACTTCTCAGTTATCAGCAATCCTCACGCTCTCTTAGATCCTCTGATAAACTTTTCTTGCTTATACCTCGCTCTCGCTTGAAATTTAAGGGGGATCGGGCTTTTTCTGTAGCCGGTCCTAGACTATGGAACAGCATACCTCTGGACATTAGATCTGCGCCTTCCCTTCCTGTTTTTAAATCACACCTGAAGACTTATCTGTACTCTTTGGCTTTTGGATAAAATCTATGTTTGTGTATTTTAATGTGTTTTTGTATTGATTGTGTTTTTTGTGTATTTTCTTTTTATTCTCTTAATCTCTATATTTACTTTATTAGCAAATGTACAGCACTTTGGTATACACTAGCTGTTTTTAAATGTGCTATAGAAATAAAATGACATTGACCTTGACCTAAGTTACCAATTGATTCATTATAATAACTGGTTCATAATCAAGCACAATCATGTGTTTGTGAGAAAGACATATTTTCTTGCCATCATTTTGAGGTACGGTGTCTTTATTTTCTCACCACAATTCATTTAGAATTGTTTACTTTCTTTACAAATTCATATTGCCAAATTGAGATAAAATGGGATTTATGCCATGGAGCGGTAGATTTACAAAGTTGTGCATGAAAAACTGTTTTCAGTGTTTCTTAACTTGGGTAAAAATTGTCAGTCAGGTCTGTTCACACAGAAGGGAAAATAGTAAGATGCACCTAACCGTATAATTCTGCAAAGTTACAACTGCAAAACAATAAGCTGAAACTTATAAACTTGAAAATGAGGTGAAACCAATTGCCATAGTTTGTCATACCTTCATAACTCACTGTGCAATTTTTTCCACTGAAATCTGAAACAATACCAGGGGAGAACAACTGCTCTACATTAAAACTAAGAAATGTAGATTTTTATATAACTGCCATCCACTGTTTCATGAATATCTCTCAATAAACCCTATTCTACTGTTTTAAACCCTCTGATGTCAGAATAATGCTTTTATAGCTTGTAAGGCTAACAAAAAACACACAAATATACAGGTCTACACTCTTAAAAATAAAGGTGCTTAAAAGAAAGCCATAGAAAAACTAATGTTTGGCTCCACAAAGAACCATTCAGTCAAAGGTTCTTTAAAGAACCATCTCTTTCTTAGCTTTTTATAATCTGAAGAACCTTCTTTCACCACAAAGAACCTTTTGTGAAACAGAAAGGTTCTTCAGATGTTAAAGGTTCTTTATGGAACCATTTAGACAAAAAAGGTTCTTCTATGGCATCGTGAAGCACCTTTATTTTTAAGAGTGTAAATGATCAGCTAACACATTTCAAGAGCATGGTCCTCTTGCAGATAAATAACACGAGTTCTTGCATTAATGTAGTAATGGGGCAACAGAATTATATAGGTACCATAAAAGGGATTGTTCACCAAAAAATTAATAATCGAGTCTTCATTTACTCATGTTGCTCCAAACCTCTATGACTTTCTTTTTTCTGTGGAACATAAAAGAAGGTATTTCAAGAAATGAATCAGTGTTATTGTTGTTTTTTTTTTTATTTATACATTCAATGGAAGTTACAAAAAGGTACCAGCTTTCAGAAATATTAAAAATATCCTTGTTTGTGATCAGAAGAAGAAAATCATACATGTTTGAGATGAAAGAACGTAGAGTAAATGAAGACAGTTTTTCCCCCATATTTGGGTGAACCTTCCCCTTTAAACCAGATGTGTTATTACACTAGCTATAAACATGAAGACAGTTTAACCAACTTTAATCTGCTCAGCAAGATTCTCTTTAAATTGTTGATCTGCCATAACAGTACCTGACCTTAAAAGAAAACTGAGCATAGAAGAGCATTTATATAGTGCACTTGTACATTACATTGTGAATGGCATTCTGACACATATTAAATGCAAAAATCTTATGATAACAGCTTGTGTAACTGGAAGCATGCGTGTTTGTGTACTTGTGTGTGGTATATTTCGGCCTTAAATGTGACACTGTGTATTTTTGCAGACGCTCCTCACCTTCCCTTTCTGGTTGAGAGGTTCGATAGTCAGACTATCGGCACTGATGTCGATGATTCTACCCAGCTGGAACCCATCCGCAGGGTGGGGCGCCCACACCGGCTTTCCATCATCCATTTCACCGCTGAGGAAAAAACACAGGAGAATGAATGAGATGCCAGAGGATGACTGGGGTCTACAATACTGACACATCACTGAAAATGTTAGCTTGAAGCATTGATGGAGATGTGTTCATATGTTTGATATATTTTTTATTGCCTAATTTAGAAATATCAAAATGTTTAATGAGAATATATCCGGAAAAATAGTATATATGCACTTACACATTGAAATTTACATTTTTTGTGGTGAAATTGTAACAATTTTTTGTTGCAAATATAACAATTTCATTCAAAAATTATGTAGTGTTTGTAGTATCATACAACTGATTGTGCCTCATCAAAAATAAAATAAAATAAAAAATTAGAGCTTTCGGTAACTGATGGAAAATCTGAAAGTTATCATTGATTGATATTAATTAATAACATTAATTGCAATTTAAATTGCATGTCACTCTTTTCTGGTTTCTGATGGTACTTGTTTTCAATTTCATATTTAAATATTATGTGCAATATATAAATGTTAGTTCATTTCTCTAACAGATTGGATAAAATTGGCCTTTCAAAGAAATTTTTATTGTGTTACTGTGAGATTAAAAACATCAGCAGACAAATGTCTGCTGATGATTTTAATCTCACAGTAACACAATAAAACTGAAAGTGTGGTAATTATCCAAACAAAGCCTAACCCCTTTACTCTAAAATTCATATGGTGAATACAACGGCAAAATGTTGCAAAATGTAACATCACTAAATTCAAATCTCAAAGGGGTGTTTCTCAGCTGATTTATTTCATATGGTGTAGAATGAAAATTATCATTAGTATGGCCACAAATTTCACAACAATCAGATTTAGATTCATAACAAGGTCCACTGTGTAACTGTAAATAAACATTTGATGAAATTCAATAACTTGGCAGCTAGACATACTGGGATGGGCTTCATTAGAAAGACTAATGGCTACTGAGAGAAAGATAAATGGAGCAAAACATAGAGAGTTGCTTTATCCAGATCAAATAACTCAGACTCCAGAATGAACACAAATCTGTCCGCAGGACATCATGCCAAAGTACAGTCAAAACAACAATGGACTGACTGTGGTGCAAGTCTCCACATCTGAATGCAACACATTTTAAAAACACCTTGTCACCCTATGCATTTTTGCATCAATTTTGCATTGGACTGATGCACCATGCATGTTTGTTTTTTTTTGTTTTGTTTTGTTTTTGAGTCAGGTCAAAAGTTTCTACATTTAAAATGCTTCCCCTCCATTTGATCACTCACTGTCTGAATATCTCCACTGTCCAGCTGTTCGAATACAAGAACTTTTTCTGTATGATCAGCATCTCGGGTGTTTACTCATTTTACAACATCAACTCTGGTAACACTAGCTTCATTATCATTTAGGAAGGGACAGGGAATCTTTCTGACATTCTCAGCACTGGTTATGTTGTACCTAAACATGATATTATGCTGTGTGCACCGGAGCTGCTCTAATTGAACGAGGCATTTACATAGTGCTTTACTATGCACATTTGTATACTCAAAGCAGTAACACTTTAGTGTAGAGACCAATTGTCACAATTAACTAGTTGCTTTTGCTAGCATGCAAGCACATATTAAAGGGTTAGATCACCCAAAAATGAAAATTAGCCTGTGTTTTACTCACCCTCAAAGGATCCTAGGTGTATGTGACTTTCTTCTTTCAGATGAATCCAATCGGAGTTATATTAAAAATTGTAACAATTTTTTTTTTATATAACTCTGATTGGATTCGTCTGAAAGAAGAAAGTCATATACACCTAGGGTGCTTTGAGGGTGAGTAAAACACAGGCTATTTTTCATTTTTGGGTGAACTAACCCTTTAATGCCTTATTCTGCATGACCATATTTTTTAGATTCCTTAATCTGACCCCATACAAACTTAACTACCTTACTAACTATTAATAAGCAGCAAATTAGGAGTTTATTGAGGCAAAAGCCACAGTTAATAGTTAGTTAATAGTGAGAACTGGTCCCCAAACTAAAGTGTGACCAAAACAGCAATTTCTTGGTTTGAATTTTGGCTACCAAATATGATTAATGTTTAATTCACGTACAACGTAAGCCTTATGAAGCAATTTATTCTTATTTAACTTCTCATTTGAAGCACTACTGACAATTTTGACAAAAACCATATAATCCATGTAAATCATGACAGACTTGTAAATATTTAAGCAAATTTTTTTTGTTTTTTTTTTTCAAATTTTATGAGTATGCAATAGCACAACACTGAGCAACTCATTACAACACATGAGAAATAAAAGGTATCTTTTCCATGTTAATCAGTTTTTGTCAGAGGATTCAGTGACAGAGGATTCTATTTTTGAAAATATTTCCATTTCCATGACGTTGTGTAAGGAAAAACAACATACCAACAGGTACGTATTATGTTCTGTATCTTACTTATTGGATAGGCTATCACTTTGCATGTTTTTAATAGCTCAATGGAAGCAACCATATATAATTTACCTGAGAGAGCTTGAAAATAATGGTTGAACGTTGAATCTGTGAACAAACAAGTGTATTAATCTTGATTAACTTGATTATGTACTCACGATAATGCTAGCAGAGTAAGCCCGCCCCTGCCACCTTCTAATTGGCTGTGATTTGTGATTGATTTTTGTCACTTTAGACAATTAGCTTGTTGCTGGAATCTCATCACATTGTAACTGCTTTGAAATAGTGCTGTCAATTGATTTAAAAAAATGTACTAATTAATGGCACATTTATTTTCTGAAATTAATCACGGTTAATCGCAATTAATTCTGCCTAACATTTTTCAAAAGTTTTTGAATATACTTTTACATTGCACTAATTTCACATTCAATCTTCAAATTAACGTAGAAACAACATAAAGACAGTATATTTTTTAATATTTGTTTAATGGCATTCTTTTTTTTTTTTTTTTTTTTTATGACTGATGGCATGTATCACTGATACCAATACTACTGATGTCTCAAGGAAATAGTTTTTTCCCCCTAACATTTAACCATTGGCATTCAATATTACAGTATAACTGAAAGCTAGCAATTTTAATATTTAGCCTACTAGACTTTAAAAAAATAACAACTTCTAATTTAAGTGAACTTAAAACAATCTTCACACAAACCCATTATAATCAATGTCATATTTACATTTGCCCTTCAGCAAGTAGGAAATATTCAGAAACTGAATAAAGTTAACAAAAACTAAATTCTAAATTAAATATATATGAATCCTTAAAGCTACAAAAGTTATTGATTTCCTCTTTTTTCTTGTGTTCTTTGATTAACAGACATCACAGCAGCTGGTTATTAGGTTATTTGGCTGCTATTACTTTAAGAGCTGCCACTGCTGAATGTGACGCGCATCTGACACGCATGCTCGTAGTTTCATTCGCGCTTTAAAATAAAATGATACAGGCTACACAACACACGCCACCGCATTTGTCCATGCAATTGAAGAGTATGTGCTACAAAGCACAGTATAACAGCTGACAGGATAGGAAAATTCATTCATTCATATGGCCTGACAACATCTCATCTGACTGCAGTTGTTGTTCTACTGAAGCTCCTCGTCACCTGTACTGTTTCCACACTCGTTTGTGAAGTGCGCCTCTGAAAAGACTCCCATTTGATGCGGTCGTAAATATATTCTGCGTTTAAATGCAATTCTTGTCAAGGAAAAAAAAAGACATTTTTTATGCTGTTAAACTGGAAAAATTAATAGCCCGCGCTAAAACTCTAATTTTGACAGCACTACTTTGGACACGTTGTAACAACAAACACCAAAACTAACAAACATGGACTAAAAGCAACAAAACTTTAAATTTCGATTTTTAATTTATGATCCGTCAGTTCAAGCTAACTGATCTACTCCGGATCTGTTTTCTGGTCTGAAGTCATAATGTGTCATAAAACTCAGCTGCCTTGCTTACTACAGCTTGACAAGTAAAAGAAATCATTGCAGTTACTGGATTTGAGCAATGTCAGTGTGGCAGAGCTGGGTCAGATTTATATAGGTTAGGCGTGTCCTTCCTGACAAGACAATAACTACCCATGTTTTCAGAGTTAAAATTCTTCAGCCAAGTATGATGATTACAGATACTAGAAGGTCACCCTGGACAGGTAGGTCACATTCCCAGAGTATCAGAGTATTCTAACAGTGCCTCGGACATGGGTCGTGTTCGGTATTAGCGGCCTCGGGTCTCAGGTAATTAAAATAAATTAGCTTTTTTTTTTTTTTTTTTTTTCAAATGGACCCGATAAGACCCAAATTCTTTTACACTATCAAACGGAACACATTTGAGAAACGCACATAGAAAAGGAACATAGCCTACGTTTGTAACCTTGAAATCCATATGAGGTCAGAAAAATACACTCGCTTCATTATGCTGCGTATTCATGCAGGGCTTTTCTTTTTTGTGTGCAGAAGCTCTTAACCAGAGATGAGATAAATAACGTGGTTAAATCCATTATTTATTAGGCTATCGATTTGCTTCTTATCAAGCTATTACATTTATTTTTCAAATCCGGTCATAACTGAAAGCCGAACTCAGAAATAGCATGTAGCCTATCCATCAGAGAGGCAAAAATATAAAGATAATAAATAAGTAAGTAAATAAATAAATGAAAGTAATGGAGCAGCGGCCAAATCAGTCAGCAGGACAGCGGGATTTTTATCCTGACTGACTGAGGGGCTGCAGGCTGTGCACACGTCGATGCTGTTTACGTTCGGGTCTAGTCGGGTTCGAAAATAAATGCTGTCGGGTCGGACTCAGGTCTAATTTCATCGGGTCTGTCTCGGGTCGGGTCTTTATGCACGTCGGGTTCGGGTAAGAAGTGATCCAGGTCAATTTGGGTCGGGTACGGATTTTAGGACCCGAGAAGACCTCTAGAGCAGACACCTGATGCTTATTGTGCATTCTGTGTAAGTCCACCATCACTTCTCTTGAAACCAGTCTGGCAGTGCAAACAGCCTCAGGGTCCGGGAATGGAACATCAGAGCAAGATCACTACAAAGTCACCCGGCACCTGGACCTGTGGACTCACTACCAAAACACACTGTATCACCACCCTCATCCACTTTCAGAGCCACCTGAAGACTTTAATAGCATCCACTCTCTCTGTTATTTCAATTAAAAAAAAGTCACAGACGCTCTTTGAAATGTTGCCACTACAACTCTTTTCTTCAAGCTCAAGACTAGAAAAGACAAAAAATAAGGCCAAAGTTCGCAAAGTAACTTATTGTCAATGTTGTAAAATTTATTGAGTACAACTGGATCTGTGCAAACTGAACCCATCATTTCTTCCTGGTCTCGTGTTGCTGTATAATCATTTCCATTTATGGGTCAATGACATATAAAAATGCACATGATAAAGATAAGGGAATCTAGCCTAGTTTAACACGCGTGTGCCAATTTCTTAAGAATGTGCTCTGTGCGCTCATGGTCATTTCAAATAATAACAAAAAAATAATAATAAATATATCCGAGTATACCACTTTACCAGTATACCAGTTTTTACTTTAGTATTTTGACACAGTATCATATTTTTGTTGTGTGATTGTCATTTGTATTAGTTTGTTTTAAATGTCTATATGATTTGCATTATTTTTTTATTTATTAGCTTTAGTTTTTTAATACTTCAAGTTAAACTAAATGAAAATACATTAAATAAATAAAATACATTTAAGGTATACACACAACCATGTGGTGCACAACTTTGATTTTATTTCTAATTTAATTATTTTAATGAGGATTTCTTAAAGCATATGAAAACAGCTGTCATGTCACTGCATAAATTGTATTTTAAAAGTATTTTTTGATATTAGAGTTATTCACAAAACAAACTAAAAAAGAAGAACATTATGTCAATGATTCTTATAAGAATAAACAACTAACTAGACAAATGCGCATGAAACGCTCTTCAATGTACTTGCGCTTCCACACACGTGGGTCAATGACATTACACGTGTGGGTTTACTCTATTCATTTTCATTCACAAACTTGTTCACAACTTTGAAAAGCCTATACCAAATGCCAGAAATTACACAATTATAACCTGAAATACGTTAAAAAAATCTTTAAATAAGAACAATATTTGTTTCATTCTGTTGCTACAAAATGAAAGTCCTAATCAAACTGACCCAGATAGATGACTGTAACAGATTTTGTTTCCTATAAAACAATAAAAACAACTTAGCATATCTTAAAATTGATAGCACGTCTCCACCATGAACTGTGAGGTACAGAAACTCATCAAAATGTACACTGTGGACAGAAAAAAATAAATTGACATTGTCTGACTTGAGTCTATTTTCTATAATTTACACATTGTAATAATCTATGCTATTTTGTCAACAATGTCAGTGGATCGACTCAAAACATCTATGACTCAGACTGCGTCGTAATATGTGTACATCCAAACTACACAGTACACACAAAGCTGCACACCAGATCTGTGAAATGTCTGAATAAGCAGTTTTCAGATGAACCAATCTGACTGCCTTCTGCTAATAGTGACGGAGAATCAGTGGTTTTCTTTGTCAAGTCACCTTTTCTGTGCCACCTCCGCAGTATAAATAATATCAATATAATAAATATGATAAATGCTGATTTTGTGTGTGTGTGTGTGAGAGACACTTGAGCTATATTTAAATGTGTGCATGGCAACAAGCATGAATCCCTCGCTTTGCTGCTAGAACAGCTTCTGTTCTTCTGGGAAGACCTTTCACTAGGATGTTTGAACATAGATGCAGAGCTTTGCTCCATTCAGGTGACGGCTTTGGTTTGCACTCTGCGTTACAATTCATCTCAAAGCTGTTTTTGAGTTCAAGTCTGGGGTTTATGTAGAACAAGTTCTTCCAGTAACTCCGTAAATAAACTCAGTAAACCACTGCAGTACAGACCCTGCTTTGTGCACACTGTATAGATGGAATAGAAACATATTGTAATTTTATATATTTTAATTTTGATGATTTACAGCTCATGAAAGTCAAAAATCCAGTATCTCAAAATATTAGAATATTTACATTTGCGTTTCATTAAATGACCATCCCTACAGTATAAATTTTGGGTATCTCTTGTTCTTTGAAACCACAATAATGGGGAAGACAGCTGACTTGACAATCATTGACACCCTACACAAAGAGGGTAAGTCACAGAAGGTCATTACTGAAAGGTGTGGCTGTTCACAGAGTGCTGTATCAAAACATAATAAATGTAAAGTTGACTGGAAGGAAGAAATTGGGTAGGAAAAAGTGCACAAGCAACAGGGATGACCGCAAGCTTGAGAATACTGTCAAGCAAAGCCAATTCAGACACTTGGGAGAGCTTCACAAGGAGCGGATTGAAGCTGGAGTCAGTGCATCAAGAGTCACCACGCTCAGACGTCTTCAGGAAAAGGGCTACCAAGCCACTTCTGTAACAGGAAAAAAACGTCTGAAGCATCTTACCTGGGCTAAGGAGAAAAATAACTGGATTGTTGTTCAGTGGTCCAAAGTCCTCTTTTCAGATAAAAGTAAATTTTGCATTTCATATGGAAATCAAGGTCTGGAGTCTGGAGGAAGACTAGAGAGGCACAGAATCCAAGCTGCTTTAAGTCCAGTGTGAAGTTTCCGAAGTCAGTGATGATTTGGGGTGCCGTGACGTCTGCTGGTGTTGGTCCATTGTGTTTTATCATGTCCAAAGTCAATGCAGCCGTCTACCAGGGGCCGGTTGCACCAGCTAGACGTAAAAAAGCTGGGTGTAAGCCCTATGCTGTGCTTTGCAACGTCCAGCTTTACGATAAATATTTACACCTGTTGCACCAACTAAAACTACGATCAGACGCAACTACACCCAGCGTAGACAACGTGCATCCACGCCAACACATTCTCCCGCAGTTATAGATCCCTAGCTGAAACGACGTTCACGCCGCAATGGCTACATTTACATTTAGTCATTTAGCAGAAGCTTTTATCCAAAGCGACTTACAAATGAGGACAATAGAAGCAATCAAAACCAACAAAAGACATGCAAGTGCTATGACAAGTCTCGGTTAGCCTAACACAGTACACGTAGCAAGTTTTTTTTTTTTGTTTCTGTTTTTTTTGTTTTTGTAAAGAAAACGAGTAGATAGAATATAGAAAAAAGAAACCTAGTGTTTTTTTTTGTTTGTTTGTTTTTTAAGAAACAAGTAGATAGAATAGAAAAAACAAAGCTAGTGTTAGTTTTTGAACTGCAACTACTAATATAGAACTGAATTGCTCAAGACATCATAACAAGTGAAGCCACCACGCCATAAATCCATGATTTCATTGAGTAAACATTTTCTAACAAGTCCGCGTTTTTATATCTCAAGTTTCCCTGCATATTCCCATGACAGATTTCATCAAAATTAAAAATGAAGGCAACAGGTTAAGTAAAATATAATAAATGTAATACAATGCTTCTCTCTAGAGTTATTTTTTATAGCTGACTATCAAGTTTATGTAGGCTACAATCAATGTCTTTCCTGAGGTAAATATGACTTTACGTGACATTGTGTGTTTTACAAGCATCTCTCTGTGGTTGAAAAAAACACATTTATAGTTTGTATTTTGTGATAAAACTGACAGGATTTGAAAGCTGATAATTTATTTCTGATTAAAAGTAACAAAGCACAAAACATATTGCGATTATTGGATGGCAGGCACGCTACAAATAATGAATGGAATAAAAGACGTGAAATATTTCCAAGCATTTACACTGTCCTTCCAAGCAAGATGTCGAATGGTTCAGTTTCTTTTAATAATCCCAGTTCATATGTAATATTTTACAGCATAATTACATGCTGTACAGAAATATATTTTGTATTCAATTACTGTTGAAAGTGTGGTATAGTATACACCGAGCTTTGCGATTGATATTGCTTATCCTGCCCAAAAAGACCATAAACATTAGGATACAGTTCACGTCCGCAGTAATAATTAACTAACAAACATGAATCCTGAAAACAAATAATGTCCGAGCAAATCATTACTTTTCCCTTTACACCTACCTCTGACTAGGCTTAAGATTTAGTCTCAGACGTAGCACTATGGCGAGATTGTGCAAAGGGGTATAAATTCTACGCACGACTTAAAGCGCATTTTACTTCCAGCCTAGTCTTACAACCGCGTGTACGTCCAGCTGGTGCAACCAGCCCCCGGAGATTTTGGAGCACTTTATGCTTCCTTCTGCTGACAAGCTTTATGGAGATGCTGATTTCCTTTTCCAGCAGGACTTTAGCACCTGCCCACAGTGTCAAAACCACTTCCAAGTGGTTTGCTGACCATGATATTACTGTGCTTGATTGGCCAGCCAACATGCCTGACCTGAACCCCATATGGAATCTATGGGATATTTTCAAGAGAAAGATGAGAAACAGTGGATCCAACAATATAGACGAGCTGAAGGCTTAATAGCACCTCAGCAGAGCCACAGGCTGATCGCTTCCATGCCACACCTCACTGATGCTGGAGTTGAACATACTTTAAAGAACTTGAACTTTTCTGTTTTGCAAATCCTTTTTTTGATTGATCTTAGGAAATATTCTAATATTTTGAGATATTGGATTTTTGACTTTCATGACCTGTAAGCTCTAATCATCAAAAAACTTTTGAAATGTTTTACTTCACATGTAATGAATCTAGAATATGTGAAAGTTTCACTTTTTGAAATAAGTTACAAAAATAAAAATGTAGGTTCAGTAATTTCACTTTAATGGCAATGAATAGGTTCTTTTCATTGCCATTAAAGTGAAATAACTAAGAAAAATAATAATTTTAGAAGAAAATTTCAAACAGCACTTAGGCTTTTGCATCTGAACTCTTCATATATTTACACATTTTAAATTGTCACAGTTTGCTGTCTCATAAATTACTGGAATAACAAACATACGTTGTTCATCAAAACATACTTTGCTTCCTGAAAATAGAAGCAGGGACTGTCAAAATCATAACTGGTACACTTTTAAGAATGTTGTAACTAGGGTTGGGTACCAAACTCGGTACTTTTAAGGGTACCGACCGAATTGCGTCGGTATTAACGAGTATCAATTTACATTAAATCAATCGGTACCACATTTCGGTACCTGAGAACGCATCTGATCGCGTATGTTACATACACACAGAGAGAGAGAGAGGGCAAACCGAAATGTTCTGAAGTGTGGTTACATTTCTAGGGCCATATGGTTTCCGCAAAAACACGGGCGAGATCGCGGAATTCATTCATAAAAACGGAATTTACTCTATAGAATGCCACAGAATTCGTCTTTTTTTTAGATTAATAAATCGAAAGTAGGTCTGTCACTTAATTAGAATCGCGATCTAGACTAGTGTCTGTGAATATTAAAACGCAAAAGACGGTTTAAATATGAATCCTGCATGTTCCGCTTGCCTCAAGAATGGCGGAGACGCGATTTTGTTTACATCACACAAGCAGTGCAAAAGCACCTGTTTGGCAATATTTTGGATTTTGAAAAGCCTGTTGACTTTTGCCGTTTATCTAAGGTGATTTTGGAAGGTTTTTTTTTTTTTTTTTTTTTACATTTGTTTCTTTTATATTTAGTTCCACAGTGTTTGCCGCTTTTTACTTTATTTAAACTTTGTGTATTTTATTTATTTTACATCAACATGCCATGCCTCCAAGCTTTCTTATTCGTTTTGCTGATAAATGTTCTGTATTTATTTGGTTCCACAGTGTTTGCTGATTTTCAGTTTTGTATACCTACTTAGGGATGTCAATTTTCGATCATTTCCATGATCGATCGTCGTTTAAATTAACGATCAATTAATCGATTAATAGTTAACCTTTATACTGCGAAATGCTGTTGCAGTGGCATGTATTCACCGGCATGACAGGATGTGCAAATGCTACTCAAAATGCAGGCTTTCTCACCCGAATGACAGTGGTTTTAGTCTAAATAAAAGGCTAGTAGCAGGACTGTGAAATGAATAGATGCGATTATGATCATTTGATAAAATGAAGAGAGCGCAGTGGATCATTTTACTTGGCTGTTTCAGATCCCATAACAGAGACCGCTGAACGTGCCTCTTTAAATGGTTTCATTGTATGCGTTGTTGTATTTTAAAACACAATCGCAATGTTTGCAATTGACATTATTGGCATTTAAATAAAATGATCCCAAACGTAACTGCGGCTCGTTGGGCTGCGCCACACGGTCAGCATGAAAAATTTTAATGCGAGTATGACACAAGTGAGGTACAAAGCTTTGTTTATAAGAGAAATAATGGGTTAGCAGGCAAATGTTACATCGTGACCTGTACATTTAAAGCCATATGCGGCTTTATGTTATGTTCTGCCGGTTGGTCACGAATTTCCAGGAATTTTATAATATTTATTGTTTCTTTTTCCAAATCCTCGCTGTCTCACCCTCTAATTTCACAGGTTTATTTTATTGTCATTCACTTTTAATCAGTTTTCACAACTGTGGTAAACATGCGGGTGAAATGAAAGATTTTGTGGCCATGAATTAAGAATTCGTTCCCTTATTTTAGATAAATCATGGGTTTTCTAGGGAACAAATTAATGAAACAGACAGAGCCCACAAATTATTAAGTCTAAGGTAGAAACGACTGAAACAATTATATCTAGGGAAATTATAATTAAACATGACTTAGTTAGCCTACTACATTTCAATATAAAATAAATGTATATTGTTTCTTGTTTTAATGTACTTTTAAAGTTTAGATCAAATTAAAAGCGTAATTTGTACGTTAGTGTATAATTTGTAGCATGGTGTATTTTTATTCATTTTGTTAAAAGTTCAATGAGTTTGAAGTTGTATTGTTGTTGTTGTTTGCTGCTAATTTGAAAGTGAAAGTAAAATGCACACGGCGGTTTTACAAGCTATTTAAAAGTGAAGGAAAGCGAGGAAAAGAGGGAAAACTCTAACAAACTAACCTGTTTGGTCTTATTTTTAACTGAATTAAATGTTTTTGTTATTACACAGAGAGTAAAGTACCGAAAAAAGGTACCGAATTTGAAGTACCGATACCGGTACCGTACCGGTTGAAATGTGAACGGTACCCAACCCTAGTTGTAACAGGGCAGAATTTTTATATAGGCCTACATAATATTGTACATTACATTTACATTTAGTCATTTAGCACAGCGGTTCTCAATTCCAGTCCTCGCGTACCCCTGCTCTGCATATTTTGCATGTCTCTTTGTTAACCCACCTGATTCAGATCATCAGCTCGTTAGAAGTGAGCTCCGTGCATGAACTGTGTTCCGATTGACATGGTCCCTACTCCCTGAGCAGGGGAAATCCGTTGAAGTTTACTTCACTTCGGAACATTCATTCACGGATTTGCGCTGCGCCACAGCCTGCAGCGTCTTCACACACAGATGAAATTTACTAGAGAAGTGAAGTGTGACATAATATACCTCTGTAAATAAATACAATTTAAATTCACGTCTCCCACATTTCAATACCCTTTGAATGGAACATATACATTCGCTTCGAACTGGAATCATGTCAGAATATCCTGTGATGTCCACTTCGCAGGGCACTTACAGTCGAATAGAACAAACTATTAGTCTGAAGTGATAAGAGAAACATACAAAATGTGCAGAGCGGGGGTACGCGAGGACTGGAATTGAGAACCGCTAATTTAGCAGACGCTTTTATCCAAAGCGACTTACAAATGAGGACAATAGAAGCAATCAAAAACAACAAAAGAGCAACAATATGTAAGCGCTATGACAAGTATCGGTCTGCAGTTAGCAGAAGTTATTGTAACTTCACAAATTTTCAAAATGTCAATCAAAAGTATCTTATGCTGTATAATTATGCTGTGTTGTAATGACAGTAATTCCAGTAAATTGCTGTAAAATTATCGGTAAATACAAAATACAGTATTTACCTTTAAATGTGCTGTTCACACAGGCAAGGAAGTTGATGACTTCAAACCAAATTATACAGTGTGGAGAAAAAGCATCACCTGTGTCAGAATGTAATCTTGTTCTGCATTCAAACAGAACACATTACCGGTAATTTACTGGTAATATTACAACTTGAAATTGATTTATTTTGTCCCTGTCTGCTGCCAAGGGACACCACTAGAGGAAGTTCTTCATCAGCCAATCAGCATTATGTCATCATGTCATTTTCCCACGGCTTTTAAGTTAAAAGTATAAAAAAAAAAATAAAAAAAATAAAAAACTGCAATTGTTTTTCCCAGGAGCAAAGATTGTAAAATTCTGGGGTTCTTGTGCCAGCCAAGCAACTGCATTTAAGATGAATATGAAGCCTAACTTTCTTCAGGCATCATAAACCTTGTTGATGTGAATCGGTTTGGAACTAGAGGAAGCTGCAAGCGGTCAGGTTAAGTCATTCTATTAGAATGGATAAGGGAGTCACTGATTCAGAAACATGATCTCAGGACTAGAGGAAGAAGTGTAGCCACACGTCTCTCAGACTGTTTGAATAAGTCAGTGCCCTCCACTGTAATGACATTTAAATGATTTAGAGGCCATTCACTGCACATTCTTCTGATTGATTTTAAATATGGTGGTCTATATAAACAAGTGCAAGATCAACATCTTTGGCAGTTTCACTTCACTCTAGTCACCACCCAAAATGCACCAGCAACTAAGCAGCAATGCCCTATCAACAATCCAGACAGCAACACCCTGCCAGTCACTGCAGCAAGAACACTTCCTAGCATATGCCTGTGATTTACTCGCATTACAGAGGGTTGCTCAGCAATCGTTACTCCAGTCTTCAGTGTCACATGCTCCTTCAGAAATCATTCTAAACTGATGATAACATATTTCAAAATTCTTTGTATGGCTTGCCCCAAAAACTACTACTAATAGTACATGCTTTGTAAACTACATGCGAAAGAGATATTTGGTTATCAACCAAAAGTAAAATTTACATATGTAAATGTCAACATATTATGCAGACAAGAAGGAAAATTTGTTTAGGACTTTTTTTAGAATGCTGCTTGAATCAGCAAGATGACTGCAGGAGAACTAGAGATGAGCATTTTAGTTTTAGTCTAACTCAGAACTCAGATGGGAACAGTTTTATGTTTTTTTTGCTTTTTTGACGTATTGTCAAGTATGGTGACCCATACTTGAAATTGGTGCTCTGCATTTAACCCATCCAAGCGCACACACACAGCAGTGAATAGTGAACAAACACACACACACACCGTGAACACACACCCGGAGCAGAGGACAGCCATTGCTCCAGCGCAGGCAGAGAGAGTGCTGAGAGAGATCGAAGGCAGAGAGAGTGCTGTTCATTCACAATCCCCACCTTCAATTCCTGCCGGTGCGAGAATCGAAACGGCAACCTTCAGGTTACAAGCCCAACTCCCTAACCATTAGGCCACGACTTCCTCATTAGGCCACGACTTCCCCATTTGTGTGTTTTAAAGGTTTACAGTATATGCATCTCCATCAGATGGATGTCTTTAGGGGTTTTGTCTGTGTCTTGTATAGACATTATTACAGGCCTGTTACAAAACTCAAAAAGCACAAGACAGTAAAATAAAAAAAACACAAGGCACAATGTTTTGTCATTATATGAAGACTCACAAACTAAACGAAATAACAGTAAAAAACAAAAAACAAAACAAGAAAGTGTTCAATAACCTAATTCAATAATCACAAGATAGAAATGATGTAATCTTATTGGTTTAACTACTTTACATCACCTCAAGGTCAAAAAAGCAACATCAAGCACATCAATGGTTCATCTGCTGGAAAACAATGGTATGCATGACAATGAATTGTTTTACATTATCACATTATATATTTTAAGATTTTTAATCAATACATCAAAAATAGAAGTTGTTTTAGCCAATATTGTCTCCAAAAACTGGCTATTAATGTCAGGATTAAGCAATTTTCCAATTAACATTTTCCATCAGTCACATGTATCCCCTTTATTCTTTCATTTAGAAATTTTAATAATCATTTGTAATTATTATCACGACTAAGCATGAAAACAATATTCTGTGATTGTTTGTGAACACTTGCACTGTGTAACTGTAAATTGCAACTGACCCAGTTGTGTATATGTTGTGGTATTGCTTCATGTTTGTACTGTAAATCATAACTGATTAGATAAATTATTGCCCGGGAATACTGTGGTTCCTGTAAAGAGCATCACAGTGCACTAAACCAGATTTACTGTGTACTAATACTGATTATACATCGGATTATACAAATGAACGGAAGTTAATTTACATTCATGGCACACCACATGAATTATGAATACATCTTAAGTGGAAAAAAGTTCATTTGTTAGGGTTAGTTAATTAGCCAAAAAACTATTACGAATGTCACCAATAAATTCAACCATCTGTTTTTAATTTTTAAATAATAACATCACTCTCTCCTGACCCAAGACGGATATCTAAAATAACTAATAACTCATCTATTCATGATTCAAACATGATCATGATAATCTGACAGTAGTTAAACAAACTGACTCAGATGAAAGATAACACTGCGAAGGGCCAAAACGTGTCTCAAGGCCTGAGATGAAAAGCAAGTGAAGAAACCGCTGCTCTAAACTGACATTTCAACAGCAGATTGAGTTTGAGTTATTTCACTGAAGGCCCACTCTTCCTCACAGCACACAAATCTGGATTGTTGAAAGCGAGCTGGCAGAGACGGAGAGCTCACGGTCACAGCGCATGAGATCATGAGAGGACTCTGTGTCCACCGCACAAAAACACTAGCAATAAAGAAGTCCAGCAAATGTTCAGTACTCATCCCATCAAAGTCAACAAAGACAGTTAAACTACTTCTGACAAAAAGTTTGACAAAACTATAACATTACAATTTACTACATTAAAAATGAGTTGTGGCTGAATGGAATTTCAGTTGCCAGCAGTTGTCCAATAGCTGCATAGTATAAATAAATTATATTTCTCCAACAAACTAGCAATAAATCTTAGAAGATGAGTTGGTAGCGCTTTACTTAAAGCCTTTATGTATAATATATTATAAAGGTTTATTAAAGGCTAGAATTATTCATAATGTGCGTTGTAATACATTAGGCCTATATCTTGTCGTAAAAAACTATAACTAAATTTAAAATGCATAATGTAACAATTAACTGATAAGTGTTATAATGTATAATTATTCATGTGATTGTACAAGGCGTAACTAATGCATTAAAACTACTTTTATAATGCATTATACATAAAGGCTTAAATTAAAGTGTTACCAAATAGTTTTGTGATTTACTTTAAACATAACATGACATGACATATTTCAGTGTTTTTCTTAAGGTAAAGAAAACTCTTTTTTTGCCTATTTTTCAGTAACTCTATTAACCTCTGAACTGAACTTTATGAGTGAGAGAGAGTGAATCTGCATCTCATTCAGCTCGTCTGCTGTTTCGGTTTCATGCAGATATTTTTTTATGTATAGTTTCACAAAAATGAAGTCAGGCCATTCTGTTTTTGCTTCAAATTTTGAAATTATACAATCTAATTTAGATTAAAAACTGCTCATGTTGCATGAATGCAGCATCTTTGTTTGGATCATGAATAAATGCAGTGGTTGCCTCCAATTTTAAATGGAAAGAGCACAGACAAAGCCTTATTTTGTTTATATGAAGAGATTTCCTTTATTTGTGCTATTTATTTGATTTGGGGTTTGTTTTAAAATTTCTATTTAGTTTTGTTATTTACATTTACATTATATTTCCATTTTGTTATTTAGCAGACACTTATCCAAAGCGACTTACAAATGAGGACAATAGAAGCAATCAAAACCAACAAAAGACCAATAATATGCAAGTGCTATATTAGTATATTATTATAGTGTTATATTTCAGTTTCACAAAGAAACGTGCAGCATTTTGTTCAAACAATAATAAAACTTTATAATAAATATATTATAATAATATAATATAATATAATATAACTTACAAATAGGGTTTTGTGACTTTGAATTTACATTATATTATATTAATTTAAAAAACATGAATATGTGTAGCTTTTGCATATTTTCCAGTAACTGCATTAACATCAGAGCAGCATTAGTACTTGATTATCAAACATGCAGTGCAGAGACAGACTGAACACAAAGCACTGTAGGGTGTCACATATATGAAGGCTGGTCCAGGTGCAGTCAGGTGTAACCCGCACAATGACAACAGAACAGGTGGAGCTCATTACACTCAACACAATGCACAACTTTATTAAACTTTCTAGCTGCTTCCATATTAGTTCAATCTGAGCTGAAATATTCAGTGATTTTCACGCCGGCTTAAAGATTGACTATTTACCACAATGCGATCACAGGTCAAACTCTCAGACTAGTGTAAAAGACCTGACCATGGTGTGACAGCACTGGTAAAAAAGTTAATCAGTGGCAGAGGTTTCTACATCGCAAGATACACGCGTGACAGTCAAGCTATTCTTAAAATAAGTGTGCTACATTTCTGAAAAAGAATGGTTAATGATTTCTTTACATATACTATAGAATATTAAGTTCTACTAATCATCAAGAGTTTGAAGTGCCAAAACCTGTTTCCCAGCAGAAAGGTCACACATGCAACCAGTCTATTCATCCACACACACACACACACACACACAAAAGCCTGACGAGACCTACACAAATACTGCTGTCATTTATGTCTAAGGTGAACCTGTTCCAGTTAATCATACAGTAAAAGTCCCCAAGCTGTGAACACATGAACGTTCAATATGCAAATTATCCTAGCCATTGACATGACAACGTCAGTCTTAAGTTCCTGTCAGATCACATTTAATATTTCCTACACAATAATGTGGAACCTGATGTTGGGCTGCTGTGATTTCGCAGTGAGTTGGGCTGCTAAGCACGTCACAAAGCTTTTCACACACAGTAGCTTTGTTCCAAAAGCTAATAATGCTGTGTTTTAGGACGCTGCCTAAGCAGGCTGTAGTCATCAACTGAAATGGAACCTCATAAGTGACCTATTTGCAACTCTGCATAGACAGCAACTCTACGAGGAATGCTGTCTGTGAGACACACTAAACTTACTGGAGACTCAATTCACAAATGATTTCAATAGAGATGTTAGCATGTTGCTAGACTAACAAAACTAAATACTCTAAGCTCAAAAATACACAGTATTTATTTCAACTACTTTAAGTGAGACTTTGCTGAACTGAACTAAATAAGTAGCCTGTATTTTTATTTATTCTCTCACATTTCCATCTTCAAATATTTTTTTTTTTTTTTTTTATTTATTTATTTTTTTTTTTACACAGATCTTGTGACAATGCATTCTGGTATTTATTTTCCACAAAGGATGCATGCTTTATCTAAAAATCAATATTGCATACTCACAACTGTAAGTAAGTCTTTTTTCTCTCGAAATTGGACTTAATGAATCGCAATTGTGAGTTTATATCTCAGAACTGCGAGAAAAAAGTCAGAATTGCAAGTTTATATCTCACAACTCTGAGAAAAAAGTCAGAATCGTACGATTAAAAAGTCGTAATTACCTTGATTTTTTTTTTTTTCAGTGGCAGAAATGGAAAATTAGGTCTTTACACAATATGAAAAAAAGTATTGGGACACACTTCTTACTGAATTCAGGTGTTTAAATTAGACCCATTGCCATTTGTACACATTTGTGAAGAAAAATGGGTTGTTTTGAAGAGCTCAGTGAATTCAAGAATGTTACTGTGATAGGACACCACTTTTTCAAGTCAGGTCGTGAAATTTCCTCCCTACTGGATAGTCCACGGTCAACTGTAAGTGGTATTATTGGAAAGTGGAAGCGTTTAGGAACAGCAGCAAACTGTGGAAGTGGAAGACCACGTAAAATCACAGAGCGCTGAGTGCTGAGGCGTATGGTGCCAACACTGAAGAGTTACAAACTTCCAGTGGCATTAATATCAGCACAAAAACTGTGCGGCTAGAGCTTCATGCAACAGGTTTTAATGGCCAAGCAGCTGCATGCAAGCTTCTCATCAACAAGAACAATGCCTAACGTCAGATGGAGTGTAAAGCACACCTTCGCTGGACTCTGGAGCAGTGGAAACCTGTTCTGTGGCGTGACGAGTCACGTTTCTCTGTTTGGCAGCCTGATGGGCGAATCTGGGTTTGGCAGATGCCAGGAGAACATTACCTGCCTGACTACATTGTGCAGACAGTGTAAAGTTTTGTGAAGGAGGGACAAGCATATCAAGACATTTTGGACAATGCTATGCTTCCAACTTTGTGGGAAAAGCTTGCAGAAGGTCCTTTTTTAGCATGACTGTTAGGGCTGCACAATAAATCGAATTTCCAATCGCGATTACGATTATGGATGCCACGATTACATAATCGTTCAAAGTCGCGATTACAAAAATAAATAAACAATTAAAAATGCCCACTTGCATTATTCTGTGTGCTTAAGAGGTGTTTGCAGCGCGGGGTTTAATAAACTCAAACACTGGATAAAAGACATTTTGTCTAACTGATAGTCGTTGTCACTCTATTGTGCATGATAGATATGTTAAACCCCAAACGTGTCAAAAGCGGAACAAAATAGCGGTACTCATTTGAACTGCGCACCACATGGACCTTTTATCCGCTCGCCTCAAAAGAAAACAGCGCAGCGTGAGCTTAGAACGTATGGGTTTATTACAGTGACCAGTCGCGATCACGCACCAAACAACGCTGTGAAATCCAGTAAGAAGCACTCGAGTTCAGCGCAGAGTTCTCCAGTACAAATCACGTCTCTTTAATTTAAACTAGTTTAAAGCCAAATAAATCAGAGCTGTTATTCTCATCAACACTGATGCAGATAGCAGCAGAAACAGTGCAACAACGATCCAGTTAGAAGACGTTTCAATCCAAAAATCACCCACATTTACCATAATTTTACTGTAGTAACACTAACGGTAACAATGGTACAGTGGCAGAAAAGCAGGATATTCATACTGAGTATTATTATATTATTAATATACAAAATATGTTAAAGGAGTAATGGAATATAATTACATTATTTTGTTAATTATTCTATCAGTTGATGTGGATTTGTAATTGACTGAATGTCTTTAGGCTACTGTTTTTCAATGTAAACATCATAGAAACCATATAGTTAGGCTACTTTTTACCATAGTAATGAGGTGCTGTACTTTTGGTTATGACCTACAAATGTATAAAAGATGAGGCTGTTAAAGTTTTCACAATGGTACTGTTTTTGTTAATGAAAATAAATGTACATCTGCATCCCAACTCAAGCTCCTGCTACTCTGAACTCAAGCTCCTGTTCTAATGTGCATTTCTAAGAGACAAAACTTGTAATATTATTATTACTACATGTTCAGTGCTACTAAATCAGGTGCTGGTGCCACTGCTCTCGAATGTTAGTCTGGAGCCCTGATAATATAAATTGTACTGTAAAATGTTACTGTAATTTGAAATTTCGTCTGTTTAATTGTAATTGAAATATATAGCTTTAATAAACCATTTTATCTTTTTTTTCTTTTAGTTTTAGTATAACATTATTATAGCATGCATAATTTTACCTTTTTTGTTTAAAGAAGAAACTAAACCAATGTATAGTTGATATTTGAGGCTCAATGCTATAGAAAAACAATAAAAGTTCAGGAAGAGTGTTTTCAGCCTTTTTTATATATATATTTTATATAAAAATATGGCATGCAGCTTCAAACAATGGCATAAATCTGTTCAAAATAATCGTTATTAGTAATCGTAATTACAATTTCAAGGGAATAATCGACAATTATGATTTTTGTCATAATCGTGCAGCCCAAATGACTGTGAGCACAAAGCAAGGTCCATAAGACATGGTTGGATGAGTTTGGTGTGGAAGAACTTGACACACAGAGCCCTGACTTCAACCCCATCCAACACTTTGAGATGAACTGGAACAGAAATTGCAAACCTGGCTTTCTTGTCCAACATCAATGCTTGACCTCACAAATGCTCTGCTGGATGAATGGGCAAAAATCCCCACAGAAACACTACAAAATCTTGTGGAAAGCCTTCCTAGAGTAGTGGAAGCCATTACAGCTGCAAAATGCTATATTATATATATTAATATTAATTAATGTATATGTATTTAGATTGCAATGTTTTTAAAGTCCCTGTTGGTTTAATGCAATACTTTTGTCTATAGAGTGTTACTGTTGTTAGGGAAAGTAAATTTACATCTGTACCCCAAATCAAGTTCAGTGCATTTTCAAGAGACAAAAAATGTCTGCAGTATGTATACGATGCCTTAAAATGCTGCCTACGTATGTAAGTTTTGCAACACATCCACTCTTTAGCATAAGACATAAGAAACCAGAGCAGTGAAAAAAAAGAAAAAATAAGAAAGGAAAAAAAAAATATCTCAGTTTGTACTAACCCTGAGGCATCAGTGAAGCTGTGTACAGTGATGTACAGATGTACAAAAGCTTGTCATAAAAATTTGCCACCACTCAGTAAGACAGCAGCCACCAATGGGGAGTTGCTATGGTTATCTTCTACCTAGAGTGCATATATTTGAATGCTGTCAAAGATGAATAATGAATGTCAAAATACAGAGGACAAGGTAATATCATATTAGCAGAGGTCCCATAATCCGTGGACAAGTGGTACAATTGTGGGTCAATGAAAGAGTGCCTACAAACGAACGAACGAATGAAAATATAGATTAAAACAATGCCAGGTTATTAGAATTGTACTCTTTGTATTGCTGCTTTTGAAAAAATAAATATATATATATTTTGCCATTTTCAAGACAAGCCTTAATTTAATTTACTCATTTATTTACTCATCTGGGGCAACCTTCAAATAAAAAGTAATAGCATATTTTATATACACCTTGAGTACATGTAAGTGTCCAGATTGTAAATATATTTGTATAAGGTAAAAAGTATTTTACAAATATCATGAATTATTAGGGATGTAACGATTAACCACGAGCCGGTTGAAAATCGATTCAAATCGGTTGAGATGCTAAAAAAAACTCACGATACAATTAGTGGTAGGAGTTTATATAAATGCATGTCTGGGGGGAGCTTACTACTGTCTTTAGAAAAGTTTAGATGGTATTTTTTCTTTCATCTTGCCTCTATAAAATGCATATTAAAGTTCATAATTGCAGCGCTGCTTTGTTTACAGCAGAAACCAAGGAGAGAATGAGCGAATCGTTACATCCCTATGAATTATGGTATACATATAAATTCTTTAACCATAATTTTTAAGGAGTTTTTAGGGAGTTGCACCACATGACAATTTACAACCTGAACTAACCTTGCCTTGTCATAAAAAAAAAGACTTTTTTTTTCTCCAAGTATTAATGAGCAGTGAAGGAATTTTATGTGTTTTTCATAAATCACAATAAAATTATAATTATGATAGCTTTGTGTGAGAAATTGCAACACCAAAAATCAAACAAAAAAAGAATTCCAATAACTCGCAATATAATGGAAGAAGTGACAGATATTTTCCTCTGTATTGTGATGAACATCAAAGTGAAAGGGATTATTGAAAAGCATAAAGTAGAGCCGGACTTGGTTCAGTGTAGCTGTGGTTGACTGGATGGATGTGGATGGATGTGCCCTTCATATATGTAGAACCAACACAACACAGTTCATATGTGAAACTTTCCAAAGTATTTACAGGCCTACACTTTCAATTATGGCACAAATTACAGAAATGTCTTTAAAGTGCAAGTGAAGTGAGTCATGACTCCCAGGCAGCCGCACCTGTAGGTGTGTCTCTGTGGTCAGACTGTTTCACTCACACACACACACACACACACACACACACACACACACACACACACACACACACACACACAGTCTGTTTGTGTGTCGTCCTCATATTTCTTTCATTATAATGGACAAGCAGAGCATAACAACATATCTGCTTTCTTTCAGCTGTTCCCCAGTGATCTGCTCCATGCACACTGACAGCTGTGTGTCTGTCAAACCTGAGGGACGCGTAACATGGAAAAGTTCCCAAGGAGCAAAGGGCATTCTTGTCAACTTCTTGTGACACAGCAGGAGCAATTTACTGTTAAGACGACCTACTAAACAACGTCCATGAATGCATTCGGGCTTTTATGATCATTCAGGGGAATAAAATAGAATAAAAAAACAATACAATGTCTGGAAGTGAAAGTTTGCTTTGGGTTGACCATTTGAATTCCTTACACAAGCACAGCACCAACATTTGCAAGGTAAATGAGTTCTGAGTGAGCAGGAAATATTCAGTATTTCTAAAGTAAGGGCCTAATGAATGGTCGTACACACTTGATCAGACTAAAAAAGATGCAGCGATGCCTTGCGGTGATTTAAAGAGGTCTTGACCATCAGCAGCTGATCACAGAGGTGTGACAGTGCATGCATCAGACACACACAGAGGCATAAAACACTCGCTCGCATGCACATCAACACACAGCACACAGCCAGAATACACTCACGCTGGGATGATTTACTGCGTTACTGTATCTGGACTATTTTTCTTTGTCAAAACTACCAATTATCCAATTTCCGCTTGCTTCCAAGGAACCAAAAACACTCGCATCCAACTTAAAAGCGAAAGCGCACATCATGCACAGATGAAACTCACCTCCGTTGCTCTCCGCCTGTGCAGTCCGTCGGTGAAGTGTGTAGGCATTCACATGAACTCGGTCCCGGTGTCCCGGATGTTGGTCCTTTGTGACGTCACGCGCGTCCCGGGAAGCGCCTGCCTCCGCGCGCTGTGGGCTTCATCATCACCTCCGCGAGGTATTTTTTTTTTTTTTTTTTTTGCAAATCAGAACATTACAATATATGAAAATTAACATGAGGCATACGGACAACATCACATGTAGATATATGAGCTACACAAGTCAGCATAATATATCATCATAAAATTAACCCCTTAACTGCCACCCCCCATTTTTTTTAAATAGGCATGAAAGTGCACTATCCAAACTTAAATTGTTGTAATTTATGAACACTTTGGAATACAGAACTAAGAAGAAAATCTTTTTTTTTTTTTTTTTTTTTTAAATAAAAAAAAAAAATTAAAAAATTAAAGTATTAAAAAGTTATAGAAGTTTAAATTTACGGCAAAGAAAATAAACAGTACTAATTTTATTTTATTTTATATATAATAAATATTTTACAAAACAGGTTTTTCTCTAAAATTGCTATAAAATTAAAGCCTTATGTCTAAATAAGTTATGTTCCAAATTTGAAGTTGATATGAAAAAACTGAGGTTCCTGTGAGATTTTATTTAGGGCGTTATACCACAAACAGCCACCGGGTGCCATCAAAAACTACATTGAATTTTTTAATGCATTTTTCTGTCACAAATGTCTAGATTTCTCTGTCAATATTACTTCTATTACAAAATATCATGAGTCTCAGACCTTCCCAGTGATATGTTTTTGTCAAGATTATAAAAGTTTTGATTCTAAAAGACCGAAATGCATTTTGTAATATGACATATGACACCTGACACCGCCTGCTAAGGGGGAGGAGACTGCAATGTCCGATTTCAAAATGGTTTCACAGGATGAATCTTGAGCTTCTAAGCTTTCAAATGATATATAATTTCTGACAATTACTAAAAGATTTGATAGAGAAAAAGGACAACAAAAAAAGAGCGCCAAGCGTCCCACCGTGACACTTAAGGGGTTAAAAAAAAGATACCTTCCAGATTCAAGAATGTTAATTTTTTTAGAAGCCTTTGAGTTTAAAGGTTTGGACACATTCTTAAAAGAAGTAAAAAGAGATTTTAGATCAGATGAAAACATTCTAAAGTTTGGTTTACAATGAATGGTTCTGGCTTTATGAAGGTGAAATTTACCCAGAAGACAAAGTAATAGTACAGTGCGTTCAAGATTGCTGTCTTTAGAATGAAAATCAGACAAGAAAATTATAGATTCTGTCATTTCAATCATTTTGTTACAGCAGAAAGCAATTAACACGGTAACTTCTGAGCAAAAAGACTTGGAGAACAGGCAATGATAAAACAGATGTAGAACAGATTCTTCAGCAGTATTACAGAACGAACACAATGAAGATATATTTTCAGAAAACCTGCTTAAAAATGAAAAATGCTATTGCTTTATGAAACACACGGTAGTTTCTGATTATCTGATATTACAAATGATGTGTAACAGTAGGACTTCTGATCTTTAATATCTTGTTTGTTGGCTGAAATTAATGGAAAACAGTGCACTCTAGTGTTTTCCAACTGAAAAAAATAAAGTACATGCAGTTGAAACTAGTTTTTTTCAACTGCTCACGGGTCATTCTTCATTTGTGGTGGCAAGTGGCGTCCCTCTACTTTACAACAGTTGAAATAAACTTTAAATACCAATAAATCATAAAATGTTTGCATGTTTGTATTCTGTAGGGTAAACACAATTTGTGCACTGTTAATAGTTACATTTTTTGTTTTAAAATACATATTTAATTGAGCTTCAGAGATTGCATTTGTAACAAAATATGCATGTTCCCGCCATACCTTTGAGAGGTATCATGGAATATAATTGCAACAATATAACATTTTTAACACAAATAAAGTGGTTATATTGTGAACATAGATTTTATTTAACATGTACAATTTTATTAAATTGTTTTAAAAAAATACTTATTTTGTTATATTTAAGAAAAAAATTGTGTCCCCCAAATTCATGTCTGTGGGTTACAACAATGGATGTCGCCCCTTTAAGAAAAGGGGGGATTATATTTGTACTACGTCCTGTGTGCAAAGGTCACTGCAGGTGCTGGTTGATCTGAGGGGTGCATGGGGAGTACATTCTTTCTTATTCATTTTCTTAAATTTAGCTAAATTTCTGACAATTTCATGTGTCGCACTTTATTAGGGTCTGTGGTGTTATGTTGATAACTTGCAGATCTGACATATTTTAATAAAAATTTTGATAAATACATACTTATTAATATTTCCAAAATGTCCCCTGATGTTGAAATCATCATGATGGCAGCCTCCATTTTAGAAAAGTCTGGATTTAGGCTGATTTGTCAGTGGTGTTACTGTCTTTTCTGGTAACACCACAGAGCCTATAGTAACTTGCAATATAAAGTCTGTGGTGTTACTTCAAAATGCCATTGACATAAGTGGCTGTGTCACCATTGTTTGATTTAAATTATTTAAAAATCTAAATGTTCTTAAGCTTTCATTTTAATGGATATAGCATATTAAACCAATTTTAAATGCATAACAATATATTTTATTAAAAAAAAAATAAAACAAACAAACAAGCATTTTTACAAATTCTGCCCCTCATTTGCCACCCCAATTGAAGAATGACCCTTACACATTTTTTCAAAACTTTGCCTCTTTTTTTTTTTCTAAACTTTACACACAAATCCAAGAATTGCACATACAGATTGCCTCACATCTCGCAAAATGAAGCACTGCATTCAAAATATCACAAACATTAACATTTGTCTTATGTTGCAAACAGCTTTGCCATAATATTATATTTTTGGATATATCATATACACACTTATTCAAAACCTAAAGCTCTTTTTTCACAAGCTCCTTTGTACATTTCTGTACAGGATCAAGATATAGAAACCATCACAAAATTTGTAATGGTTTTACTGGTTATAATGGGACTTGTATTGGTTTTAATGGAAACTGTAATGGTCTCTACTGGTAATTGGTCACCTTCTATTGGTGGCCAATAGAAGGTGACCAAATAGAAGTAATGGAATATGTCCCAAAACACACAACAGAAAACCAGTTTTTAATGGATTTAATGGTTAAAAAGTTGGTTTGTAATGTTTGTAATGGTATTTGTAGTGGAAACCATTAGAATTTTCTGTGATGGTTCTATTGTTTTTTTTTCAGCAGGGTGTTAGATTGTTGTGTGGTAGATAGAGAATTGTGTGTTGTGTGTTGCAGAAAGTGTTTTATCAAATTGAAAACTGAGTCAAAGGCCAAGAACTAGTGTATGGTTTTTCAGATTTGGTGTGTGCTTCTGCTGTTTGAGTGTCAGATTTCAGAAATTGTGTGACAAGTAAAGATTTTGTGTGTAAGCAGTTGAAAAACTGTAATAAATTGGGTGCAATTAATATTGCCCGTAAATTAAAATAAATATGATAAACAAAACGTCTGAAGTAGCTACATATTCTATTTATTTATGTATTACAACAATGACAACAATCACCTATCCTACACACACTAGTCAAGAATGTATAGGAATACCACACATAATTTATGCACATAAAACATGATGAAACAACTTAGAAATAATAATGTACAATGTAATAATGTATTATTTTACATGTAATAATGTAATGAAATACTTGCAAATTCAATGTTTCTAGGGGAAAAATATTTTAGTCAGAAAATGAAAATCTGAATGGCCTCAACTCTCTTATATGAAATAGTTTAGGAAAAATATTTTATTGGTGACTAAAATGTTGTCTCACAGTCAGTTATGGGTCATAAGAAGATTTAAGAAAGATACTGTCTTGACTTGAATGGCTTTGTAATTTACATATATATATATATATATATATATATATATATATATATATATATATATATATATATATATCTGGTGTGATTTTAAAGTTTTCTTTAGAGACATTTCTGAAGCTGCCATTTTTGTGGAAAAAAACTGTTAGAAAGCACCTTATTATCCAATGACAAACTGACTGAATTGAAGCTGCATCGTTGGTGTTATTGTCTTAATTTAAACATTCAATAGGATGAAATAAATCATACCTAAATATTCTTATAAACTGATCACGGAGTTTGGTGTTGTTATTGAATTTCAGAGGTGTATGTAGGCTATTAATTCAGTAACAAACCCACAATTCATTTCTGGCGCATACATTCTGTGTACATCTACAGTATCTCACCCTCACATTTCAGCAAAATTTTAGTATATCTTCTCAAGGGACAATACTACACAATGAAACTTGGATATATTTTAGAGTAGTCAATGTGCAGCTTGTATAGAAGCACAAGTATGGAGACATGCTTGGCCACTCCATCACCTTCACCTTCAGCTTCATCAGCAAGGCAGTTGTCATCTTGGCCGTGTGTTTGGGGTCATTATTATGTTGGAAAACTGCCGTTCGGCCCAGTTTCTGAAGGGAGGGCATCATGTTCTGCTTCAGAATGTCACAGTACGTGTTGGCATCCATGTTTCTCTCAATGAACCGCAGCTCCCCAGTACCAGCAGCACTCATGCAGCCCCAGACCATGATGCTACCACCACCATGCTTGACTGTGGGCAAGATACAATTTTATTGGTACTCCTCACCTATCCGTCACCACACATGCTGGACACCATCTGAACCAAACAAGTTTATCTTAGTCTCATCAGACCACAGGACATGGTTCCAGTAATTCATGCTCTTGGACAGGTTTTCTTCAGCAAACTGTTTGCAGGCTTTCTTGTGAGCCAGCTTCAGAAGAAGCTTCCTTCTGGGACGACAGCCATGCAAACCGACTTGCAGTGTGTGGCGTATGGTCTGAGCACTGACAAGCTGACCTTTCACTTCTGCAACCTCTAAAGCAATGCTGGCAGCACTCATGCGTCTGTTTTTTGAAGCCAGCTTCTTCACCTGACGCACACCACGAGGACTCAACTTCTTTGATTGACCCTTGCGAGGCCTGTTCCGAGTGGAACCCGTCTTGGAAAACCTCTGTGTGACACTGGCCACTGTACTGTAACTCAGTTTCAGGGTGTTACTGATCTTCATATAGCCTAGGCCATCTTTGTGGAGAGCAACAATTCTAATTCTCAAATCCTCAGAGAGTTCTTTGCCATGAGGTGCAATGTTGAACATCCAGTGGTCATTATGAGAGAATTGTACTCAAAGCACCAAATTTTAACTGCTCTAATACAAGATACACAAATTTGTATAGTCCTGTTAAGTACACAAAAACATGAACATGATGAATAGGACATGTGACTTTGCATGATTAAACGACATATAGCTGTTATCACTTAGGGTGTACTCACTTTTGTTGCCAGCTATTTTGACAATAATGGCTCTATGTTGAGTTATTTTCAGAGGACAGTAAATCTACACTGCTATACATGTTGCACACTGACTACTCTAAAATAAATCCAAGTTTCATTTCTATACTATTGTCCCTTGAAAAGATATACCAAAATGATTGCCGAAATGTGAGGGGTGTACTCACTTTTGTGAGATACTGTACATCTCAAGTAGGCTGAATTCAGGTAAAGTGGGCCACTTTTTGTAAAACGTGTAATTTAGATACCTAGATGTTTCTTTTCTTTTCTGTTTTACTTTTGCTAACTTTAAGGTCCAGCAATAATATTTTAATTTGAATTCAGTTCATATGACGTGCCATTTGCAAGATATATACCAATAAACATTTTGAGGTCATGTAGGGCATACTCCAGACAAATTTCTTTTCAGGTAAAGTGGGCCGTCCCTTATTTAACAAAAAATATTCTGCATCTTAATTAAAAACACATGATGTATTAACACTTATTATCAGACAAACATATTTAACAATGTATTTTTAACAAATCCAAAAACATATATCCCACAGGTTAAGAGTAATATAAATCATGTGTAAATCCTCATCTCAATTCATGAGTGAAATTCCAAACAACTAAAAGAACATGTTGTGTTGACATTAAATTTGATTAAATCTGAATATCAGAATATTCATAAATCAGAATATTGATTAAATGAACTCTGTAATGTTAAAAATGTAACCACAACACAAGCAACAACAGTCTAAAAAAAAATTAATAAGAGGAACATTTAAAATGGAAACCATATCTAAAAAAAAAAAAAAAAAAAATCTATGTTCTCTAAAAACTTTAAATTAACTTTGTGTCCATATCATACAGCTTCTGCATCTACATTTTGCTCCTTTCATCCTTTCTTCACTCCACAGATTGAACTTCATGCCTCGACTTTCTTTCTATTCTGACTTTCCTTTCTTCCATCTCTGACTTGAATTTCCTGACTGCAGACTCATTTCTGTTTTCTAAAAAAAAATAAATCATACATGTCAACTATAAAATAACCAGTGCATGTCAATTTATTTAATGAATTTGAGTATAATTACTGAAGGTTAAAGGTCAGCCCACTTTACCTGAATCTCACTGGCCCACTTTATCTAACACATTCAGCCAAAGCGAACCAGCAACATTTAAACACCTTACAAGAAAACTAACACATTTTAAAACATTTTGTTCTTTGCATTTATTCCCTGTTAACTGTGGAAACAAAAACAAGCAGGAACTGTCCCAGTAATATTTGTTTCCATTTAGTGAGCAACCTTATAAATTAGAAATTAAAATCTTATGTCGAAGGGTTTTCTACCTTTCACCATGACACAGTCCTCCTTTGAGGTGTTGCATCAAACAAAACTATTCTAGAAACAGTGTCCCTTTAATTAAGAACCATATTGTTATGCGCTGAAACTTAAATGACCCACTTTACCTGAATTCACCCTATTTTTATCTAAGTAGATAGAAATAATTGTCATGTCTTAAAAATCGGTAAGTTTGAGCTTAAAGCTGTTTTGGTGCTGTTATTATATTTTAGAGGTGTGTGTGTGTGTTGTGTGTGTGTCATGTCATTCAGTAACAAACCTCCAATTCCTTTTCAATTATTTTATCCAAATTACTAGAATTACATTTTAAGTTAAATTTTTCTAGTTTACTTCAAACTTATTTTAAAGGCTGTGCAGCTGAGATCTGCTGTATTTATGGCTACTGTCTAAAAATGCAACAAAGCCTAAATAATGTTGTAAGCACATGATTTATTCTGTCCAACGTATAAAATAAGTGAGATGGATTGCATTATTACATTTTTTACATGGCTAATGTGTGGTGCAGTAGTCATAATCTTCAGAAATTGTTCCCACAATTCACATTTGAGCTCCGCAGCAGACCACCTGACGGTCAAAGCGGCATTACATCAATGAAGTGTGCACTCAGAGCAAGACCATGAGGATGAGGCCTTAGCCATGTGAAATGCTAGCTAGCTAAGTAGCTCAAATTCTACAAACACTATTATCATTCCTCAGCACCCGCTGGTGTGATATAATGGGCTTCTTCACGTCTTGGGCTCTGTTCACATCGCATGTGTTTGCAAGGGACTATTTTCTGCAAAGCTGCCATCAAACAATATGAACTGAGAAAAGCCATACATCAAAATGAACATGATATTAAGGATTCTCACACACGTGCTCACTAAAACATATCCAATATTAGCTCATTTGCCAAATAATCCAATGTATTGTTCTGTAACTTTTGTTTAATTATCAATCAGTTCACTTTGGAAATGATATTTAATAGACTGAGTGCCCTCTAAAATGCCATGGTCAGCATTAAATGAAGAATTTAGCAACTTAATTGTCAATATATTTATTATAGCCTAGCGGGCCTATGTTTTAACTATTGTCATACTCCATTTTGAAAGCTTGCTAAAAATTGTAAAAATGGCTTTTTAAACATAAACCAATCTGATTTGTCGTCATGTAATTACAACTAAAATGACTGAATCCTGAATGTGCAATTTTGCTTCCCGTTTACTACATTAAAGCTGCTTTGAAGTTGTCTTTATTGCAAAATTGATGACTTTATTTTGCAGCAAAATGTAACCATTATCGCTCAGCTCTCTTTACATGAAGTTTGATATAAAAGTATGTACAACTTAAGCCACATAATATACTTGCATGTGTTCGGTGTAGGTTCCTCTTGTTTGTCTTTGGACTTTATGTTGAAGTGTTTCCTGTGCTGTATTTGTAGTCCGTTTGTAGTTTTTGCCCTTGATTAGTCTGATTGCTCCAGTTTGTTACCCCGTGTATTTACTGTATACCCCTGTGTTTCAGTCCTTGTTGGCTGGTTGCTATCCAAAGACAAACACAAGGAACCTCCACAGTGGCACTTGTGTATACAGCAAATCTCAACTGCTGGATTGCTTGTATCATTGCAAAACGTAAACTATATTCTCTCCCAGCTCCAATCTGCTAAATGCAACTATAAGGCATGAAGACATTGAGATATTATAAACATTAACATCATGATTTTCTCTAAAGCTACTTTGAAACAATGTGCATTTTGAAAAACACTATGCAAATAATTGTTTATTTGCATAGTGGACAACAACATTTAGGCTGGTTAGCACTCATGAGCTACCAAGATGAAAATACTATCGACCTCTTTGACTCCAACAGATGTTTTGTTGACGCTAGTCAGAACAATATAATTCGTAAGGGCGTCAACCAGCATATTAAATGAAATGGCACGCTTCAGTTTTGGACTATATGGACACAAATACTTAGCAAAACAGAACTGATGCTTATAAAATTGCTTCACAAGCTAAAGACCGTTTCAACGCTTGACCTCCACTGGCTACAGCAATCAGGGTCCAAATCACATCTGACCAAACTTTGAGCTTTGCATTACAATACCTGCCCTTCTCCAGTTTATGCTTTATGGAATGTAAACACAAATCATGTGAAAGTGCCTTGAGACCGCAAATGTCCTGAATCAGTTCTAAGATGAAAACAAGATATTCATAAAGAAGCAAAGCCTCGTTTTTTGACACTTCATATTGTTGTATTGGACTGTACCAAGGCAAATGTGCACTCTTGAACGGCAAGTAGCAGAACATTGAAAAATGATTTATATTTTGTTGTGGACACAAAGTTTGCTTGGATACTGATTTTACAAAAAATGCTTTCAATTCCTTCAGAGACATGAAGTCCAAACAGAATACTGAACATACTGTATTTAACCCTTTAGGCACATCAGAGTAAATAATCAAGATGAACACAAACTTTTATTTTACAGATGGTGCAAAACTGAAATGATGAATCAACAATAAATGAGATGTGAAACTCAAAAGGCAGCAAAGTAAAAGAAAAAAGCCTAGCTTATGTACACAATTTATTCGATACAAATAAACAAAACACTCTTCTTTTTAAATTTCATATCATCAAAACTATAAGGTCATAAGAAATAACGGCAGAGTTGTCCAGCAGCGTACAATCACACAAGGCCCTGATTGGCTTGTAGTGTTTATAAGTCATGTGATGGTGAAAGCGTAGCAGCGTGGGCGGAGCTCAGGAGCTGATTGGAGGGATGAGATCAGCTGACTCTAAGGTATCCTCACAGGGGCAGTGGCAGCTCTCCAGATTGAGCTGCTGCTGAGTCTGAAGCTTCAGAATGAGCTCCTTGATCTCATCCCGCTTGGTTTTCATCCGTTGCTGGGGAAACCAATCCAATAAATTCATCGGGAGATGAAAGCTTGGAAGAGGTTTCTGGGAAAAAACAACAACAAATAAAAATCAATTACTGCATTAGTTGCCAACTCAACAGTCAGTTCAGTTATATGAGGGTCACTAAAGTATCTGGAATGTAAATGCCGTTTTTATAATCTTTCATTAGCGTGTAATAATTTTTTCTTCCCCTGAAGCAACCTTTTTGCTAACACAAGTCAACGAGAGTGGAGAAAAATGTAATCAATAATACAGGGGTGTCCCCGACTAAAGATTTTCATCGTTTTATTTAATTTTCGAATCTTGCTGATAGTCGAATGATAGTCGAATCATATATTTGGGGGCGGGGGGCAAAATACATTACCAAGAGTCAAGTCATTCGACAGTCATAATCACTGACGTTAACACACAGGGAAAATGTGTAACGGACGCCTCCCAGACACAAAAATAACGTTTTATGTTTTGATTAAAAGATAGTTAACATTAAACATCAGCGAAACTCTTAAGAATTCACAACATTTATTTTTTACAATAGTGCTCTCATTATAACGTTATGTATATGACAGAAGTTATTAATGTTCTGCATTTCTGCTTTGAGCTGCGCGCGCTGAAGATGACCAGTAGATTGAAGCATGTGATAGCAGGTGTTTAATCAATGGGATTTAACACATCATTTATCTCATATAGAATACATTTAGTTATTTATACAACATAACGTTAATATTACGACTTATAGGCTATCTACACAAAATGCCTCGAATGCAGAAGTGATCGTGTCTGCACGGCTCAATGTCTAACTCCTGTTGACACGTTCTTCACGCAACAACAACGTGCAGAAACATGGCAACTGAACTCTAAAAATTCACAGCATTTTATTATAATAGTGTTCTCATTATAATGTTATGTATATGACAGTCCCAGTCATAGTTATTAATATTCTGCATTGTTGTTTGTCCTGCCCGCGCTGCGCGCTGAAGAGATAATCACCATAGTACAATGAAGCGAGATAAATAATATATATACACAATATATATAAACCGGCTGAAATGTTTTGAAATCACTTTTACCCTACCTGATCGAAAAAATCCAGACTTTCACTCTACCTTTGTCAATTTGAGTCTTGTTAAAGATTTAAATCCCTGCCGCCAAGATGCTCCTCTGTCGGTCACGGATTATGGAAAGTCAAACTTAAATCTATAGGGGTGGTTGGATTTATTCACGCACGTTAAAATATTTATTTAAAGCTTCTTTCTTTTCAGATTTTTTATTTACAGCATTATCTTAATAGGCTGTATATGAACTTATTGGGAGAAAACTAGTAGTTCTATGTGAAATCTGACATTTGAGCACCCCCATAAAGCCAAAATGGCATTATCATAACACCCCGCGAATATTCGACTGAGAGATTGGGAGTCGCATCAGGCTCCTCCTATCGAAGCATTGACTATTCGGGGTCACCCTTACAATAATGTACCACAGCAATGTTGTAGAGCTGATTCATCTGTAGATAGTTGGGCATTCTGTCCAATGTTGTCCTCCAAATAATGTGCAATTTGAAGTTAATGAAAACAAGTATAGTGAATGAATCTACGTAGGCTATGAGCAACTGAACATTATGTGAAATAAAGGGGTTAAAATTTAAACTGACTGCTTACCACTTGAAAGTAGATAATAACAATAATAATAATAATAATAATAATAATGATGATGATGATCTGATAAACAGATCACATTTATATTCTGGAAACTAAAAATACAATCACTTGTTACTTGTAAAATTTTAGACCTGCATTAAATGTCAAACTAGTAATGCTTTAGAAAAATGTACAAAGTTTTAGTCAGAATTATTGCGCTCCATCTGTTTGATGTGAATACTGTATGCGTCATCGCTTTTTTTTTTTTAACAGATTTGCTGTCAGGATGAGCCTCTATGCAAAACGTAAATGTGTGACTTTCTAACATTTACAGAGAAGGATACAACCGTAAAATGCAAGTTAATGTGCTGAGGAAAACAAGCCTCAAATGCATGAAACAGCACATGCATCCATCACTTTAAACTGTGCACAAAGTGCTTCATGTTTAGGACATCTTGTGTCTGTCATTCACTTTTTTTCCGCAACTTCACTGGTGTAAAGTAGTGTAACTGACAGATGTTTTCCATGTACAGAGTGCAATCGATAATCAGATTTGTTGTCAGTTATTTTCTTTATTGATTAGTTGTTGCAGCCCTATATTGTTGAATTACTGATTCTGATCAGCTCACACACTTTCCAGGTGTGCAGAGCTATTACGAACAGAAATCGTAAAAAATTCAATACTGGTTTCCATTCAGATTAAGGTTACTGGTTCCTTTAATGATTCTTTTAATATATCAGGGCACAAAAAAAGCAACACTTCTGCCAAAATTCTGAGATCAGTTAACATACAGGTGCATCTCAAATTAGAATGTCGTGGAAAAGTTCATTTATTTCAGTAATTCAATTCAAATTGTGAAACTTGTGTATTAAATAAATTCAGTGCACACAGACTGAAGTAGTTTAAGTCTTTGGTTCTTTTAATTGTGATGATTTTGGCTCACATTTAACAAAAACCCACCAATTCACCATCTCAACAAATTAGAATACTTCATAAGACCAATAAAAAAAACATTTTTAGTGAATTGTTGGCCTTCTGGAAAGTATGTTCATTTACTGTATATGTACTCAATACTTGGTAGGGGCTCCTTTTGCTTTAATTACTGCCTCAATTCGGCGTGGGATGCAGGTGATCAGTTTGTGGCACTGCTAAGGTGGTATGGAAGCCCAGGTTTCTTTGACAGTGGCCTTCAGCTCATCTGCATTTTTTGGTCTCTTGTTTCTCATTTTCCTCTTGACAATACCCCATAGATTCTCTATGGGGTTTAGGTCTGGTGAGTTTGATGGCCAGTCGAGCACACCAACACCATGGTCATTTAACCAACTTTTGGTGTTTTTGGCAGTGTGGGCAGGTGCCAAATCCTGCTGGAAAATGAAATCAGCATCTTTAAAAAGCTGGTCAGCAGAAGGAAGCATGAAGTGCTCCAAAATTTCTTGGTAAACGGGTGCAGTGACTTTGGTTTTCAAAAAACACAATGGACCAACACCAGCAGATGACATTGCACCCCAAATCATCACAGACTGTGGAAACTTAACACTGGACTTCAAGCAACTTGGGCTATGAGCTTCTCCACCCTTCCTCCAGACTCTAGGACCTTGGTTTCCAAATGAAATACAAAACTTGCTCTCATCTGAAAAGAGGACTTTGGACCACTGGGCAACAGTCCAGTTCTTCTTCTTAGCCCAGGTAAGACGCCTCTGACGTTGTCTGTGGTTCAGGAGTGGCTTAACAAGAGGAATACGACAACTGTAGCCAAATTTCTTGACACGTCTGTTTGTGGTGGCTCTTGATGCCTTGACCCCAGCCTCAGTCAATTCCTTGTGAAGTTCACCCAAATTCTTGAATCAATTTTGCTTGACAATCCTCATAAGGCTGCGGTTCTCTCGGTTGGTTGTGCATCTTTTTCTTCCACACCTTTTCCTTCCACTCAACTTTCTGTTAACATGCTTGGATACAGCACTCTGTGAACAGCCAGCTTCTTTGGCAATGAATGTTTGTGGCTTACCCTCCTTGTGAAGGGTGTCAATGATTGTCTTCTGGACAACTGTCAGATCAGCAGTCTTCCCCATGATTGTGTAGCCTAGTGAACCAAACTGAGAGACCATTTTGAAGACTCAGGAAACCTTTGCAGGTGTTTTGAGTTGATTAGCTGATTGGCATGTCACCATATTCTAATTTGTTGAGATTTGTTCTAATTTGTTGTGAATTGGTGGGTTTTTGTTAAATGTGAGCCAAAATCATCACAATTAAAAAAACCAAAGACTTAAACTACTTCAGTCTGTGTGCATTGAATGTATTTAATACACGAGTTTCACAATTTGAGTTGAATTACTGAAATGAACTTTTCCACGACATTCTAATTAATTGAGATGCACCAGTAATTCCTGCAAAAATGTGCTATTGTAAAAAAAAAAAAACAAGCTTGTAACTTTTTTTTTTTGTTTTATTTCACAGCGCACGAAAGCTGCACTTGACAGCTGGCGACAGACACAGTTGTATGAAAATTCCGCTAACACTTTAGTTTAGGGACCAATTCTCACTATTAACTAGCATGCATATTACTAACATATTGGCTGATTATTAGTACTTATAAAGCACAAAGTAATGTCTTATTCTGCATGACCATATGTTAGATCAATTAAACCTACTCCATACATAAGCTTAACAACTACCTTACTATTGCTACAATCAGCAAATTAAGAGATTATTGTGGCGTCACAGTTAATAGTAAAGGTCCTTGCACACTGAGTCCGAAATTTTCATATGCGTTTTTTCATATTCGTTATCCTAAAAATTTGTCACGCACAGAAACCTTGCAAACTGAGTCTAATGCGTATTAATTAATCCGTTGTGAAAAATTCGCAAAACAGTACTAAATGGAGTCTTCAAGCAGTGAGGATGATTTTGTTGTCCTCTCGCTTCTTAAAAAGAGAAAAAGAAAGGAAATATTGGGTCCATCCAATCCTGAGATATAGAGAGGAAGGAGAGGAGAGCAGCGGGATTATCACGGGCGATTCAAAGTTTACTTCAGGATGTCAGTGGCTCAGTTTGATGCTTTGCTAGCAATATTAGAGCCACATATTAAAAAAGACCACCAATTTCTGTGAACTCAGTGTGCAAGGATCTTTACGGTGCTTTTCTGCAAATCCGTTCTGGATTTTGGTGTTCGCTTGTACGGTGGCTCTGAATTGTCAAAACACCTCTCAAAATGCTTGCTACGGATGCGAAAAACGCAGAAAATCGAACCCGATCAGAATTTTTTTTACGATGGACAAAAATTTCGGAAGCAGTGTGTAAACGTGATTGACAACGTGAGGTCGCATTTATTTTTCAACGTGCGAAAATTCCGGACTCAGTGTGCAATGGCCTTTAGAATTGGTCCAAAAACTAAAGTGAGATCTGAATTACCTATTAAATTTAATCTGAAACTATTACACAGCAATGTCATTCATCGTTACCAGGACGTCTGGGATGTGTGTGAACGGAAGCTTAGAATATCAGGAAGCTCTGGCAGTTTTTTGAAAATCTTTCAGACTCCATTCTGGGGGATCCAGAATATGTTGTCCAGTCCACTATTTACATATACCGTTCCCATGAGTCCTCTCACCTCAAAGAAGCTCTCCACATACTGCAGCACATAAACTCCACAGTCACTGAAGTTATCCTGCTGGGGCACACGAGGACTCGAGCCCTTCATCACATCCTTCCCAAAACTCCTCTTGGAGCCTTTCTTCACCTCCCACTCCACCTCCAGATACCTGCACAAACACCAGGACAAACACTCACTAATATAAATGCAAACTTACAGTCACTCTCGTTATTGCTTAAAAACGACATGATTCCCACAGAAAAATAACTATTTGTTTAGTAAGTACATGCAAAAACATCTGTGATCAGAAAATCACATCCATTTAAAGGTTTTATTTTTACTCGTCTGAGTTGGAGCAGTAACTTACTCTCGTAATGTTTTCACCACGGTCGACCTGGTTGGTCCTCGCAGGGAGTCCATGATCAGAATACAAGGCCTGAGGATTTTAATA
The DNA here is from genome assembly GCA_039654775.1 of Spinibarbus caldwelli. Classification (NCBI taxonomy): domain Eukaryota; kingdom Metazoa; phylum Chordata; class Actinopteri; order Cypriniformes; family Cyprinidae; genus Spinibarbus; species Spinibarbus caldwelli. The sequence continues at coordinate 5,019,270 of CM077240.1, forward strand.
ACATGACAATGAGTGCTGAAAAATAGAACTGAATTGGAATTTAAAATTCACAATTATATTCTAAATGTTAAACGACTCTGGTTTGTGTTTCTGTCATTGTTTATAATATACTGGTTTGAAGTAGGGATGCACCGATGTATCGCCCAATAATCGGTATCAGCCGATAAAAGAAATTGTTTAAAAACAGCAGATGATCAGGGACTATTTATTTCATGTCAGTCAAAAGGGGGCAGAAAATGTATCAGACAGTAACTTGCATGAAGAAAACGTTTCTTGTGTCGTACTGTCATATAAGACAATAATAAGACATTGACGCAGCGCTGTTAATGCAGGTTCTATTTGACCCTATGAATAATAATTCAAGCCAAGGTTGCCAGTTCCACGGTTTCCCCTTCACTAAACATTATTTGTAATGCGCCTCTGATCCAAATATTGCAAAGAGCTTTGTGCTTTATGTCTAAAAAGAAAAAAAGTTTCATCTTTCAAATCCTGTACTTATCACAAAATTCAAACAATAAATGCCGTTTTAACGCTCAGATAACGTAAACAACATATGCACGTGATGTTGCGGACACAGAACAGCATACATTGTTTACGTTCAGATCAAAGCATGCGCATGTGTCGTGATACTCTCCAAAATGGTGCCAGGGTGACAAATTGTTGAATAAAGTCGTTATTTTTGTTTTCTTGGTGCAAAAAAATTCTTCTCATAGCTTCAAAAAATTACGGTTGAACCACTTGGATCACATGGATTATTTAACCCTCTGGGGTCTGAGGGTGTTTTGGGGGCCTGGAGAAGTTTCGCCATGCCCTGACATTTGTGCTTTTTTCAGTTACTTATAAAAATATAAATGGCTAAAGTCTAATAACACTGTAAACAGCACAAACTGGGCTATAATAATATGTTAGCAGCATTTATGTACATGATTGTGTTTTTGAGAAAGCAACGTTTATGCGTGGTTAGTGAACAACTAAAAATTTGAAGTCACTGAAATAAGGCCATAAAATACATACAGAACATCTGTTTACAAGACTTTTGAGAAATGGATCTTGTAGCCTAGAGTTTTTGCTTCAAAATTATGTGAAAATCAGCTTGTTTACTCACTCACAGAAAACAATTTATTGATTTAAATTTTTAAAGACATGTTTTGTGACCGAAAGCCTATATGCGAGAGCGTCGCAATGGCCTTGAATATTAAGTGATTCTCCCCTGAGAGACAAAGGGCCCTCCCCTAATGGCCCATCAGTGTGACTGTGACTTTGAGGCAGGTAAGACAGAATGTGAGGAGATAGAAAAAATTTTTTTTTTAATTATTTGTATTTTATTTACAACACAGTACAATCAAAACATACATAATGAAGGTCAAAGACACATTGTGCACACTGATCTAACCACAGAGATGTGAACAGACTTTGAGTCATTCCTGCAACAGATTCTGTTCAACAAGTGAAACATGTAAATCATACCTGGTATTTACTGGTTTTATTTAAGTGTTTCTGCTTCTTTCCATGGATCCAAGAAGAAAAAATATAATCAGTAGTCAAGGAGCTTGTTTTACCATAGAATATCAGTGTAGTTGAAAATCTCATGTTGGTACAGCGCTCTCAGAGGAAAACAGTTTGAAGAGACTGAAAGTCAGCAGGATTCAGCTGTGGTGCAGGTATCTGATTCAATAAAATACAAACAACCAAAAAAATAACAAATAAAAAAAATAAAAAGTGAGCATGTTAATATCACGAGCATCTGTATACATGTAGCCATAGACTCACGCATGCTTTGTACTATCGTAAAAACAAAAACATTTTATATCTGAGAAACTAATTATTATTGTTTAGCACGTTACTATAAAAAAGGATATTTTATATTTGAGAAGTAATTGTTATCGTTTAGCATGCTATTAAAATATATTTGTGAACAGATTATTAATAATAAACATGGTCTAAACATTCTTAGATGCGTAGCATTCATCATGTTGTAGTTTGGGAAAAACCCAACTAGTAATGTGTTCAAGTTTATGTCACAATAACACGTTAACTAATGCAAAAAAGAAACATTACTTACTCGTCAGATTGATCTTCTCTTCTGGATGAAATATTGTTCTTCTTTTGAGAGAAATCCAGCCTTTACTCAGCGATGAATGATCTCCTCGCGCTTTGTTTATGTTGGGCGTTTCCATGCGCACGTGTCTCACGTGGATATTTACATATGAACGGCGCGAGCCGCGAGGGGGCGGGATTGCATTAAAGATAATGAATTAGACGGGAAAGACTGAACATCGTGTTGGTTTCATACGGATTACTTTATCACAGAATATTTATTTTCGATATGACTTACTTCATTTAAAAGTAGACACTTCAAGCTTTCTATAGCTATTACTCCCATGTCTGTGTGCTGAGTATTTGCTGAGTTACAGTTCATTTTAGTGACGCGTTTCTAAAAGCAGCTCGCGGAGACTGAGAAGGCAGAGAGCGCACCCTGTTTGTTTTCTTTATTCTTCAAAAGCAAAAAGTTTAGTTGTTATAATGAGTGTATACAAATAAAAGTAGACCCCTTACAGATTCGAATGGTGTATTGCTCTTATCTGTACGATCAAAAATGGCAGAGTAATTCAAGCTCATTTCGGGCTTATCAGGAAAATCTGCCACAAAACGCGTATCCACGTTTGTCGACCCCAGAGGGTTAAAGTCCCCCTGTAGTCAAAAATGTTATCCCTTAAAAGTCATCTTTGATCGTCAAAATGACGTACTGAAATGTTTTTTCTTGTGAAAATATTTTTTTCATGACTTAAAATAGCTTGAATGCAACTCTACACCCTTGCCTCATTTACTATATGCGGAACTATGAATATGCAAATTAGCCCCGCCTCCACTCAGTCACACCAGTCAAGGCCTCCTGATCCACTGGTAGCCTAATGACTGATAAAACGATGTTTTTACTAGCGGATAGCTAGAGTGGATACTGTAACATTCATTAAAGTTTCTTACTTGACGATGGTTTGTCCTCAAAATGCCTTGAAGACTCGAATGCAGCCAAGTTTGTGATTCCAATTCGCACCCGCGAGCATACGCGAGTGAAGGGAGAGGTGGGTCTGACTCTGGGCTACTTTTACACCGTTGCCGCGGGTTATTATTCAAGTTAGCGGTTCTAAATTCATGTTAAACCACTGTTTCATGGGTTTTCGCTCTATTTTATTTTTGGTTTTGTGCTAGTAATCCTATTGGTATATTTTGCATGCGATCATCTCTATAATTTATACTGGATTAAACGGCTGCCTTCTCACTAGAATCTATCCCTTGACGTGATTGGTTATTGAATTTTGTGACGTAGCAAAAAAAAGGCGGTTTCAAACTGTGTTTTTGAGACAGCCTATGGGAAACTACAGTTTTAGGGAAAAAATACTCAGCAATGGTGGTGATTAATGGATTGGCACTTGATTTGTCTAAAGCAAATTAAAAACACCACAGACAAATAAACAGCATAAACTTGATTTTCACTACAGAGGGACTTTAAAGATGTCCTTGCTATGTTTTTGTGCCTTGATCGTGGTAAATACATTGCTGTCTATAGGAGGGCCAGAGAGCTCTCCGATTTCATAAAAAATATCTTAATTTGTGTTCCAAAGAAGAACGAAGGTCTTGCGGGTTTAGAACGACATGAGGCTGAGTAATTAATGACAGAATTTTCATTTTTGGGTGAACAATCCCTTTAACCTCTAATGTACCAAATGGAGGGGCCCCCTGTATAATTTACAGCATACAGGAGAGATTTTTTTTACTTTAATAAAACTAAATTATTGGCATCGGTATCAGCAGATATCATTCTGAATAACCGCCTGTACTGGCTGAGAAATTTCTTATCGGTGCATCTCTACTTTAAACTCTTCTGTAGCTTTCAAACTGTAAACAAACAGGGTTAATATTGGGTCATCAAAGCTAACATGCAATTAAAAAGTTAAAGAATTTATTTTGAACACATTTATCTGATTTGATGTAACTGATTCACTCCGTTCTAAAATTTTACATTGAATCCAAATATTTAATATAATGTATTAGCTATGCAAAGTTGTTTGAGGAATATTTGCTCTCACTGTTTGCAGGTGGTGGGTTTGGACGTCAGCTCTGCTTTGTCAAAGCTCCCACACTCATCAACCAAACTGTCATCTTCACTACACTCGTCCTGAAAACACAGATAACAACATATGAGAGAGACAGATAAAACTCCCAAAAATCATCCAAACATTACATTTCTTATCAAAATCTAATACAAATAATACACACACTACACCATAATAATAAATTGTTGATAATTGGAAATATTATTTTTCCATTATGAAAGTAAGCCTGTTTTTAATAACCCAAACTGTGTATTCCAGTAAAGGTTATCTGATATCAGTAATCAAATGTCACCAAATGAATGTAATCTGACTACTTTTAGTTAGTTGACCTCACAACCTTACATGTAAATATGAAGGAACTCTTGAACAAATGAACACAATGCTGGAAACTAAACTATTTTATTACCATTTGTGTTACCTAAAATAGTTCCATTGTTGTCTTGTCACAAGCAGTTTGCATGTGTAACCTTTTTATTTACATTTAAGTATGTACAGTACCATTCAAAAGTTTGGGGTCAATGAGATTTTTTTTTTAATGTTGCTAAAAGCCTCACCAATGCTGAATTTTCAGCATCATTACTCCAGTCCTCAGTGTCACCTGATCCTTCAGATCAATATCAGATGATATTCAATAAATCTTTACATCCCTACAATATATGCTCACTTTGATGGCTGCATTACAAAAGTGAACTCTGATACCACAGATTAGCCAAACTGAGGCGACTCACCTGACATGAGCTTTGGTCATCTGAGTGATGGGAGTCATCTGTCCCATAACACTTGATTATTCGGTGTAAACCATCTGGAATAAAAACCAAACGGAAATCAAGCAGTGACACAGTGGCAGTCTGAATTCATTCACTCATGTGGCTCACATCACATGCTCACCTGTGTACTGCTGCTGTCTGTTCACATCAGCAGCAGATCTGCGCGGGACGGCCGTGTGCTGCCTGATGTCGTCCAGCTCATCCGAACCTCCATCAGTGGGTGGGCTGGAGGAGACAGCAGTGCTATGGGCTTGAGTTTGAGGCTGGTACAGCGGGTTTGGCTCAACATGAGCCTTCTCCAGACCCGGAAAACAGATTATGGCGAGATACCAGTGTGCACTAGATGGACACAGAAAGACAGATCAGAAGATTAGAAGTCTCATTAAAAAACATGACAATACGCACACCACTTAGGCAGCTGATTTAAAATAAATCACAATGCATTTGAAGGACAGTTTAACATGTTAGTGTGAAATAACCAGTAAATAGATAAATAAAAAGCAATTTAAGCTTTCCATTTCCCCCGCCCCATACAGAAGTTGATTTCAGAAGTGATTTTCCTATCATCTGAGTAATTTAAGCTTGAGGTATAACATTCAAGTTAAGAAACCACAAGTTTTTAAATAACACAAGCTGATACTACAGGCAATGCCCTTCCCTAAACCACAGGAGACAACCGAAGAAACACTTTGCACTGTCACATTCACATGCATTCTTCCTTGGGGTGGGCGATATGACCAAAACCTTATCTCACGATATGAGTAACTTTATCTCACAATAACGATATATATCACAATATAGTTATTTTTGCTTTTAATAAGGCTTATGATATCAAAGTTTTTGATACAATAAAATTTTCATAATTCTTGTCACCAGTGTCAATATCACAAAAAAACTAATAAAAGCCAAAGAAAAAAAAAAAAAAAGGAAAAACTCAAGATAAGTAACTAATTACAAGCAACAGGACAAAAAAAACTACAATAAATAAATCCTACATACATTGTACAAATTAATCAAAAACACTTAAGTTTTCATTGTACACATTAAATTTCTTATTATTAAAGTTACAAAAGTGATTTAGTCGAGAGATTTTCTCTCACTGCTGTTTGATTAAAATGAATGACAGACAGGAAGAATAATAGGCAGCTTCCCCTTTAAGACCGAACATTCGGACAAACAATAGGTTACTTGCGTAACACCGGTTCTCTGATAGCATTAAGTGAGGTGTCTCACTATGGGATATGCCCCTTCTGCGTATTCCTCAGAAGCCCTATTACATTATTAGCCCCGACTGGCTGGCAGACGTCACTACGAAATTCAAAACAAGCACACCTCTGCCTCGCTTCGCACAGCAAGGAGGGTGATCTGGTGAGACACCTCACTTAATGGTATCAGAGAACCAGGGTTATGCAAGTAACCTATTGTTCTCTTTCAAGCATATGTTTCGATGTCTCACTATGGGATATCCTAACTCCCGTATTGCCAGATTGCCTGCCTCGAAGTCTCCTGCCAACCACAATCACTGCATCCGGGGCTGAACAAGTCATGACTTGTGACTCACATTCCTACGCTCAACACTGCATGTGCTAAAGTTTGAGCTGTAACATCCAGTTTATAAAACCTTGCAAATGTATGCGGTGAGGACCAACTCGTCGCTTCGCAAATATCCAGTAACGTGACTCCTTTAAATAGAGCCCACGAAGTTGACATTCCCCTTGTTGAGTGTGCACGTAAACCAGGTGGGGACACAAGACCCTTACTGCAATATGCCAACGAAATTGCCTCCACTATCCAGTGCGATAAACGCTGGTTAGTAATCGGCTTCCCCGTACGAGGTTTCATCCAAGATAGGAACTAGGGCTGCAACAAACGATTATTTTGATAATCGATTAATCTAACGATTATTAGAACAGTTAATCGACTAGTCGTCGATTATTTCACTGGTTAATCAGTGGACTTTGATTGATTATTCAGCTTTTGCAATTAGTTAAAATATTAAGTTATACATATTCTAACATAAAGATCACTTCAGCTTTAGAAAAGCATATTATGTAATTACAATTATTATACAATTAATTGGTAACACTTTACAATAAGGTTCATTAGTTAACATTAGTTAACATGAACTAAGAATGAACAATACTTCTACAGCATTTACTAATGCATTAATAAAAATCACAAGTTGTTTTTTAACATTGTAAATGCACTGTGAACTAACATGAACACACAATGAACAACTGTATTTTTATTAACCAACATTAACAAAGATTAATACATAAATGCAATAAATGCATTGTTCATTCATGTTAATTAATACATTAATGTTAACAAATGATACCTTATTGTAAAGTGTTACCAATTCCTTATACAAATAGATGTATTTGGCACACAAAATGAGATGACAGACAGACACTCTCTCACCATTTAATTAGCTACATGAAAAAGTAACTGAATGACATCTTTTTGACACATTCTGCCTAACATCTCCTTTTGTAAGTCATATAGATAAGAAACAAAATAAAGGTAAGTGATAAGACGCTTTGGATAAACTATTTTATTCACAACATAATGTCTTAAAATACCTTTTAGGGTTATGATAACCAAAACAGTCTGGAGCTGATCTCCGTAAACCAAACTGTCACTTTAATTAATTTTTTTTTTTCCCACTAATAAAAATATTTTATCATTAGATAGCTCCACACTGGAGAGCTGCTTTATAACAGAAAATCAAGTTGTAATTCTAACTGAAAGCGACACTGACTCTGGTTTTTCATGTTTAATACCGTAAAGCTGCTTGAATTAAGGCTATCTATTGTATAAAGTACTATATGAATGAACATGATGTGACCGGACTTTACTGGAGTACTGAACTGCAGAGCTCATGCAAACATCCACATCGTTGTAATCAGATGCATTTTTAACTGCTGCTTTCACACTGCTGTCAGTTTTTGTTGCGTTTATTTCGTTACTGAGAGGAATGCGTGCAATATATATTTACATATTAATCCAAACGCCGTTCGGATGCACTTTCTCTGAAGTGCTGTGTGTGTCTTCTCTTGAATTGCATCCAGGAGGGCTGAATTCCAGTCTTCCGCTACAGTGCCACACTGGTCTAACCGCATTATTGCAGGCTCTTACATTAGGTCATATGAGATCAAACGACTACTTGACAACAAAAATATTTGTCGACAATTTTTTATTTTTTATTTTTTTATTGTCGACGTTGTCGATAATGTCGACTAATCGTTGCAGCCCTAATACGAACAGCTGATCACTCTCCCTAACCCTCTGGTTCTTTCTGTATAAATACGTAAAGCACACACTGGGCACAATGCATTTAACGTTCTGATGAAGCAAAAGGTGGTGGATAGAAGGCTCTTAACTCAAGAGGAATGATAGCATTAACTATTTTGGGCATGAATGCAGGATTAGGTTTCAGAACTACCCCTGCATCCCCAGACATGAACTGCAAACATGCTGAGTGCACTGAAAACGCGTGGATCTCACTTACGCGCTTTGCCGACGCTAAAGCTAACAGCAGTGCCGTCTTAAATGACAATATTTTGAAATCAACCTTGCCCAGCGGCTCAAATGGGAACATGGAAAGAGCATCAAGCACCAATCCCAAATCCCATGAGGGGGAAAGCGGTTTTGAAACTGGCAAAGCGTGGCGCGCACCCTTCATGAACCTGCATACCAAAGGATGCTGCCCCACAGTTTTGTTATCAAAACCAATGTGACAAGCAGATATAGCAGCCAGAAACACTTATGGTTGAAAACGCTTTCCCTTGGTCTATCAAATCCTGAAGAAGTGATAGAACGACTGCCACTGAACACTGAAAGGGAATCTCATGTTTAGTTGCGCACCAGCGCTCAAACACGCCCCATTTGCATTCATAGAGAGACCTAGTCGATGAAGCTCTAGCATTTTGTATGGTTCTAATAACACTGTCAGACAGACCGGTTGTATTTAAATTGAACCACTCACAGGCCAGGCCCATAGTGCCAGGCGTTCCGGATGAGGATGAAAAATCTCACCCTCTGCTTGTGACAAAAGATCTCTGCACAGCGGGAGAGACCACGGGTCTTCGTACAGCTTATGTATGATCTCCGCTAGCCAATATTTCCCTGGCCACCTCGGAGCTATTAATATAAATTTTAGTCCCTCCTCCCTCACTCTGTAAAGTGTAGGGGATATTAACGCTATCGGTGGGAACGCGTAAAGGAGAGTGTGAGGCCAACACTGTTTCCCCTCTTCGGTCATGCAACGAGTGAATCTTCTCACCCTGTCTTCCGACAGTCGCGCTCTGAAGGTCACCGAGTTCAGTGACAGCCCCAGATATGTTATAGACTGTGTGAGAATTAAAACACTCTTTTCGATGTTTAATTTTAAACCCAGTTTCTGTATATGTTCCAGAAGCATAACTGTGTTCTCTCGCTTCTTGCTCTGACCGAGCTGTCACCAGCCAGTCGTCTATGTAATTAGCGAGACGAATGCCTTTCTACCTGAGCGGAGTCAGTGCCGCTTCTGTACATTTTACAAACACTCAGGGGCTGAGAGATAAGCTGAATGGTAGAACCAGATATTCATATGCTATGCCAAGGAAAGCAAACCTCAGGAATTTCCTGTGGGGTGGATATATCTTTATGTGAAAATATGCGTCCTTCAGGTCGATTGACGAAAACCAATCGCCCTGACGCACTAATTTTAGGAGTGTAGCATGAGTGAACATTCTGAACTTGTACTTCCTTAAGTATTTGTTCAGTGCACGCAGATCTAATATGGGACGAAGAGCTTGAGTTCCTTTCTTTGGGACGAGGAAGTATCTTGAGTAAAACCCGCTGTGGATCTGCTCGGGGTGGGACCACTCTTATCGCCCTTTTGTTCAACAGAGAGGAAATTTCTTCCTGAAGAACATGCTTTAATTCTCCCCGCACATGAGAATGAATTATCCCTTTGAAATGCGGGGTGGAAGCGGCAAACTGCAGTCTGTACCCTAATTGTATTGTCCGTAATACGAGTCGTGAACGAGTTTGTGGTCTGTACTGCGCATGCATGGGCACTTAGTGTTTGGACAGAGTTTAAGTGTCTCATCACCTCTAAGGGAGCAATAACCTCCCGAGGTGATGTTATGCTGTGTTCTGTTAACGTGTTTTGCAACATTTTTTGGGGAATTATGTTTTGCAACATGTTCTGGGAATACAGTGAAAACTTTATTGAGTTTTGAACATGAAAAGTGCTTGTGACTAGTGGATGGGTGTGCACCACTGCACCACCTCTTGTGCTTTTCACTGCTCTGTTCTCCCTGGCCCAACCGGGCTCTATTTTCTGCACAGAACATCCGGGAACTTCGAAACTCGTCCCTTGTCAAATGCTGAACATCTGAGGGTCGGGAGCTAGCGAACAGGAGGGCTGTGGGCTCCTTTCCCCGGGGAAGACCCCATCAAACTGCCGCCTTCTTCCTCTCGCTCCCTGAGGATGGGAGTGAGGATGAGGTTGAGGAACTGGCTGAACCGCCTGAGCTGTTGCAGGCGGATAGTTCTTCCTAGGCCAGGCAGTTCTCTGTTCCAGGACTACGCTGTGACCCGCTGCATTCACGTTCGGTCTCTGCCGTCGAGGATTGCGATAGCTGGGGGGTGCGAGGGCCGTAACTTATGCGAAGGTCTGCCGAGGTGGCCTCATTATCCCTCTTCTTTTCCTCGCATCTCTTTTGCATCAGTGTCAGCGCCGAGCCAAAAATGCCCTCTGCAACCACAGGTGAGTCCAGGATGGCTTCTTTTTCCCTGTCAGAGAGATTCGCCAAGTTAAGCCAACGTCCTCTCTCGAATGACCATTGTGGCCATGGCCTTGCCCGCAGCTTGAACCATGCATCTCTGAAGACTCAGAGAAAGATCCGTAACAACACAGATCTCTTCCCAGTGCATCTGACCTGGCATGGTCGACGCTTCGTCCTGCAATTCCGCTTGGTACGCGGTCAGCATAGAGGTCGTGTTCAAAGCCCTGACAGAGAGAGCAATTGCTTTGTAAGTGCGTTCCCTCATGCTTGACTGGAAACAGTCCGCTTTGGATGGCAACGTCAGATTTGCAGCCGCCGTGTGCTTTGGGTGCAAGTGTGCGACAACTAATGGCTCCATGGGGGGCATTCGGAGGAGTGGATCCTCCCTGCACGAGCAACTTGTTGGTGAACGGTTTTTTCCTTCCAGGTCACCGCAAGCTCCTCCAGGAGCTATGGAAACACAGGAAGGAGCTGCCGTGCTGCCCGTTTCGCTCTCTGCAGCCTCTTACCCTCGTAGCAAGACTTTGCAGTCTCTGCTACCACGGTCAGCCACGGAATGTTTAGTTTCTCTGCAGCGCTTTTGCACACATCTTGCAGATCAACACTGAGAAGCGGGGATGGTGCCCCGTCCACATCTTCCGTGGATCCCGCCGCGGCGAGGGGTTGTGCCGGGTGCGCAGAGGGGAGGAAAGGGGAGTCGTCGAAATCTTCCTCTTCAGAGAGAAGAAAGTCCGATTGTCCCTCTTCCTCGAAATCAAGCACGTCTTCTTCCTCATCCGTACTGAACACACTGGGCAGAGGGACGCAAACGTCAAGCTGTTCACCCCAGGATAAAACTGTCGTGGTGGGCAGCTCTACAGGGATGGGTACCTGCGGAGTGGCAGCTGGAATGGGGCTAGGTGACATGAGGGGATCGTGGCCTGACAGGCTAGCTTGGCGTGCTAGTCTGCAACGAAGGCTCTTCATAGTGAAGCGTGCGTAGTGTTCACAGGAAACGGGGTTGTCGATCGCCATTTGGGCATGTTTCAGCCCAAGACATGCAGACCTGGTGTGTGTCCTTGCATGAAATTTTGTTCCCGCATGAACAAAGTCGCATGGCATCTCCCTCACTAGCTGGGACAGTCTGCATTGTTGCAGCTAGGGCTGCACGATATTGGAAAAAACTCACATTGCGATATTTTGTTTTTCTGCGATATATATTGCGATATGAAAAAAAAAAAAAAAAAAAAAAAAAAAAAAAAAAAAAAAAAATCACCAAATGACTTGAATAGCTCTATTTGGAGAGAGAAAAAATATTGATTTTGTAGGTGAGTAAATCAGCATAGGAAATAAACAATTTACAAGCATAGATAAATATAATAGAACAAAGATACAAATGAAATAAACAGTGCTTTGTATTTTTAAGGCAAGTCCAACAGTATTCAGGTGCAGAAATTGAATAATAAAATGTAAAATAACACTGCATAATACAGTCTTCATTGTATAAATTAAATCTAATAAATCTGTGTTAAAGCTACAAAAGTGATTTTTCTCTGTTTTGTTGTTTGATTATGACACAGAAAGCAACAGAGACATTAAACTGCTGTTATTGTTATCCTCTTTCTTTCTCAATTGTTTACCTAAGACATAAGCAACTGGTTTTTTTTTTTTTTTTTTTTTTTTTTACAAGGATACTTGGAGACATGCATTTTGACACGGTTTCGCGCATATGTGTCGTACTACACTGGATGCGGCACGACACGACGAATCCCGGCCAGTAAACATATGCCTCGCTCTATTTATGACGTACTGACACAAAGTTGACACGATTGGCAACGGTCGCTTTGTCGCATCCAGTGTAGAAAGACTGTTCACATGGTGCATCTGCAAACGCGTGGAAAACTCCCGCCGCGCCACTTCCTCCTCCTTTCCAAAGTGCTCGGGAGCTTGCGCTTTCCTGGCGCCTGCCGCTGCTAAACATCCGTGATGTGCTCTCCTCGACGACGCGGAAGTTTCAACAAAGGATAAATGGATTTCCAGCACTGAAAATCACTTGCAGTAGCTCTGCTACTAAATTTATTTAAAAATGGGTATCTCTGTACAGCTGTTGCGTCCGGTGTAGACACGGTGTCTGTGTGTGAGCAAAGAAAACGATCAGTATAAATATAACGATCAGGCCTACTAAACATCGCACATCCTGCGATGTGACTATCGCGGATGCGCACATCGCGATATCGATGCTGAAACGATATATCGTGCAGCCCTAGTTGCAGCCATAATATCGAATAATCCTTGCAATCGGCTGGAATGCAAATTGAAGAGTCAGGCGAAAAACGGCATGGTGGCAAGTCGTTCGTCCAGGAGTTCGTCAAAGGCTTCTGGTGTGAAGCGAGAAGAGGTTTTTGAATGTCGTAGTGACGTTGTGTTGCTCCTTTTATACTGAGGGGTGAGGAGGCCACTCCCAGACACAACGTCACGTCTGCCAACCAATTGGGGCTGGCGTAATGTAATAGGGCTTCTGAGGAATACACGGAAGGGGCGTATCCCATAGTGAGACACCGAAACGTATGCTTGAAAGAGAACTGTTACACGTGTTTTCTTTCTCAGCGGTTACTTTCACTCAGAGATGTTCACGAGTCTTTAACTTGGAGTCCGAGTCAAGTCTGAAGTCTATGTCGCTGGAGTATGAGTCAAGTCTCGAGTCTTTGGTCACGAGTCCGAATCGAGTCTCAAGTCATTTAATGGCTCGCTAAAAAAAAATCCCATTCAGAATCCTCATGTATTGAAATCTTCCTATTTACGAAGCTGTTTTTTAGGCTATAGACAAAATATACAATCTAGGACCGGTTTTTTTTTTTTTTTTTTTTAAAAAGAGGTGTTAAGATGTAAGGTTAATGTACAACCAGCCTGTTACTTATGTTTTAATCCATTCCCATGTTCAAAACAGTTTTTCTGTGATCAAATTCTATAATAAGAGTCCTATCTACCATGACACAAGGAAATATGTGACACAGATATTACAAAACAAATTACAAATCAAGTATTTCTTTTTGATAAAAGTCAGGGGTATTCAATTAAAGTTCCAAGAGGCACGGACTCTATATTTTCTTCCATGTAGTAGTCCGGACAATAAATAAATAAATTAAAAAAATATATATTTTTACATGTATTGTACTTTTACATTTAGGTTGTTACCGCCACCTATATGTCAAATGGACCATTGACACTCCTAATTGAGATTGTAGATAGAGTGTCAAGGGTCCATTTGAGAGATAGGTGGTGGTAATGTACTTATAAGTCTGCGATCCGCCGTAAAGCAAGAAGAAGAAGACGGCGCGTCATGCGTCGGCTGTCGTGAACACGCTCAGGACAGTTGGACCGTGCGGCAGATCAGAGGTAAAAAACGATATAAATACTGTTCAGTTTCTTGCATAGACCGATCGTTTCGTGTCTTTAAACGTCAATGTATCGTCACATGCCGCAAGGTTTCATTTGGTTTTGTCGGTGTATGTTTTTTTTTCCTCTCAAAGCCGTGGAGCCCATTGACTGCCATTATATAACTGACAGACTGCACCGGTTTGAGTTAAAAATCTTTGTTTGTGTTCTACTGGAGAAACAAAGTCACCTACATCTTGGATGCCCTGGGGTAAGTAGATAAAAATCTAATTTTAATTTTTGGGTGAACAATCCCTTTAAGACCTAAATGACTGTTTTTACTAGGATACTTGCAAAGACAGGCATTTTCATGTGTATTTAACCATTCAAGGCCAATAAAGCAACAAAAATACTCACGTGCTCTATGAGCAGCAGATTCATGTCTCACAGACAGCGTGAGCGTATAGCAATGTTGTTTGCATTTAAATGGCTTAAAATCACTCATTTTTAAACAGCAATACTTAAAAACATGTACAAACGATACATTTTCGTGACCACAGCGCACCGCAACTTGACATGAGTGCATAACTGCGATAATACAAATTTCTACCGGTTAATCGTGTCTACCGCCGTATCGCCCACCCCTAATTCTTCCTGTTATAGCCAATTCCTCATGTAATCGATGGATAAATGGAGATAAATAAACCGTATCTTACGACTCATTGATAGGCACAAAGATGAAGTCTTTCTGGAAGAGATCCACGTGACGTGTCCATGTCTTCACTCTGTTGTGTTTCCTCTTCTGTATGCTGCAACACATCAAAAAGTCACATCTGAAATGAATCTCAGTACTAAACAACAGCACAGTAACTGAGCTCCAAGGAAATGTGAATATTTGAGATAATGACGTGAGCTCACGGTAAGTTGGATGTGTCTACTGCGTTTCTCCGCTCTCTCTGATTGAGTCTCTTATAGAAGAACGAGCTAAACATGTGACTGCGGACAGCATCTTCCTTCTTCAACTTCTCCAAAAACAGATATCTAGTAGCACAAAGTACACGATTATCAGATAAATGTCAAATTTATGCCCACTTACCAAAAAATAAATAAATAAAAAAATAAAAAAATAAATGTTTTTGTATGTTTTTTATTTTTTATAAAAACACTATTTGGTCACAACAATTAATATTGACTGAAATAAAGATAAATGACTTTAAATAGAAGTCGATGATGACGTCGTTGAGAAACTCTCCGTCGTTCAGACAGTGGAGGTCCTCATTGGTTACAGAGATTCCTCCTTTAGCAGGTGGCGGGGGGTAAACCAACAACCTGCAGAAACAAACAAAAACAACACCAACTTCAACATATTTTTGCCGTTTTATAGATGTATGGAATATTTTATTTCCTTTTTTTTTTCTACTGGCCATCTCTGTTCATCGGCTCAAATTTTCACTGGCCTCCCAATATTGTCAATGGCCCACAATAAAAAAAGAATCATTTTTATTGTTTTTCACCCATGCAACCTTGTATTGTAATAAATAAGGCTGCTACTACACCAACATTTTATATACAAGTGCATCTCAAATTA
The DNA here is from genome assembly GCA_039654775.1 of Spinibarbus caldwelli. Classification (NCBI taxonomy): domain Eukaryota; kingdom Metazoa; phylum Chordata; class Actinopteri; order Cypriniformes; family Cyprinidae; genus Spinibarbus; species Spinibarbus caldwelli. Next base: position 5,034,871 of record CM077240.1, read on the forward strand.
GAATGTCGTGGAAAAGTTAATTTATTTCAGTAATTCAACTCAAATTGTGAAACTCGTGTATTAAAAAAATTCAATGCACACAGACTGAAGTAGTTTAAGTCTTTGGTTCTTTTAATTGTGATGATTTTGGCTCACATTTAACAAAAACCCACCAATTCACTATCGCAACAAATTAGAATATGGTGACATGCCAATCAGCTAATCAACTCAAAACACCTGCAAAGGTTTCCTGAGCCTTCAAAATGGTCTCTCAGTTTGGTTCACTAGGCTACACAATCATGGGGTAGACTGCTGATCTGACAGTTGTCCAGAAGACAATCACTGACACCCTTCACAAGGAGGGTAAGCCACAAACATTCATTGCCAAAGAAGCTGGCTGTTTACAGAGTGCTGTATCCAAGCATGTTAACAGAAAGTTGAGTGGAAGGAAAAAGTGTGGAAGAAAAAGATGCACAACCAACCGAGAGAACCGCAGCCTTATGAGGATTGTCAAGCAAAATGGATTCAAGAATTTGGGTGAACTTCACAAGGAATGGACTGAGGCTGGGGTCAAGGAATCAAGAGCCACCACACACAGACGTGTCAAGGAATTTGGCTGCAGTTGTCGTATTCCTCTTGTGCGTCTTATCTGGGCTAAGGAGAAGAAGAACTGGACTGTTGCCCAGTGGTCCAAAGTCCTCTTTTCAGATGAGAGCAAGTTTTGTATTTCATTTGGAAACCAAGGTCCTAGAGTCTGGAGGAAGGGTGGAGAAACTCATAGCCCAAGTTGCTTGAAGTCCAGCGTTAAGTTTCCACAGTCTGTGATGATTTGGGGGGCAATGTCATCTGCTGGTGTTGGTCCATTGTGTTTTTTGAAAACCAAAGTCACTGCACCCGTTTACCAAGAAATTTTGGAGCACTTCATGCTTCCTTCTGCTGACCAGCTTTTTAACCCCCCGACGAGACGGGCTCATTTTTTTTCTTATCAGTGTGAAAGACACTAAAAATACTCCGTCGATTTTGGTCATACAGATAAGTGTTATACATCAATTGAAACTTTGAAGTATCTATTTTTTTTCGGGTACACTCACAATAAAAACAAAATGTTGTGGTTTTGGAAAATAAAGAAAACAAACAGGGTGCGCTCTCTGTCTTCGCCGTCTCCGCGAGCTGCTTTTAGAAACGCGTCACTAAAATGAACTATAACTTGGCGAAATCTCAACACAGAGACATGGGAGTTATATCTATAGAAAGCTTGAAGTGTCTACTTTTAAATGAAGTCAGTCTTATCGAAAACAAATATTCTGTGATAAAGTAATCCGTATGAAACCAACACGATGTTCAGTCTTTCCCGTCTAACTCATTATCTTTAATGCAATCCCGCCCCCTCGCGGCTCACGCCGTTCATATGTAAATACCCACGTGAGACACATGCGCATGGAAACGCCCAACATAAACAAAGCGTGAGGAGTTCGTTCATCGCGGCTACTGTCCGTTTCTGCAAGAAGACGCGCTGAGTAAAGGCTGGATTTCCCTCAAAAGAAGAACAAGATTTCATCGAGTAGAGGAGATCAATCTTATGAGTAAGTAATGTTTCTTTTTTGCATTAGTTAACGTGTTATTGTGACATAAACAAGAACACATTTACTAGTTAGGTTGTTCCCAAACTACAACATGATGAATGCTAGGCATCTAAGAATGTTTAGACCATGTTTATTATTAATACTCTGTTCACAAATAGATTTTAATAACATGCTAAACAATAATAATTAGTTTCTCAGATGTAAAATATCCTTTTTTATAGTACAAAGCATGTGTGAGCCTATGGCTACAGAATCATATCCTAGGCTACTATAAAACCATACATACTAGGCTATATGACAACAAAATCATAGTTGGGTTTTTCCCAAACTATAATTCCTGACTACAATGTTTGAAATCGAGTAAAACATTTTGAATATGAAAGGCAATTCATTGTATTTAAATTGATTACAGCGCGATGATGTTTTCATGCTCTATATAAAACAATAAAAGTAATATGAGTGTACACTGTAACATGATCAATGCTACGAGTCTAAGTATGTTTAGAACATGTTTATTATTAATAGCCTACTCTGTTCAGAAATAGATTTTAATAACATGCTAAACAATAATAATTAGTTCCTCAGATATAAAATGTCTTTTTTTTTTTTTAATGTTAATACAAAGCATGCGTGAGTCTATGGCTACAAAACCTACAGATGCTCCTGATATTAACATGCTCACAAATGTTTTTTTGTTGTTGTTGTTGTTTTTTGGTTGTTTGTATTTTAGTGAATCAGGTACCTGAACCACAGATGAATCCTGATGACTTTCTTCAAACTGTTTTCCTCTGAGAGCGCTGTACCAACATCAGATGTTCAACTACACTGATATTCTATGGTAAAACAAGCTCCTTGACTACTGATTATGTTTTTTTTTTTTCTTGAATCCATGGAAAGAAGCAGAAACACTTCAATAACACACGTAAATATCAGGTATGATTTACTTGTTTCACTCGTTGGACAGAATCTGTTGCAGGAATGACTCAAAGTCTGTTCACATCTCTGTGGTCAGTGTGCACAATGTGTCTTTGACCTTTATTATGTAAGTTTTGATTATACTGTGTTTTAAATAAAATACAAATAATTTAAACAACCCATTTTTTCAGTCTCCTCACATTCTGTCTTACCTGCCTCAAAGTCACAGTCACACTGATGGGCCATTAGAGGCCATTAGGGGAGGGCCCTTTGTCTCTCAGGGGAGAATCACTTAATATTCAGGGCCATTGCCACTCCCTCGCATATTGGCTTTCAATCACAAAACATGTCTTTAAAAATTTAAATCAATATATTGTTTTCTGTGAATGAGTAAGCAGAATGATTTTCACATAATTTTGAAGTAAATATTCTAGCCTACAAGACTAATTACTCAAAAGTCTTATTCAGAACTATTTATTGTGGGTTTTATGGCCTTATTTCAGCTACATTTTTTCCCCCAAAACTTACTAACCACGCATAATATTTTTTTTCTAAAAAATGCAAACGTCGGACTTCCGGTTATGTCGGGTTGCTGAACGGCCGCGCTTTTCAACGCTCTCAGTTAATTCCATAATTGCCAAGCCCCGATAACCAAAATCTTCGTTTTTTTCTACGATATTTTCTCTGCAAAACATTAAACATGTCTTCGCGACCACAAAGGAAAAGAGATAAAAAGGATAATACGGATTCGGCTATGGATGACCAAGGATCCACGCCTGAAGCAGATACCGCACAAGTTGGCGCCTTTGCTAATTCCGAGGCTGAAACTCAACCCGATAACAGCGTAATTCTTTCGGCTATAAACAGTCTGAAGAGTGAATTTTTGTCTCAATATAAGGATGTTCTGGCAGCAGTGAAAGAAGTTAGAGAGGATTTCTCTTCCTTTGCTGATAGACTTACCGAAGCTGAGAACCGAATCGGCCAGACCGAAGACGACTTAAGCGGCCTTCGAGAAAGGGTTTCCAAACTTGAAAAAACCACATCGGACCTCGCCTCTGCTCTTGACATGGCCGAATGTAGAAGCCGGCGCTCTAATATTCGCATTCTGGGTCTTCCAAACGGAGTTGAGGGAAATAATCCTGTTTCGTTTTTGGAAAACTGGCTCCCTCAGGTTCTGGGTGCGGATTCTTTCCCGGCGCCGGTGATCATTGAACGGGCACACAGGTTACCCAGCGGCATTCAAGCTGGGAACACATCGTCAAGGCCAAAGACAATGATACTGAAATTTCTTAACTATGCCGACAAAGTCAGAGTGCTGAGAGCAGCTCGGGAAAGAGGTACAGTGATGTTCCAGAATCACCACATTATGTTCTTTCCGGATCTATCGCCTGAGGTGTTGAAACAACGAAGGCGATTTGACGACGTGAAACGAGAACTTCGGAGGAGGAAGATTAAATACGGGATGATTTTCCCCGCCAAGCTTCTGGTCATCCACGGAGACCGTCGTCATTTCTTCAACTCCCCCGAAGAGGCCAACAAATTCATCGCAGGCTTGCAAAAGGATGCTGGGGAAGCAGAACGTCACGACACGGAGTAGTCTGAGGACGCTAAAGTTATTCGGCTTCTTAGGTTTTCAAAGTACTCTTTAAACTTACTACCATGTAAGCCGGTAAGGTTGGTAATTTTAGATTTCACAGTCCACGAAGGGCTGACTTTGATTTAGATAAAAAATGTTAAAACGGAGCTGTTAGACTTTTATGTAAATTTATTTTCTTATGGTTAAACGGGCATAACATTTCAGAAATATTAGAGCATGTGCTTGTTTTGAAAGGATTTTTATGTTTTGGATACGATTTTTATTTTGTCTCTTAATTCAGCAACCTCATAGCGTTCCTATTAAAGGACCGTTAGAGCACTTAACTAGGGTTCTAGTCATTGAAGTGATGTTCGCCATGCACTTTTTCAGTGTTAGTGCGTGTGCTTGGGGGTTATTTTGTAATATAATGGTTCTAATGTTGGGTTTTTTTTTTGTTTGTTTTTGTTTTTGTTTTTTTTCTTCTCATCCTTCTTCCTACCTTACTATATTATATATACGTATACTTGCACATTTCAATTTACTGGTACTTTTTTTTCTCGACCCAAAATTACTTTAATTTTGTTGTAAATGACAATGGATTCTAGTTTTACACTAACATCGTGGAATGTTCGGGGGCTTTGCAATCTAATTAAATTGAAACAAGTGATGAATAGAGTTAACTATCTAAATTCTAAAATATTGTTCCTGCAAGAAACTCATTTACTGCCGGACGAAGTCATTAAACTACGTAGAAGATGGCCAGGCCAGGTTATAGCAACATCATATGGTTCTCATTCAAGAGGGGTAGCTGTGCTGATACATAAATCAGTACCATTTCATGTATTAAAAATTATTCGTGACCCATCCGGTAGATATGTTATTATTACTGGTAAGATTCTCAACGAATATTGTAATCTTGTGAATGTTTATGGTCCGAATACAGATGAGCCATCATTTTTTCATAATCTCTTCTTAATTTTGTCCTCTCTTCAGGGTAATTTAATAGTTGGGGGTGATTTTAATTGTACCCTAGATCCTAATTTAGACCGTTCCACAGGTATTGACGCTTCACACTCTCAGACTAGGAATATAATTAATCAATACATAAAGGATCTTAATTTAGCTGATATCTGGAGGTTTCAAAATCCAAGAAAGAAAGAATTTTCTTGCTACTCTTCATCTTTTCATACTTACTCCAGAATAGACTATTTTCTAATTTCAAAAGACCTGATTGATTGTATATCTAATTGTAAATATAGTAGCATTGTTTTATCTGATCATGCATCATTATCACTGAAATACACTCTCAGAAATATAAGTAAAAGCCCATCTAGATGGCGTCTAAACATAAAATGGTTACATAATCCTGAATTTCTTGATTTTGTAGGAAACCAAATTGATTTATTTTTTGAGTGTAATACAAATCAGACCTCCGCTTCAATAAGATGGGAGGCATTTAAGGCTTATATTAGGGGGCAAATGATCAGCTTTACTAGTTCTAAGACAAACAGATCCACCCTTAAAATGATAGAATTGGAACAAAATATTAAAGACTTAGAAGAAGAAATCCTCAGAAAAGATACTCCTGAACTGAGACAGGAACTTTTGTTACTTAAAGCAGAATTGAATGACATTTCTACTAATAAAGCTGTGGCTAATATAACTAGACTTAAACAAACATATTATGATCAAGGAGAAAAGGCCGGAAGGCTATTGGCATGGCGTATCAAGGCTCAACAAAATGTAAATGTGATTAACGAAATAGAAATTATAGATGGATTAAAGACAGTGATCCCCACTGAAATTAATAAGGCTTTTAGAAACTATTATGAATATCTTTATAAATCATCACCCCCACTGAATACCCATCTCTACAAAACTTTTTTGGAAGAGATTCAGTTACCATCCCTATCCGAGGAAGACTCTAAAGCACTGGATCAACCAATTGAAGAAGCAGACTTGACTGCAGCCATTAATTGTATGAGTAATGGGAAAGCGCCAGGCCCTGATGGTCTACCCATAGACATCTATAAGGTTTTTCACAACAAATTGATAACCCCAATGACTGATATGTTAAAGGAATCATTCAATAATGAAGAACTCCCTCTCTCCATGCGTTCTGCCCTCATAACTTTAATTCTTAAGCCGGGAAAAGATCCTACAAAATGTGGTTCTTACAGACCCATTAGTCTTTTAAACTCAGACACTAAGATTATTGCTAAAGTTTTAGCTAGTAGACTTGATAAATATTTACCATCATTGATTGATCCTGATCAAAACGGCTTTGTAAAAGGTAGACAAGCTTTTCATAATATACGCACCGTGTTAAATGTCATACACTTTAAAAAAGAAGCCCCTGATACTGCTTTACTCTCCCTAGATGCCGAAAAGGCTTTTGATAGGGTGGAGTGGGGTTACCTTTTTGATATCCTTTTCCGCTTTGGTTTCGGTCCTTGTTTTAGAAAATGGATAAAAATTTTATATACAAGTCCCATGGCAGAAATATTGACTAATAATATAATCTCTAAACCATTTCAGCTTTCACGAGGCACGCGCCAAGGATGCCCCCTGTCACCGCTCCTTTTTACATTAGCTATTGAACCTTTGGCTAGTGCAGTACGAAGAAATAAAGATATATCAGGGATTACAATTGATGGTCTTGAAAATAAATTAGCCTTATATGCTGATGACATTATATTATTCCTATCCAATTTAAGTACATCTATACCATGTTTATTGAGCCTAATTAAAACATTTGGATCTTTTTCAGGCTATAAAATAAATGAGTCCAAATCTATGATTTTATTTCTTAAAGAATCGGAACGTCTTACACCCCCCATCCAAACCCCATTTAAAAATGCTCATGAAGGTTTTAAATATCTTGGCATTAATATCTCTCCAGACCTATATAATATGGCCTCCAGCAATTATAACTTCATAAGTTAGTCACTGAGTCAATTAACAAATGGTCACTTTTACCAATATCTCAGATTGGACGTATCAATATATTAAAAATGAATGTACTCCCCAAGTTCTTGTATTTATTTCAATCAATCCCCCTCCCTCCACCACATAATTTTTTCAGTAATATGAGGAAGCTTTTCTCTAATTTCATTTGGGCAAATCGGCGTCCCAGATTGAGGCTCTCTCTTTTATATTTACCATATGAACGGGGAGGGTTGCAGTTGCCTAATCTTAAATGGTACTACTGGGCAGCTCAACTAAGAGCAGCAATGTTTTGGTTCACGAATGAAAATTTTATCCCTTGGGTACGGATTGAGGCCTGTACATCCGGGCAACTGCCGTTGAATCTGTACTTGTACTCAGCACCCCTCCCCAAATTGAAAAAAGCCACTTCCAATCCCTTTGTCAAAAATACTATTGTGGTATGGTATGAAGTTTTGAAACATCTGGGAGAGGTTCCACAGTTATCACAATTTACCCCTATCTGGGGTAACACTAACTTTACACCTGGGACACATGATGCTGGTTTTAAAATTTGGGCATCAAAAGGTTTGAGTAAGGTGAGAGATTTATTTAATAATGAAACTATGCTCAGTTTTCAGGAATTAAGACAAAAGTTTGATTTACCTAAAACACATTTTTTTAAATATCTTCAAATTAGGAATTTTATTAATAAGACACAGCATCATTCTCCTCTCTTGCCAGATCTGTCCCCTTTAGAAAAAATGACTGTAAACCATTTTAATGGGGGTAGACAAATTTCTTTATTTTATAGACTAATCTCTACTAATTGCAAGGAAAATACAGAAAATAAACGTTTGGCATGGTGTCAAGATATAAGTGAGAATATAACAGAAGATGAATGGCAGAGTATCTGTCTAAAGACCCAAACCCAGACAATTAATACGAGGTTCAAACTTCTGCAATATAAATGGATTATGAGAGTATACATAACTCCGGAATTACTGCATAAATTTAATCCCAACATTCCAGATCAATGTATAAAATGCAATCAAGAGATAGGAACTTTATATCATTGTTTATGGATGTGTCCCCAAGTTGAACATTTTTGGGAAAAAGTTTTAAACTTTTTATCCATGGTATTGAAACAAAATGTTCCCAAATGTCCTAAGGTATGTATACTAAATATTTTCCCTGTAACGTGCACTTTTACTAGCTCTGATAAGAAACTGTTGATATTCTGTTTATTACAAGCAAAAATTATAGTGGCTCGTCATTGGAAAAACACAGAAAGCCCTCATTTTAAACAATGGTTACAAGAATTATCTCATTGTTTGGCTTTGGAAAAACTCACATATATTGTTAAGGGAAAACCTGAAAAGTTTTTCAAAGTATGGAATCCCTTTATAGGATTCTTGAAGGAAGCTGATCCAAATCTATTTTCTGTGTAACCTGGCATATCATGCATCACCTGATATTAATGTACCGTTGTTTTGACACCTTTAAATTGTAGGTGTATGTGCATGTATTAATATTCATTTGTATTTTTATTTTTGTATATTTTTTTTTTTATTTCAAAAAAATTTTTTTTTTTTTTGGGGGGGGGGTTCTTTTTTGTTATCTTTTCTTACTACATGTTAAAGGTTCTAAAATCAATAAAGACAGTGTTGAAAAAAAAAAAAAAATGCAAACGTACATCCATCAGGGTCACATATTATTGTAGCACAGTTTGTGCTAAATACAAACAAATTACATGTTGGTCAATAGTATGTTTTCAGTAGCTGAAATAAGCACAAATATCAGGCCATGTCAAAACAACTCAAGGGCCTCAAAATCACCTCAGACCCCAGGGGGTTAAAGATGCTGATTTCATTTTCCAGCAGGATTTGGTACCTGCCCACACTGCCAAAAGCTGGTTAAATGACCATGGTGTTGGTGTGCTTGACTGGCCAGCAAACTCACCAGACCTGAATCCCATAGAGAATCTATGGGGTATTGTTAAGAGTAAAATGAGAAACAAGAGACCAAAAAATGCAGATGAGCTGAAGGCCACTGTCAAAGAAACCTGGGCTTCCATACCACCTCAGCAGTGCCACAAACTGATCACCTCCATGCCACGCCGAATTGAGGCAGTAATTAAAGCAAAAGGAGCCCCTACCAAGTATTGAGTGCATATACAGTAAATGAACATACTTTCCAGAAGGCCAACAATTCACTAAAAATGTTGTTTTTTATTGGTCTTATGAAGTATTCTAATTTGTTGAGATGGTGAATTGGTGGGTTTTTGTTAAATGTGAGCCAAAATCACCACAATTAAAAGAACCAAAGACTTAAACTACTTCAGTCTGTGTGCATTGAATTTATTTAATACACGAGTTTCCCAATTTGAGTTGAATTACTGAAATAAATGAACTTTTTCATGACATTCTAATTTACTGAGATGCACCTGTACTAGTGAAATTTCAAAGTTCAATTTCATTACCAATGATCTACTAGCCTAACTAATATACAGTTCAGCAAATATATTAGGGGTGTTGGAAATAATCGATTCTCTGATGCATCACGATTCTCTTCAACGGAAAAAAATTGTAGGTTGTTGATTGGAGAAGTCATGCAGAGAGAAGTCTGGCATTTTCACTACGAAATCAAGTAATGACATTTTGATTAAACAAGTTTGTTTGTATTTCTTGCCGAGCTGAAATTAAATGTTGGAGCCAGAGAAGATAGTAAGTGGGAAGTAAAAATTTGAACTGGCCTGATTAAGCTAGCAGAAAAAAAAATTGAGCAATGTATCCAACAACAAAGGAAAATAAGAAAATAATCACTGTGCCAAATCTTAGAGAAAATTGCAAACAAATGTGCCATGTGACATATGAAGATACAACTGATGTGTTTGGTTAGAGTCTTACTTTATGATAGGACCAGTGAAGGTTGGCTGAAGCTCTGCCATCTCGTCGTCCTCTTCATAGTACTCCTGGAGTTGAGCAGACATGTGCGTTTGCAAGCTCGTTGCTGCACAAGTGACGGAGGCTGCTGGGGCTGTATTTACTGTTGCCACAGTAACCGTCACTACCGAAAAGGACGCCGAGGCTGACAGGGTTGAAGATGAAGGTGTTGCTGATACTACAGCTCTCACTTCTTTAACCTGAGGTGAAGGACAAACATTGGCACCTTTAATACATGAGAATAAAATACATCAAGTCATAATTATCACAATTGAGCGCAACATAAATCACCTTTTCTTTGGAGGCTTTATTGTACTCAACCAGTCGAACGTTGGCCTCATCAAAATTGATCTTCTTGGGGAACTCTGACAGATTGTTGTTTCTGCCGATTTCAGCAAGGATATCCTCCAGAATCATCTGCTCTTGCAATGAGGGGCCGCTCTCGAAAATCAATACAATATACTTCTCATCATCTGGAGAGCATCAACAAAAAAAAGGAAAGGAGTAAGATGTCAGACAGAACCAAAAGAAACCAAGAGCATAAAATGCTCCTGAAACAAAATCACTACCAAATAAAAGAGTTTTGGACAGTGTCATGTGTCGATAAGTCAGTTTCGCTGCGTTAGTAGGACCCTATGAAATCCATTTTATTTTCCCCCAAATTCCGTTTTAATTATTATTATTATTATTTTTTTTTCAAATTCAGTTTTTTTTTTTCATTTAAATTTTTTTGGATTCTGTATTTTTTTCCATTTTAATCTTTCTAGACTCTGTTTTAAGGGTTAAATTTCATTAGTCTAAAAGCATGTCTAATTAATTTAAATCATGAAACTTACATAATTTATTCAATGTTTAACAAAAATTACATTTTAAGGCTCTATGAAATCTGCTTTATTTTTACCAAATTCTGTGTTTTCCATTAATTTTCTGGATTCTATTTTAATGGTTTAATCAAATTGTAATAAATCAAACAAATCTCTGTTTAATTGATTTTATAAAGAAAATATTAAATTTTATGATGCAATTCTGGTGCATAATTTTTCGGGTAAATATTTCTTAAAAAATACTTTTTTAATAATTTTAATAATAGTAGTAGTTCTATCATTATTCAGTGTTTCCCCTGCCATTATGTTAGGGGGCGGCCCGCCCCCCATCCCCCTTCCCCCAGGGGCGCATTCCCTTCAAAAACAAACGTAATCCACTGCGTCTTCAGTGGCTCAGATGTCGGAGTAAAAGACAACTGCTATATTCATTATTACATCCAACAACAAAACACTTCAATCGCTTAGGAGCCATTCTTGTCTACATCTGCTCCGGCAGTGAAACAATGGTGGACTGATGACGGCTCACTCAGGGTGGGTCTAAGGTAAAACGCTAGTGTCAATCAACGATCGTGGGAGGGGCCTGGGTCCGTGTGATGTCACACAGTGACATGTATGATGTGTGATGTATACTTGTGTGCAGTAAACAACACTGCGCATCTGCGCCAAACGTTCATAGACGCACAGAACATCTGTCATATTTAAACAGTATTTTTGTGGCTTAATATTCACCAGAAACTAATCCATATGTTCTGATTTAATTGTACTGGCCTACTTTTGATTTATTCATCCAAAATTCTGCAAATTCTATAACATTCCGCGTTACACACTAAATTCCATTTTTATGACTGGATTCCGTGATTCCGTCCGCATTTTCCAAATTGTGGAAATCACAGGGCCCTACATTAGGTAAAACTTTAAGCAAGCATCACTTTCAAAGAAATGATGCTTTAGCTTTTCTAGGGCCCTATGAAATCAGTTTTATTTTTTCCAAAATCTGTTTTATTTTTTTCCAAATTCCATTTTCCCATTTGAATGTTTCTGGATTCAGTTTTTTTTTTTTTCTACTTCATTTTAATTTTAATTTTGCTGGACTCCTTTTTAATAGTTAAATTAAATATTATTAATCAAAAAGCATATCTATTTAATTAAAATCATGAAACTTATACAATTTCACATCAATTTATTAAGCGTTTAACAAAAATTACATGTTTAGGGCTCTATGCTAGGGATGCGCGGTATACCGGTACTGGAAAAATACTGCTATATTTTATATTTCAAACGGTACGATATCATAATTTTGCTCAATTCGGTATTTCATACGCTGCTGTTGCGAAGTGCACCTGTAGGTGGCAGTGCTTCCCAAATTGCTGCACAACCGTAAGCATTTGTCGCTTCCTCATCCTGATCTTTTCAGAGAATTAAGAGATCGACAGGTGGGTGCATCATTCATAAATTCAGATTTAATTTTAACTTTTATTTACAACTGATCAACGCACATACAGATATGATACAGTAAGCTCAAATGAACCAGTGAAGTTTTGGTCACGTAATATATGCACTTGCATTTCATACAATCGAATATTAATTGAATTTGAATTAAGCAAGAGTTTTGCTATATCAATTTTAGTATCAATGATATGAAGGGAATGTTTCTGCCGCGCTGCCGATCGCTAATATAAAGCAGCCCAGAGCGAGAGAGTGAGATTTATATCTGAGAGAGAGAGAAATAATAACGTGATTTTGAATATTACTTTGTTAGAATAACACTTTAAAATAAAGCAACATTTGTTGCATTAATTGCGTTACTTCAGTTGAATTTTTTTTTTCTTCAAAATGTAACATATGTTCCCGGTAGGTTTTTTTGTTACATTGAGACATTTTGTTTGCACTGAAAAGATAAGAAGATTTGAATATATATTTTCATTGTATTACTTAAGTTATATGTTTTTTTTTCTCCAACATCATAATGTAACCTATGTTCCCTGTAGGTTTTTTGTTACAGTTTGATACAAAGGTATTAAGATATTTATTATTATTATTATTATTTTAATAAAATTGTTTTCAACTCACTTATCTTTTGAGGCTGGTTATTTGTCACCTATGGTATCGATTTAGTATAGATACCGAGGTATTACATTCTGGTATCGTACCGAAGCCAAAATTATGGTATCAAGCCATCCCTACTCTATGCAATGTTTTATTTTTTCCCACTATATGTTTTATTGTTACCAATTTCTGTGTTTTAGCATGTGTAGTTATTTGAATGCATAAAACAACTTAATTTAAAGTTATTCTTAAAACTGCCTTTTGAAAAGTTTTTTTTTTTCTCCTCAAAAATTCTGTGTTGTGTATTTAAATTTTGGTTATCAAATGAAAGCATAAAACATTAATTTCAATTATCTTTTAATTACTGAAAATTAAACAAACTTTACTTTTTTGACAAAGGATATTTATTATTTAAAAAATAAATAAATAATAAACGTGTTATTATTCCTTTAAAAATAAAGTTTTAATTGTAGTAGTAGCAGTAGTAGTATGCATGTATGTAGGCTATGTATTCTGCTGAACAATACCAATATATTTCTGGCACAATGTCTTCAAGTTAAGCCGAACGTTTATTTTGATGGGTTGCTGTGAATACCTTTACATTTCTGTGTGTATCATAGACTGTATAACACATATGACGCTAGTTTTACCTAAAAGGAAACGGTAAAACTGTCATGAAGTGACTCTCAGAGCAGTTCTGGAGATGTTGTTCATATTTTATCTCCTCATTTAGAGAGACGACAGACACTGAAATCACCGCAAGCTTCACGCTCTTCAGTATGCGTGTAGTAACCGAAACCGCGTGTCTGCACCATTCATTCACACAGAGACACGCAGAACCTGCAGGATTCATATTTAAATAGTCTTTTTGCTGCTTAATATTTACAGATACTAGTCCATATCATGATTTGATTTAAGTGTAATGACCTACAGTACTTTTGATTAATTCATTCAAAGTTTGACAAATTCCGTGTTATACAGTAAATTCCGTTTTTATGACTGGATTCTGCGATTCCAGAAACTTTAAGTATCTTTTTCAAAGAATGATCATTTTCAATGATGCTTGAGCTTTTCTCAGAACTTTGAGTAGTTTTTCCAATGACCTTTAAAGATGAAGTCTGTAAGATGTTTTTGTATGTCAAAAGATATTATATGAATAAGAATAATCGTAAGGGCACGATGAATGTAAGGGGCGTTTTCAAGGTTGTTTGAAAATATGCTTTATTTTTGTAATTCTGCTAGGTGACACTAGTAGCGCAGAAATGGCATACTTTGCTTTTAAGGAGACATTTTACGGAATTATACATTATACATAACGTGACGTAACGTTCTGATACTCACTGTTGCCACTGCAGTCGTACCATATTCCTCCCTCGTCCTGAGACATCTGCAGCTGAGTCTGTAATCGCTGGCACTCCACATCGGTGGTCTGCAGAAACAGGACTGGCAGCTTCCTGACGGTACACCACTCACATCTGGTCAGCTCTGACGACTGCAAGAAAACGCTCTCCAACACATTCATATCAGGACCTTCAATCACAACACCACAGCAAACAAACGACAACTCAATAAGTCTTACTTTACACAAAAGTCATAATGGTGACTGAATGAGCCACATGTTAACATTGCTTTCTACTTTAATTTCTTTAAAGCAGCATCTTACCTTCTGTCTCCAGCTGTATGTTTTCCACTGTAAACTAGAAGAAAAAAAAAACCCACAATGAACAAAATTCTCACAAAGAAAACACACTAGATTTAATGTACATTTATGTTAGAGGTTAACTGGCATACTGGTTTTACAGTTTAATCTCAAACAGAAAGCAACTATTGGTTATCAGAAAAAATCTTAACAGCAATAGTTATTCTTCGAATATTGCATTTATGTATACATTTAAAATTTTGTACTTTTTTTTTTTTTTTTTTTTTTTACTATTGTCACATCATTATTTTTTAATATTCTAATAAGGTTCTGCATTATTTTACATTGTTTTCTTTCATATTATTGATTTAAAAAACAAATCAAATCGTCTGTTTTATCGGTATATTAGACAGATTAGTTACCAGTATTTGTAAAATCCACTATTGGTTGAACTCTAATTTAGGTGAATAATTATAGCATACCTCCAGTGAACTATATCAAGCAATCTCACTTATGGACAATAATGAACATGTAGACAGCATCCAAAAAATAACTCATCTGAGTCTTTTTGACGGACGCATCAGCTGCATAACTAGCAGAATAATTTTGATGTTCAAGAACTAACAGCACTAAATGGCAAGAAGATCATTTAGTATAAAATAAATAAATAAATAAAAAAGTTAAAAATTTCAATTCCAGACCCTGCAGGTGATACGAATCAGGTTTTTGGTTGATCTCACCACAACAGGTTTGGTGACCATCCTCCGCAGAGTCCCGATCCTTACGCTCCTGCACTCCAGAATAATACTGCTCAGCTTTTGCATCTGACCCATTTTCCTCTTCTTTGGAGATGGATCTTCACACACAGTGTTTCCAAACTACACAAGAATAATAAATAATATATATAATATAATATATACATACACACTCTAAATACGAGAAATGACCTAGTGAACACATTCATCCTTTCAAAATGATTTTCAGTTTTTCAGAAGAAAATAAAAAATATTGTAAATTAATGCAAATTCTGCTGATGTGTCACATTTAAAAAAACAGAAATTGGTCAGTGAAATTTTGGCAGGGTAAGTGAAAATCTGAAGTACTGAGCCCTGATTTTACTGGACCAAAATGCAGCATTAAGACAAAAAAAAAAAAAAAAAAAAAAAGGGTGCCATAGAATGCATTGATACAATATTTTAAATTGTTCTCTGATATCTACATAGAAGGTATGTGGCTTAGGTAAGGTCAACAATTCTCCAGAAATGGTTTTACATGTCCATTACAACCCTAGGATTTGTCCCTAGAATGAAATGGTCTGTTATTACCTTATTTGGAAGGGTTGTGAATAATAATGTTGAGCTCTGCTCTGATTGGCTGTTTCACAGCACGGCTCATTTCAGTAGCTCACACAGCAAACAGATCTCTACTGTCCGGCGTGAGCGATGGAGAGATTAGGCATCCAACCTTATATGATTGAGCCAGTACCAGACGAAGATACAGATTTTGAGAGATTTTGCAAGAATGTTTAGCGTCCGTGGTATGAACATGATCGCTGTGAGACGCTGGTGGAGTGAACGAGGCTTGAGAGAGTTGTGAGTGAGAGCAGCACGGACTCTGTGTTGCCAGATCCAGCTGTTAAAAGCATTTTTGGACTTGTCTTTTCCACACTTTAGAAAGTTAATAAAGTAGGACGGTGCAGTTTAGGGTCAGCGATATCTTTATCTTATCTTAATTGCAAAAGATTTGAAATAATTTCGGTTTATTTTTATTTATTTATCGTTTTTAGTTTGTTTTAATAGCAATATCTGGCAACACTGCATCGACGATTCGGCTGTGCAGGTCCGGCTGGCCAAGAACATGGGCTGGTATACGTTATGCAAATGTTGGGGGTATAAACATTAATGATCCCGACTGTAACGTCACAGTCAGTGTTATGTTGGGATTCGCCTCTTTTCAAGTGGTCTTTTGCACGCACAAAATTTACATAAGGAGGAAACAATGGTGTTTGAGGCTCACGGTATGTCTTTTCCATGTACAGAACTCTTATTATTCAACTATGCCAAGGTAAATACAGTTTTCCATTCTATGGCACCTTTAAGACATAACACTGCTTACTGGATCTTTCATGCTTTTCCTTCTGGGCACCAGGTTTCTCTGGCTTGTCTGTGTGAAAAAGTCACTGTTATGGTCCTCATGTTCACCAGCTGCTTTAACGGCCGCTTCCACCCGACCACCGGAGGGAGCAGGAGACGAGTGGGCTGAGTCGGCGGGCCGCGGCGACACACTGTCCAAGCGGCTAACGGTCCCACTGCTGCTGACATCATCACTTTCTTCATCCTCGTCGCTGGACAGCACAACTGCATTTCATCAAAACACAATCTGGATTACTGCTCTCATCTCATATCCCTCAGTTTGTGGTTAAGCCTGATCAAAAATGCTTTTTAACTCACTATAGTCACAATTAAACAGTACAAGAATATTCATAATATAGTATGTTCACGTTGTGATGGTTAATCTTATTAGTAGCATTTATTGTATGTTGCTTTGTTGCGAGTTGTATGCTCTTCTTTTCATCCTTAGGTTTGTTGAAAGATGTTATAAAAACAAAATAAATCGTTAGTATGACAGTTATATGTTAGCTAAAGGCACAAAGAAATATCACATCTGAATCTCCTACATATGTGGCAGCACAAATTATATTTGAGAGTTGTAGATGGACATAATGTTAGAGCCACAACAAACAATTATTACAATTAATCGATTGATCTGTTATTTCCTTAATTCATCAGATAAAAAAGCCTGATTTTTATTATATATGAAATCATATATCCTGCCCAGTGTTGTCACCCAAACAATGAAAGAAACTGAAGGCTATGAAAACAACTACAGTTTTTGTTAATATGACTCATCATATACAGTCTATTTTAAGGATATAATCAAGTATTTAAACTTTTTCCCATGGTCTAGAGTTAAAAACAAAAATTGCAACACATAGCAATATCGAATCGCAGTACTTCTAGAATCGAAATTCTTAAAAAAAAATAAAAAATAAAAAAATAAAAATAATTCGCAATACATATCGTATCGGCACCCAAGTATCGTGATAGTATCGAATCAGGAGGTAGGTGTATCGTCCCATCCCTAACTGTTACCAAGCAAATGAAATCAGTATCAACAAAATTCATCTTTGCAATGCAGAGGAAGCACAGAAGCTGCATCTGAAGTGGCATTAAGATGTATTTACACTAGGGCTGTGCAATTAATCAAAAAAACTGTTTCGATTTTGGACTCCAACGATTATGAAAATACATTAATTGAGATAAAACGATTATTGTGCCCCATTCCGCCCCCTTTCCAGCAGTACGCTTTCGTTCCTCCATAAAAGCCCAATTTCACATGTAAATCGGTAAAATCATGTAACGTAACTCTTGCCAAATGGGATGTGCTTGATTTATTGAAGTATATTAGATTTATTCATGTTTTTAAAAGCACTAAAGAGAACTTGCGCTTCCTCAGGAGGATTTCTGTGATGCGCCCAGAGACGGAACACAACACGGACATGTAAAGTCAACTTTAGGTCAAGCTGCGCACCTAAACGGTCAAATACACACAAAAATGTGTCAAAATGCAGCGCTTGGTGATTATTCACATAAACCTTCATCAGGCATTTAATAATGAACATAATGAGTTGAGAATGAAAATACTTGTGTAACGGTAAATTGGATCCGTGCAGCTCTTAAAGTGACAGTAGGCTAATATTCCTGCTGCGACTGTGTGCTTAATATTAATCCAACAACAAAAGACAAATTCAAAACCACACACTTCTCGAGTGAAGGATTTTTGTAGCTTTAATAAGAAACAAAGAAAGTTTAATTCTTACAGTTCTTCTGTTAACTGAATACTTGAGACTTGCATAAAAAAAACCTTAAAGCACAGTTTGTTTCATTTGTATCTTTTTATTCTATTGTATTTGTCCTTTGCTTTTTATTACTGACAGTTTAATTATTTGCAATAATTTTGAGGACTTTTTTTGTTTGTTACTAATATCAGTTACTCTAGTACTCTGCTGTGTTATTGAGCATTGTGAAATTTCGCTGGTCTCTAAAATGTATATGTCAAAGCACCCTTATTTACAGAAAATATATATTTATCACTATCTTTAAATAAATCACTCATATAAAGTTTTGGTTATATGGCCCACTCATAATCGTGTTAAATAATCGTGATTACAATATTGACCAAAATAATCGTGATTATGATTTTTGCCATAATTGAGCAGCCCTAATTTACACACTGTTTAATGTAGGACATGAATGCTTTTAAATTGCAATTACAAATGCATAAATAATGTTTTGATATATTAAATATAAAACGTTGAATACCGATATTTGAAATTATTTAAACAAGAAAACGATCATTTAAATGTGAAATTAAAACCGCCAGCAGGTGGCAGCAAGTCACTGTTAATAAGTGAGTCATTGCGATTGAACCGAATCATTTAAATGGTTGATTCATTCAGGATCGAAATACCGTCATGTTGCTCAGAGACGCAAAACAGTACTGTGGCTTTGTTTGGAATTATTTTGGTTGTCGAAATAGCGCAAAATCAGAACAGGAAATATGGTGTCTAAAACATAACTCTCTTAATTAACTTTTTGTTTAATGAACTGTTTTAAAAATCAATATCACATTTGTAATGATGTTAATTTTTGGAGGAAAAAAACGGCCTTCTTCGTGTCAAATTGATGAACTATATGAAGTGGTATAAATATACACATTTTCTGCCCCCATGTCTTGAATTTGTGATCATTCTAAATGCATTTTATTAGACTGAATCACGCAGTGAGAGAACACACTCTAATATACGTGCACTAATCTAGACTTCACGTAATGTATGTTAGGGCTGTGCAATTAATAGCAATCTAGGGAATTTTGCGTTGATAATCGCAGCTGAATCGCATTCGATTATGAACGCGATATTGCCTAGCTTGTCAGTGAACTACGGCTCTGTGTAGTAAATGCCGCTCCATTTGAAAGCAGGTGATGGCGATTTACTGCCAATCACTGAACCGGCTTTACTGACGAGATGCGCATGACAATCGCATGCGATTAATTGCACAGCCCTAATGTATGTGAAAAATACTCGATAATCTCAAATCGCACATCGTTAAAACAACAATTACGATATTATCGCAGACGATATATATATCGCACACTCCTACTTGCAAGGTGTTCATAAAGTGGGGCCAGTGAGTGTATGAAATTCTTCTACTGTGCTTTTAGTCCTTGTTGATCATTTGTATCATAATGTGATTTGTGATGTAAAAGTGTGAAGTGAAGTGTACTTACTGGGGTCATTTAATTCACATGGTTTGGTGATCTGATGTTTCTTGCCGCCAGCTTGCTTGAATCCATTACACACTGAGCTTCCAGAAGTGACGACGAGTCTTCCATTGTGAGGAAGCAGCATGCCTCCATGTGTGATCCGCACCGATGGATTCATTACAACATCTATCTGTTGAGAGCAGCCCCCAGAGGTTCTTATCTGAAGGCTGGGCGGCTGCGAGCGAATGGAGGGCCGAGGGAGCAGCGCTGATGTAACAGCAGGAAGGGGCAGAGTCTCAGCAGGTAGGATATATCCACAGTGGTCACATTTCACATGGTCCTCACTTGGTTGGCTACATTTACCACAAACTGTGAGGTAATCATCAGGCTGAAGGGACTGTTGGATGTGGAAAGACCCGAAAAATATGAACACCAAATAAAAACACCTTTTACTCTTAATATAACACAAAAATGAACATTTGCAGGGTTTTTGCAGGTTTTACGATGGTGAATGTAAGAACAAGTAAAAAAAAATGTAAGGAATAAATTGAAGGAAACGCAATATCAATACATCTTAGTCAGGGTAACACCATTTTTCATTTCTGACAGGAATAAAAACGAGGCTGTGAGGGACTGGAGTACAGTTTGAAGTACAATCCACAATGAATTACTGTACTGTTGTTTAACAACATACCGATTGTTCACCTGAGGAAACGGCTTTCAGAGGGGAAAAAACAGATAAAAATCTCGGTCGATCCCTCACCACTTCATTTTCATATCTGCAGTAAATTCAATATGATGCATAACTGACTAAGGACTATATGTTCTCTAAATGTAAACAGTAGCACACAATGAGTTATGAGTATAAATCAACCCTTCAAAACTTGAAAATACAACCTCCAACCTATCTCCATTCATTTAATTTATTTTACAACAACAACAAAAATAGCTTCAGGCTCGAATACCTCTGCCCTCAAACACTTAAATATGGAAATAACTTTCACTGTGTCTTCTGATTACGCTGCAAAAAAAGTGATATTCTTTAGAATTTTTGTCTCGTGGTCAAGTGCAAATGTCTAAAGATTCTAAAATCAAGATACATTTAATTAAGAAGCAAAATAATGTTTTCTGTGAAAGTGAAAAAAAAAAAAGTTTATGATTAAAGCAAGAACACATTTGCCAGTGGGCTCAATTCTTAATTCACATGAAAAAGTTTTCATACCCCACTGAAATTTATTGTGTTGTTTTAAGCATAAGCTCACTTAATTTTGTTCAGTTTCAAAGAAAACAAGACTTAATATCTTCATTTTGCAACTCTTGTAAATGCATCATGATTTAAAGGCATTTGGGTATTTTTTTTGGAAAGCAAGTCAAAAATACTGAGGACGATTTGCAATGCATGCAACATTTGTCCTAAATGCCATTAATTTAAGACTTTCTAGTCTGATTTAAGAACTTTTTAGGGCCCTAATTTGTGGTAGTGCAAATTAAGACTTTCAGGACCTTTTTAAGACCCGCAGAAACCCTCATTTGATTTCTGAATTACCCCCGTCTGAATGCAGAGGCAGTGAATGTGCAGAGGTATTGTCTCACCTCAACTGGTTTGCCCACAGGAACAGGACTATCGTTCATCGGCCGCCGTTTCTGTTGGACACGCCTCTTAACACTGATGTCTTCTGAATCTAGTGATGTACAGTAGAACAACAGCCATGTACTTCAACTCATATTCATATGATCAAGTGCTTCTAAGATCTCCAAAGGTCTCAAAGCATCTCAGATTAATCACTAATAACTTTTCTGTAAATGTTTTCTGCTTTCTGTAAATAATGAAATGAGAAAACTCAATGGTTCTTCATCTGCTCACCTGAAATCTCGGGACAGGTGAGAAGAATGCTGTCCAGCTCAACTCTTTGGATCATATCGGATCTGCAGGAGAGAAACGTTGGCAGACAGCATAAGTACTCTGAAATACATCAGATCCACTCAAGAAATGTCACAGCTGATCTTCCGGGTTCAAAAAAAATTAAGCTCTAGCAACATTTGTTTGTAATCATTTTGGAGGGAAAAAAATATTTTCTTATTAATCAACATTATACCACAAATGCATAGGATAGAGCTTGACTTACTGAACCTGGAAGAATCTTTTAAGGTGCAAGAGAAAATGCTGTACATTACATTAACAGACTATACAAAACTGTATGTAGCAAGCCACAAAATGCATTTCAGAATAGAAGTGGGTGACATTTTCGTAACAGGAAGGTCAAGTGCACCTGATTTTAAAGGTTTTTTTGAGCAGCCAAGAAAGTGCATGAAGCTTATTTGACCAAAAGTATAGATATAAACACAGCTAAGGCTTGTTTTATATGTTTTACCTGCTCTTGAAAACGGCATTACTAACAGCTTACTGTTAACTAGACAGTACTACTCCGAACGCACGTATTTCTACTCAATCTATATCAAACATCTGAAGCTGAATTAGCCAATTTCTTGGGTGAAGTCAGCTCATCCAGCGCCATACCTTTGCTCCAGCTTTCTGATTGGAGCAGAGAACTGTGCGTGCTGGAAGAGCCGCCCCTGAACCATGACTCCTTGGGATGGCGCTGGACTCATTATCAGATAGCTGGTTCGATTGGGGAGCGGAGACACACTCACTGAATTAGCTGCTTCACTGGGAGACCATCAACAACAACACAGGGCATGAGTATATACATTCAATATAAATAAAAGGATTTCGAAAATTTTTAAGAAAAATAAATAAATAAATGAAGATACAAAAGACCTTGTAAATGAAATATACTTCTAATTCATGGAATTATTAAGTCCTTAAACTATAATAATTATAGAACTAGGTTTTATTTGTTTATTTTCCCATTTGCCATAGGCTACACAAAATGGTTAAACAATTAATCATGATTATTTTAGCTCAAATTGCAATGACGATAATTAATCATGATTTTTGACATTTTAGAAATTTCATTTTACATTTCATTAGAATTATTGCACTTTCAAATCAAGAGAACATCAACTTGCATGATTTATTTACCTCATCTAGTTTCCTAATGTTTATCATGTAAATTAACACACTCTTTACACTAAGAAAAATGGTACAAGAAGCTTAAACAAACTTTTTTTTCTATTAAAACAACAACAAAGATAATACTACATTAATATAATGCTATAATTAATATAATGTATAATGCTACATTCAGCAACCACAATTGCAAACAATATAATAGAGAATCATCACTGAGGTTTGCTTACAGATTTAGTCACAGCAACAGTGCAAATGACCACGTGAAAGAAAACATATTACACTTTCATTTGGGCAGATCACTAAACTCCGAACTGCATGTTTGCCGTTGTTTTCAGCTCATTAGTTCTTGTGCATGGTTGCCAGGTTGTGAATTTAAGTAAAACACTACCTTTTTAAGAGAAAAGCACTAATTGGGGGATGTAATCTCTTGAAATCTGGCGGTGAAAGCTTGTTACCAATGCAAGATAACAAAATGTCAACTGAAAATTAATTATGTTTAGTATATTAACCAGAAGGCATACATTTTATGCTTAAATAATTGAGAGAATCAGACCTTTAAATAAGATTAATCGTGCAACTCTAATACATGTACACACACACAAAAAACACACACAATACAATTGCAATACCTAAGCTTGCCGGTTCTGCTGAGTGGCCTTAATTGTTTTGGACGTCGTTCATGAGTCTCTGTAGACCCATTAGCACTGAAGCGCTTCATGGATGAAGTCTGCCAAGGACAGATCAGAGTGCTCAGGTTATAAGGTCACAGCTCAACATAACAGACCAACCCTAACAACCATCAAACCAGAGATCATTAACATGTAACTGACCACAGTTACTCTGTATGGCCAAAAGAATGTTGTATTATACCATTTAGCATTTTAATTTAACCTTTGTCTATTCCAGTCATTTTAAATGTTACATCATAAAATGTAACATCATATAATGACATTCTAGAAAATTGTGTGCTTTACACTTTGTTGCTAACAATTTGGGTCCTTTTTCCCCCCAATCTCACAAAGTGATGACCAGTGTTGGGGGTAATGCATTACAAGTAACGCGATTTACGTAATCAGATTATTTTTTCAAGTAACGCATTACTTTTTAATTTACAAGAAAATATCCGAGTTACTTTTTCAAATAAGTAAAGCCAGTTACTTTGTTTTCCCATTTATTCACTCCTGTACCAATGTTGAGAAAAATCAGGAGTAAGTACAGAGGTATTCATTGTATGCCCCGTGTATGGTTAGCTCTATGTGAGCATGCATTTACTCATCTCACCTGCACAAAAACAGATTCAGTATTCCTCCAAATGAATAAAGAACAGTGAAATGCAAACTCAGAATATGACTCAAATCTGTAATACTTAAATGGTTAATAATACAAATATCCTTTATCATCATATCCAATCATCAATAAGCAAAAATTACTATAGATAAACTAACCTGCATTCTGTTGTACAGACCTGAATTTACTTTTCCTTCAGCCTGATGTTTATTCATTTCACTTTTTGGTGTGAAAAGGCTTTTACATTTACCAAAAATAGAACTTTATATATTAAAAACAAACAAACCAGCCCAGCCTATATTTGAAAAGTAATGCAAACGTAACGTAACATTACTTTCCATAAAAAGTAACTAAGTAATGTAATCAGTTACTTTTTTAGGGAGTAACGCAATATTGTAATGCATTACTTTTAAAAGTAACGTTCCCCAACACTGGTGATGACAACCCCACCACGTTATATGAAGACACAAGTAAATCAAGGATTATGTTTCTCCACTGAATTGCAAAACAACACTGAAGTATATACAGAAGCGTCATTTCCTGAAGGTGATAAAAGATAACATTTACTGGTGAACTGGATCCTGAAGGAAATGTGATCACATATAATCTAATATAATCACAACTCCTATCATGACATTTTGTTTTAGTCTCACCGTGTTAACGCATACAGAAAAGACAGATGGTAAAAACACACAAAAGCTGCAAAGAATTAGTAATGTTAGTATGCCCCTACACATGTGCCGGTATTCGGTAATGCGATGTATCACGATAATGAATATGCATGATATTGTTATCGTGGGCACTTCAAAATACAGAGAAAAAATATTTATTACAAATTATTCTGAATTTTGAATGCATTTTAAGATTACTTTTCCCCATCAACTGGTCATAGTGCACAACACCGCTGTAAGCTGTGTCAAAGACGCGTGTGCACTCTGATGTAAACAAGCACAGATGAGAAGCGCATGGCGGAACAAGTGAGAGACGCTCTGGATGAAAGGGCACGCACATTCACTCTCTGACAGCAGATGGCGCAGAACAGCAGAAATGCAGCTTTTACCACGGAAACCCGTAAAAAAAGCAGCTGCGCTACTTTCTGTTTCTGAAACGTAATGAAATGATTTAAACAGCCATTCAGATTTGTGTATTCGCTATGGTGTTCATCAGCGCCAAATACTTAAATATTTAATAGGCCATTTATTTTCAAACTTTTTACATTTTAATCTGGACTACAACATGCCCTAGATATTGTTTGAAATAAACAGAAACGCTTTACATTAGGGCTTCATTAATTAACATTAGTTAATTTATTTAGTTTTTTTTTTTTTTTTAAACATTCATTAATCGTAGGTAATTCAAATATTTAATAACACAGTTAAAATCAAAACTTGCAACTTTGTTATTTAATGAACCCAAGCTTGAACAGAGTTGTATTTTTTTAACAAAGATTAATAATTTCTGTAGAAAATGTAGCTATTGCTAATTGTTAATGTTAATGCATTAACTAAGGTTAACTATGAGATCTTATTGTAAAATGATACCTATTGGTCTTCATAATTCTTTTGCACTTTAATCTGTCAAATTCTTAACTTCATACATTTTTTGTGTACTGCTTTATTGTATTTAAAAGTTTAGATATTTTTGTTATAAGAAAGTTATTAAACCTGTTATACTGTATTATGACAACACTTTTTTGCAACTAAATTTCAATATCGTGATAATACCGTATACGGTGATAAAAGCATTACAAATTAATCGCAACATGAAAATTTGATACCGGCATATCTCTATATGCCACCAAAATGAACAAAAACACCCACCAAATTCAAGATGCCCTGCGCAAATAAACAATTATGGCTGTCGCAATTAATGTGAAAAAAGGAAATTAATATAAAGTGTTGATTGCAGTACAATATTTTAGATCTGCTCATCTGTACTCTTGTAAATTCTCTCATTACACCTTATGCACTATAGACAGCTTAACTTGCAGCATAACTCACAAAAGACTGAAGTCTTAAGCCCTATTCGGACTAGACTAGTTTTCCAGGGGGTAATTAAAGAAATTTGTGTTTCAGACTAGGGCTGGGCAAAATGGCTTTAAAAAATAAATAAATAAATAAATTTCGTATCAGTTGATATTGATAATTATGACAAATCTTTATTTATTTAAAGATAAAGCCAGATTTTTGCTCCAAAGTGAAAGTTGTAGAAACCAGACAGTTAATTTTCCTTAAAAAAATAAATATCTAAACAGAAAAATTAATGTCTTACTTTCTGCATGTTCTAATGAGTGCATGTCTTCAATAATAACAAAATTGTATATGAATATTCCACATTTCTGACAATACCACAGTGTAGTTAGTGATATTATAGTAAATCCATAAATGATGGCAATTTGTAGATTGACGTCTTCTGACTGTATCGTTTCTGCTGTTTGTCAATGCTGTTTCATCTGGCTGTAAACTAGTTTAAATCTAGGAGTCATTTGTGTTCAAGCACTTCATACTGGATCTTACAGCGCTGTTTAGTGTTCGCGTGACTGAGACTCATCAGCAAGTGAACGCATCTGCTCTAGTGAGCTCGCAACCGCTGCGCTGCTGTTTGAACTTTGAGCTGAGTGGATAAACGGTCTGTGTGGCTGTTTTGTTCCGCTTTTGCCACACAACATTATATCAAACCCTTCATATCGTTTTATCAAGGAAAATTATATCGCCATAACTATCATTATTGCCCTATTTTCAGACGACTTTGTGATTCTCGTCTGAATCTGCAAAGTCTGTGTTTTTCTCACACAACCTCTGTAACAGGGCTCCAGACAAAAAAAAAATCTAATAAGGAGCTAAATTATTTTTTTAGGTGCCACAGAATAAACGTGTTTTATTTTATTCATTTATTTTTACATTATAACAATTCAATCATAGTGTCATGCGTTTACGTCTCATTTTTTCTTGACTTTATCAGCATTTTAATCCATCTTGTAGATGACCTGGGAACTGAGGTTCACTTAAAGTGGGAACTAAATGTCTTTTCCAACTTGAAATATACAGTCACAAAGAATTGTTTATAATTACATAATTACACAGAATCTGTGCCAACATCATGGACCATAAGCATCACTTGGCCACGGAGTGTAGTTTGGGCTCCTCCTCAATGCATCCTATAAATGTTGTCATATGTCTTTCACACATCTAGTCTCTTTTTCTACATTAGTAACATGCAATTTTGCATTCGTACATTTCTTATCATGCAGACAACAGGTTAAGTAAAAATATGAATATGCAATAGAGCATAAATACATCAAAATGCTCCTCTTTATAGCTATTTTTCTAGCTGATTGATGAGCTTATGGAAGCTGAATGGTTATTCTTCTGAGGTAAACGTATTGTTACGTGGCAGCTTTACATGTTTTTCGCAGTTTGAGACATTTACATACATACATGAGACATTTTAGTATGTTTTACTGTAGGCTCCCTCATAAAACAGCCAACCTTTTGATGTTAATTCATGTTCATTTCAAGTACAAGTCATTCCATGTCTTGAATATAGTTAAAATTTTTGGTTGCAAATGAGACCGTTTTAGTCGCAGTCTGGAGCCCTGTGTAATAATTCCAGAGCAAATGACCTACTGTTTTTCTGCAAACTCAGTGATCATCTGAGAAATCTAATCCCATTCAAATGCAAATGTCTGCGATTGTGACAATATTTCTCAACGCATTTCCTTGTGTGTTCTGGCCAATGTGAACTACCGTAGACACTCTTACAAAGCGGAGCTGAACACGAACAAGCAAAGTATACTTGAGGTTTCATGCATGCATAAACAGTCAAATATACACAAAATGTCTGTCTTGGTGAGTATTTACATATGAAGACAGTCAGTTATGCCTTAAGTGAACATAAACAACTGGGAAGGAAATCAGATGTGTGTCAATACATTCCGCCTTAATGCAAATACTGCTGCTGTCTGTGTTATTAATCAAACAACAAAAGACAGAGAAAATCACTCACTGCTCTTAACTGAATCACTTTATAACTTTAAGAATGAATGTATATTTGATTCATACAGTGATGCAGTGTTTTAAAGTTTAACTCTGGCTTTAATGACCATTTTGGTTGTTTAATGCAATACTGTGTTTTAAATTGTTCAAATTGATAAGTCATAGGCTTGCTCCAGTCTGGATATTCTTGATAGTACCTCTCAAAATTGGGAAGATCACAATTCAGATCATGGATCGTGAGATAAGATCATAATTATGGCATAAGACTCTTATACACCAACAGTAGAAAAACAATACAGACACAAGGTGAATCAGGAAAGAGAAACAGAGAGGACTGGAGCTCAATCACTGAAAAAAATGAGAGATAATAGCCATATGAGAGGGATAGAAAGATTGTGGATACCTTCATTCCCTCAGGGGAAAGCTCCTGCTGGCCACTCACTCGCTCCATGGTCACAAGGGCGGAGCTAGTGGAAAACAAGAAAGACACATTTAGTGGTCATTTACTCATAACACGTACTTGCTTTGAAAAACCAGACACACAGGCAGTTGGAACACAAGGTCTCAAGAAGAAACATTTTTTTGATCGCTTTGCCATGTGTGAGACACTGCAAAAGATGGTCTAAGATGCCTGTCTACAGAGCTGGGTAGATTACTTACAAATTTTAGTTCGCTACTGATTCCAAATTACATGACAAAAACTGTAGTTAGCAACGTAATCCATTACATTACACAATTCAGTTAATTTAATCAGAATACTTCTTGATTACTTTGGACCAAACTCCTTTATTACATTGATTTAAATAGGATAACAATAGAAAAAGAAAATATATTCCATTCATTGTTATTGACAACATGAAGTGCATTAAATATTAGGCATTTTAATTATCAAGGTTCCCAAACTGGGGTTCGTAAAGGAGCTGCAGGGGGTTTGTGAGTTTAATGAAAAGCAAATAGGCCTAATTAAATCATAAAAATGTGAAAATTTTAATTATTTTAAAATAACATCCATCAAAACACTTACTAAAAAAATTTGTTTACCTGCATGTCATGTGAACATTAACCAACGCCAGAGAACCTTGAACATGCAAATGTGATACCTAATTATTAGGATATTTATTTTAAAATCTCAAGGGTACTTCAAGTAAATATATTAGGTGAAAGATTCAGCAGACAAAAATCCCTGCATTACATGTAAATAAGAAATAATGTGAATTTGTGCATTTCAATGCATTTGAAAGACAAAAGCCTTCCAAAGACAGTAATATTTGGTTAAATAACCAACTGAGAGATAATTCAAATACAAATGAATGTGTTCATTAGTAGCTGATGCAATGCTGAAATGCAAAGAAAACACTTCTTAAAACTGGAATGATTTTTGCAAATCCAGTGGTCAAATGCTGTGTGGCCTCTCAGTTTTCTGTGTAATTATATCCACCTAAGTAGTGACTGGTCTTTGGGTGAATGTTCACAAACCTGGAAGACTTCTATAAGCAGTAGGGTATTTTAAAAAGAAAAATTTAAAAGATGAAAGAAAAATTAGGCAGAATCAATAAATTATGAATAATTTATTGCTATTGAGTGAATTATATGTAAATCACTCAATCAATAAAAAAGTAATTGTAGTCTGATTCTGAGTATTTTAAAATGTAATTTAATCTAATCACAAGTACTTAACGTCATGCACTACAACCCGCCGCCGCTGCGGTCCGCGATCTCATCCGCACGTCTATTCCTCTAAACGAAGATCCACTTCGGTGGTGGTGCGGAATTTCCAGGCTCTTTTTGAAACTGTCTGCTTGCTTGTAGTTATCTCTCTGCATGCCTGTGACTTCAGTTCCTGCCAGAATAGTGCAGAATCACCTCTAGTCCCGTCTTTCGCCAGACCGCGTTAACATGTTAAAATCACTGAACAAATGCGCATGGTTTGAGTAAGTAAAACGAGCACTGTTTTGTTTTTAGACAATATAGCCAACATGAAGTACATATTTAAAAGCCGTTTAATACTATTCCTTGATAAACTTTCCTATTGTTTTTGACTTGTGTTTTAATATGTTGGCTTACGTTATATGAAAACGAAGAATTCTGTCAGTCTATTGACTGATTTTCCATTTCTGCATTGCTCCATTCTGCTTTGGTCCGATCTGAATAAATAAGCTATGCACTGGTTTATGTTGAGTGTATGTTCTTCCTTTTTTTCTGTTTAACGACCGCCTAAAATATTAAATGATGATAACGTGAGGTAAGCATACAGCATAATCGTGACCTATTTTTAGCAGAATTCATTAAGAGATTTGACAGTGTGATTCAAAGATTAAATATTTCAAGTGTAGGCTGTTATATAGACACGCAGTTTTTTTCTTTTGCAATTTTTTGGGGGTTTCTAGCTTTTAGACTAGTCGGATACAAAACTTCCGTTTAAACGACAGTCAAATTAGTCGCAGCGCACATCCCTAGTTTACACGACAACGATGTAGTCAAAAACGGAAAAGTTTTTCCCTTGCGTTTTTAAAAAGTTTCACGTATACACGACGTTTTCAAAACGATTCACGTTTACACATATCCGCGAAAACGGCCAAAAACGCTGTATTACGTATTCACGCTTGCCTTTAAAATCAACACATTTTTTAAAAAAATTTCATTGCAAGTATAAACAATTAACTTCAACAATTAAATATAAAATTGGATGACATTATGAACACAGAAATAATATAGGAAGACAATAAAGAAAAATAAAAAAATAAAAAAAGAATAAATATATAAAACAAACAGCACATTAACATCTTATGTCTTATGTTTAGGCTATTTGATTTTTGTGCAGATTAACATCTTGGAAGGCAGAGCTGGTTATGTAGTCTTAATGGTTCGCGTTTTAGTCACTACTTCATATTCATTCCGTTATCTGGCAACAGAAAATATATCTATGAAAAAAATATATATATAAATGAAAACATTTTTATTGAGAATTTAGCTGCATCAAAATACAGTATGTGGGCACAGAGAAACAAACAAATGTAATAATAAATAATAAATGTACATTTAGCATGTTCAGAAGAAGTGAGCTGCCCTGTAGTGTGAAAATGTAAACAGGCTTGTCTAAGTCAATTTCTCAGTGCAAATAAAGGGAAGTAATGGGAACCTGGTATTTCTATGTTCTTTTTTCATGTGTGTAATAGACATAAACAAGTTCTTTGAAAAACATCTATGACATTTGAAACATGTCCAGTCTTCATGCTCTAGATTAACTATGGTTTCACTAATTATAAACATATACTGCATAAAGCATCCATATTTGTCCATGCCCATGTCAATTAGAGGGGAATATTATTCTTTAATGTTAAAACAAGACGCAAAGAGAAAAAAAAAAAATCTCACTATTCTTGACTGAAAAAAATAAAAAATAATAGTTGCTTTAATAGGAATCAATCTATATAGCGTTTTATTTTTATATTTGTTATATTAGCTCCTGCTAAATATGCCTATTGTACCTGAAAATAAAGCACTGTTTGTTTTACTTGTATATTACGTGTAGTTGTAATGTGTATCTTTGTTCTTATTTTTAATAACAAAGACAAAATAATGACAAAGATTTTGATCTTCGCCCACTTTGGCCTAAATATCCATCATTCTTTTTTTATATTTTGTTACCTTGAAAGGCTTTGTCTTTATAACAGGTAAATTATTTTGGCTGCACTGTTCAGACAAAATAGTAAAACCAACATGACAAAGAATCATGATAAAATTGTGATATTTCTAAAAAAAAAAAAAAATCGTGATATATTTTTGCCATATCGCCCACCCCTAGGCAAAACACATAAAAAGTTTCCAGTTTTTGGTTGAAAACGTTGTCGTGTAAACGGCCCCCAAGGGCCCCTTGGTTTAACTGCGTGAGCTGGAGTTTTTGATTCGAAGCCCCTGCCCCACAGGTCTCCGATCACATTATTATATTCCAAGTCTCTTTCACGTCATGTTTTTAATGGTGTGTTTCTCTTCTGGTCACTGTATGCTTTTACTGTTAGGAAAGTGCACATTCACTAAACATCTGTATTCATGTATTCGCGTTCATGCAGAGATGCCAGTGTGGGCTGTAAGCTGTTCTGTGCTAAAAGACCTTACTCATGTCTGCTGTCGTCTTCACTATCATCTGAGAGAGAACACCTCCAGGTCTGCTTAAAGCCTCCATCGCTCCTGTCCTCACATTTATCCAGAGCTATCAAACACATCAGAACAACGTATCAGAACACAGCTATTAAATAAATGATAGCAAAACGAATCAATTTTTTATTACCTTTAGAGAACAGCTGAATAAGAAATTAAATGTGCATATACATCAAGATTCAGAAATATGAACACAGCAATTGTGCTCTTACATCCGAACCAAAATAATCGGCTCTTCTCCAAAACAATTTCAAGAATTATGTCCTATATAGTGGACAATAGCGTTAGAAGGCTCTAAATGGTAAATTATATAAAATTTACATTCACAATCTCCCCACTAAGCTAACTTTTCGATGGATGATGCCATGAGGAACAAAGTTGTACTCTGACCAATGAGGGGACAGTTTTACTCACTCAATACTTGCATAAACACATTATGGTATGCTCAGAAATGTTATCTTGAAAGTGAACCAAACCAAGAAGAAAATGCAACATTTTAACAATTTAAGTCCTTGTTTCGGAACAAATCAGACAATCCTTAGACACAGCGAAAAAAGATTTCTGAAATTTGAAAACATTTATTATTTCTGTCAAATATCAATTACACTATTACGGTTTTTGATTACTTTTGATCAATTAAATGCTATACTGATGAACAAAAGCATTTTTTCATGAACACTAACAAAATTTCTAACGAAAACAAGGTGATTTTAATTTCAGATCTATCTGTCTGTAAAATAACTATTGCATAAAGCGCTGAAAGCTTGACCTAAAAGCATTTTTCAAAATCACTCTTCAGACAAGGTTTTGTCAAAGGTCAAACTTTTTCTTAACAGAACTGCATAGAAATTAGAAACGATTTGATCACATTTGAATTGGGATATTATGCAAGTGTAGTCAACATAAAACTGAACATTTAATTCTTGTCTTATGTATATTAATGGCATTATGATAATGCTGCTGATGAAAACAGGAAATATATACGTTAGTATTCGCATAAGAGAGGAAAACTAAATTTGAATGCATTTATTAACATTATTACTGCATGAGGTTGAAGGGCCCACGTTGAATCAATGAGAAACACGGTTAAGAAATCTAAAGACAGCGGTGATGAATGCACAGATAGAGTCTTGCTAATTGTTGATGGCATGCTAGAATGAGTAAATTTACGTTGATATAATATGCATTTTGTAATTCAATGATTTCTGAAGTTTGTTTATGTCGGCGCATAGCGTCAGGCCTCAGTCTGTTTTAGCATCCATGCACTGAAACAGATACCTTAACCAGGGGACAGACCTTTACACTACACATTTGTAATACGATGCATTTTAATTGAAGTACATTTATTGTTTAATCACCTCGAACGTTTATATTTTTGGCAGCGCGAGAGCAGCAGCTCGGTTAGCACGTGCGCTAACGCAAACACGATTAAATCTGACGGATAATAACGTTATATATTTTCACACCAACACGAGACAAACAGCACATTAAAACACAATAAAGGCGCAAATAAACAAATACACAAAGCTCTTGTCTTACCGTCAATAAATAGACTCTTTTTATGATTCATATTTGGTCCATCCCTTCAAACGAGTTTAATCTCGCGCACTGCACTTCTGTCACTTCAGCACTTAAAACACTTTAATATTTCACGAGTTCGCATTCCAATTTAACTCAAACGCAATCTATGTCAAATTATGTCGCCTTGTGTTTTTCAGTCCATCTTCAGTCCAAATGAGCAGAAATCCGGCTGAAAACAGGACCAAAGTTAAAAAAAAAAAAAAAAAAAAAAAATTGCTGTCTGACTGCGGTGATAAAAGCTTATTAACTCTCAAAGATAATTAAGCGCCCAGTGTGAGAGACTAAAATGCATTTAATAAAACATGAGATTTTAAGACATTTTGTGAAACTCTGAGTGGTTAAAAGTGCATTATTCTGCAGCATGAAGCGCCATTGAGTCACTTCCGCCAAGACTTTTGTGCAATATTAGTAAAATGTCGTAAATTAAATAATCTAATTTGCTAGCGCTTTGGCATATTCTGCTTTAATATCAGTATTTATCTAGAATGCAGTGGCCATGTTTTTTTTTGTTTGTTTTTTTTTTCTTAACTCATGAATAACAAAAAAATAAATAAAAATATTTGAAATATTTGGCCATAAGGATGTTTTTTTTTTTTTTTAGACCCTATAAAGTATAACACCATGAATTCCATGCAAGTGCATGACATGTAAGTAGAAAGCAGAAAACAAACTGAAAGACTGGAGAATACTAACTTATAAATAATGGATGCATATTTCTGTTTACCAATGGCTTTGGGATGCATAATTTTCAAAACTCCTGTCTCAGGTGCCATTTTTATGCAAAATAGCTTTTTTTTTTTTTTTCATCTTAAATCCTTAAAAAAAAAAAAAAAAATCTGGTTCTGTGTACACTGCACATTAAAAAAAAGTTAACGTTAAAGAGTAAAGACTGGGTTATAAATTTGACGGTTGTTATTTTAAAAAGTATTTTTTAAAAAGAAGAAGAAAAAGAAAAGTGCTTCAATGGCAAGATTAGTTTACAGTTCATAAAATGGGACAAATAAGTGGGCATGCAATCTTTGTCCATTTTACATAAATCAGATACATCAACAAAAGTAACAACTAGTTGGGAAAATATTAGAAAAAAATAAAAGTTCTTTATTTGTATCAATGGTTCCATGAAGAACCTTTAACATCCGCAAAACTTTTCCAAAAGGCTCTTTACAGTGGGGAAAAAAATGTTCTTCAGATTTTAAAATGTTCTTCACACTGAGAATGGTTCCTTTAAGTTTTACGGGGAAGCAAAAATAATTCTTTTATGGCATCACTGCAAAACCCTCCCTTGTTGCACCTTTATATGCAGTGCACTAAAACGAGTTAGAACAGAAAACAAGATACAGAGATGACAACAAAATGTTTCAATTTCTTCGGATGCAGCTCTTTCCTTTAGCTACACCATTACATACAGGATTGTGGGATTTCCTAATGATATATCTAGGCTGCCCTCAAAAATCAATCAATGAAGACATCTCAGCGCATAGATAAAATAATAAAAAGATTAATATAGTTATATAAATCACAATACTTCATCCACCAGATGTTTGGAAGGCAGGCAGATCTAACTGAACTTGTTTTAATGGTCATGAAGAGCATCTGTGACCCAAGGGCTGGAGGTGAGGGAACAGATATGTTCAGGTGGAGCAGAAGGTATCAAGAGTAGAGGAGGGAAGGGATACAGAGACCACAGAGGAAAAACATATTGTACCTTATTACAATTCCTACAATATCACATTATGATATAGGCTACTGTATGTTGTTTGAAGTAATAATGTTTAGTTTAGTTGTTTTATCATTATTATTTATTGAGTTTATCAAGTGAAAGAAACAACATTATGTCCAATCTGTTTTATGCATGTGGCAAGCATACATATGAATATTGCATGTTTGTATTTGGTATGACTAGTATGCTATGCCTATTTTGAAGGAGGACCCGATTAAACGACATATGCACCCTACCATAATGACAGCTATTAGACAGTCCAGCAGATGACGCTGTCAATCTGGAGATAACTGTTCATCATTATACTGAGACAAGATCTTTACCTATTTTACACTTTGTCAGAAATGTGACTATAAAAGGAATTTAATTGAGTTATAAATGTCTATTCACTTTGAGATCAGTATTTTTTTGAAAGAAGATTATTATGTTAACCAAGGCATTTATTTGATTTAAAAATACAATTAAATAATATTGTGACCTATTTCTTCGATTTAAAATAACTGTTTACTATATGTGAATATAGGCTATTGTAAAATGTAATTTATTGCTGTGAATTTTCAGCATAATTACTCCAATCTTCAGTGTCACATGATCTTCAGAAATCAGTCTAATATCACTGTTAAAAACAGTTGTAGTGCCTAATGAAACAACATTACAGTTTTTTCCCTTTTCTTCCAGGATCATTTGATAAACAGAAAGTTTGCAGAACAGAATTTATTTAACAGAAATCTTACTTTCACTGTTATTTTAGATCAATTTAATAGGCCCTTTTAAATAAAAGTATACATTTAAAAATAACTAATTTAATTATGATAATAAATTATACATTTTATTATATTATTCCAACACATAATAATAGGATAGAAATCCGAAGTAAGCTATGATTTAAATATTTTCTTGGCTTCTAAGTTGGATATAAATTTATTTCTTTAAACAGTTTTTGATAATTCTTAAGAATGACCACAAATCATTTTTCTGAGTAAAATCTGTAAAATAGAACCAGGTGCAGTTTAAGCAATGATCAACATTAACAGTAGGGGACAGCAGAGAACAATTCAAATCATATTTCTACACGAATGTCATTCATACTGTGTGGGGTTTAAGATATCATACCATATCTTAAGTTACAACATCCTGTATTATCCTAAAATTGTGCACACACAAAATTAAAGTGAATAAGAAATATCCCTGATTCACTAATCAAATTTGCTGCATTAACCATATTAAGTCTTCTGTACAAATGGTCAGATTTCCTTGTCAACTCAAGTGGCTGCTGTGATAATTTAATAATTTGACCAAATGCTAAAAAAAAAAAAAAAAAAAAAAAAAAAAATCATGAAATTCTGATTTTTTTTCTATTCATTTTTCATGAAGATTGTTAAATTAATATCAGTTAAACAATCTGAACATCTTACATTGTGAAAAGAAATCTGACCTTTAAAGTCTGACCTTCTAAATATGTTAACAAATTTAATGAGTGACTCAGAAATAGTGCAGAATCTTAAATATCTTTTTTTTTTTTCATTTATGTTCATTTTTTAAAATTTTTTTAATTTTTATTATGTTCTTTTTTTTTTTTTTTTCCAAAATCCTAAAACATTCTGTTTAATTAGAGGCTGAAATGGAAATAAATTCTCAGAATTTTTGAGTCCACAATATTTTACCATCTACACTCTCAGACAAAAGCTGTCACAAGGCTGGTAACCTTTAGATAAAATGCACTTTTAAAGAACTAATATGTGCCTATTCTAGTTCCTCATATATACCATTTATTTAGGGGTGAATTTGGTGCAAAAATGTACCTTTTAGCTTTTGTACCTAAGGTTACCGCCCCAGTGACAGCTTTGTACCTTTTTTTCTGTAAAGCATACAAGCTATTGTAAGCTTACTACTAATAGATTTTGCTATCTATTATTATTGTATATTATTGTATACGCAATTTTGGAAATATTGTGTTTGTGTGTTTTGTGTGTGGTTGTTTAGATATGTGTGTATAGCACAGCCGTGGGGTGAGTGTGTGTATGTTCTGTCCACAATAGTGCCCCTTTCATAGACAATGAGGCCCGGCAGAGAGCGGCCCGCGCTCCATTATACCCATAATCCCCGTGGCTTTGTGCTCTGCTGAGAGAGAGAGCGAGAGAGACAGAAAGAGAGAAAGAGGGAGGAGGGACAAACGTGAGCTCATCCTAAACAACTCTCATCCAGGGTCAGATTCACAGAGAGACACAAAGAGAGAGCGGTGGAAAAGAAACAATCGCAGAGACACATTTGAAATGAAAGAGATTGACAGGAAGTCAGGAGCTTTCAAAAACTGGGGCCAACTAAAACTAGGTTTTACACAAGAAAATATGAATGCTGCTTGTTGCAAAACTTGCCACCATGATATTAGTGTGTTCTTGGTTGGTCTGGTGATTCGATCACATTGAATTGCTCAAAGTAGAAAAAAAAGGGTGGTTTTACTCATCTTGCTTGCCAAGAATAGTTTTATTTAGTATTTTTTTCCCTTAAAGTGTTTATTTATTATTGGTTTAAAATATTTTCTTATTTATTCATTTTTATGAATTTAGTTCGACTTATACTGTATCTCTTAGCGTATAAATGTTGTGGCCCCGGTTAATCTGATTACTGTCTCTTTAAGAAGGTTAAGAGCACCTCTTTAAGAGGTTTTGGACACATGCAGTAATAAAACACAGAAGACACAGTAGTGCTGAGCAGAGTTTATTTTGAGTAGTTTTTCTTTTGAGACCTGTCAAGTTATTGTTATGTTAAAATTAAGTTCACTTTAGCATACCTTAAAAAGAGTACTTATTATGTAAATAATATACTTTAACCCTTGTGCTGTGCTGAAAATCTTTTACCAAATTTGGTGTTCCTGGTCAAAAATGACAGGCCTTTTGTCTGTGGATTGTTTCGCCATGTGTTCACACAAAAACAGAGATGCATAAGCTCGGATCAATGGGTCAACAATCAATCAGTTTCAAAAAGAAATACAAAATCTGTGCTAATAGAACACAAACAAGTTGATAAAAAGATTGAATTCATTATTTGCCAATAATATATCATAATGAGATCTACAACCTTTTTTATGTGGGCCGGTCATATTTGAATGGTAACACCACAATTTACATTTACATTTAGTCATTTTGCAGATGCTTTTCTACAAAGCGACTTACAAATGAGGACAACAGAAGCAATCAAACCAACAAAAGAGCAATAATATGTAAGTGCTGTGACTAGTCTTGGTAAGTCTAACACAGTACATGTAGTAAGGTTTTTTAAATAATAAATAAAAAGAAAAAAGTAGATATAATAGAAAAAGAATAGAGAGCACTGGTGTTAAAGGGTCATTTTTTAGAATAAAAATAGAATAGCGAGTGCAAGTGGTA
Source organism: Spinibarbus caldwelli (assembly GCA_039654775.1). Lineage (NCBI taxonomy): Eukaryota > Metazoa > Chordata > Actinopteri > Cypriniformes > Cyprinidae > Spinibarbus > Spinibarbus caldwelli. The sequence goes on from CM077240.1 coordinate 5,073,789, forward strand.
GAGAGTCAAGTGTAGATGGAAGAGATGTGTCTTTAGCTGTTTCTTGAAGATGGCTGAAAGACTCGAATTGATTGTGCAGGTTATTCCACCAGCATGCAACAGTTAAGATAAAGTCTGTGACAGTGATTTTGTGCCTCTTTGAGATGGCACTAAAATGCACCACTCACTTGCAGAACGCAAGCTTCTAGAGGGCACGTAAGTCTGAAGTAATGAATTTAGGTAAAGAGGTGCAGAGCCAGTGGTGGTTTTGTAGGCAAACATCAATGCCTTGAATTTTATGTGAGCGGCTATTGGTAGCCAGTGCAAACTGATGAACAGAGCTGTGACATGCTCTCTTTTTAGCTTGTTAAAGACTACTCTTGCTGCCGCATTCTGGATTAATTGCAGAGGTTTGATAGAACTGTCTGGAAGACCTGCAAAGAGGGTGTTGCAATATAGGACAGAACTAGAGCTTGAACAAGCAGTTCTGTCTTGGGCAGGTTGAGTTGAAGGTGATGGTCCTTCATCCAGCAAGAAATGTCTGTTAGACAAGCTGAGATGCGAGCAGCTATTGTCGAATCATCAGGATGGAATGAGAGGTAGAGTTGAGTGTCATCAGCATAGCAGTGATATGAAAAGCCATGTTTATGAATGACAGAACCTAGTGATGCCATGTAGACAGAGAAGAGAAGTGGTCCAAGAACTGAGCCCTGAGGCACCCCAGTAGCTTGATGTTGCAACTTGGACACCTCACCCCTCCAAGATACCTTGGACCTATCCTATCTAATGAGAGAGGACAACAGGAGATGGACTTTTTCAAATGCTCTAATGATGGATTGGTTTCTTACAAATGCAAAGCTTTTCACTTCACCGGATGTTAACTGATGGACTGGAGTGGTGTGGATTATTTGTGATGTTTTTTATCAGCTGTTTGGACTCTCATTCTGATGGCACCCATTCACTGTAAAGCATCCATTGGTGAGCAAGTGACGCAATGCTTATTTTTTCCCCATCTGTTTAGATGGAGAAACAAACTTATTTACATCTTTGATGGCCTGAGAGTGAGTACATTTTTATTTTTGGGTGAACTATTCCTTTAAAGGAGAAGAAGCCCCAACATGGTTGAAAATGGTCATGTCTTGGTCAAACAACTTCATGAACATTATAAGTGGACCTCAGGGAAAACAGTAAAATAAAATAAAATAAAATAAAATAAAATAAAATAAAATAAAATATGACACTTCAGATGAATAAATCAGTTGTACAGTCCACAATCCTTGGTAAAATCATTAATGGTAAAAGTATGTTTATTTCATAAGAAACCACTACAAACAGAGCATAATGAATATAATCTTTCTTGTATTTTTTACCCTGCTACAAAATATGAATGAAATTAATACACACTATCAAATGAACACAATTATCACATTACAAACAAAGAATAAATACTGTGAATAAATAATGAAAATACCCAGATAAATTTTAATTTATAAACCTATGGTGAGCCAAGTAAACCTCCTAGAAAAGTCTATGTCTAAATAGGCATCTACTAAGACCCACAGTGACCAGCTCTGTGAATTGCTAAATGAATTTGATGTCACAGTTAAATTACACCCTTAACTTAATCATAAAATGTAACTTCCAAAGACACAGTCACTCAAAGTTATGTAATGGTTTTCACTGGTTGTTGATTGCATTGTTTTTCAGTGAGTTGCAGTAGCTACTATGAAAATATCACACAGATGACTTATACTGTACTACACATAATCATAGATTCTACGTGTTGCATTCTTGCTCAAAAAGTCAGCAGTTCTTCATAGATTTATATCTCTAACAGTCATTTTGGTGAATGCCAAATAAATGTGCTAATGAAACTCTCGTAAGAACTAAACTCATCATGACAAATAGCTCAACACGATGAGATAGCAAGCCTTTTGTGCTACCATGGGTGATCTCATTCGTATTCATAGGTATTAGCAGAAAATGTGCACACATACTTTTTTGTATGTTTAAACACTAAAACTGTACAATATCAATATTAACAGCAATTAAAATATAAATGTTTTTACACAATTACACCAGTCTTATCCTTAGAGGAATCCTCTAACAAATGAGAATACCGCTGGAATACCAGTTTGATTTTTATATACTGGTAAATGGTGGAAAATCCTTTTTTCGTGTCAAATGTATTCATAAATGAACTCTGCATGGGCCTAATATAAGTAACCCGAAGCCTTAAAGAGACAGTTCACCAAAAATGGAAATTCTGTCATTATATATTCACCCTGACGTTGTTTTAAACCCGAGTGAATTTCTTTCTTCTGCTGAACACAAAAGAAGATATTTTGAAGAATGTGGGTAACCAAACAGTTGATGATAGCCATTCACTTAGTTTTTTTTTTGTTTTTTTCTCCATACTGCCAAAGAGAAATTTCATACAGGTTTAGAAAAACATCAGGGTGAGTAAATTACATAATTTTGATTTTTAGATGAATTATCCCTTTAAGTCATATGCAGGCTTTCTATGGCTGAATCATCAAAGATATAAAATGTTACAAATTTATTGATTCATACAGAAAAGAATGAAACCATTATAATTTCAAAAACTGTGAATGTGTTAAATAAATAGCCAACATATTCAATCTTATTTATTATAAAAACAAAAAAATCCACCTATTCATTCCTTTAATTCAATAGTTTATAATCCTCAGAGTGTTCAATATATATACATAAAATACTTTATGCTTTAAATGCTGTCATTACTTTGATTCTGTACATTTCAGTGTCTATCCAAATCTCAACATGTGCTAGATCTCTTTTGTGCATGAATACCTATGAATGCTAATGAAATCATGCTGGTGCTACACAAGCTCACAATGGGCAAAAACGCAATCCCATCAGCAGTAGCATGACGCCATTATGTCACAATCCAGGTCCACCTCACAATCAACCCGCTTTGGTTCAATAGCTTATTTTAAGTTGAGTTGTAGTCACAGCTCTTTTGAATTACTTTCACTCATCACAATAATCAGCTCTCCTTCAATTCTCTTCTGTACAATGTTCATTTTGTCACAAAAAGTAATCCGGAGGAGTAGGAGAAGGCGAGGTGTTGGGATGGGAAGGCAGAGTCTCGTTTGAACTGATGAGCTTCTCGTAACGAGCTTTGTATGTGTCTCGCTCTCTCAACACGCGAGAAAGCTCACACTGCAGCTGCTCCAGCTAGAGGAACCAAAACAGAGAGAAATCATACCTACTTTAAATACTAAAATCATGTTGATTGCTATTAACTTTATAATGGAAATAGTGATCATCTTTTCTTTACTACTGTTTTATATATCTGAGTGAAACAGCTTCTTCAATGAGAAAAAGTGTAGGCTGGGACTTGATTTAGTTTTGGACTTGAATGTTTTTGATGAAAGTTTATGAAAAAAAAATGTACACACAAATAACTTATTCCACTTATTGGAACTTATTGGAAGCAATATTCCATTAAAATTTCATTGCAACTTTAAAATTTAGCCAAATAAAGTCTTGAAATGATTTCCAGATTACTAGGTTTTGGAAGAGAGTAATGCCATAATTGTCAGTGTTGGGGGTCACACAATACAAGTAACGCAAGTTATGTGTTCAGATTACTTTTTTGTTAAGTAACTAGTAAAGTAATGCATTACTAATGCGTTGGTTTTGCAAATAAAATATGCCAGTTTTTGTGTGCACTGTGTGAACAGAATGGTTACTGTAGTTCTAGACTACATGTAAACGTGCACTTACTCATCTCGCAAAAAAACTGATTCAGTTTTCCTCAAAATGAATAAAAACAGTAAACAGCAAACTCGGAATATTATGCAAAAACCTGCAATAAATTAACTGTTAAAACAAAAATCCTGTATGTATTTAATCCCATATCCATTTTATTAACCAATGTCTTTGCTGCTCACCTTCAATCATCCAGTTCTACCATTCTAGCAAGCAAAAAAGATTTTAGATAAAAATAACATTGGTGTTTAATTTTTTTTTTTTTTTTTGTGATTGATAAGAAAGTATTGAACTTCTCTGTAGAACTTTTTATAACATTTAAAATCAAACAAGCAAGCTGCTTGATGAAAAAGTAACGCGAAAGTAATGTAGGCTAATGCATTACTTTAAAGTTACTTTTATAGTAAGTAACACAATATTGTAATGCATTACTTTTACTTTTAACTTTCCCCAACGCTGGTTATAATTGACTTTTGTTGTTTGTGGTTGTATTTGTCTAATTTCTGTCATATTTCAGTGCTTGATGTGTGTGTGTGTGTGTAGTAGTGTACCTGCTGTGTGAGAATGTGTTTCTCGGACTCGAGCGCGTGCCGGTGCTGGAGTCGTTTGTAACGGCAGGACTGGGCGTAACCGCGGTTCTTCAGCGTCCGTCTTTTCTGTTTCAAACGGACCACCTCATCTTTGCTTACCCCACGCAAATGTCTGTTCAGCTCTCGCACTGACAGACTTACCAACTGCTCATCGGAAAAACGCTCATCTATCCCACACTGAAAGAGAAAGAGACAATAAGAGGCAAGTCTGAGAGATTTGTCACGGAATGGACACAAAGGGCCGGTTTTACTAAACACGGCAAATTAGCGCGAGAGCACAATTCCAAAACAGCGCCGATGGGCATGGAAATTTCTGCGGGAGATTTACTAACAACTGCGCAAATTAAAGAACGCCATGCAACATCTCATTTACATATCGACCAACGCAATAGGCCTATACCAAGGGCAGCGCAAATTAGCGTAGTCGCAAATAAAGAAATAAAGAAGCTACCTTGAAAATAACTTTTTTTTGCTAGCAGTTTTGATAGACCTGATATTGCGTGACTCCTAGTTGAGGGTTCAAAGTCGTCTTTAATTTCCTGAAGTAAATTAAAAATAACATGGCTTGGCAAACGATATGTTCGGATATATTTCAAGCGCAAAATGCTTTTTTGGGGCATTAAATAATGGCGCAAATGCCAGTAATTTGACGAGCGCAAACGTTAGTAAAACGCGTTGCGTGATTCATTTTAATACTCTAAATTTTGCTCTGAAAGGAAAACTCCTACAAATGCATTCTCAATAAGGTCAGGCACAAAAATAACTGTGTCCACGCCTTTTCAGCGCTAATTCATCTCTGCGCGTCTTTAGTAAAACCTGACAGTAGCCTACTATTTTTATGCCAAAAGACAGTTTGCGCTGGCGCAAGCTGTTAGTAAAACTGGCCCAAAGTGTGATAATGACAATCAAAGCTTCAAACACTCACATGGACAAAACAGATAAGTTTACACAGCGGTTGAAATGTCTGATGTACTGAACAGTCAGATGAAAACAGCACAGTCATAAAGAAGTAGGCTATTATTTATTTATTTAGTGTAGTTTGTTTTGCCTCATTGCTTTTGTGGTGCTAATAGAATTGTATTCAAACCAGTTGATATCAACAACTGTAAACACCATGACAAGATAATAACCACAAGAGTAATAAAAAAAAAAAAAACCCTGCAAGTTCAAATTTTGTTACTACAAGATTTATGTATGCATGCATGCATGCTTTTTCAGTGAAGTAGTTTTGGTTGCAATTGAAACATTACTGAGAACAAAATTAGTCACTCTCAATGGTAATTCATAACTGTTTTACATTTAAGCAAATTTGTGGCAGACTGGAATTATTTGTTACTAATAATGTTTCAGTTGCAACCAAAACTACTTAACTGAAAATAAATAAATCAATCAACTCTATAGTAACTATCAATGAACTTGCTTATGCTGTTGATATCAACTGGTTTGAACACAACTTTAGCAGTGACACAAAAGCCATGAGGCAAAAACTACATTCACTACTTGCAACCAAACTAAATAATTAATACTATACTATATGACTGTGCTGTTTTCTCATGACATCACGTTGAATAATATAGTAATACAACAAAAATATGTGAGCTTTGTGTGTATGTGTGTAACATAGTTTGGCCTAAAGGTGTAGTGTAATGTGTGTGTGATTTTGGCAGCACATTTCCATACAGCATAATCTGACTGAGTGTAAGTGACAGTGATCAGGATTACATCACAATAATAGTAGATATTACCATAATCTGATAGCGCTGCTCCACATTTAGAGACAGGCATTCACCAGCCACATCCATCAAATTGCTTTCAACACACTTCAAAACAAAATCACCAACCAGATATAGTTCAAAATTTGAAACAAGGCATTCTCATTAAATTTGTGCAAACCCTTGTGAAAAAGCAGTGTGCTTATTCAGATGTTCAAACTATATTTAAAGGAAAAAAATACTTGTGGATAATATAAAATTAAAGGTATAGTTCACCCAAAAATTAAAACTGATATCATTAACTCACCCCGATGTTGTTCAAAATGAATTCCTTTCTTCTCTTGAGCACAAAAGAAGATTTTGAAGAATGTTAATGTAACCAGACAGTTTGCTGGTAGCCCATTGACTTCCATAGTATTTTTTATTATTATTTTTTTTTTTAGTATTTTTGGCCACCAGCAACTGTTTGGTTACCAACTTTTCCAAAATATCTTCTTTTGTGATGACAGAATTTTCATTTTTGGGGTGGGGGGACTATCCCTAAATATATAAAGGCCACTTAAATGCAAATAAAGTAAGTACAATTTCATAACTATATTACTTAACACAAATAAATCTCAAATAAACGTTTAAAAGAGTTTTCTCACTTTTTCCTCACTTTTGGAAGTGTTTCCTGAAAAGCTATAAATTATTTTGGGAACTTATCTGCTGAAGAAGTCTGATCGCTGTTGAGTACATGCATGTGACTGTGTTGACATCCATTTTAGGAGGATAAATTAGTGATTGCAAGTACCTGAGTGACTTGCAGATGATGATGATGATGATGATGATGATAATGGCCTTGCATTGGATGGTGTGGGTGATGGAGGCGGCTCTGTGGACTGAGGGGTTGTGAGAAGGGACTGGTGGATGTGTTGAGATTGGAGAGAGACGGAGGGGTGGAAGAAACGACCAGTATAGGCCGGTGACACATGTCTGACGGCTTGTTAAGAACAACATCAACACCGCTGTCACTGCTGGAGTCACCCATGTGACTGCTGCTCGAACTCTGGGACAAAACTGGGAACTGTGAAAGAGCGGAGGAGATGCAAAGAGATTACAAAGAGCACATTAGAAAGAGATTACAATGAAAATGGCACATTTGGACAAACACATTTGGCCAGTGGTTCTTGTGACCAGTGGATTCCCTTGGCCGGTGGTTCTCTCGGATAAAAAAAAAAAAAAAACGCAAATGTCATCTCATCGCAAACGTTGTTTTAATAACCCGAGTGAAAGTACATCATTAAAATGGTTTTGTATAATTACCTTCCAGAACTGTCTCACAAGATTGTATTCCCAAACATCATCTGCATCCTAACACAAAATAACATGACACAGATTGTTATTGTGTTTCGTCTGCACACTTTCGTCTGAGGCACAGGTAATTCACTATATATAAAAAAGAGCCACATGCTTTCCTGGTTGCACTAAATTACATTTAGGGATGGATATGGTGCTTTATTTGCTATTTTTTATGCTATCTTCTAATTTTTCACATAAGTTAAATTCACAACTTTGGATGGAAACATAGCTTATGATTGGTACACTGTATGATTATCTGGTGCTTGTATGGTTGGAGCTAAACTCTAGCAAGTGTCCACAATCCTACTCCTGGAGAGCTACTGTCCTGCAGAATTCAACTCCAATAAAATACACCTGAACCAGCTAATCAGGAATACATGTTGTACATGGCCTACTAAATAGGTTTTCTTTAATTGCTGCAGAGGTAACAAACCTCTGCACTCAAGGGGGCATTAGAGAAACCTGCGCATTTGAAAGATTCTCTTCAGAATGTTGGCAGTATATGACCTGAATATTAAGTCTGACCACAGAACATAATTAATGCAAATTTAACATTTCAGTTTCATGCTAAAGCCCAAAGTATATTTTGGTTTTTCCGTCTATGCGAGGGTCTGAGTACAGTGCGTGTGACACAAATTTCATCACCAAAATGGTATGTGCATACTGTACACATACCTCCTGATTTTTATAACCACGTGTACATGCAGGTCGCACATGCAAATTTAATTTGTTTTGCACTAATCAGTTGTTCCACAAGGTGGCAACACTGGGCCAGGCTGCTGTTTTATGGTAGGAAATGAAAATAAATGGCAGAACAACAACAATAAAATACCGGTGATTGCAACAACAACACACCCGCATTGACAAGCGCTTGTGTGAGGGGGTTATGAGATAGCTGCAACTTTAGTTTAAAAGAATACAAAGACATTTTCATCGGTCAGAACTTCTGGAGAAAAATAGCGCAGACACTGGACTAAGTTGAACCTTTCTAGAGCGCATGTGGTCACCTGTGTTATCAAATGAAATATACTTTGAAAGTCTGCTCATTGAACTGTACGCATATGCTAGCATACACGTACAAAAGCGAAGTATACTTTGGGCTTAAGAATGCAACGTACTTTGCTTATTGCTTTATGAATTGTGTTTTTCAACACATTTTGGAATGGTGTTTGAAATTGAGCTTCAGGGCCCTATTTTAACGATCTAAGCGCATGGTCTAAAGCGCACGACGCAAGTGCACTTAGGGCGTGTCCGAATCCACTTTTGCTAGTTTAACAATGGGAAAAACGATCGGCGCGCCCAGCGCATGGTCTAAAAGGGTTATCCCTATTCTCTTAATGAGTCCTGGGTGTGTTTTTGGCATAACTTGCAATAAACCAATCAGAGTCTCATCTCCCATTCCCTTTAAAAGCCAGTTGTGCTCGCACCATGGTTGATTAGCTATTTACACGGCAGAATTTGCAAGCGGAAAAACTGAATGCTTTTCTAGCAAGGAAAGGGATCTGCTACTGCAAATAGGTAGGCTAATTCTGATACATGCAATGACTATCCATTATGACGTAGTCATTTTTATATTTATGTACACAATAATAATCTAATAATCTAATTTACATTTTAATTCTTTAATTTTTCATATTTAAAAATGTTTGTGTGCTGCTGCGCGTCCCTGTGTATGTAATAAGCAAAGTGTACACGCCTTGTGGACCCACCTATAGGCGCATATTACTAACGCACTCTTTAAATAAACAAAATAAACTAAATATTGCACCACTGACTTTAGACCAGGAATTAGTTAGTCAATGGTGCGGTCTATTTCGGTTGGCTCAAAATAGCAATGCACCAACAATGCGCCTGAACACACCTCGTTTTCAGACCAGCATGCCCATGGGCGAACAAATGGGCGCAAATGCATTTGCTATTTAAACAACGTGGCGCAGGACGTGAAAATGCGTCGGGCTGAAACTGGCAAAGAACACTTGTGTTGCGCCTGGTGCTGCATTGCGATGGGTGCATAAGAGGGCCCTCAAAGTTAGAAGTGATTTTCTTCACTCACTTGGGACAAACAAATACATTGTCCAAATATCTTAGATCATACCTGTGAAGTTACAGCGGCTGCAGCAGAGTTCAGCAGGGCCTCCACTGCATCCTCACATCCCAGAAACCCTCCTCGATCCCGGTCCCCTCGATCCGGCACTCCTCCAAGAGTTCCCAGCAGAGACGCGGCACCTCCGGGCTCCCCACCGAACTGCTGCTGCAGTGCAGCCAACCAGAGCAGGTCCTCCAAGGAGGTGGGGTTTGAACACGGCGTGGGGCCTCCAGCCGCTGGGCTCCCGTCCAGGTTTCCTTGAGAGCCGGAGCTCTGGCCTGACATGTACCCGGTGGAGATGGACAGTGGGAATGAGAGAGAGGAGGAAGAGGAGGATGCAGATGGCGGCGGGTGTCCGTCACTGAGCGTGGGTGACGGAGGAAGGGAGGTGTAGGGACTGGAGCAGAGGCTGGAGTCAGGAGGAGGACGAGGAGCATACGGAGAACCGGTCGTCTCTTGATGGACTCCTGGTTTGGGGTATAGGCAGGTTGGAGGAGGTGGAGGGGTGTCAGGCTTCACTTCAAACTTTAGCAGGTCGAAGTCATTGAGATACTCCATGGCCAGGGGGCTTGGAGGCAAAGAGGGCAGTGGCAGAGACGAAGACATTGCTGTGTCGACAGGAAGTATGGAAGTTGTTGTCTTTGAGTTTTCAAGGCGAACAACAACAGACTTCAGTTTTTACACAGAGATGGAAACAATAATGTGCCAAATTAGACTCGGTTGTTAAAATGCCTGTTCCTTTGAACTGAAGGCTTCCAGTTGTATCATCTGAAACTGGTAAAAAGAAAGAGAGAGAAAAAATAATGATTAGCTAATTATAGCTATACGATGCAGATACTATATGGTAATCTGTGATCAATTATAGTAGGACTACATTTGTAGGTAATGACTAACATACTGACATTCTGGAAGGTTATGTCACATGTTAGACAAGACGATTCCAAAGCCTGGCCTGATATTACAGTAAAGGCTGATAGTGACATCTTTATTAATTAATCAAAACATAATTTTCAAAGCAATGTATTCATTTTCATGAAAAATTACAGAGCGTTTGTGATACTTGGCTGTTCATTTATTGGCTCATTATGTATCCTGTTGATGTATGGGTTGCAAACAGTTTCAGATTAATAGAGGAAAGACCTAAATCCAATCCTATAATCTTAATCCATCAATCTAGTTATTCCACTGAACAATTTTTCCTTAACACAAGTGTCATGTACAACTCCAACAATATTTAATGTTGTCAGGACTGATCAAATAAGGTCAAAGTATTCATTTATAGGGTAAGAGACACAGACCAACTAACACATCTTATCTACAGAGAAAAGCACCATTAAAAGCATTTTGTGTTAAGAATCGAACACTATAGCATTTTGAGATAACACAAATTTACATATTTTGGAACTGACAATCCATTTGTTGAAATTTACAAAAAAATCAAATGTCAAATTTTTTCATTTATTTATTTATTTATTTTTTATACGGTAGCAAGCAAAGAGTCACACATAAATGGTTAGATCATGAACTAAATCTACTAAAAAGTTCAAATATGAAGATTAAATAATAAAGAAATATTTTAGGTTTCAAGTAATTACAACTTCAAATAAATCCAAATTTAAATTCCAATATTGCCAAGGGTTACGCTAAACAATTTTACATCTCGTCTTTAGAAGACTTTTTTTTTTTTAAACATTTTAGTATAGAAACATTGACATTAGGCAGGAATTCATTTTAATAACTGAAAACTTTCATAAAGTATGTACTAAATGTACAAAAATTTTAATAATGATAAATCTGTCTCACTTAATATTAAGCGAATTAGGCAACCTTAAATTAAGAGGCTAGATGATAAACTACTAAAACTGCTAACTACTAAAACTACAATCTTGAATTTGAAGAAAAAGTGTTAGTTTTAATCAGTAGTTTAATTATTATTATTAGTTTAATAGATTAAAATAATTTAATTATTAAACATTCATCTGTAATTCCATCTTTAACTGAAATATTAGCATTAATAAACTTAAAATTAATAAAACAGTTAATAAACAATCAATAAACATAAAACAGTTTTTAAGTCTTAACAATCATTATTTAAATCATTATTTTAGATAGCTGCTAAGAGAATGATTTACTTTCAATTGTTTTAGATGGTCTTTAGTTTAATAGAAAGAATAAAAGAGTAGATAAAGTGGGAAAAGAGAGGATTTGAGAGTGGAATAAAAGAGTGAGAGAACAAAAGATGGTAAAAAAAAGAGTGTCAGGATAAAACTAGCACAACTACAGAGTGACAGAGGGAGAAATGGAGAGACAACGGAAGAAAAAGTTTGTTTTAAAATGCCCATATTTCTTACCGTGTGTTCATGTGGACAGCTTACACACATCCTGAGGTATTGACTGACAGATTGATTCCTGCCAGTGTGTGTGTATGAGTGTGTGTCAATGTGAGAGCATGTGTTTGGTGTGTGTGTGTGTGTGTGTGTGTGTGTGTCTGTGTGTGAGCCACTTTGGAGCTGATTGCCGCTAACAGAGCCCCAGCCCTCCCCCCTCTGACCCCCACACCAAATCCCCATCCATCCCGTCTCTCTCTCTCTCTCTCCTGTCGTTTTTCCAACAATCAACTAAAAATGGCAAACTGTCAAATGAGCAGCACACTTCTTTAATTTCTCCTGTAAAGTTTTAAAATAAGATGTTACAAATCTAATTATAAAACTAACAATAAAAAAATTTAATTTTTTTTTTTCATTCAAATAGGCAAGGACTTTTACAAAACCATTACCTTAGGATTTAAAATGTTGACTTCCAAAACTTAAAACTTAAAATGTATTTAAAAAAAAAAAAAAAAAAAAACATACAGGAAACATACATTAATTTACTGGTGTTTTTTTGTAACCACATGACCAGTCACACCTGCATGTATATATATGTATGTCTAACATGACCAGTTTTTATTACATTATTCATAGAGCAATCAGAGAGTCATTACATGCTGCCACCTAGTGCACTGACTGAAACATCAACTCTGACAAACTTATAAAAGATCAGTAAAATAGTAGTACAATTATACTCTTAAAAATTAAGGTGCTTAAAAGGTTCTTCACAGCGATGCCATAGAAGAACCATTTTTGGTTCCACAAAGAACCATTCAGTCAAAGGTTCTTTAAAGAACCATCTCTTTCTTACTTTTTTATAATTTGAAGAACCTTCTTTCGCCACAAAGAACCTTTTGTGAAACAGAAAGGTTTTTCAGATGTTAAAGGTTCTTTATGGAACCATTTAGACAAAAAGGTTCTTCTATGGCATCATGAAGCACCTTTATTTTTAAGAGTGTATATCTTCATTTTGAAGCAATCCCAAATAATCTTAGTGTATATTATATAACTACAACTTTAAAAACCCAAAAGGAAATATTCAGGATTTTAAAACTGTCATATAGCAAGACTTTATTCCAATATAAGTACAAATTCTGCACATTGTAGAAAAAAAATGTAGAATTCTCTTTATATGTATTTATAGATGATTCTCATTTGGCCCTTGGTATGATTAATTAGTAGGACTGGAAAGCGATTCCAATAGGTATCCTGACATTCACAATAATTTAGAAGTAATAATACACTGTCTTGTGCATGACAAGCCTATTGTTTTTGTGGCTTGGTGTGTTAAGCACAGTGTAATTGCAGAGGGTTAGTGGTGGGCAAAAATTGCCAAACTAGCACTTTTAGTGATCCTGGGGGGATGAAGTTGTTAATCTGAAGTCCTAATAATGTCTCGTTGAGGAATCAATGTGGTAATAATGTCTGAGTAAATCTGATTTAGACACTGGGAGTAATACAGTGAGATATGTAATCTCTCTGACACACACACACACACACGTACATTAGACACGTGTGAATTTCTCAGTGGATCTTGAAATTAGCATGTTCTTGTAAACTACTTTTAAAATGGACATTACAATAAAATGACATATCCAACGGTTTATAAAATTGTTTACACAACAGCACACACAGTGAAAGGGATTGCTAAAAACTCTTCTGTTATGTTCAGTGGAAACATCTTTAGGTCTGATATCTAATTTTTAAAATACAATTTTTAAAGTGACTGATACATTCTTGAATAATACCTTTGGAAAGGAAACACAAATCTCCACTATACTCTAGTAAAATTTAGATAAATACATACATACATACATAAAATGAAATTGGGATTACTTAATATCCAGTAACCAAAACCTGCAAATGCCCTGATTTTACTCCAAACATAACCTCAAATGAGGTCACGTAGAATGAGAAAGATTAAGGTATGCAAAGCCAAGCAAATTTGGCCAGTCAGAATGGAATATATACTGTATACTAGCGGTTCTCAGTTTCAGTCCTGGGGTCCCCCTGCTCTGAACATTTTGCATGTCTCCCTTATTTAATACACCTCATTGAGATCATTAGCTCGTTAGTTCAGTCCATGGATCTCTCTCCTAACGAGCTGATGATCTCAATCTCACTGGAATTGAGAACCACTGCTGTATACTGTATATATATATATATATATATATATATATATATATATATACACACACACACACACACATATATAAGAATGATGCATTTTAATGCAAATTCCAAAGTGAGCAAGCAGACCCTCCAGCACCCCACCGCTGTGTCCCCATCTGATCCTGCAGATACATGTCCTAATCCACTCTAACACTGTTACAAGCTACAGATTAACTATTTCATCCAGCGCTTCCCAATCGCTGCAGCGTCCCCAGAAAATATCGAATAGGGATTAATCCTAGATAGAATTACATGAACATGCTTCCCAGCCCAAGCATCATTGTTCTTCACACTAAGAAACAATGATTCTTTTAAGAACTGTTTGATAACACTATAGAATACTGTTCCATCATTAATGAGTAAAGCAATATTAGCACTCTAGTAACTACTAATATCTAACAAGAAACTCTGATTAATGAATTAGTGAGTAATAGTGCTTAGTTGAATGTGGTTAGTTCACTATTAGCTAATCAGTAACTACTATGTTTCATACCTCCCCAACAACTACTAAGAACTACTGTATACAGGTTCATAATAACATTAATAATGCATAATGCATAATTAATTCTAAAGTGAAGGTCATGGTAACCCACTAGAAATGACTCAAGTATCACCAAATTCTACAGAAGGAATTACTAATTGTTTAGATCAGTATTCTAAAGTGAATAACATGATTAATTCTCTAGTAATGACTGAAATCATTGTAAGCTTTTGAGGGTTTTGTAAAGTATTGGATAGTAATTATTCAGGTGTTACTACACCCTTCTAAAGAAATTTCTAATTGTTTGGATCAGTATTCTAAAGTGAAGATCATGATAACTCCCTAGTAATTACTGACGTCATTGTAAACTTTTGAGGGTTTTGTAAGGTCCTGGTTAGTAATTTATTTTGCTAGATTTGGTACTACTTAAATCATAGTGGGTTACCGTGATCTTCACTTTAGAATACTGATCCAAATAATTAGTAATTTCTTAAGAAGGATATAGTAACACTTGAGTCATTACTATCCAAAACTTTATGTATCTCAAAAGCTCACAATGACATCAGCCAATATTAGGGAGTTATGATGCTTTTCACTTTAAAATACTTATCCAAGTAATCAGTAGTTCCTTTAAAAGGATTTGGTAATACTTGAGTCATTACTAGTGGGTAATCTATCACTTTTATGATCTTCACTTTTTATAATTAATTATACATTATGCACAATTCACATTAATTATGAACATGTATACAGTTCTTAGTAGTTCTCCAGGATATATGAAAAAGTATAGTAGTTATTGATTAGCTAATAAAAGCTACTTTGTAAGTCGTTTTGGATAAAAGCATCTGTTAAATGACTAAATGTAAATGTAATGTAAATGTAATAGTGAACTACCAGTTTCAACTGAGCTCTATTACTTACTAAATCGCTAATCAGAGTTTCTTGTTAGTTATAAGTAGAATGTTAATAGTGCATTAGTCATTTGTTCCTGTGTAGTTATTCATTAACGATGGAACCATATTCTAAAGTGTTACCAACTGATCACTAAAAGGTTCTTTGGGGAACAAGAAATGGTTCTTCAATGGCATGACTATGAAAACCACCTTTTGTAACCTCAATTTTTTTTAAGATTAGGACGTTTGTTTGGAAGTTTATTCTATTCCATTGTTTCTATTTTCACTTTTCCAGTTTTATCTCATGTTTATCTTCCTGTTGTGAACGCTTTTCCTGCAGGTTCTTTCTGCTGCTGTGAACGGGTATTATTTGGAATCATAATTTGAGAATCAAATTCATAGTTAGATTTTCATAATAATTTTATAATTCATAATTCACAATCCTATTTTATGTATTATGACATTTGAATGAGTAGTCACGTGATTTTTTTTAAAGAAAACTTACATCTTAAAGTGAAGGTAATCATTTATGTGCTATTATATCCAAACTGATTTACAGTAATCACTAGAACTTTTAACTTCTGCAAGATTTCTGCAAGGTGAGCATCGAATGCTTGAATGCTTATAAAAGTCATAGCTACCATCTCCTCAATAATCTACACAATTTGAAGCATCATCAACCGAAGTATAACGCAAAGTATGAACAAGTACGTGACTTGATAAGCATCACTAATAACTCTAAATGAGCAGGTTTCATCAGTACTCCCCTCATTTGTCACTGATCAGAGAAACTGATAGTCCTGCCTTAAACTAATAGTTAAATCAGAAGTTGACATGTCAGATGCTCAAACAGACCATTGCTTTTAATGCACCAAAGAGTTACACTTTTTAGTCATTCATTCAACTCTTTTACTGATTCATTTTGGTGAAGAATATGTAAGGTTTTCTACAAAAATAGTGTTCTTCAGCAATTTTCTATCTTTGCAGTGTGCAAGAGCATTGTGTATGTGTGTGTGTGTGTGTATGTGTGTGTTTTATATGTGAACGTGCATGAATGTGAATATAGATATGCGTCTGTGTTTGTGCCGTGTCTGTGTGTGATTAACAGACTACTCACTGGATTAAGAGGCTGATTCTACCGCAGTAATCTGGTGTCAGATTAGCAGATTTGACTGATCTGGTAAACTGTCTGTAATGTAGACACACCTCCCAGCTGTGTAAAAACAAACAGCTTTAAGCCAAGAAAAACACAAAATCCACAGCACAAATGAACAAAAGATGTTTTTCAGTCATTTACTGAAGATTAATCCATAATTTCACAGTATTTGATACATTAAACTTTTAAAATACAACATTCATTTGATATTAATATGATTGTTTTACATTGGATTGTCAGCCAATTTCATGTTTCTGTCCATCACTTTTCTTTGTAATAAGTGCAAAATCTGTGTTAAAAGTGCAAAAAAAGTATAAAGCGTATTTGTTAGGAACACACACACACACACACACCCTTTTACTAAAATTAAAATATAATGCCTTAATATACATTTTTTGCACTTTTTGTTCAATTGTTGTGTCATTTTTAGAAGAAATTAATAAAATGTTTGATATTTATGAGAGTGAAATCATCTCATCTTTTAAATAATAATTACAGTATTTGTTTATTGCTAATTATTTGGTACAAAGCTGCAACCACATAATTAGTATTAAACATAATTAATTAATTAATCATTTCTGAATATAATTTGAATCTAAATATTTGTGGTCCCTCAATGTGTTGTTTATGGTCCTGATTACACTTGAAGTGGGGAAAAAAAGAACTGATCATCTAAAATAAATGACCAACTAACACCCAGATATGCAGACTAGTTTATGAAAATAAGAAAAGATTACTTCGTGCTTGTCATGGTAGGTTTTGTTGTGTTTTGTCTAGGTGGGCTGTTGGCTAGAGTTAATTACGCTTGTCTGGTGACAGTGTCTGTGTTTGACCCTGAAACCCTCAAAATAACCACACAAACATGGGCATTAGCTGTAATCTGGATAAACCAATGCAGAAAAACTGCTATAACTGGCAGACAGTAAGTGGTAAAAAGAGGGTTAAATGAAGGTAAGTAGAGGGGAAGAAGTAAGGGATCAGAGGATTAGCATGGTCGATACATATTATCTTACCCTCCAGTCTGAAAGATGACACTAAATCTGTTAAACTCACCCACCCATGATTCCAACCTCTCATCCAATCCCACTCTGTCAGTCCTCTTAGTTTATATTACAGTATATATATACATAGTTTACATATATGAACAATGCAATTGAAAAAGTTTAGATCGGTATGAAAAAAAAAGCACAATGCAATTTATTCCTGTTTCAAAGCTGAATTTTCAGCATCATTAATCCGGTCTTCAATGTCACATGATCGTTCAGAAATCATTCTAATATGCTGATTTGCTGCTCAAGAAACATTTACATTTAGATTTATTCATTTAGCAGACGCTTTTATCCAAAGCGACTCATAGATCTCAGACTTCTGGAGGGAATGTAGATTGTCAAAAGTGAGTGGAAGTAGGCGGGTGCTGAGACTGTGGCTGTTCTATACGCAAGCATCAATGTCCCACAACCGGGAGCCAGTGCAGGGAGATAAAGAGAGGTGTGACATGGGCCCTTTTGGGTTCGTTGAAGACCAGTCGTGCCGTAAAGGTTTGATTGTGCATGATGGAAGTCCAGCCAGAAGAGCATTGCAGTAGTCCAGTCTAGAAATGACAAGGGCCTGGACAAGAAGTTGTGCAGCATGCTGTGTAAGGAAGAGCCTGATCTTTCTGATGTTGTGCAATGCAAACCTGCAAGATCGAGCAGTTTTTGCAATGTGGTCTTTGAAAGTCAGCTGGTCATCGAAGATTACACCAAGATTTCTGACCGAACTTGAATTGTTGATGAAACATTTCAGAAACATTTCAGATTATATTTTATTCAGCAGGGATGCATTAAATTAATGCATTAAAAGTGAGAGTAAATGGCATTTATAATGTTACTAAAAGATTTCAGCAAATTGCTGTTCTTGCTTTCCCATACTGAGTTTGAACAACATGTCATAAATAACAGAATTATACATGGAATTAGAAGTGAAGGCAGGACATGTAGCCCTCTGTTGCACCAGCAGGGGGCACTAAAGTGTTAGTCAAACTCAAGAGGTCAAGGTTAGTGACCCTAAGGTCCCTAAAAAGTTTGTACCTTATTTACCCTACTACAGTACCTATATCCTACTACATATTTGTACCTTTTGAAAGCAACAGCTTTTTTTCTGAGAGTGCATTAAAGCAATAAAACTTTTTTTTCTTTACATAAAATAAACATTTTAATACTTTAATATTGAAAATGTTTCTTAATTTGAAAGATATAGAAAAGGTTTGTGTGCTGTATAAGTATTCACCAGGAATCTTCAGCTGGTGATGTACCTGAGAGAAAACGGATTTCACAGTAAGTGATCTAATTTTCAGCAGTAGGAAAAAAGGTTTTTAAAGCTTGTTGTTTTGTAGAACATCACATTTTTCTCATATTAACATAATGTAAGCAGACAGCTAGAAATGTGTGAAATTTGTACCTCTTTGCCTTAAATGTGCTAATATAGAGCTCTGTTGTATGTAAAATATTTTATGCCCATGTGTGGATATGATGTATTTTCATTTAAAAACATAATAAGTAAAAGCTCAGATTAAACTTTTTTTTATTATTTTTTTTGTCACAGGTTAGTAATATTTTAGAAGCATTTCTGTTCCCTGTTATACACTTTGTAGTTTGAATTGATACTGTATATGTTTTGACATTTATTACAGTATAGGGATGGAAACTACCTCATTGTCACAAGAGGAGCCCGTAAACTGAAGAAAAAAATAATAATAATAATAATAAAAAATAACTGGTAGATGCCAGATTAGAAAAAAAGAAGCATAGGTGAGTAATATTTTAAAAGCTTCTTTGTTGGCTGTTGCACAACCTGTAGTTTGAATTTATATACAGTGGTGGCAAAAATCATTAGAACACTAGTTTTTTCAGCAGCTAAAAATGGTTTTAAGTCAGTTATTTCTATCTTTTGCTGTAGTGTGTCAGTAGGAAACATCAGTTTACATTTCCAAACATTAATTTTGCCATTAATAATAATCTAGTGAGATTTTTGTCTGACAGCAGCCAGTGCTCCACACAGAGATCTGATCTGATCATCATCAGTCTGTCTGGAATGACATGAAGAAACAGAACAAACTGAGACAGACTAAATCCAGAAGAACTGTGGCAACGTCTCCAAGACGCTTCGAGAAACCTACCTGCAAAGCTAAAGTACTGTTAAAAGTTTTAGGCACTTGTGCAAAAATGGCAAGTAAAATGAGGATGCTGTCAAAAATAATGTCATAAATAAATTTTCTTTATCAATTAACCTCTATTAACTAAATTAAATCAATGTTTGGTGTGAGCATCCTCTGTGTTTAAAGCAGCTTTTGCCCTCAGTGCACTTTAGCATAGTTTTTCAGGGAGCTTTGCAGGTAGGTTTCTTGAAGCATCTTGACGCTCAGTTCAGTCGGGGTGGCAGCTGCCTCAGTGTTGCACAAGGACATGCAGCCCAGACAAATGAGGTAAGATAAAAATCTGGTGAATGTCAACAATCTGAATGTTTCAAAAGGAAACAGCCGGTCAACTGAGGTAAAACAAAACTCTGGTGAATGCCAGACTTAAATGCGACTACATCTCAAAGATGAGAGATCACAGGAGAAGGAAGCTGCTGCAATCCTCTGCCGAGGCTGAATACGGAGCTGGGTTGACACTGGGACTGGCGTACACAGATTGAGAAGTGGTAGAAGGAGGTGAGTTATCAGTGCATGCTGTGGGAATGAGTGTTTGTTGACACTGTTGATCTAGTTCATCAATAGTATCAAGAGGACTGGATGAGGCAGCTCCGTTTGAATCCATCGTGGTCTGGTCTTCTGTCACATGAGGGACAGACATGGAGGATAGGGTAAACACGGCGTGTTAATGGCAAACGTCAGAGGCAAGAACCTAACAGAAATGGAAACAACTGAGTAAGGAGATCTGCAACTTAACTGAAAGGAATCATCTTTCTATTTTGCAGGTTGTGGGTAACAGCTGGTAAATATAACAGGTTAGTCTTTTACTCTCTATATACAGATAAGAATAGACACCTGAGTGTGGGAAAGTGGTGTTTAAATATAGTTCATAACGAGTTAATAGCTGAGTATGATTAGAAGTCCAGTGATTGAGAACAGATGGGAAGAGTGGAGGGATCTGGCATGCTTGTTAGTGCTTTTCTTCTTTCGATCTTGAGTTTATGGCAGCCCATAGAAGCCTACAGTAAAAAAGTTGTGAAATTTGGTACACAGATAGAGGGCTGAACATTAACCACAGCAATTTTGGAGTCTTATGTATATGCTAATAAATAAAAACAGACAGAAAGAACACCTTCTAATAATAAAACTGTTTCAAGTAAATTCCTAAAGGCACTTGTATGCTCAAAATGTATTGCTGTTTCAGAAAACCTGTTTGCTTTAAACTCATATATCTGGTATGCATTTATTCTTTTAATGCTTGTAGCCTGAAATATTTAGCGTGCATACTCATTGCATCTCTGTGTTGGATATATATATATATATATATATATATATATATATATATATATATATATACAGGTGCATCTCAATAAATTAGAATGTCGTGGAAAAGTTCATTTATTTCAGTAATTCAACTCAAATTGTGAAACTCATGTATTAAATAAATTCAATGCACACAGACTGAAGTAGTTTAAGTCTTTGGTTCTTTTAATTGTGATGATTTTGACTCACATTTAACAAAAACCCACCAATTCTCAAATCTCAACAAATTAGAATATGGTGACATGCCAATCAGCTAATCAACTCAAAACACCTGCAAAGGTTTCCTGAGCCTTCAAAATGGTCTCTCAGTTTGGTTCACTAGGCTACACAATCATGGGGAAGACTGCTGATCTGACAGTTGCCCAGAAGACAATCATTGACACCCTTCACAAGGAGGGTAAGCCACAAACATTCATTGCCAAAGAAGCTGGCTGTTCACAGAGTGCTGTATCCAAGCATGTTAACAGAAAGTTGAGTGGAAGGAAAAAGTGTGGAAGAAAAAGATGCACAACCAACCGAGAGAACCGTAGCCTTATGAGGATTGTCAAGCAAAATCGATTCAAGAATTTGGGTGAACTTCACAAGGAATGGACTGAGGCTGGGGTCAAGGCATCAAGAGCCACCACACACAGACGTGTCAAGGAATTTGGCTACAGTTGTCGTATTCCTCTTGTTAAGCCACTCCTGAACCACAGACAACGTCAGAGGCGTCTTACCTGGGCTAAGGAGAAGAAGAACTGGACTGTTGCCCAGTGGTCCAAAGTCCTCTTTTCAGATGAGAGCAAGTTTTGTATTTCATTTGGAAACCAAGGTCCTAGAGTCTGGAGGAAGGGTGGAGAAGCTCATAGCCCAAGTTGCTTGAAGTCCAGTGTTAAGTTTCCACAGTCTGTGATGATTTGGGGTGCAATGTCATCTGCTGGTGTTGGTCCATTTTTTGAAAACCAAAGTTACTGCACCCGTTTACCAAGAAATTTTGGAGCACTTCATGCTTCCTTCTGCTGACAAGCTTTTTAAAGATGCTGATTTCATTTTCCAGTAGGATTTGGCACCTGCCCACACTGCCAAAAGCACCAAAAGTTGGTTAAATGACCATGTTGTTGGTGTGCTAGACTGGCCAGCAAACTCACCAGACCTGAACCCCATAGAGAATCTATGGGGTATTGTCAAGAGGAAAATGAGAAACAAGAGACCAAAAAATGCAGATGAGCTGAAGGCCACTGTCAAAGAAACCTGGGCCTCCATACCACCTCAGCAGTGCCACAAACTGATCACCTCCATGCCACGCCGAATTGAGGCAGTAATTAAAGCAAAAGGAGCCCCTACCAAGTAATGAGTACATATACAGTAAATGAACATACTTTCCAGAAGGCCAACAATTCACTAAAAATGTTTTTTTTTATTGGTCTTATGAAGTATTCTAATTTGTTGAGATAGTGAATTGGTGGGTTTTTGTTAAATGTGAGCCAAAATCATCACAATTAAAAGAACCAAAGACTTAAACTACTTCAGTCTGTGTGCATTGAATTTATTTAATACACGAGTTTCACAATTTGAGTTGAATTACTGAAATAAATGAACTTTTCCATGACGTTCTAATTTATTGAGATGCACCTGTATATATATACATTCCTCTGGTAGAAAACATTGTGGGACCCAGATAGGTTGTTATGAAGGGGCCCTTGGGTTTGTGGACAGCTTGTGCTGTATAAGGCTCTATAATGTAAGAGCTCTCATAGCTGTGACTGTAGTACATTGATATTTATTTCAGAACTATCCTATAAAAACATGTCACTTATCTTTAAATTATATTAATGTATCAGGATCATATTTTTCTAAAACTTTTGGTAACAAACATATTACAGGTTAAAATCTTGTGTGTTATTCAAGTCTTCTGATAACTACATACTCAGGTGAGCTGATTCTGGGGTATGTAAATATATTAGTGTAGTATAAAAAGCAGAATGTGACTTTGCTATTGGTCATTGTAAACAGAAATATGCCAGCACTACTAGACAAAACTGGTCGGAGAATAGAGTTCAGTAGGAAAGCTATTTTCATTGTGGAAAAACTGACTTTTGACCTGTCATTAAAAGTGATTCTGCAGTGACACCCTTACTGACTAGGCACTGTTTTGGCTGATGTGATGTTAGCATACTTTACTCTTAAAGTAGTGTAAGCAGGCCTGCGTTGCTGTGTACAAGTGGGCACATTATAATAACTCTGATGGTTTGGCACAGGATTGTTCAATATAGGCTACTAAGGATTTGGAATGGATAACAAATTAAGAGCTTTTCTCACTGGTCTCCATTACTGTCCTTCAAGTCCTTTGTGTATGTGTATTTTTTATTTTTTTTTCTCTTACAATGAATGGTAGGAGACATGTCTGAAGTTAATAAATAAAACAACTGAAAGCTACAGTAAATCTGTTGATGTCTAAGCATATAAATTTTTTCTTATGCTTCTGTTCTAGCATAACCACTTTTTCCTTTTTACCTGTGATGAAGGGTGGAGCGTCAGGTTAATGATTTATATCCATCAAGCTGATCTTTCTGGCAGAACACACACCGATCTGGAGGGAGTGAGAGTGTGAATGCTCAGGTAGGTTTCATTAAGAAATAAAACAGAGATTTGATTGTAGTCAGTAGAGATGACAAACTAGTGTTATTTGCACGGATTAGCAGTGTGTATATGTGTAGCAGTGCTCTGTCAAGTGCCTTCCGTTTATCTAATATCCCTTATGATTGACAATATACTAGACACGTGACAGGGCAGAGAGCTTTAATCCAAAGATCATTTTATATCTCTGCACCAGTATAAATGATATTGTTATCCATTATATTGTCCAGCAACCCTATCTAAACCTTCCAGTTTCCTTTAGCAAGCAATGATGGCTGGGCACCAGCAGGATTTCAGTAAACCCTGACCGCCTCTTCAGTCATAAAATGTACAGCATAGAGGGTAATAAGGCTAGCTAATCATTTCCTCGAAGGTTAACAATGGTTTTAAAATGCTGCCATTCAACACACTGCTTTATAAATTAGATGCCATTTGACTGTGAGTCATTCCTAGTTAGCCTGACTTTTGACTAGCAGCATAATACCTGGCCCATTTTGCAGCTTATTCTGGCCAAGAACCGTCCACGTCAACAGGAAGACACTGTCCAAAAGTGTCCATTTACAGTTTGTTTTGTTTCTACGTGACATTTAGAATCAAGTTTATCAATGCTACAATAACAGACCTGCACGGGGATAAAAATTAAACTCAGAAATGGTTGTAAAACAGTGTCTGTTTGTTACTGGCTGTGGAAAAAACATTGGAGAAATGATAGGAAGATAATGTACTTTGTAATTATAATTTCTGTCCTTCTGGTGATGGCTGATGACACATTGGCTGATGTAATGAAGGGAAATAAACAGAAACATTCACTAATTTAGTTGTCATAGCACAAAATGTCAGCTTATTTGAAGAACCCCACTACAAGACACGCCCCATAGGTAAAGTTTTACGGAATGCATGCAAAATGATTTTTATTAAAATAAAACTAATTTTATCTTTTTTGGGATTTTGAAAAAAGATGGGATTTTTTTAATTTTATCCCATCTTGCCCTATGATTATTTCACGCTCATGGAACTTCTGCTGTGCAGTTTACTTTAAAGCACCAGTGTTTGAATTGTGTCCGAGCCCTTAGTTGGCCCCCAGCAGCCAACAAGTGAACCAGGAGTTCCACCTTCACTAGACCCTACAATAATCATGCACTGCAGGTTCTATTGTTAATGTACATTTACTTTACATTTACATTTAATCATTTAGCAGACGCTTTTTTCCAAAGCAACTAACAAATGAGGACAATAGAAGCAATCAAAACCAACAAAAGAGCAACAACATGTAAGTGCTGTGACAAGCAGTAAGGCAGGGGGGAGGTTAGGACGATTACAAGGGCCCGATGCGTAACGCGATTACTACCGATGGGGAGCCTGAGTCAACATGCTGTTCAGGGGGCTGTCAGAAACTGTCCTAAAAGTCCTAGTTAGTCTAACGCAGTACACATAGCAAGAAGGTTTTTTTTTTTTTTTTTTTTCAGAAACAGAATAGAGAGAGGGTCGAGTATAGATGGAAGAGATGTGTCTTTAGCCGTTGCTTGAAGATGGCTGAAAGACTCGGCTGCTCAGATTGAGTTGGTCAGGTCATTCCACCACAAAGTTAATGTGACAGTGATTTTGTGCCTCTTTGGGATGGCACAATAATGCACCGTTCACTTGCAGAATGCAAGCTTCTGAAGGGCATATAAATCTGTAGTGAATTCAGGTAAAGAGGTGCAGAGCCAGTGGTGGTTTTGTAGGCAAACATCAATGGCTTGAATTTAATGTGAGCAGCTATTATAGCCAGTGCAAACTGATGAACAGAGCTGTGACGTGCTCTTTTCGGCTCATAAAAGACTACTCTTGCTGCCGCATTCTGGATTAGATGCAGAGGTTTTTATAGAACTGGCTAGAACACCTACCGTATATGTTGTGCAGTTGGTGCAAAAGGTGGATTTTATCATGCAAGAATCAATGGTATCAGATGGTTCTAAATGACTCACAAAACTGTGTGTGGCAATAATTTAACAGTATTCTTGCTTTTTAACTTTTTTTTTTTTTTTTTAATCCACTAACCTGCAAACCTTTTAAATGCAGTGATTATATGTTTCTCAAAAGTGCTCGTTTATATCAACTCAGTACTTTGTAAACATTATTTTCAGATGGACTGTACTACAACATGAATCCTAAATGCTCCTGAATCTGGTTTCATATTGGGCATGATTACTTAGCAAAGACAAATGGATGCAAATTCAATACCTTTTATATGTCAATCCCATTCATTTGAACACATCTGGATAAAAAATCTCAGATTTTTTTTTTCTCCAATTATAAGATCCATGTTTTAGTCTTCCTAAAATGTTTTTGTTGTGTGTGTTTTGTCACTGTAACTGATGGTCATTCATTTTGAAGACTGGTTCAGTAAATCTGCATTTTTTAAATTTTTTTCTTTTTTTTTTTTTTTTTTTAAATGTTGCAGTTATTAATTGTTGTCAGTGTGACGTGTGAGTTTTTACTGATCTTTGTCAGTGTCATGCTGCTCTAGTAAAGGTGAATCTCACCAGGCCAATGGAAGCCCAACTCAAGAAATTACGACAAATGCTGGAGAAAGAATGCCAGCTCAACCAGGAACTCCAGAACCAGAACAAAGAGCTGAGTAAGACGAGATCTGAGCCGACACTGTTTATCTGATGTTTTGAGTGCACATTTGTATGCGATTTTAATGCACACTAGAATATTGTTTTCTTATTACAGAGAAACAGCTTGAACAGAAAGAGAGATTGTTGCAGGTGCTGCAAGGACAACTGGATGAGCTTGGTAAGACAGAGCAGACTAATGAATATTATCTGCATCCTCTTTCATCTGCTTCCTTCATATGTTATTAATAACAGACTTTTGGTTGCCGAACAGTGTTGGGAAGGTTACTTTGGAAATGTAATAGGTTAAAGACTACAAGTTAACCAATCTAAAATGTAATAAGTAGTGTAACAATTTCAGTTACTTTATTAAAGTAATGTAACTGATTACATTTGATTACTTTTTGATTGCTTTTCTAAATTTCCATGGGTTTCAACTGTTAATCATTTTCAATGTAAAGCAGGCAGGGTTAACCTTACAGTAGTACTGAACACTGATTACTGTCACTTTCGAAATCCTTCATCACTTGAATTAAGATTATAATAACTTGACTTTAAAGCACAGCCACCACAAAATCTGACTTTGAGATCATTCTGGGGTTGAATACAGATTTAAAACCATAGCAAGATATAACTGAATAGCTATGATATTGTTTTTGAAAGTCAAATCTTTGCATAGCTATGACAGGAAACACTGACATCTAACAATGGCTTGGAAAAAAATGGTTAATCTTATAAAATCTAACATATACATACACCCAAATAAGAAGTAAAACAGTTATTGAAAAAGCATGTGTCTTATTCTGTATATGTCATATTTTAGAGCAGTCAATGCAATTTATGAAAGAAATCGATTAAATCTGTATGTGGGTGTGTGTGAAAAAAATTCAGATGTAACCCTCTTTGTAATCATTAACATTTTCAGAGGTAGCTGTAATTTAATTACACATTCATTTTTTCCTCAGTAAAGTAACTAGTTACTTCTGTGTATCATCTGCCTTTCTGTATAATAAAAAAATCTCTGTAATATGCCTGATCATTTCAGTCTGGTCGTTAGTGTGTATACAGTTTTATAAGTTTATTGACTCGCTTCTAATGTTGTCTGTCAGATTGTGCACCTCAACAAAACAGTAATGAAATGCCTGAGGTTCGACAGAGTCGGGCAGCTGTCATGGCTCCGGAGCGAGTACCAGAAGTCCTGGAAATCACTGCCAACAGAGTCAATAAAACTGCCAGGTTACTGTAAACACATCCTAATCAAGAACCCTGGGAATCTAAGGCTGTGTTCAGACTGCAGGCAACTTGATTTTTTTTTTCTCAAATCGGCTCTTTTCATACAGAGTGTCCTGCATGTAATTATACATGATCAAATCAGATTTTTGTGTTTTTATCGGTGTATATTGTGGTTACATGCTGCAGTCACAGTCGGCCTCAGCTTTGTTTGGATACTGTATGAATACCTCTGCCATTTTCATCACTGACATTATCGTTATGTGTCGAAAAACACTATTTAAAATCCGATTTGAGAAATCCAGCATCCAGACTCAGACGCATCGTAAAAATCTGACTTGAATCGCATCTCAAGCCACCTCCATGTGTTTGAATCATTTTTTTTTTTTTTTTTTTTGCTGTCCAGACTTTCAAAATCTGGATAATATCTAGATATGCAAAAAATCAGATCTTTACTAAGTCTGAACAAGGCCTAATTAAACAGCAGTCTCAAAATAACTTAATAAATGCTTTTGTTTTACAAACCCCAAAAGTTATGTTTTGTTTACATGTGTCTGGCCATCAGTGAGAAGGCTCGGATCGTGAAGGCCATTCATAAGAATGACTTCCTCCGTCGTCTGGATGAGGAGCAGATCAGTATGATGGTCGATCTGATGAAGCTTCTGGACTGTCGGTCTGGTGAGGACATCATCCGAGAGGGCACAGAGGGAGACAGCCTGTATATTGTCGCTGGTGTGTATGTGTAAGAAGAGATAACAGAGTTAACATACCGCCCTTACTATTTCTGCCATATAAATATTATATGACTTTTTGATGAAGTTTTTGAAAGAAGCCTCTTATGCTCACCAAGGCTGGATTTATTTGATCAAAAATACAGCAAAAATAATATTGTGAAATATTATGAAGTTTTAAAATGTACTTTATTCCTGTGATGGTAAAGATGAATTCTTCAGCATCTATTTTTCCAGTCTCCAGTGCCATATACAGTGGTGGCCAAAATTATTAGAACACTAGTATTTGTACCTGCAAAGCTACCTGAAAAACTATGCACAAGTGCACTGAGGGCAAAAGCTGCTTTAAACACAAAGGATGATCACACCAAATGTTGATTTAATTTAGTTAATAGACGTTAATTGATAAAGAAAATCTATTTATGACATTATTTTTGAGAGCATCCTCATTTACAGCATTTTTACACAAGTGCCTAAAACTTTTAACAGTACTGTAGCTTTGCAGGTTTCTTGAAGCATCTTGGAGACGTTGCCACAGCTCTTCTGGATTTAGTCTGTCTCAGTTTGTTCTGTTTCTTCAACTGATATTTCCTACTGACACACTACAGCAAAAGATAGAAATAACTGACTTAAAACCATTTTTAGCTGCTGAAAATACTAGTGTTCTAATAATTTTGGCCACCACTGTAATTCCTCAGAAATCAATCTAATATGCTACTGTATTGTTCAGAATTTTTTCATGGAAATAAAGCTGAAAAAAATAATATTAATAATAATGTATCAATAATACACCCGCAACAATAGGTGGCGCCTAATTTACAGTGCCAGGGGACTCCATAATGGTGAGTGACTGTCCTGAACAAGAAATGTGTAATGTCAGAGCGTGACATTTAGAAGATGGTTGGATCAAAAACGTTTTTTTGACATGGCAACATCTGCCATCTGTCACTGTACAGTCCGTGGATATGTGACTGCACCTGTCAAAACTCAACTGCAGGCAATGAACGGTGACCTTGTGATCATACCAGGGGAATGACAATCAACTGCAGGTGTCGGATGTAGATAAACAAGCCATTCAAAGATAATCTGCACAAGAGATACACTGAGTGGCTGCTGTCTGTCAAATCACACACTCACACCATCTGGAAAAATACAGAAGCCTGCGGTGAAGCCGCTCTGTGATCGGATCCTCCAGGCCTGGGCTGCAGTGCCCCCGGAGAGCATCATCAACCGCTTCAAAAGATGCTGCATCTCAGATGCTTTGGATGGGAGCGAGGATGACCTTCTGTGAGAGGAGCCGGTGAAGCCAGAGCATGAGAGTGAACCCAGCGAGGCAGAGGAATAGACTAATGACTGACATGAATGACATGATGATCTGAGGAGCCAAGTGAGCCCAGTTTAAACCGTTTTCTCTCTCTCTCTCTCAGGCTGATTTCAAGACTACAATATGATTTAACTTCTGTTAATTAAATTTTGGTAGGCTACATACAGTGTTGCCAAGTCCACGGGTTTCTATTCATAATATGAACTAGTTTTGAATAGCAATTGGGTTGTTTTTTTCACAGACCTGGCAACCCTGGCTTCATGGTTTTCACTATGAGGTTGACAGCCTAATTGTTATTCAATTCAGATGGACTACAGGTTATTTTTATGGTATGCCATGAAGTGTTTATTGTTAAATGTGATTGTTGGTACATTTTGGTACATTTAAATGTGATTGTTGGTACATACCATACTTTCAATACAAAGCAATAAAATTAAAATGAAAAATATGCACTATGAAAATTGTTTTCAAATAAAAGCATTTTCTTTATAAAAGACCAAATTAGGTCTTCAAAAAGCCTACATCTTGAAAAAAAAAGGTGTGTGTGTGTTGGGGGTCCTTATATTCTGAACAATACTGTAATTTGGTGCTTAGTTATTATCAATTATTATTGAGCTCAATTGTTAATAATGATTCTTATTATAAATGTGAAAACAGTTTAGAAAAGAAAAGAAACATTCATTAATGTGAACATGAAAGTCAATACATACTGTACAGACATTTTAACAGTCTTCTATTTCAGCACAGCTCAGTCTGACATAAAATGTGAAATAATGAATTGATGAGTCTAAATTCCATTTTTATTCTAGAGGGGGAGCTGAAGGTTACTCAAGCTGGACGTGATCTGCGAACTTTGAGCTCCGGCGATGTGTTTGGGGAACTGGCCATTCTATACAACTGTAAACGCACAGCATCTGTCAAAGGTCAGTTATTATTTTGGAGTGATGGCTGATTTGGGTTGCCCTCTGCTGGTGTGGTAAATAAGCATTTTGATGCTCTCTTTCCCACAGCCATCACTACGGTGAAGTTATGGTGTATTGAGAGACAAACATATCGAAGCATCATGACCAACAAATCCAAGAAGAAAAGAGAGCAACTCATGGGCTTCCTGAAAACGTAAGACATTCTGTCACCACTTTACTTCAATCCTGTATTTAGCCTTATTAGTAAAATATCAGATGCTTTTTATGTTGTGTGCTTTGGATTCTCACTGTTTGTATACTATATATTAGTGTATTATTGCTGAGTGAGTTCTGTGTTTTTGTGAGTTTTTAATTGTGTCCATCAGGGCTCGCACTTTGAAAGCCCTGAAAGATGTGCAGCTGTCAAAGATCATTGATTCCATGGAGGAAGTCAGTGTGATTTTTCTCTTATAAATAGTAAATAGCTTGTCTGCTAAATGATTAAATGTCTGAGCTCAGACTCATGAATCTTGTAAATTAAGGATGTCTGAAGTATTCTTGAAGAACTTGTTAGAAAATATAGAAGAGAAGAAAATATACCAGACTTTGTGTCAAAATAAGACATATGTTGATTTAGTTGTAGTCATGTCTTTAACTTAAAAAGGCCATTTGGTTAAAATTAGCATTTGTGCAATGCCATTTTGCCAACCCACAGAGATTTAGTGAATCACCTTCACACTGCCCAAAGCGTCGTACGTAGTTCTGAGAGAAATCTTTGCATCATAAAAGTATCTAAACTCAAAAGAGATCCTATAGTCACTCACTGACCAGCTATAGGAAAAGATTTCAGTCTTTTTAGGGTGCGCACGTCATCAGAGAGGAGATTTCAGTATTTGTAAGGTGAGAGGAAATTATTTTTTAATTATTATTAAACATTATGAGGGCACATGAATTCTAAAAAAATTCTATAATGGTATTGATGTTGCAAAATTCATCTATTATGAAATGCAGTCAATTCAGCTGTAAAGCAGCTCTATAGAAGAAAACAGTGTGATCATGCAGATTAAGTCAGTTTTATTCTCATCCAGTGGTGTCAATGCAGTCAAATCAATAATGCAGCATTACTGAATATTATATTGAATATGTTACTGAATATGTCTTGTGAGCCCACAATAGAAAGACATAAGGCAAAAAATAATGTGTGCTTTCTGTATGTTCCTCAATATCAAGCAAATACCATATTTTGGCCTCGATATATTGTTCAGGAAGAAGCATCTGAGGGTCACAATGAAGAATTCATAAATCTTATTTTGACACAAAGTCCAGTATATTTTCTTCTAGCAAAGCATGAGATGATGATTCAAAGTCTTTTTCGTGTTTGTTCCCCTGCAAGGTGAAGTTTCAGAACAATGAAGTGATCGTCCGAGAGGGAACAGAGGGCAATACGTTTTACATCATTCTCA
Organism: Spinibarbus caldwelli; assembly: GCA_039654775.1. Taxonomy (NCBI): domain Eukaryota; kingdom Metazoa; phylum Chordata; class Actinopteri; order Cypriniformes; family Cyprinidae; genus Spinibarbus; species Spinibarbus caldwelli. The sequence goes on from CM077240.1 coordinate 5,105,685, forward strand.
AAGGAGAGGTAAAAGAAACTCATTACAACTTAAATATGTGTTTTTGAGCACTTTTACAAACACAAAATTTGCAAGAACTAAACTTTGCACATAAAAATCTCTTGTGTTTGTGTTTGTGTTTGTATTAAATTAAAATACTAAAATATGTCTTGCTTAAAACAGCTGGTCAGGATTCGGTCTGTTTCCTGTCTATTAGGTATTAGTGACGAAAAAAGTGAACGGACAGCAGAAAATCATTCGTAAGATGGGTGAGGGGGAACACTTTGGAGAACTGGCTCTAATACGGTAACCATGGTCACTGTTACTTAGCGACAAACAAAAATATCATGAATAAATATTTGTTAATCATTGATCAGCAGGTTATTTTAAATGATTTTTTTTTAAAGATGTAATTTTCTAGCTACAGTTATCAGATACCTTTGCAAATGATGTAAGCCATAGATAGTTATCTCAGAATTATGATATCAAAATCTGGTTTAAATGTAAAAGTCAAGGAAATCTTCTATTGTGTTTAATGCAGAGAGATCCTCAGGACAGCCACATGCACAGCGGTGGGAGCTGTCACGTGCTTTTCCATTGATAAAGAGTGAGTTTGATGTCAGTGATGACAATATGCTTTACTTAGTTTGTACAGATGCAATCACATAATTCCCTTGATTAAGTATATCTGATAAATAATCACTGTGCTTTATTTTCTCACAGGGTTTTTGAGGAGACTATTCCTTTTGAAAGCCTTGAGCTGCATGATGAGTGAGTTTTCCTGCTTTAACGTCTACATTTGTAAAGATTTTCAATATAGTCTTCAACGTGTGGAGTTAATATTTTAACTTGACCTGAAATCAAGGGGGAACAACCATCAGAAAATCCTTGTGCAAACACAGATCTGTGGTGTTTTCTGATTTTGCTAGATTTGTAGCATAGACAAATAACAAATTATTCTTGCAAATAAATGATTCACAAGCAGAGAGGATTTCTTCACTAGTCAGGTTATAAAGTGTGGCATATCTGTCGGCAGTAAAAACATTTTGTGCTACACTGACATGTTTACAGCTGGCTCATTATCTGCTGTTATTGTGCGTTCTGTTCTCTGTCTGGCTTCATGTTTTAGATTGCTAGGTGTATATTATTATTATTCTAGTGTTTTGCAACAGTGGTTTAGTTTATTTTGGTGCTGACATATTGTTCTTTTTCAAAAACTGTTTTTGTAGTGTTGATTTACTGGAGGATGATGTAAAGCCAGAAAAAATTGGGTAAGTAAGGTATTTTTTAAATATATATTTTCACATAGGACAGAGAACAAACTCGCAGTCATATATTAAGCTTGTTTCATATAGACTACTGTTTAAAACTTTGGGATCACTGTATCTTTTTTAAAGAAATGGATAGTTTTAAGTTCATTAAACTGATAAAAAACAACAGTAAAGACATTTATAATGTTATAACTCTATTTCAAATAAATGCTGATCCTCAAATTTTCTGTTCATCAAAGAATCCTTTAAAAAGACACTATATCATGGTTTCCAGACAACATTTTTTTTTTTTTACTGAGATAATAATAAATGTTTCTTGAGCATATTTGAAAAAAGCAAAATAAAAATTTCCAAAAAAAAAAAAAAAAAGTCTCTTGAGCATATTAGGAAAAAAATTAGCATATCAGAATGATTTCTGAAAGATCATGTGACACTGAAGACTGGAGTAATGATGCTGAAAATTCAGCTTCGCATCAGAATAAATGACATTTTAAAATATATTCAAATAGAAAACAGTTATTTTAAACTGTAAAAATATTTCACAATATTACTGTTTTTTTATACTGTATTTTTGATCAAATAAATGCGGCCTTGGTGAATATAAGAACTTTCTTTCAAAAACATGAAAATCTTAACTGATCACAAATTTTTGAGCAATATTGTAGATGCTGAAATTAATCTCCATATTAAATCCAAACTATTAGACATACTATAGGAAATACTTTCTCTATATGAGGTACAGTATTAGTGTATTTTATTTAAGATTTTTATATAAATGTTTAGTGGTATCTTTCTAAGCCTTTCATTAATCTGAGTTTGAATGAATCTGGCTTTTTCACATGGCTACAGCTAAATGCAGCCTTTAAATGAGTTATAATATGAATTATATATTATGTTGTCATTTCTGTTGAATTATATATTTTAAGTATTGCTGTCTCCAGGCCAGAAACATCTCTAAAGCTGAAAGATCTCGTCCCTGTACTGTACCAGGAGGGAAGTTATCAAGGAGAGCCTGTCACTCTTGGAGTCGGGGGGTTTGGAAAAGTGGAGCTGGTATGAGAGGAGAGCATAGACGATGGCTTTTCTGAGTCCTTTTAATGTCAAAACACTAATTGGGCCAGACTAATGATGATTGGTTGTTTATTTACCAGGTAACTACCTTGCAGCACAGAACGTACTTTGCTATGAAGAAGATCAGTAAACAGCATGTTGTTGCAAAGAAGCAGGAAGCACACATTCTCCTAGAAAAGAAAATTCTCCAGGCAATCCAATGTGACTTCATTGTCAGGTTAGTGCAGCTACCTACCTAACCTGTAATCACATCTTATTTTGCTCAAGCCGTTCACATATGAAATTCCGGTTCGACTTTTCTGTTGTTGTTCAGGCTGCATGCTGCCTTCAAAGATTCTCGCTACGTCTATATGATCATGGAGTTTTGTCCTGGTGGGGAAGTCTGGACCAAGCTGAAAGAGGCGTAAGACATTCACAAATGAATTAGTGTTGTTTGCTAAGGCAAGCGTCCTTATGACAGCTGCTGTTGCTGTGTTGTTGCATAGAAACTAGCAGGAAAACAATGGCAACCACATAACAATGCATTGACAACCACTCAGAACATCTTATGTGTTCTTAGAAAATGCATAACACATTAGTGTCATCTTTCTTGCATAACATGGTAGACCATTAATTAGAATCCATTTCTTGTCTCTGTCAAATGTTTGACTGCAGATATGTATTTCCCTAATTAGCACTGTCTGAATGTGTGAATGTGGGCGCATTTGTCGTCATGTTGCAGAGGGCGCTTCCAGGAGAATATAGCCGTGTTCATAACAGCGTGTGTGGTTGAAGCCTTTGCATACCTCCATAACAAAGGGATCCTGTATCGAGACCTGAAACCAGAAAACCTCATGCTGGACTCCAAAGGATATGTGAAATTGGTAAAACAAATGAAATTCCCTTTTCCCTGCTTCTCCTGTCATATACATCTATAGTGCCTATAACACGTATACCCTCTTTTTTAATGTGATGCAGCATGCAACTGTGATGATGTATTTAAATAAGGATCTGTTTTTCCACTTTCAATGAATAGAGCAATTACAGGCATTTACATTGATAAGCTGTTAATACAGTTGTGATAATTTGTCACTGTGACAATTTAATACGCCCACTAAAAGATACATTTTATTAGTCCTCATGCTGCCAGGCTGTCATAGGTCCTCATTACCTTAATGAAAAAGGATGAAGTATACAAGTTATATTTCCTTCTTTACATCCCAAATTTGTGGATTGTGCATGTTATATCATTGAATTTCTCCCATCTCTCTTCACGGAGAACTGTAACTCCTTTAAAATGACTATAGGTGACATTATGCACTGCAGACCAAAGAACACTCCAAGCAGGATATACAGAAAAATAACAAGGACAAAAAAGGATACGCTAAGATAAATTCAAAGGCATCAAATATATCTAAAAGCATATAGTCACCTATTAGTCCAATAAAGGCTGGAATACACTATGTGAATTTTGCCCCGATTTATAGTCTGAATGAGTCAACGCTAGTTGTAGAGTTGAATAGACATATTTTCCGAAGATCACGTAGTGTATGATGTGCACAGACTTTGATTTGTAGAGCTCTTTATTGCTTCAGTTGATAAAAGTGGAAAAATACTGTATCAATATGCAAAGAGCTGGCCATCCTCCAAAACTGAGTGTCAAGACAAGATACTTATAAAAGCAACATTAATTGTTGGTGTTCAGAGAAAATTCCATATTTATTCTGAAACTCAATGAAATGCCTCCAATTATTTACTAGTTGGACAGAAATTAAGTAAATACAAGTTAAGGCGATTAAATTTTTGTATGCATTTAGTCATTATCAGCCTTTTTCTTTTCATATAATTGTTTTATTTTTTTGCTTTGGTAAAATAAAGTTGAGAATAAATATTCTGTTAATAGATGACAAACATTGTCACCTAGTCCAAATCAATACATTTTTTAAGCATTCATTTATGATGATATTTATACCCTTTTTCTCTCTTGCTCTTTTTTCTTGTATTCTTTTTAGGTTGATTTTGGTTTTGCAAAAGAGCTTTTTCGGGGTGAAAAGACATATTCATTTTGCGGTACTCCTGAGTACATCCCTCCAGAGATCATTCAGAACCAGGGCCATGACTTTGCTGCTGACTTCTGGTCACTTGGTGTTCTAATCTATGAGCTACTTGTGGGCAGGTAATAAAGTTTTCTCATGTAATCCACACGTGTGGCAACAGTGATTTATTTATCTATTTTTTATTATTATTTTCTTTTTATCAAGTAAGTTAAATTGAGTGAAGGCTGTTGTTTTACAAACTGGAAGAATCTGTGATGTGCAGGCAGAGCTGAGGATCTAATCAAGTATTTAATAAAGAAACAAAGAAAACAAATGACAAGGAACACTGGGAGGAAAGAAACAGAAACATGGGACATTACATTCAACAACTGACAAAGAACAAGTGAAACACTAGGGCTGTATATGCACAGGGGGTAACAAGCTAACACGGTTAACTTGTACTTTTTAATTTGAAGTAAAATCATTTATTTATAGGAATGCAATGTCACATTGGTTAAGTTAATATATTTTTTCCTGTTGCACCGTATGCACTGTCAATAAGGCTATGGCACTAAAGTATAGTATTATCACTTTTCAAATTTTGGTCTGTCAGAATTCACATTAATGCATGAAGTTCAGTAAATTTCGAATGTAATAATTTACAGTAGCAATTATCATTTTCAAAATTACTTTCAAAGTTAGTAAATAATTTTACATGAGAATATTCAACGCCCTGTATTTTGCATGTGAATAGAGGAACACCCCAAAATCATATGTGACACTGGACCACAAAACCAGTCATAAGGGTCAATTCTTTGAAATTGAGATGTATATATCATCTGAAAGCTGAATAACTAAGCTTTCCATTGATGTATGGTTTGTTAGGATAGGACAATATTTGGCTGAGATACAGCTATTTGAAAATCTGGAATCTGAGGGTGCAAAAAAAATCAAAATATTGAGAAAATCGCCTTTAAAGTTGCCCAAATGAAGTGCTCTGCAATGCATATTACTAATCAAAAATTAAGTTTTGATATATTTATGGTAGGAAATTTACAAAATATCTTCATGGAACATGATCTTTACTTAATATCCTGATGATTTTTGGCATAAAATAAAAATCGATAATTTTGACCTATACAATGTATTGTTGGCTGTTTCTACAAATATATCTGTGTGACTTATGACTGCTTTTGTGCTCCAGGGTCACATATCTTCATCAAAGGAACCTGAAATGATGGGCTGCTTTGCAGATTTCAAGCATGCAGTCTTTAGTTCAGACAGTGTTTGCATGTGCTATCAAGTTTGGACTTGTTTGCACAGATTTCATTTTTAAATCAGGGCCAATAAGCTATAAAACTTTGTGGGTGAAAATAAATAAAATAGTTTTTTTGTGTGTTTAAATTTGTTCTTCTTGTTTTATTTGTCCTAAAGTCCGCCATTCTCCAGTTCAGACCCACAGAAGATCTATGCCAAGATTTTGGATGGTGTGGTGAATTTCCCGTCATATATGGGGGAAGGTGCCAAATCTCTCATCAGTAAATTGTGCAGGTAATTTCTGATGATCTGTTATGAAGACTTTGGCTTGTTTTTACACTTTTTTTATTTTATTTTTTTTTACATTTTATTTAAATGTCATCCCTTAATGTCATTTAGGTATTCACATTATTGATCTTCAGTTTGTGTTGTTTACATGACATGCAGATCACGTCCGGGCCAGCGTCTGGGCAATACAAAAAATGGAATCAAAGATGTCAGACATCACAGGTAAGCTTTATCAATGTATATTGTGTATTATATAGTGTATATAGAATTTAAATGTGTGTGTGTGTGTGTGTGTATACACACAGTGAGTAGTACTGAGTACTGAGTTGAGTATGGTTATGGTATTGAGTATGCTTATGTGACGTGTGCTGTTTTTTTGTAATTAATGTTTTTGCTGTAATGTGTGTATTGACATTTTCTCTCAAATATTTCTCAGGTGGTTTAACAGCATTAACTGGCATAAATTAAGAATGGGGCAGCTGGAGGCACCAACTATTCGACTCATAAGAAAGGTCAACTTTTTTTTTTCACAACTCACAAAAATGACACTTTAGCTCCACCCCCTTAAATATATTTTCAATGATCGGTGGAGGCTAATGGACAGATTTGAAAATCCAAACTTGAAAAGCCACCAAGTAACAAAGTCTGTTTCATTGACTGTGTTTTTGTGGTTTCTTTGGTTTACAGGGTCCTTGCTATATAAACTTTGACCGCTTTTCCTATGATAAGACCCAAGCAGAGGAGGAATTTTCAGGCTGGGACTGTGATTTCTGAACAGTCTTGAGGTCTATGATATCTGTAAGATATCTTCACTTCCCAAGTTATTTACTCAGCAATATACTCAGTTTGATAAACTTACCTTACACTTAACTATCTTAAGGGAAGATAAGCTAATTTTGTGACTCTTGACCTATGACTTTCACAGAGAGTAAGTAAAAATGACTTCAATAAAAACTACTTTATGCCTGTTTTTATTTTAATGAGCAGAAATATTGAAATGTTAATATATTAATGTTACTTATGGCTGGATGTTCAGACTTTTATTTTGTATGGTTTTTGCTGCCACCCGAAAAACGCTATGTATATTTAATTCGATTTAATTATTAATATTTAATTCAAATGAATGTAATTGTGGTTTTGTACTATTATTGTTGAGGCATAATAATAAATAATTATAGTTAAACATCAAATGAGAAATTTAATTAAAAGAATGTGAAATATCTTCTTAAAAGGACTGAAAAAGCACTATTTCTGCTGCAGTTATGGAACAAATTTAGTTATGACTGTTATGGTACCTTTAAAGAATAGTGTTATCTGTAAGCTTCCAAGTCAAGTCATCAACAGCATCTTTACAGAAAGTCACACCGTTATGACTCTAATTTACCACAGAGCAAGTTTTAAGATCTGGGCAATATGATGATAAATAGGGACGATACAGGAGATCCTCTGGATTTTAGATCTAGCTCTTTTGTAATCATAGTATTGACATATATCAGTGCTGCAGTGAGTGGCCATACACAGAACAATGCATTCAAAAACTTTCACAAAATGAAACACCATTAATTCCCATTTACTGTCAAGATTTATTGCCACAGAACAGCCATTGAAAACACATCTAATGTATGTGATTCAGTTTATTTGAAAAAGGCTGGTGCGGTTAAGAACCCATTAACAATTACACTTATTATCAGCTTTACTTCCCTTATTTTGGCTTAAAGATGCAGAGCACCAACATACAATCATTTGTCAAATATGATTATTATTTTTATTTCACCCCTAAAACATTTGACCTTTGCCATTAAGTGATTCTATAGTGTAGAAATACTGTATATTATTACAAAATGCAATATAAATTCTAATTGCAGAATTTGCATGCTTACATACAGTAAAGTAGATTTCCCAAAGTCTCTGTGCTTTTAGAGAAACGTTGTACAGTTGATAAATAAAAGATTCCAAACCATCCAAGAACAGGAATGTAAATGCTTCTAGCTCAATTTCACGTCATTTTGTTATGGTAGCACTTTGTCTAACCTCTGCTCTTCACCTTTTGATGCCTGAAGATGGTCACCATGATCATCATTGTGACTGTCAGGGTTACAACCATCTCAAACTTGCAACCAATTTCATAAAAATGAGGTTCTCAAAAGCCTTCAGAAATCAATTGTGATGCAGCTCTATGGCTATGATATACAGTAAATGATATTTTCACTCACAGAATCCGGTTCACACACAGTTAAAAAGCAGCCTGAAGATCTTAATTGCTTCTTTCTTTGTGTTGTTAACTAAGCAGAGACGAAACAGAATAGCACTCAAATATCGCAGTCATATTGAAATCAGTGTGTTTTGTTCAGCCAGAGCTACCCTGTACAAGAAAAAGGCATTTTAGTTGCCTTCAAGACTTTTTAGAGAAAAAAGTACAGTTCATTTATAAGCATCAGTCCTGAATGCTTTCAGCTGTGAGTCTACTACAAGAGAAAGATAAAATCCTGCCTCCTTCAGAGTAAATCATCTGAGGACACATTTAATCAGTAAACAGTCTTGTGTGTGATTTGTCTGTCTCTCTTCATTCTCTGAAGAGTGTCAAGTGGGTACGAGAAGGACAACATTTACGGTCACGGCTCGGCAAACACAGTATTCCTCGCAGCAGAGTGGAGCTGTGGCTTAAAACATGTCTCAGATCTCCATGGCAACTGCAATCTCTCCGTCTCAGCCCGGCGATCTGGATGTCAGAGGTTGCAGTGCTCACTTAGCAGAACAATACAGTTACATTAAACTGAGCTGTAATGAGGCATCAGCACAAATACCATCATGTTAAAATATTTTGGTGTACTTGGTTTGCATTGAACGATCACGAAAAACAAATTTGTTGTTTCCAGTAAGTTCAATAACAGTAGCTGTGATTGTTTCTGGGTAGTAAATGATTACATGTAATCTGTTTTACGTAATCAGATTCAAAATGTCAGTTACACTTTATTTCAAGGTGTCCTTGTTACAGTGTAATCATACATTTAAGTACTGAGTAATATTAATTAACTAAATGTACTTACTATATGGTAAGGGTTAGGATTAGGGTTTGTTTTAGGGCTACTAGCATGAAATTATGCATAATTTATATTATTATAATAGCAAGTACATGTAACGTGTAACAAGCCCACCTTAAAATAAAGTGTTGCCAAAAAGTCTTGTAATTAGAGTACATTTCATTTAAAATACTCATAATCAGATTAATTACATTACTTTTTTTTTTTTTTTTTTTTGTTATTTGACAGGGACAATAGACAGTCAAAAACTGCCCCAGAATTAGCTACAGAGCTAAATTTCATCTGCTGTCCCTGGGTAGGAGAGTACCAAAACAAATTATATAGCAAAAGCATTGGTATAATACCATATACAATAAAATAATAAACATATTCACACAAGGGCGGTAAATTATTCATAATTTATTGATTTTTTTTAATGTTCCTTTCTAAAACCAAATGTTAATTAATGTTTGTTCATATAATGCAGGGATTCCTAAATGTTTTTGTCAACAAAACACCTTAAAGTATTTACTTGAAATATCTCTGAGGAAGTTAATATTTCAAATAATTTCACAACACATTTGCATGTTTACAGTTCTTTGATGTCAGTTAACTGTCAGTAAATGTTTAGCGTTCAAGTGTTTCAATTATTTTTATTTTACATTTTTATGATTTCATTGAATATTAGCTTTTTTATCAACTCACAGTAAACTCACTAATGAAATGTTTAATGCATTTTATGATGCTGATACAAAAAAGGAACATGTTTTCAGTCAATTTATTTTAAGGTCCAATTCTTGCTATTAACAAGCCATTAACTACGACTTTTGCCTCAATAAATTCCTAATTTGCTGCTTATTAATAGTTAGTAAGGTAGTTCTTAAGTTTAGGTATTGGGTAGGATTAGGGATGTAGAATATGGTCATGCAGAATATGTGCTTTATAAATAAACAGCCAATATGCCAGTAATATGCATGCTAATAAACAACTATTAGCATGTGAATTGGCCCCTATACTACAGTTTTGCCATATTTTCTTTCCCTTTGTTTATATATCTCAATATGGTATTATATTTGAGGGCAAGTTTAAAACAAGTTTGATAAAAAAGTAATCTAAAAAAGTAGTCAAAATACATTACCCAAAATCAGTAACCTAGATGATGTTACTGACTACAGTTTTCATCATGTAATCTGTAATCAGTAACAGACTACAATTTGTAAGTAATCTACTCAGCTCTGCTGGTTACAGGTCTGATTGGTTAGGGTGGGTTAAGCAGTTTTTGTCAGGATTGCAGAAGGTGATTTTTAGTCCAGGGCAGCAGAAATATCTGACACTAAAAGTGACCAAAAGTAAAAAAGACCAGCCCCACACTTTTGAATGGTAGTTTATGTTGGCTAAATGCATACACTTGAAACAAAACATTTGATTGTAAGTGACTGTTTCAAATGTGTTCTCTCATAATAATCAAAACAGCCTTAGTTGATTAAATACTGGCCTTCTGTGAGCCTGTCAGGGTTGCCATGGGAAACAATAATTAACCATGAACTAAAGGCACCTGTTCCCAATTAAACAAAACATAAGGAGCAGCGTCATCTTCATCAGCAAAAAGGTGAGTATGTTCTCCCATTGAAATCCAATTACTCTCCTCATATCCTTCTTCACCGTGTCTGCATGGGAAAAGGTCAATGGTTTGAGCTTGTCTAATCTGCATATGTTGAAGCTGCCCACTAGCCATGGATCAGCAACAATAAAATTAAATTTTGTATCCTACTTCATTTTCAATGGAATCCATTGCTACAGTAAAGCCAGATTTTGTAAGGCCTATTTGAGAACACAAACCAAAACGATTATCTGAATAATGTTAGAAGGTTAAAAAGAGAGAAGGTTAAATCCACATGGAACCAAACATTCATGCTTTTCTCCCATGCACTTACGTCTGATGCCATGCATCATCGTTTTGGGTCCAAACGATGCTTCGGATCCCATAACCAAACAATAAATGGTCCTAATATACACCCATGGTGTGCTGTATTACCACAGAAAAATCATGACCCTAACCTTTATCTCCATACCAAAATCTCAAATGGCTCAACAGTGATTAATGTTTTGTGAATTGTTAAAATGCATGTTTCCCAGGTGCCATGAATCCACAGACTGTAGTGTACGCTGTGAATTTTTAAAAGCATAAACAGCTATTGAGAGTGATCTCACTTGAAATGGAGTACGGGGCTTGGCCCCAGAAACAGCATGACTTAAACGAATAGTGAGGACACATCAAGCATGGGAATGGTTCAACAGAAGCTGCACTGCACTGCACAAATACTTGTAGTGTTAAAAGCTTTGTTGATTATGTTTGGAGCAATATGTTACATGAAGAATACTTTTATACCTGCCTCCACAATGACCCCCTACACTTGAGCACCCTGTGCTCAGATACTTTTGCTGCCTTCGACTCCACTTCAGACCTCAAGTCACAAATCAACACATTCAGTGTCTGCTTTAGCCCAAAAAGCTTTTCAGTCATTTTTGACTGATTTAATTTTTATTTTCTCAAGTCCAGAACTTGGTTACTTTTTAGAAATACACAATCTGGAAACATAATAAAAAATAAAATAAAATTAATTAATTAAAAAAAAAAAAAACTGGCCTTCATTTGATGAGTGGTCATAAAAAAGGCACACATTGGCTGTTTCCAGTCAAAGGTGACTGATCATGGGAAATCAATGGGAAGGACTGTAAGGCAGAGAAACTGTTTTTAATTTTTTTTGAGTGAAATCTATATACAGGTGCATCTCAATAAATTAGAATGTTGTGGAAAAGTTCATTTATTTCAGTAATTCTACTCAAATTGTGAAACTCGTGTATTAAATACATTCAATGCACACAGACTGAAGTAGTTTAAGTCTTTGGTTCTTTTAATTGTGATGACTTTGGCTCACATTTAACAAAAACCCACCAATTCTCAACAAATTAGAATATGGTGACATGCCAATCAGCTAATCAACTCAAAACACCTGCAAAGGTTTCCTGAGCCTTCAAAATGGTCTCTCAGTTTGGTTCACTAGGCTACACAATCATGGGGAAGACTGCTGATCTGACAGTTGTCCAGAAGACAATCATTGACACCCTTCACAAGGAGGGTAAGCCACAAACATTCATTGCCAAAGAAGCTGGCTGTTCACAGAGTGCTGTATCCAAGCATGTTAACAGAAAGTTGAGTGGAAGGAAAAAGTGTGGAAGAAAAAGATGCACAACCAACCGAGAGAACCGCAGCCTTATAAGGATTGTCAAGCAAAATCGATTCAAGAATTTGGGTGAACTTCACAAGGAATGGAGTGAGGCTGGGGTCAAGGCATCAAGAGCCACCACACACAGATGTGTCAAGGAATTTGGCTACAGTTGTCGTGTTCCTCGTTAAGCCACTCCTGAACCACAGACAACGTCAGAGGCGTCTTACCTGGGCTAAGGAGTAGAAGAACTGGACTGTTGCCCAGTGGTCCAAAGTCCTCTTTTCAGATGAGAGCAAGTTTTGGATTTAATTTGGAAACCAAGGTCCTAGAGTCTGGAGGAAGGGTGGAGAAGCTCATAGCCCAAGTTGCTTGAAGTCCAGTGTTAAGTTTCCACAGTCTGTGATGATTTGGGGTGCAATGTCATCTGCTGGTGTTGATCCATTGTGTTTTTTGAAAACCAAAGTCACTGCACCCGTTTACCAAGAAATTTTGGAGCGCTTCATGCTTCCTTCTGCTGACCAGCTTTTTAAAGATGCTGATTTCATTTTCCAGCAGGATTTGGCACCTGCCCACACTGCCAAAAGCACCAAAAGTTGGTTAAATGACCATGGTGTTGGTGTGCTTGACTGGCCAGCAAACTCACCAGACCTGAACCCCATAGAGAATCTATGGGGTATTGTCAAGAGGAAAATGAGAAACAAGAGACCAAAAAAATGCAGATGAGCTGAAGGCCACTGTCAAAGAAACCTGGGCTTCCATACCACCTCAGCAGTGCCACAAACTGATCACCTCCATGCCACGCCAAATTGAGGCAGTAATTAAAGCAAAAGGAGCCCCTACCAAGTATTGAGTACATATACAGTAAATGAACATACTTTCCAGAAGGCCAACAATTCACTAAAAATGTTTTTTTTTTTTTTTATTGGTCTTATGAAGTATTCTAATTTGTTGAGATAGTGAATTGGTGGGTTTTTGTTAAATGTGAGCCAAAATCATCACAATTAAAAGAACCAAAGACTTAAACTACTTCAGTCTGTGTGCATTGAATTTATTTAATACACGAGTTTCACAGTTTGAGTTGAATTATTGAAATAAATGAACTTTTCCACGACATTCTAATTCATTGAGATGCACCTGTAACATCACCGATATTGAACAAACACACACACACAAATGAAGTGGGTGAGACCATAAAACATTGAAAAGTGTGCTATGGTTGGCTTTGGCTGCATGCATTAAGTCGAGTCAAATTTATGTGTATAGTGGCTTTCCACAACACACATTGTTTCAAAGCAGCTTTACGAAAAGACATACTCTTATGTCTATGAAAAAAAATCCAAATGTATTTTAAGCATAAAATCTAGAAATGTTGTGCAGCTGGTGGATGCATAGAACAGTTCTATGTGATTTTGAGATGAAGTCATGTTATTTATCTTTTTTCATCAGATGGAAGCAGTCTGGTCCAAAAACGTTACATTTTGAATGGTAGTTTTAGAAGTGTAGTGTAAATTTATACTGTAGTGAAGTTGTACACTCTCAGTCGGACAACAAAGGACAAAAGCTGTTGCTGGGGCAGTACCCCTTCAAAAGGCATACTTTTGTACCGTATTTACCACTAAATGGTGCAAATTATTACCTTAAATATACAGATTAGCACCTAAAATGTAAATAAAACAAAATAGTACTAGTGCCTTTTGAAAAGGTATTGTCCTAGTGATCCCCTTTTTATGAGTGTACAAATAATGGTGAAACAGAGAATTTACCACATAAATAAGATTAAAAAAAAAAAAAAAAACAGCCAGTAGCCAATGTGTGACCCTTTTTATTAAGAGGGTTAAAATAATCCTTAAAGACGTCTCTGTCACTGGTAATTAAGACAATGTGGTGATGTTCATGTGTGCTCATCTCATAAATATGATCATTTTGACATGACTGACAGCAGGACTGCTATAGTCACTTTCACCTACCTGTTGACTGTATCTCTTCTGGTTGTGACTTCATTATGCTGGCAGAACCAAAAGTCAGGCTTTGTAGACATAGTCTTGTAGTGTGTTAGACACAGCCTCAAGAGAGCTCTCCGTTAGCATTCCCATTCATTTCTATTGCGGTTGCTCAGCTGTCTATATTAGCCCATTCTTGCAGCAGAAAGACTGTCATGCCTTGTAGAGCCTTGCCACAGAAAGCTTGTGAAACATCTACAGTATATTAATCTGTAATCATATAAATTTAAATAGCTTGTTATACGTGGCTAACAAAATTATTAATTAGAATACATGGCTACTTTTGCATGGCCGTCAATGGAAAACAATGATTTTTGTCCACATTAAAAGTTAGGGCATATTTTCTTTATATAAAATGTGAAGTCTTTTCTTTGCCCCCTTATTTTTTCTTTCATATTATTCTTTTTTTTATGCATCTTATCTTTTCACAGTTTATCAGTGAACATCTTTAGTTCCAGTTCATTTTGTTTGTATTTTAGTGGTATCCCGATGGTCAGCGTAATCCGGGATGAGACCGTTGAGGAATAAGCTTCCGTTTCGTACAAACGTGTAGGGATACACCTCTCTCTCATCTCCAAGGTTAACTGAATGTGCACGTTTCCCTGGTGTCATCTGCTGATTGATAGGTGGAGTGAGGTTTATTTCAGCGGACAGTTTGCGCTTGATCGATGCAGCACGCTGGAATTTGTCATAAATGTCGACACTCAATCGCCGGCGTGTCTCTTTAAACTCAGCGGACACATTAGCAGTCCATTCAGCAGCATGAGCTCGAAATTCTCCTACCTATATGCCAAAAAGAAATAGAATGATATTACAAAATAATTTTTTGGGGTTAGTGCACTAAATATTCTGTCATTATTTACTCATGCTGTTCGAAACGGCCCCTCCCCCCTCCCCCCGTAGCTCTTTTTCCATATAACAACACTTTATTGCAACCAAACCACAAGCTCCAAAAGGACAACAACAAACAAAAAAAAAACAAAAAAACACCATTAAAGTGGTCTGTGTGACTCATGCGCCAAGTTTTCTGAAAGCATATGTTTGTCTTTGTGAAATTCAATCATCATTTGCAAGTACAAATGGTAAAATGGCAAATTTAGACAAATATAACAAAGTTGAAACCAACTGCCATATGTTCTTGCATGTCTTAATGAACACAATGTTTCATTTCAAATTTGTGGAATGAGAATGACATTTGGGAGCTGGATGAGAGGGGAATGTTATGAGTGAAAAATGACTTCATTTAAAAATATTTTAGTTTGTTCTTCACACAAATGCTATCATATGACTTCAGAATACATAGAATATATAAATTAAGTCTATGGATTTTAATGAAACTTCTTTGACTCTGCTGTTTTTCCCTATTTAGCGTTTGACAGAAATGACCATCTGCCATCATCTGCCATTGGAGAAAAAAATGCAAATACAAGCAAATTGGTTTGGAGCAACATTATGGTGAATTATGAAACAGGGAACCAAACTCTGATAGTTGCAAGGTGAACTGGAGATAGATGTTGGTTTGATGATTGTCTTTTTTTAAACTTCTCTTCATTTGATACAAACCATTTTTGCAGTGTTTGGATCAAACAAATAAAACAAATGTTTGTGCTTTGTATTTAATAATATGAAATATCCAATATTTAATAATCATGTCAAGTACCGAGCTATTGAAATAAATGTTATCCATATGAATCCAGCGGTTTAATCCAAGTCTTTTGAAGAGATATGATCGCATTATATGATAGCTAGTGTAGGGTTTTATTCACATATAAACATTGATCAGCACACATACTGTACATTTCATTGCACTGCATTGGGTTTGGAACAACATGAGGGTGAGTAAATCATGACAGAATTTTTATTCTGGGTAGGTTCAGTTTTAATTTCATGTTGGTTTTAAAGCCTTGCACAGATGTGTGGGTGCAGCTGTTGTTCAAAGATTGCATAATTTATTGCTTCACATGAGAACATACCTCCTCTTTTGTTTTCTTGGATATGACACGAAACCAGTCTCCAATCATACTGAGAACAGCAGCGAAGTACGCTAAACCAATCAGGATCCAGAACCACACCAGGGGCTTGTAGTAGTCCAGGTACTCCAACTCATAACCACCTGAACAAACAAGACAAGATGCTATAATCCATTTTGCAAACCACTAAGCACATGCATGTGTGTCCCGTTTTTGCTCACCACTGTTCTCTTCGTGCTGGCGTCGCTCGCCCTCGCCTGCGACAAAATCTCCAAAGCCGATGGTTGTCAAGGTAATGACGACAAAGTAGATGGACTCGAGTGCACTCCAGCCCTCAATGTGTTTGAATATGATGGCCGGCAGGGTGACGAAAAGGAGACAACCAAACAAAATGAAAAGAACGGTAGAAATCACACGGATCTTGGTTTGACTCACATTCCACTTCTGAGGAAGGAAAAAAGCATGGATGGAAAGATGGAGGCATCCACAGATGGAATGATGGATGAATAAATATATATAAATTTGCAGAATTCAGAGAATATACTTAGAGAAAACAAGTACATTTTCTGAAAATAAAATGTCAGCAGTGTTTGCCGTGATAACTTTCTGTGCAAGGATGTTTGCGTTTATGCACTGCTGCAAATCAAATGAGCCCATGCTCCATGATCCTGCTTCTGGAGGGCCAAGCCAAGTTAAGCTCTAGCCCTAAATAAACACACCTGACCCAGCTAATCAAGGATCATTAGAAACTTCCAGGCAACTGTGTTGGAGCTAAACTATGCAGGAAGGTGGACCTCCAGGAGCAGAATTGACCTATTGGTAAGCCCCACCCCCCTTTAGTTACTGTTTAGTTACTCACTCGGACAAACAAACGGAGTAGCTAACTGTCTTACAATGACAGCTGTCAGCGTGAAAGCCTTGTCCCAAGATGTTTTTGATCAATTTTGGACACAAAAGGACCACCTCTTGTCAAGGAGCATTCGAGTGGGACTTGAATATATGCCATGGAGGGATAAAAGATTTTAAAATAAATATAGTGGGTAACAAGATTAATTTGGAAGCAAGTGTTTACAGTTCACAATGCAAGCGGGAGAAGCCTCATGTTATGGTTCCAGACAACAATCTAGGATCAACACTGTTCAGGGTATGATTAAATTAATTTACATTTAATCAGTAAATGTAAAATTAATTTTACATTTAATCAGTTTACTATGGAAATGTACTGAAATGTAGATCTTCATGTGTTTTTGACCTACACTGTACATGACGTGAGAACAGTCTGCTATTTACGTTTGTACGTTAGCATGGATTCACTAACTTTAACGTTAGCTAGTTTTAACCAGAGATACCTTGCTGAAGCACAAGATGACGTTAACGTTCTGCTTGAGCAGATGAAAATTGTAACTTAATGAGAGAATGACAATCAAAAAATGAATATTGAATAATAAAATAAATTCCAATTTCTATTGCCTATCCTATCATCATACCTGGAACCAGTATTACAAGTACCCCGGGCACATCATTTTGCCATTGTTGTAGCATCAACACCATCAAACTAATGAGAGATTTGGATCTTCCAATGTTTCTCTATGGCACTGACACCTAAATATGTCCGAGTTCCAGTCCCCATGGAACTGATACTCAACTGCCATTGGCTCATCTGCATTTGAGGGGAGGGGCTTACCGATACGTCAATTAGACACCCCTGCTCTTAGACCAGAGATGTCCAAACCTGTCCCTGAAGAGTTTACCTCCAACCATAATTAAACACACCGGTACAAACTAATCAAGGTCTTCCGATGCACTATAAACTTCCAGGCAATCAAGTTGGAGCTAAACTCTGCTGGATGTTGGCCCTCCAGGAGCAGGATTGGACACCCTTAGACACTGTGATGCTGTGATAGGACAAGAGCCTCAAAAGCCTGAGTACACTGCCCCAAATAAAAAGAGCCCATCTCTATGTCTTCTACAATATTCTGGTGAAAAGATATGGCAAGGATGTCAAGGGTTCTCAGGCTAAACCTTAGCAAACTACCTCACAAAAATTGAGCCCATAACCATGCCTGTATGTGTAACTGAAATGAATGCTACAGTTTGTACACTACAGTGTGGTCTGGTTCTGCTCATTTCGGGATGCACTCCAATTTTTTAGTAATTCATACACTTTACGCATAATGGAAAACACTTTTGAGAAAAATCATTACACTCCCATGAGAAAAAGACTCCAGATATCTTTTAATAAAGCAGTTTCATTTTACATGGAGCTGGTTGTTATCATCTCTGCAATGACATTAAGCAAGACTCCCGGCACCTGTGTGCATCTCCCCAGATCACCGTTTATTCTTTCCTTCCTTCCTCTCTCTTTCGTACACCTCCTTGTACACTACCTCGCTTATGCATTCTGGGAATTGCGGTCCCTATCAGTACACCTCCCTTTTATCTATGTAATGTGTTCACTTTCACTTATGGCAACTGTAACTCAACATAATTGTATTTTCAGTGCAACAGTTCATATAACTTGAACTCTTTTTTTTCTTCACAACAAATTCTTGTCAAGATTTAGTTAAAAACATCTTAAACCATTTTTTTCCCCTTTTATAGTTCTATTTAACTTCATTTCATAATACGTTTGGTTTGTAATGGGGTAGAGATGCTTTCTGTTTCTGTGCAGTACCCCTCTCTGTCTCTATCAAATACGATGCAGCTGGAATGTGTGATGAACTGTAATTCACTGCCTGGTGCTTTCTTGCATTCTTGCAGGTCTAGTTATATGTGATCCATCTTCCCTGGGTTTTGGTGTGTAGAGCATGAAGAAAAGCCATGCTCCAGAGGTCAGCACGACTTTGCTGTGGTCTTATTAAACTGTTCGAAATGTGTGTGAAACAAACTGAGGTCCATTTTCTGAAATGACCTCCTCCGGGATGTGCAAAAGATTCTTTGACTGCTCTTAACCATGTACTCTGAGGATACAGTGTTTCTATGTGGAATCTCTACATATCTGGAGAAATAGTATGAGCAGGTATGTTTTCTTTTCCTACTCAAAGAGATCCATGTCCACTTTTTTGCCAAGGAAGTGCAGGTAAAGAAGTAGGTAGAGGCGGTTCACAGTGAGGGAGTCTGTGCTGATTACATTTGTGGCATTGCACAACCATTTGGTGATTGCTTGTTGATATACCAGGCCACCAGGGTCAGAAATTAACTTTTCCATTAAGGGGCAATGAAGTTCCATGAAGTTCGGTCCATGAAGTTAGTCTAGCGCAAATAGACACTTTTCATTTACACACGTTTCATTTAAATCGCGACAGCTGCAATGGATAGTTTAATTGTTTTTTGCCCCATAATCTTGAATTTGTGGTCATTTTTGTTAATTTTGGTGGCATTTTTGCCACAAGCCCCAGTTAATTTGCCGACACTGCAGGCCACCATGCTGACTATGCTGAACTCTTGCTCAACACATTATGTGTTTTTTTTTTTTCCTTTTTTTTTTTCTGTAGAGTCACTGGAATTACAAGTCTTTCTCATTAGCAGGAGAATATCAGGCAATGTCAGTTCTGGCCTCAACTATCAAAAAGGCATTGGCTATTATACTGACACTGTTACTCAAAGCATGCTTTTCTAGTCAGCCGAAGAGAAAGTGTGCCTTCACCTTTTGAGCCCATTTTATTAAGTTTTTTGAAAGCTTTATGGTCACTAAGTATACTGAAGTGCAGACCTTGTAGATATGAAACGAGTCTTTCACACTCCAGCGTCACTGCCACTGACTCGTTTTCAGCTGTATACATCAGACTCCTGGATATGTATGTGACAGGTTGCCATCATATCGTTTCTGTGTCAAGATAGCACCTACCCCACAAGAGAATGCATCTGCAGCAAACTTTGGTGAACTCAGGTCCTCTCTAGGCCTGCAAAAGGTTCGACCATATCCATATTTATACCACAAATTAATGGTAAAAATGTAGCAAGGTACATATAGTGTGAGACCCACTGACTGAATATTTGTCAAAACCCTGGCAGGCGCAGGTCATGTTCAGCTTTGTTTTGCCTGAAGACAAGAATGTCGTCGGTATGACAAATCACTGACTCCCTCCAATAGCTGGGACATTTGTCTTTGAAATTGTTTGTGCATGTGATTTTTTTTTCGTGCAGTGATAAACTGCATTTGAAGTAATTTTTTTCAAAATCATCCGGTGTATCAGTGAACGAACCATCCTGTGATATCATTTTGGGATGGACATAGATAGAGTACCTCCCCTTGAAAAGCAGCGGCCATGGTTAAGTAAAATGCGAATTAACACATCCTTCATGATGGCAGACAATAGATTTTCTGGTCACAGGCTGGGGAGCGAGGAAACATCTATTAGCATAGTAAAGAAGCACCCACCGAGTGCACCTTTCAGTAATGCATTAGGGAGTACTAATAAAAACACTAACCTGTCACTGACAAAACAAGCTGAAGTGAAAAAATAAAGGTTTATGTACAAGGGAATTATTTTGGATGAATCTGTTCAAGATGTTCAGAGATATGTTTGGTTGGAATCTCTAGCTGCTTCTGTTGTTTCTCACAATATTGTGAGAAAGTATTTTTTTTCTTAGTATGGGTCAATATCACAGTGAAACTAAATTTTTTACTGTTTACTGGCCACATGAAAGATAAATGTCAACAAACCTACTTTGACATCAGCAGGATTTCCATATGCAATATGCATTTTGTGATCCTGATGCTGCTAACTACTAATAGGACCCACTTATAATCATGGCAAGCCTATATGACATTACTGAATTCATAGCAGGTGAAATACGGAGTACAGAGGATATTCAGATTCAAGACTACAAATGCCTGTTCCTGTCAAAACCTTGTAAAAACCATGAGATATTTATAAATATAATTGTAAAAATGAGGCAGTATAAAATATTGAATACTAAGGACCCTCAGCATGCAGTGCCCTAAGTTAAATACATATTTAATAGGTATTGCATTATGCTGTCAGGATGGGGGAGTTAGAGGGAGTAATTAAAAATGTAATGTCATGATTTTTAATTAAATGAAAAGAAGATGAAATGAAACATTTGTGTTAAGAACACTCTATTTATCATGTGTGATTAATTTTAAAGTGTGTTATTTTAAACTGGTGTTTTAAAAAAGTAACAGCAGATTAAATTGTGCGACAGGTTTTGTCACATATCTCAATCAGAGATTTATATTTTATTCATATTTCTGATGGTTCTCATTCTCTGTCTCACTTTTTATTTTAATAGTTTAATATTCTGTAGTTACTGTGTTACATATTAAGTGAAAAATCTATCAGCTGTCTAATTGAAGTGTCCACTTTGATAAATGTGACCTGTTTTAATGACATGGCTTTCCTGAACAGACCAAATGAAAATGCAATTAATTAAGTGGAACATGTTTCATCAACGATCATCAAGAGCACTTAGTGAAGGCAGCGTGTTTCCATCTGTGCTGTCTTTGATCATGCTGCACAAACAGGAAGTCAACAGAGAGCAAGCATAGAAAAGCTGAAAGTGACTTTATCAGCTGGGACAGGTCTGTGGACAGAACACGGATAAAAGACTGGGATAGTCTGCAGCATTGGGAATGTGATGTGACATATACAGGTAGCTACTCATGCACTTTATAAATCTGCTGAAGGAATGGAGAAAGGTAGAAGACATAAGGAATATAAGGTAAGAAGCTGTCTGAACTGTCACAGAATTTCTGATTTCCATTAATAAACCCTGAGCTGGGTCTGAAGCACTCGCCTGTCTGTTTGTCAGAGTGAGATTGTGCAAGTAGCACGCTGCCCGTATCATTATATTAGAAAGATGGCCACTGCGGCTCTGATTAATGGTACTATGGCTCATTCATACCTTCGGACTTCTGCCGCAATCATGTTTCGACTGATTTTTGGTTTGTCACCAATCTTCCTGTATTCTTGTACATTTTTATTAAGTCTCACAATCAGATATTTCAATTCCTCTTTGGAGCCACAACGCAGACTTTGATATACACGGCCCATTTTCTCACCATGTTCATGCAGTTAGGAAATCACAGATGTACTCACTATTATTACTGTGATCACAGGTGTATTCACTTTCAGGGATGCACAATCCTGTTACTGGAGATCTACTGTACCTACCTGCAGAGTTCAGTTCCAGCCTGCTTCAACACAGCTGCCTGGAATTAATCGTGCTCATGAAGATCTCAATTAGCTGGTTCATGTGTGGTTGATCAGGATTGGAGCTGAACTTTGCATAAAGGTAATCTCCAGGAATAGGATTGGGCACTACTGATTTTGTTGCATTGAGTTTATACTTTAGGATCTGTATTTACAATATCATCTTCATAAAATGTTTGTATTTTTGGTTCTTTATGCAACTCATGAAAATACCTGCCTCTATATACATTTCTGCAACACCATAATTACGTACGTTATTGCACACTTGCAGCAGTTTGAAAGTGGAATGTCCAGAGAGTGGCGCTAAAACACACATTCAATACGTGACTGTGGCACCTTTTTATTATGTTGGTAGAGGCACGAATTGCAGCATTTTTATTACGCTGCTTGAGGTACGTATTGAGGCTGTTCAGAATTAAAATATCAGAGGAGTGGCGCTAAAGGTTAATGCTCTGTTGTGTTGACAATATCCCCTACACCAAACCCAACCCTAAACCTACCCAATAGCGAAATGCAAAAATGATATAAAAACACATTTGTTACCAAGCAAACCTACTAAATTAGAAAACTCATGCATATGAAGCTCTATATGTGATGGCAATATTCAAAAGTATCAGTTTTCAAATAGCGCCAGATGTTAAAATTGTTTTGAAGTCATAACATAATATTCTGCAAGTAATTGTGCAAAAATTAGCCTTTATTAATCAAAAATCTGTACCTGTAAATCATACTTTGTGTAAAAAAGGAATAAAAGTTGTAAGAGTATGTAGTTGTTTTACTGCCTCTACTGTTCATTTCAATTGGAAACTACAGTGATTCATACATATAGGTATGTTTTTTTTCGGTTCTGCAGGAATGTATATACAGGCACGTATTTCCAATGAGCCTAGTTTGTGTTTATAACAAGAGGAAATACTTTACTTGTCAACTTCACAATTAGGAATCATTTGTACTTATTTATAATGTCAGTTATGTCTGATGTAAATTACATAAATGTAAAATAGTTTTGTACTGACTGAACTAATACTTAATATCAATGTAAAAACTGCTTTAACTCACATCAATCATCCCCTCCACTTTAGCAATTGCCTTTCCGAAGATTGTTCCAAGCTGATCTCCCACTCCTGCCAGCAAGAACCCAAACAGAGGAATTCCCAACAGGGCATAGATAATACAGAAGATGCGTCCACCCTCTGTGTGAGGTGAGATATTCCCAAATCCTGGAGTGAATAAAGGAAAATAATAATAAGCACTCAAAAAGTATTTGAGAAATGACTTTTTCAAAATTGTACAAATTGTTGTTATCTGTTGAGTGGTTGTATTTAGTTTAAAACGCACACACACACACACACACACACACACACACTCAAGCTGTTTACTACGATAATGTAACTTGATGAGATAAGGCGAGATGTGATGATTAAAAACTCAATTGTTTAATTAAAGAAGTGATGAAACACACACACAAAAAAAAATCTCCAATACCTGAACAGTTTTATACACAGCAATGGATTTAAGATAATAAATGGGTAAGATTTTAAACAGTCTTTTTCTCAAATAACATTTTATGTCCATCTTTATTAATGTGGTGAAAAGCTGTGTAATTAATGATACGACTGTACATTACACCTTAAATATCTGTCTTGTCTAAACTCAAAGCAGTTTGTTAGGAACTTTTTCTTTTCAGAAGCTTTGCATTCAAAGAATGAATAAAATATTCAACTCAAATCAATATTTCGTGTCTAATTATTTACTTACGTGGCAAGTAACCATGTAATAAGCAGGATAATGGCAGAATAATTCAAGTTCTATTTTGCAATAACAACCCACTGGAAGTACACTATCCCTTACTTAAATGTCAGTCATGTGTAAAAAATGCCATTTTACTTGTGATTGATTACAGCAGCGTGAACACAGCAACTATGCATGCACTCAGAGAATCTGCGTCTCAGAAGTACATTGTGTTTTTCTGAAGGATTACAGACAACAGATTGTCATTCAGAAAATTCCAAAAGATTTTGAAACAATATCAAAGGATATTTAGAGATGACTGGCATGTACTGGATGATTACGATGATACTTCATCCAATATATTATAAGGGGACATAAATGGAAACATTTGTTAATTTAGCTGTTAGCAACAAACTAAAAATCAAGAAAGGGGGCAATCCTGCCCAACTATACTGGGAGAAGATGGCTCCCTACCTGAGGCAAGAAACACCCCAGGGTACAGTAAATATCTCAGCTGTCAACTGTCAATTTTGGGTAATGTAAAACACTAAACCAAATATTTATATTGTGTTGTATTTATTTATAGATTTAATAATACATCTGAATTACACTACGTAATTCAATGAATTATTTAAATGTCTATATTTTAATTGAAGAGAATATCATAATAGCAATAGTTTATAATTAATACATTTGAATTATTGAATAATAACTCTATTATAATATTTATTAAATTAAATTAAATAATAAAACACCAGCAACAACGTGCTGTCAGGGTTATATCCTGTTTTGGTTGCGTTTTCTGTGCTCTGTCCTGTTTTTTTCTTCCTGAGTTCCCTTTGCTAGTTACTCTCCTTAGTTCCTAATTAGTTCACACATGTTCTGTTTCAGTTAATCATACTCTGTGTATTTAAGATAGTTTTCTTAGTTCATTGTCTGAACTCATCAGTGTTTGAATGTGTTACGTTTCTCCTACGATCTCCTGAGAGTTCTTTGTGGATTTATTTAAGACTGTGTTTGTTATTTTACTCCATCGCTGTGTCCTTTACTACAGAAATATTTTCAAGAACTCAGATATGATCTGATGATAGGAAAAACAAATTAGGTAGGAATACATACAGTGCTGCTTGAAAGTTTGTGAACCCCTTGCAGAATTTGTGAAAATGTGAGTAATTTTAACAAAATAAGAGAGATCATACAAAATGCATGTTATTTTTTTATTTAGTACTGTCCTGAGTAAGATATTTTACATGAAAGATGTTTACATTTAGTCCATAAGACAAAAAAAATAGCTGAAATTATTAAAATAACCCCCCTGCAAAAGTTTGTGAACCCTTGGTTCTTAATACTGTGTGTGGTTACCTGGATGATCCACGACTGTTTTTTGTTTTGTGATGGTTGTTCATGAGTCCCTTGTTTGTTCTGAACAGTTAAACTGAGCACTGTTCTTCAGAAAAATCCTCCATGTCCTGCAGATTCTTCAGTTTCCCAGCATCTTTTGCATATTTGAACCCTTTCCAGCAGTGACTGTATGATTTTGAGATCCATCTTTTCACACTGAGGACAATTGAGGAACTCAAACACAACTATTAAAAAAGGTTCAATGATTCACTGATGCTCCAGAAGGAAACACGATGCATTAAGAGCCGGGGGGTGAAAACTTTTTGAATTTGAAGATCAAGGTAAATTGTACTTAATTTGTTTTCTGGGAAACATGCAAGTATCTTCTGTTGCTTCCGAAGGGCAGAACTAAATGAAAAAAAAATTATATTTCTACAAAAAAAAAGAAAAATTTGGACATCTTCATCCTGTTTAGAAGTTTTCACAAACAAGGGACTCATGAACAACCATCACAAAACAAAAAAAAACAGTCGTAGATCATCCAGGTAACCACACACAGTATTAAGAACCAAGGGTTCACAAACTTTTGCAGGGGGTTATTTTAATAATTTCAGCAATTTTTTTTTTTTTTTTTTGTCTTGTGGACTATATGTAAACATCTTTCATGCAAAATATCTTACTCAGGACAGTACTAAATAAAAAATAACATGCATTTTGTACGATCTCTCTTATTTTGTTAAAATTACTCACATTTTCACAGATTCTGCAAGGGGTTCACAAACTTTCAAGCAGCACTGTAAGTGGATGTGGGCTCTCAAGAGCATGAGCTGAGGAGTCTTCCTATGACACTTGGTTCATGAAATACAGCCAAAAATGCCAACATTTCAGTCCAGTTCATGGACCTTTTATAATGTGCAATTTTCAGAATTTTACAATTTATTCTTTCGAAAACTAAGACTAAACCAAACATTGCTTGCTTGTGGTTATGGGTTCCAGACAGAGGTGTCACTAGTGTTTTTGCTCACTTTGTCCTTACTGTAAATGTTCATAAGTAAGATACTGTAAATATGATCAGTTTCCAGCTGTCCTCTGCAGGAGTGGTAACCTAACCTGTGCGACTGGCAAATTTTGCCAAAAGCTCTATTCGGACGGGAACGTAAGAGAAATTTGTGTTTCACAGACCCTTTGTGATTTTAATCCCATACAAATTTGCCAAGTCTGTGTTTTTCTCACACAACCTCTGTAAAAATTCCAGAACCAAATTACCAGGAACAACATACAAAACTACCAAAGTTTAATTGCAACATATAATAATTGCAGTTAATAGTGTTCACCATCTGTTTGATTACATCCAATTTGTAACTAACTGAATGATTTTTACTGTAGATTTCTGTCATAGTCACCACAAATAACCTACTCCTAAATGTAACGTAGAAACTTACAATTTTCTGTAGAGCTGCTTTGCAACGATTTGTATCATGAAAAGCGTTATACAAATAAATTTGAATTGAATTTAATTAAATTACCTACTGTTTCTTGGCAAAAACTCAATGGTCCTCTGAGAAATCTAATCCCGGCTGAATGCAAATGTCTGTGATTGCTGATATTGTATAATCCCAGTGCTTCTCCTCATGTGTTTTTTGGCCTACCTGAGCTACCATTTGTGCACCAGTCTTCAGCATGCTGCACTTTTCACTATGGATGGTATCCGACGAAAAATTAATAAGGACAGATAAAATCATGGAAAATGCTAAGACTGGCCATTTTAACATCAGCATCAGGTAAGATACTTGTCTAGATTTTACTGCTCACTTACATGGGTTTATTTTTATCGGCCACTTCTATAAATTCAAGTAAAGTCTATTTAAATTATGTTTTTGTGTATAACTAAATTATATAAATACACATTTCATTAAACATATACGCCGTATGTGACGCATGCAACCACACACCCACCTCTGTAATAAACATGGAGATGTTATTCCTGTCCAAATTGGTACATGAAATTGCAGACATTGGGTGATAAGAATTGAAACTAACCGAAAAGAGCTAAAGAAGATCATCACATAACTTCAGGCACAAAAATACATAAATCTAGTCACTAAAAGCACTTGAAAAAGAAGAGAGAGATGCAACAAGGACTAAAGGGGTCCAGAGGATAACAGCATTCTTTTCAAAGAAAGGTGAGTGCTTTAAGCTATATAAAGTGTATGTTTAATTGCCTTGCATGCGCTAAACCATCTGTTAGCTGCTCTACCGCTGTGGGCAATAAACATTCAATTTCTCTGACATAAATGTAACATTTTTAACTGTTAATGCTTTTGAGCAGATTCAGCTCCATCGGTCAACTTGCATCAACTGCTTGACATAATTACAGTGTTCTTAAAAAAATACCCAAACTGACTTCAGATTGAAGCCTTTTGGTTTACTCTGGCAGTTTAACAAACATGTTGAGAACATTCACTGTTCTTATGAGCCTTAAACAGAAACAATGCATAAAGTCAAAAAAAGATGTAAAGTAGTAAATAGTATGATGGCTATGTTTGTGTGTGTCCTTTACTACCTATGGTTGTAATAACTGTTCCAGCGAAGAAGAAGGAGTTGCTGAGATCCCATAAACTGCTCTGATTAGATGAGTTTCCTGAAGGGTTCACTCCTGCTCGTAACGCTGACACCACTTGCTGTGATAAGAGAAAATGGTTTCTATTGTTACACATATTCCAAAAATATTCATATGTTCACACACATTTCAAAGTAATACTGTTTCTGCCTCAGTGTATGACATATTAAAATATTTAATGATTAACAGGCTAGTAGCATCAATTGAAATTACAAAAATAATGACCGTTTCTAAGCAGATTTCAGAAAAACCTCCCTATCTGTCATTGGTTGGCCAGACAGGTAGTCCCACCCCTTATTTCATGCAAGCAGCAGGAAGTTTATATGTTGAACCACTCTAATAAACAGAGCAATGTTTTGAAATTGCCACAGATTCACGGACTTCACATTTCACATTTTCAGGAAGTTAACTGCAGTACTGTATTTCAACAAATATTTAAATTTAAAATTCACAGTTTCTCACATACAAAAAAAAAAAAAAAAAATCCCTTTCACAGTTGCATGAAAAAAAAAATCTTTGGTGAATGTGTTTGATTATTTATTCATTTTGTGGTAAAATTACTGCTAGAAATTTTGATTTAGATTTGATCTGTGGAACACATGTCTGGAGCTTCAGCATGTCCACACATTTAAAGTGCAAACTCACATTTTTTTCTAAATAAAATGGATGTGACCCATAAGTTGTTTGCATAAAATATCAAAATATTCCACTAATATGCACACTTCTGCCATGTGTGAGACATGCAATTTACCCCATCAATATTCAGGTGTCTCTATTCTATACATATTTACACCTATCTCCTGTAATCAGCCTGCATCAATCACTCCACCAGCACCATGGAAAGTAAACCCTCTTGCAGTCTATGCTAGCTTATGTGTAAAGCTAAGTATACTTTTGTGATTGAGCCGTTAGTTACAGTACACTGCTGGATGATGGAGGTGATCAGGGCCACAGAGAGCTCCATCGTAACATGTGATCTATTATCTGAAAGGCAAAGAGCCTCAGGTGCACTGTATCGAGTAGCAATCAACAGCACACTTAAGCAAGGACTGAAACGTCTGTGAGGTGTGTGTGTGTGTGACTAGAACAAGAACAGATCTGCGAACTTTCTTAGACTCAACAAAGGGAAAGAAGACTTAAACCCAAGCGCTGTATAAAGGAAACCCTTAAAGATATAAATGACTTAGCTTATCTCCTTTCCTTGCACACTGATGTCTGAAGTCCAAAGAAAATAGCTTCAAACAAAGCCACAGTAGAATTACCTGTTGCACCTGTCTGAGCGACAATTGACTAAACATTTTTTATTTTAGCACAAACATATTCATATTATACTAAGCATCCACAGACTGGTTTAAGCAAGTACAATCACCACTGAAATGGTACTGCTGCTTCCTCTAAAATACTGTACTC
This sequence comes from Spinibarbus caldwelli, assembly GCA_039654775.1. NCBI lineage: Eukaryota > Metazoa > Chordata > Actinopteri > Cypriniformes > Cyprinidae > Spinibarbus > Spinibarbus caldwelli. The sequence continues at coordinate 5,135,064 of CM077240.1, forward strand.
AGATTCGACTCACAAGAACCGCGCCATGCAAATTACATTCAGCACAGACGTTGTGGGTGTTTATGCATTGCCATACATGGACAGTTTCTTTATTGAATCTAGTAACCTGTCTCTCTGCATCAAAGAGGGAAAGGCCAATACAATGTCACATAAAGTGTCACTCTGATGAAGATAATGTGGGCAAAGGTAAAAAGCGAGGACAAGGGACCTGTTCTTAAGAGCAACTGTGGAAGCAACCACACATTTCCAGTAATTGTTGTCCCTGAATGTGATTGTTGTAGGCATGCTATAATACGAAATATTTCATAACATGACATTTGCTGTTTTTATCTTGGTATGTGGTGCCTTTTCTGATCATTACAAAAATAAATTGAAAAACAGGTTGCAAATTTCAGTGTTGTCCTCTTAATAAAGGTTTAATAACTGTTTTTCACTGGCACTAAATACACTCTCTGAATGAACACTTCTTTTAGGAATGCAGAGAAACCTCTGAGCCATAGCAGCAAGATAAGGTAGTTCTTCAGCACACCAGTACCACCACTGCATCTAGATGTGCATTTGACTCATTTTATTGGTGGCACAGAAAGGAGCTTCAGCCTTTGTCTTCAGGGTGCTGCTGCCTTCACCCTTCTCTTTTCTCTGTTGCCTTGTGGAGGTGATTTTCTTGAGCAGGGTGGCCAAGCTTTGTCACTGCCTTTCAGAGGAGGATAGATTGTGCTGATTTGCTCGGCATGGACAGCTCTCTCACTCAGTGTTGCCATCTATGTCAATGTCAAAGCACTGTCTTCATTTTTCATGTCAAGAATGTCTGAGCATAGTACCTAGCACCGGCATCATGCTGACAGTCTTACTCTGCTCTCTGAAGCCAAAGCATCTGTAAAAGACTATTTCAGGGATTTTTTGGTGATTTTGTTGATGTCCCTCCTGCAACATGTTTTCAAAAAATAACTGAAGTTTCCAGAGGTAGTGAATTATGAAGCTTATGTATGGACCAATGCCTTCGCTCCTGGTCCATAGGTCAGTGGTTGCTGCATACCATTTTCCTTAGGCCACACACTTTTAGACTTTTAGATTATGTTTGGTATCTGTCTTTGACTACATCTGTGTGGGAAATTTGTAAAGTGGAACTGTAGTTTCCATCAGTTTTTGAAATCCTGGTTTTGCTACCGTGTGAATTGGTATCATGTCCTTAGCAATGCAATTTACTATGGCCTGACTGATTTCTTCGGCTCAGTTAGATTAAGGTTCATATGCAGCCTGATGCTGCAATGCTTCTTTTATCATTGGCTGCATACTGACTTCAGCCAAAGATGAACCAACACTATATGCATGGCCGCTCTGTAAAACAGGAAAAAATAAAAATAAACATAAATAAACACAAAAATCCATGCCTCTGAAAATGTAAACAAAAGAACAAAAGATGCTTTTCAGACAATTAGAATACATTGCTGCTGTACAATAATCAACACAATAAATACATAGCCAAATACACATTAGATATATGTCTTGATATTTAGAGTGTCATCACTGACATTACTTAATTACAGATTATTACCCGAATAATTGTTTTTATCAGTACAACAACAGTATTGTATTGCATTTTTTTCCTGGATAGTATAGATATAATATAGCATTACCTACATATTTAAAAACAGTTCATTCACTATGTGTCATGTACAATTGTGTTGTGTTCCATTTTGAACTTGATATTGATATCATTACTCTGCCACACTGACATTATTAATTACACAACTTAGTATTAGCTGATTAACAGTACGAAATGCAAAATTTAGCATAATTAGTTGAGTTTTAGCTAATTCTTCAACTACTGTACATGCAATCAAGCTGCAGATTACATGCACATTTCACTTTATTTTGGCATCTTAGTTGTCTTTCAGTGAATTGTTTCTAAAAGCCACGTCTATTTGGTATTCAAAAATGTGGAAAAAAAGAAATACAGCATCATAACTTACCTTTATCTTCCTGATTTGTACTGGATGATTGTTGTGAAGACCGTCCTTTGGATGAAATGTTAAACCGAGGTCACTAAAAAATCCCATGGCACTTCTCGTAAAGAGTAGGGATATAACCTGGCCAAATTTCCTTCACTGGCCCATGTCAATCATGGCCTCCTAATAATCCCCATGCATTGAATTGGCTCTGTCTCTCTCCTCTCCACCTGTAGCTGGTGTGTGGTGAGCGCACTGGCTCTGTTGTACTGTATCTGGATGCTGCACACTGGTGGTGGTTGAGGAGGAGAGACCCCCTCTTATGAGCGCATTTTTTATTTAATTTCAAGTCTAGCAAAAAAGTTTGAAGTTATCCTTTGTTTCAGTGCCACTTTCTGTCCATTTACATTACATTTACATTTAGTCATTTAGCAGATGCTTTTATCCAAAGCGACTTACAAATGAGGACAATAGAAGCAATCAAAACCAACAAAAGAGCAACAACATGCAAGTGTTATGTCTATCCATGTGTCTTAAACAAAGGGAGATTTTCTTCAACCAACAACCCATTTGCATTTATTTGGAATCCAAAATATTTCCAAATCTCCAACTTGACCATTTTAGAAGGTGGAAAATAGCTTCAGCTGTGTTCCTGCTTCCACCATACTTCTCCATGTGTGTCTTTTACAAAGCAGACACGCGGTGTTGTAAACCATTTTAAAATTTCTCCTCCCATCAAAATAACAGCTCTTATTTTAATCAACAAAGCTTCATTCACACGCTTGTAGTATTGACAGTTTTCTTGATTGTAATGGAAGCAATTTACTGTGAAGTCTTGATCCTGAGACTGGTTTGACAGGAGGCAAAATTTTAATGTTTGGGTCTATAACAGAAGGCAAAGTGTCACAAATCACACCTCTGTGGCTCTCTCCGATCGCCACCGGAGGGCACCTTCACCAGAGTAATAATCTAATCTCATTTGGACTGCATTACCCACATGCCCTGTGCCTTGGCCTGATTACCTGCCCCAGGTGTTCCTCATTTCCTATCCCTATTTAAACTGTGCTCTTCTTCTCAGCTGACGCAAAGTCTTGTTTGCCCCGGCCACAATTCTGAGCGTTTCTCTGATTCTTTGATTCTCCGTGTTTTGACCTAGGACTGTTTATTGATCTCTGATTGTCTGCCTGTCGCCTTCTGACCCTTTTGAGCCTGCCTTATCGTCTTTGATTCTCTGCTGCCTGCCCTGACCTTAGCCCGGTATCTGTTCTTGATTTTGGATTGTATTTGTGGTTCTCGACGCTGTTGTATTGACCCTGCCTGTTGATTACTATTAAAGTATTATCGCAAATGGATCCAGATGTTTCAGACTCTTCATCACACAAAGCTTCTCCAGTGAAAAAATGTTTTCTTTCTTTCTTTCTTTCACAACATAAGTTGTCATAAACAGACCAGGGCTGCGTTTCCCGTAAACCTTTGGTTTACGATGCTTTTGGGAAACAAGGATCAGACAGGCCAGTAAATGTTATTTTCATAAATTAAAATAAATCAAATGTTCTAATTTTAAAGATGAAAATAAGTAAAATGAGCCCAGCATCAATTCACTATAACCTGACATTTGGGACAGATAAATAAGAAACCTAAAATGTGTAACCCAAGTAGCCCAACATGTGTTTTGTCCAATATTTGGTTTGTGTGCATGTCAGCTGTTTTACCTTCACTAAGTTTTCCAGGTCTGATGAGTTGACACATGGATGCTGCTCAAGGAATTCCAGTTTTTCCACAAGGATGGCCAGTTTCTGGGACGTCTCATGAGGCTGTTCCAGCTCTTTAAACACAGTTGCTCCGAGAATCAAGTACAGTACCACTAGCAGGAAGACACTCAGCACTGTTTTCCAGCGCATAACAGTCACACGAGGCTCAAAGTCATCTGGAGACTTCAGCAGTACAGGCTGAGCTGAGAACGACAGACGTGGTTTGGAGTTGTGAGTGGCTGTTTTAGGATCAAGGAGGTCAGGAGCAGCCACTAACAAACAGAAGAAAGAAAGAAAGAAAGAAAGAAAGAAAGAAACATCAGTAGTCCAGCAGTAATTTACTGATAAACAGAATTTGTATGTGTGCTCTTATTTCAAGTCATTAAAATTGCACAGAAGAAAACTGTAATGTCAAACTGAATGAATGCGCTAACTGCATTGCTTACATTTGACTGTGTTAAACCAATTTAATTAATCGTAACCTTTACTTTGTGTTCATAAAACACTTGTACCCAAAGCATCTTATACTGCATTCATAGAACAGTTCAAACATTTTCTAGACTCAAACCTATGACCTTGGCAGTCATGCTTCTACTAAAGTAACACTTGTTTGAGCTGCAGAAACACTACTTTTCCATATGCAAAAAGATAATAATAATAAAATAACTAAAAAAAGTCTTTGTTAACCCTAAAAAGGGCAAAAGCATAAAGAGACATCAGAAAATTAATTTATTGCTATTTTCCATCTTATTGGGACTCATATAATAAAATTTCATGTTGGATGTTGGACTCATGAAAAATAATCACGTTGTTTGTATTTACCAAAACTGATTTACTGAAGTCAAAACACGGACGGAATTGGTCTTAGCGCGAGTGCCACTTTCTGTGAGGCGGAAGTGACCAGGCGGCAGAGGATTCCAGCCTTCCTCGAACAGTTATGTTACGTTTTCTGATTAACGTATACTGTGCGAGGGTGGCTGTGATTGGATGATGACAGGTGTCTGTGATCATTCTCAAGTGATCAGCACTGCTGCTGTTGTGTCAATCAGAAGTTAGCTGTCAAGAAACGGGACAAGGGAGGTCACGTACGGGACACATAAATTAAGCCCAATATATGGGACGTCCCGGCTAATACGGAATGGTTGGCAACCCTAGTACCATAACAACAAGACTCTTCATCTTCTGATGCCAGTGTTGTCACAGTTATGTTCCATATGATTTTGTTGTTTGGATTATCACACAGAAATGTTACAAACGTGAGACTGATCTTTCCAGAACTGTAGTCTGAGACTTAAACTATTTACTTTTAGAACTTTCCCAACTAGGTACACATAAGTGCAAATTTCCCCAGCTCTAAACCTATGATTTAGTTGTCTTTCTATACATTCAAGATTTGTTCAGTGAGTCGCACATCCAAATCCAAACACTTGATCTAAAATCCTCTGCTTCCTCTGCTAGTATTTTTGTTTATTACAAAGAAACATTCTCTTTAAACAAGTAGGCTCTTACGGTTTGGTTTGAGGTAAGGGATGAGGTGAGGACTCATGCACAGAGCAATAATCTTTTTTATTACATTTCAAAAAAGAAACGAAAACTACCCTGAAGGAATGGGGCAGGACACCGAACACAAGGGTATTAAAGACAACAAATATCACAGGACTGAAAACACAAGGAAAGGATAAATAGGAAAGCAAACAGTGAGGATAACAAAGGAGGACAGGTGGACAAATTATCCAATGATCAGGTAACAAGAGTGTTCAACAATAGAGAGAAGAACACATTGCATATAGAAACGAACACAAAAGCCATCTGTTCACACAAAAGAACACATGGCCAATGAGACCACTCACAAGCCGTATGCTAAACAAAACACGACACAAGAAAAAAAAAGGCATGAGACAAGACCGCATGGTGAGAGAATGAACACTCAACACGTGTGCTCACAACAAAGGCAAAACATAGAGCATGAATGTCTGAACCCCGAACTGACAGAAGTTCTAGGATCTGAACATCACACTCCAAACCAGGGGTGTAAATTGCGGGGGGAATGGGGGCATCAGGACCCCCATTCTGAGGGTTGTCCCCCCTAAAATATCATCACAAACCACTCTGAGTATTGTAAATAATATGAAGGAAATATACTTAAAATAGTTGTGTAAGTAGTAAAACAATATAAATGCAAAAAAGCATTTTAAGTTCAGAAACGTTTCGAGTCCCCCCTCCCTTGCCTGCTTTGTCCACTGCCTGCTTTCCCCCTTTACCTCACCGATACAAACACGAGTACGGGGGAGAGAACAGAGTGCTTCAGTACTTATGTGTAAGTAGGCTGTCAAGGCTATTTTATTCACTTTAAACATCGGATTAAGTGATTATTTCTCTTTAATACAGATTATGCTGGATCATAAATAAATTAGTTATGACAAAAAATGATGATATCCAATGTATTTTTCTATGAGTGATTATAAGGTTACCTAGCTTAGCTTGTTTAATACCGTAGCTTGTTGGAAAGTAAGTAATCCACTACAAAATAGCACGGCGATAAACCTGAGTGTGAACTGATATTAGGCTAATATTGTAGACCTACCAATGTGTTGGGTAGCAGTGGGCTTGCTGCGATTGAATATCTAAATAAGAGACATCCTCAGTCCCAGACGAAACCTAAAATACTATGTGGAGGAACGCAAAATAATTTAATAATTATAATATGAACGCGTGGTGAACCTATGAACCGAACTAATATTTAAACACGGTCTCCATTCTGTTCACACATATCTATCCTTACCAGTACAATTTTGTCTGTATTATTTGTGTCCCCTTCAAAAATTGCTCTTGAGAAATTTTGTTTATTGTTCCCCCCTACTGTAAGATGAAATTTACGCCCTTACAAATATGTGACCCTGGACCACAAAACCAGTCATAAGTGTCAATTTTTCAAAATTGAGATTTATACAACATCAGAAAGCTGAATAGATAAGCTTTCCGTTGATGTATGGTTTGGTAGGATAGGACAATAATTGACCGAGATACAACTATTTGAAAATCTGGAATCTGAGGGAGCAAAAAAATCTATGTAATATTGAGAAAAATCTATAATATTGAGAAAATTGACTTTAAAGTTGTCCAAATTAAGTTCTTAGCAATGCACATTACTAATCAAAAATTAAATTTTGATATATTTACAGTAGGAAATTTACAAAATATCTTCATGGAACATTATCTTTACTTAATGTCCTAATGATTTTTGACATAAAACAAAAATCAATAATTTTGACCCATACAATGTATTTTTGGCTATTGCTACAAATATATCCCAGCGACTTAAGAAGTCAAAGTTTTGTGGTCCAGGGTCACATGTACAACATATCACGCCAACGAAAGAATGCACGGCCTGTGCGAACTCGAAACCACACACTCACACAAAGACAAGACGATAGGAGTGTCAGGGCTCTGTCACCAAACTAAAAATAAACTGGATGGAAAGTGACAGAACCTTGAAATTTACATATTAATAACTTTAGGTCAGTCAGATTAAGTAAGTAAAGAGTCTGAAACAGAGTCAGTCAAATAATGAAATTTTACGTTATCATTAAACTGAATTTTGTTTCAACTGTTGCTTCAAAATTATCAGTGTACATTTCCAACTCTAGAGTTCTCAATTTAACAATGGACACAAAATAGTGATAAAAAGTTAAATCTAATAAAAATGTCTAAAGGATGAGTTTGTTGGTATCTTTTTTTTTAATCTGTTACATGCATGGGTGCACTGTGTCTCTCTCCTCTTTCCCAAACACTGCATTGTGGTGTCTGAAGGGTGTTGTCCTAGTACTACTAATGTTCTCCAAAGCTTTGTAATTTGCAAATCTAGCTGCAAGCAGTGATTTCTGGAGTTCAAGTGTGTCAAGGCATTTAAGTACATAAGAAAAAAAGACATTACGTATTATTTAGCAAGCCTGTAACCACCTAAATCAATGATTAAAAACACTATTTTCAATCCCAGGTAATTTGGCATGGAAATATGATATTTTTAACATTTATGGCTGTTATAGCGCCACCTATAGTATGATATCCATAAAAGTTGGCATGCTTCTTTAGAATCATATGCTGCATGTGCTCACCTGAGTTTTTTTTCAGGATTGTAGGCGTTTGGGTATATTTGGCCATGCCCATTTTCTAAATGACACTTATAGCTAACCAAATTGTAAAGTTCAACATTTTTTGATAATTATTGACCTAGAGAGTCCAGAGAATTGTACTGAAGTGGTTTTTGAGGTTAAGCAAAAGTAGTTTTTTTTAAATAATCTTGAATAATTCAAACAATTTGATTGACAGCAGTGGTTCTTGGGGCAAAGTTGTTCAGAATTAACAGAGATTTATCATATGATAAAAAAAATGCGCAATATACAATCGTTTACACACATGAAAATTGTGATATTGCCCCCAGTGACCAATTTCTTTCAAATTTATCACAGACTTTTAGGGTCGTGGGTCAAAAAAGGCCCACTCAATTTCGTTCCGATCGGCCTCCGTTAATCCCGTCTAATAGGTGCTCAAATTTCATTGGCCGATGGTGGCTATGTTTTTAAGGTACACAAATAGACAGCCATGGCACTTAATTTTGGACAGACACTCCATGAGAATTTTTAAGTTAATCAGACTAGCGGAAGCGTAGCTATAGCCATTTTTACATTTTTGTCATAGTACCACACACTGGCCAAACTCCACTTTTTTTTTTTTTTTTTTGTCACGTGACCTCAGATTGAGGTCTTACATATGTGTATCGAGTTTGGTGTAAACATCTCATTCCGTTCAAGAGTTATAGCCATTTTAGAAAAAGTGGCCCCACTGTGAGTTGAAAACTCAACTTTGTTTGATAATTATTGATATTCACTCTCCAGAGAATTTTTCTGCACTGGTTTGGTTCTGATCGGGCAAAAAACCTAGAACTACTTCGCAAAAGTAGGCTTTTCGAAAAAATTAAAAATAGCCAACAATATTGCCAGGGTGGCGATCAAATCTGTTGTGTGTTTTGTTTGTCTTGAGTCAAGGATTCTGCAAAGAGTGGTTTAGGAGTTATCGATCAGGGCAAGCCTTGGTGACGTTGTAGACGGGGCGGGAACTACCATCCCTCATTGTTTCAGGTCTCTACATCTTATGGTTTGGTCTGCTGATCAATTTTAGGTCAGAATAGCGATCTTTGAAAATCTTAAAAATTACAATAGGGTTTAAACACTATCCATTGGAACCCCTAATAATAATAATAAAGCCACATTTCTCTGTTTGACTTGAGCGTCATAAATTTTTTAGAAAACTTTATGTCCCATTGGCTATGGAAAATAAAACTATTTATTTTCTGTCTCTGAAAGTAATGATTTTTCTCAATTTTCTTGCAGACACTCATTTGGTCTGGTAATTACAATAACTACCAACACCTCTGTCATTACAGTGCTTTACAGTCAGCAGTATGTATTTCTTTCTCTCCAGCATCACGCCAGTGTTACCGTGTGTGAGTTATGTGGGGGGTTTTTACAAATTTACTAGTACAACCATTCTTAAAGATAAAGATACTGTATGTTAAGATACATTTTTGCTGTTCTAGAAAAGCCCTGAAACCACTCAGAGACAAGTCCTCGTTCATTAATGTGGCTAGCAAAACTTGTAAGTTATATGTGGGCCTAGTTCAATCCATTTCATGAGCCAGTCCAAAGAACTCATGTGCTTCAGGTTGAGGATGATTGTGCAGGACATGTGCTTTAAAGCAGTGGCTTTCAATCCTGCTCTGCACATTTGTCTCCCTTCTGATTCAAATTCAGATAATCAGCTCATTAGTAGAGAACTCCAAACTGAACTTAGTGTGTCTGATAAGAGAGATTTACAAAATGTGCAGAGCAGTGGGTCCCCAGGACCACAAATGAAAACCACTGCTTTAAACCATACAGTGCTGGTGAGTTGTGACGCAGCCACAGACCTGGTGAAAAGATCATCAGCTGGGTTCTGATCTGTAGGCGAAGTCGTCATTTGGTGTATGTGACAGACACAAAAAACAAAGAAATGTTTGAAGGCTTCTTTGTGTGGGCAGGCTCTCACCTTTGAGACTCAAGTCCTTGAGAGTGAGAAAGCTTGCATCCCATGCTGTTTGAGGCAATTTTATGCAGTTTAAGACTTGACTCTAAAAGTGATGCTTTTAAGAGTGTACGGGTCGAAGCCTCAGAATCTGTGGGGAAATATGTAAGATTGTATCGTCCATGTAAAAAGTGCTTCTTTTGCTCACTTTTCTCTGCAGCTTGTTGAAGACCATAAACAGATTTGTTAAAAATTTACTTATCACGTTCCACTGAAGAAAGAAATGACCACTCACTAAGCATAATATATGAGTCACAATCGCCATTGGTAAAATGGTGATATTGCCAGTTGACAATATCAAATAATACAAATACAGTTTCATGGCCACTAAAAATATTTATGGCCAGAAAATTTTCTCAAGTCACCAACCATTGGCTTGTGTAGAAAAGGTTAGGTTGGACTCCACATATGAGGTCAATATAAAGGTGAGTAAATAATGACAGAATTTCCATTTTTGTGTAAACTATCCCTTTAAAAGTATTATTCTGTAGACAGTTTATCTTACACTCTTATGCTCGTGAAAGCATAACATCTTTTGTGGCTTGTGAAGCAAAGGCTCAGTGTTAGGAATAGGTTTGTGGGTTAAAGCTAAAGTTCTGGTATGAAACTCTAGATGGTGCAGTCCAATTGGTCTTACTCAATCTGACAATTCAATGACATCATCACATGATGCAGCTGATTGGTTCTTTTGTATCAGCAGCCAATGAGCTTGCTGCTTAACATTCAAATACTTGGCTAGTGCTTGCAGCTGTTGCAGCGTGCTTTAGAAACCCTCCACCTTCCCCAGCTCCACCTGTTTAGATCTGCTATGAGGTGATCATGTATGCTATATGGGAGATATTCATATGTTATATGTGCAGCAGCAGTATTTCTTACATGCTCACAGCAGCATGTTGTGGATATAATGGCTGCAGCAAGTCTCGGTACTTGCTCTGCCGCAGCAGCAGCAGCATAGAAGATCTATTCCTCCAAGAACAAACACATCAATATTGTCATCTACATTACCATGCTAATCCCTCCCAGAGCTGTCATGACAGAAATTTTACTACTGGTAGGTCATCCTGAGTAGGTAGGTAGGTAGTTTCAAATCTCTTCACTCCCCAAATATGTATTTTTAAATTTTAACTATTAGTATTTTCTAGTGATTTCAATGCAATGTATATCAGTCTTCTCTAGTAGACTGAGAAGAAGAGAAACTATAGTCAGAGTAGCACAATATTTTATTTTTGACAGGACTGAAATTAAGCTGTAATGATGTACAATGTGTTCAATGGATTGTACTGTTATTTAACAACGTGCCAGTTCTTCAGCTGATAAATAGTCTTTAAAAGACATTCTTTCAGTAGACAGAAACTTGGTAAAACTATTTTAAAAGTTGTGAGATTTGAAAATACTTGTGATCTAGGACATTTATACAGCGCATGTCACTGTAAACTCTGTAAGTCTGTCTCTCACATCCTTGTTGTCATCCATGTAAAATTCAGTATGGTGTCTACCCTGATTAAGGAGTTCAACACTCATGGACAGCTAAGGCCATCAAGCAGCATGCACTGTGGGAAAGATGCACATGACATAGGCTGAGAACCATAAAGGACCACTAATTATACAGAAATACTGAAAAAAACTAAAGTGCGCACAATTTCATACATGCAGTCATTTAGTAAATTAGGGCTAAAATACACAAAATACATGCACAAATTATTAAATCACTGATTGTTGATTCAAAATATGCAGGATATAAGAGTGCTGCAGCATATGCCATGCAAAAAAAAAACAAGTGCATTTTAATTTTTGAGTAAGGCATTTAAATGTAACAATAACATCTTAAAAGTACCATTTTAAACCACTTTTAATCGATTTTAGGCAGTGGGTTATAAACCTATATTTTAATAAACAGTTTTAAATTGTATGTTTTCATTCTTAAAATGAGATTCACATCATACAGTATTCTCCCTTGGCTAACACACACATTCATGGTGGATGTTGACGCACAAGGTCATGTGGCTCACTCAAACTCACAATCTGACCATGTAGTACAACAGAGTTCAGATTTTAGTAATTGTAAAAGGGATACTCCGGGTTCAGTACAAGTTAAGATTAATTGACAGCTTGTGTGGCATAATGTTGAGATTTACAGAAAAAATAAGCAAAAATATGGGATACAGGGAAGCACTTACAATTATGGTGCACTTTGTAAATGTTGAAATATTCACTGTTTTAATAAAACAGCCACAAGACTACAATGGATTATAACATGACTAATCTAGTACTAACTTATTCCATTTTTCCAGGTTCAATGCCTTGACAAAGATATGCCTTAAACCCTTTTACTGTAAAAATGATGAAAAAAAAAAAACAACTTTATACCTTAAATAATACACAGGTTTTAAAATTAATGTAAGTGCTTTTACGGATGTATAAGCTTTACATTTTATTTGTAAACTCTATTAAAAATAGGAGGGATGAGGTAAAATTTTTGGTAATCAACAATCAAAAATTAACAAATGTTTTCGATGGTACAAGTTAAATGCCTATTTGTACTGAAACCTTAACAATCCTTTAATGTTCTTAATAACGGCAATTCATGTTGTAAATAAGGTGTAAGATAGCCTATCATATATGAATGTAAATGAGCTGCACCCTTTTTTTTTCTTTTTGAAAAAAAGTTGTCTATTAAAAGAGACATTTGATCAAAATATCTGATCTGTATTCAGTCGTCCTATTCATATAAACACTATAAACAGTTCTCCAAATTAGCATAAGAAATATTCAGGTGATATGAAATTATATGATACGAGCATGTATTACGCAGTTCTTTATACGCAACGCATTGATAATTTATGAACCATTTCTGTAGGCTACAGGTTTTCTCTCTCTCTCTCTCTCTTCACCCATGTGACTGATCTGCCTTTTGATCTAGGGAAATTATTCACGGATACGGAATATTCATTTAGGATGTCGTTTATTCCTGTCTTTACTTCAAAGACGACTGTATCAAATCTAAACCTCATGCGCATCCTCTCCTCCTCTCTCTCTTATACACACACACACACGCATAATAAAACACATCCGATGTATTTAAAGCCGGTTGTGTTCCTGTTTATGTAACTTACTTCTTCAGTCCTCTCCTCATCGACGCTCGCGTTACCGTGTGGTTGCAGAGGTTCGGTTCAATTTCCCCAACTCCATTTCTTCTGACCAGTGATAGGGCTGTTTTTCTGCTGTTAACCTGCCAGAACCTCTCAGAAAACGCACAGCTTGTTGAATGAGTGAAAGCGGAGGGAACTGAATCGCGCCTCCTCTAGATCAGACTCCAATGACGCAAGACGCGCGAGAGTGATTGGGATCTTAAAGGGTTAGTTCACCCCAAAATGAAAATTATGTCATTAATTACTCACCCTCATGTCGTTCCAAACCCGTAAGACCTTCCTTCATCTTTGAAACACAAATTAAGATATTTTTGATTAAATCTGAGAGCTATCTGACCCTCCATAGACAGCAACGCAACTGAAATGTTCCCAGGTCCAGAAATGTAGTAAATACATCAGTAAAACAGTCCATGTGACATCAGTGGCTCAGCTTCAGTTTTGCGACTCTACAAGAGTACTTTTTTTGCGCAAAGAAAACAAAAATAACAATTTACTCAACAATTCTTCTCCCCCGAGTTACGTCTTCCACCATTTTGGAGAGTACCAAAGAACGTATTTGACGTAATCAGCGTTATTTGCGTTCGGGGGAAAGCGCACATGAACGTATAATCTGCGTAATAAGCATTGTTTACGTTAATTAGCTGAGCCATTGATGTCACATGGACTGTTTTACCGATGTATTTACTACTTTTCTGGACCTGGGAACATTTCAGTTGCGTTGCTGTCTATGGAGGGTCAGATAGCTCTCTGGGTTTGGTACGACATGAGGGTGAGTAATTAATAACGTTGGTTGAACCCCGCTCTTTCGTTCCTTGATCTTTTTATTTTGGTGCGTCAATCTGTTAAATTACTTAGTATTGAAAATTATGATCCGCACTCACGAGAACAGTCTTATTTTATGTTTTATTTAACAATCATCACCAATTGATTATGATTGTTAAATAAAATGAAAAAGAAGACTCTTCTCGTGAGTGTGGATCATAATTTTCTATGGTGAGTAACTGATGACATAATTTTAATTTTCGGGTGAACCCTTTAATGGTAACTAAAGGTAGTAAGTTTGAACCAGGTTGATTTCTGAACCATCACAATTGTGCCTCTGACTCTCAAACTCAGCCCTGCTAACACACGAAGTATCAGATAAATAACTTACTCGAAATCTTGGTAATTTTTAATGACTTTACTAATTGGAAACTTGACGCCAATGCAAAGGACCATCATTTACAACCTCAGCGTCGTATATATGGTCTCTTGTTGTTCCAAGAAAACACAAGGTCCTCAAGCCAGTTCTAACGACCAAATATTGCTAAATGTGTAATTAAAATGTGTAGTCCAGTCACAATATAAGAAAAGTACATTTTTATAAGATATAGCACTTGTTTCTTTTAGCCAAGTCAGAAGATTTGACATGTTACACTTAAGCACTTTTGAAGGAGAGTAGTCATGACAACCGGGAACACCTCTATAAGCAACTGGAGAGTAGCCTACACCATCCTATGCTATCTCTGCATCTGGCTAGTGTCACAAAATCAAAACAAACACAATTGGTCAAAAATATCACCTATAATATCATCTAGTTAAAGTGGTTTTGGTAATATACATGCCTTATTTGGTATCTTTCCTTAATCATGTCGTCTAGCATTATGCTAACTGTTTGTAATGTATTCCAGAATGCAATGAACCTTTAGACGCTTAAATTTATATAAAAATGTTAAATACGCTTTGTTAGTATTGTTAATGTTAATGTTAATGTTCACCCAAAAAATTAAAATTCGGTCTCACCCTCATGTCGTTCCAAGCTCATAAGACTTTTATTCAGTTGTCCCTCCGAAATCCAAACAATCAGAACTTTAACACAGTCGTATTTTAGTCTGTCCTGATATGTTAAGTTTGTAAAGGAACAATGAACTTTGACAATGTACTATTACTACTACTATTATTACTGAACATTCAGTTAAAGGTATAGTTCACCCAAAAATGAAAATTCTGTTATTTATGACCATTCACAAAAAAGATGACGGATTCGGCATTAGTTCAGTTATGAGCCCAAAAACTATAAATGCACTCCATGTTTGTCCCGTTAACCCTGTCACTGCCATAGAGACCATTCATGAACTATCTGTCTTGCCTGTCTCGGTCAAGGAATCTAAACCTGAGCTGTCTCTCTGTCCTAATATTTCTGTTGAGTCGGAATTTGAACTATTTGTCGATCCTGATTTAGTCTTTGAGTCTGTTGTTGAACAATCCGTCTGTCCAGTTTCTATTAACGGGTCTGAGTGTTAATTGTTGGTCTATCAAGTTTCAGTCACTGAAATGTCTACCAGTCCAGCTTTAGTTAATACATCTAATTATGAACTGTCTGTCTATCCAGCCTCAATCACTGAACTGTCTGCCAATCCAGTACCAGTCAATGCATTCAATTGTGAACTTTCGTTTAGTTTAAATTCTGCTGTCAAATCTGATGCTGAATTATCTGTCTATCCAGTTTCAGCCTATGAGCTTGCTTATGAACTGTCTGCCCACTCATTTGTCACCAGGGAAAATATTGAGGTACTTCTTGTGTTCCCCGCCTCGGTCCTTGAAACCGTATATGCTCTCTCTGTTTTTTGTGTTTCAGTTTTTCCTAGGCTCCAGTCTCTGCCGTGGTGTTCTCCTGATCCATCATGGTGCTCTCCTGATCCGCCGTGGTGCTCTCCTGATCCGTCATGGTGTTCTCCTGATCCGTCGTGGTGCTCTCCTGAAACGCCGTGGTGCTCTCCTGATCCGTCGTGGTGCTCTCCTGAAACGCCGTGGTGCTCTCCTGATCCACCGTGGTGCTCTCCTGATCCGCCGTGGTGCTCTCCTGATTCGTCATGGTGTTCTCCTGATCCGTCGTGGTGCTCTCCTGATCCGCCGTGGTGCTCTCCTGATCCGTCGTGGTGCTCTCCTGATCCGTCGTGGTACTCTCCTGATCCGTCGTGGTGCTCTTCTGCCCTGTCTGCTCCACAGTGGAGGTCTTCTGTTCTGTCTGCTCCACCGTGGAGGTCTTCTGCCCTGGCTACCCTGTCTGCTCCGCCCTAGTGGATTCTTGCTCAGTCTGCTCCGCCCAGGTGGACTCCTGCTCCGTCTGCTCCGCCCAGGTGGGCTCCTGCTCCGTCTGCTCCGCCCTGGTGGGCTGCAGCTCCGTCTGCTCCACCGTGGTGGTCTTCTGTCCTGCTCTGGTGGTCTTCTGCTCCGCCGTGGTGGCCTTCTGTCCTGCTCTAGTGGTCTTCTGCTCCGCCATGCTGGCCTTCTGTCCTGCTCTGGTGGTCCTCAGCTCCACCCGTTCTGCCCGCTCCATCATGGTCCCCTGTTTTGCCGGTCCTGCCTCAGTCCCAAGGTCTTACACCTTTACGGGGACCAGGCCCTCTGTCCCTCCCCCTGTTCCGCCTTCGCTCCACCGCCCTCCTGGATTGTGTATTGTTTAGAGCATCAATTCCATGTTTCCTTAGTCCTGGGGGGGGCCCTCTGGATATTGTTCTCCGATCGAAGACCACGCCTGTTTATTTGAGTACTCATCTGTCTTGTCCTCAATATACCCGTTTGCCATTTGTTTGACCCTGCCTGTGTTTTGACCATGTCTATTAATAAAAGCTTGCATATGGATCCGCACGTCTCTCGTCTCGTTCGCCCTGTTACATTTGTAAAGGAACAATGAACTTTGAATTATTATTATTTTTACTGAATAATCATTTTTTCACACTAACTCCATTACTTATGCCTAGAGTCAAATCATGATCATGCTGGTATTTGGAACAACAGCACTCTTGCTGATGTGACACTGGTAAAATAACACTGGTGGCAGGAAAGTAGAGTTGCCATAGCAATCGGGAACACATCCTTTAGCAACTGAAGATGGCAGAATCTGACATTTCTGAAAGTTACAGAGCATTCTGTAATGTTTTTTGTATGTTTGTTTTTGTTTTTCTTAACACTTTGGTGACCAGTTCTTACTATTAACTAGTTGCTTATAAGCATGCATATTACCAGCATATTGGCTTTTTATTAGTACTTATAAAGCACATATTAATGCCTTATTTTGCATGACAATATTTTAGATCCCTTAATCTGACCCCATACATAAACAACTACCTTACTAAATAAAAAGTTTGGGCATGAAACTCTAGATAGCACAGTCCGATAGATCAAACTCAATATGACATACAGTGGGTACAGAAAGTATTCAGACCCCCTTAAATTTTTCACTCTTTGTTATATTGCAGCCATTTTCTAAAATCATTTAAGTTCATTTTTTTTCCTCATTAATGTACACACAGCACCCCATATTGACAGAAAAACACAGAATTGTTGACATTTTTGCAGATTTATTAAAAAAGAAAAACTGAAACATCACATGGTCCTAAGTATTCAGACCCTTTGCTCAGTATTTAGTAGAAGCACACTTTTGATCTAATACAGCCATGAGTCTTTTTAGGAAAGATGCTACAAGTTTTTCACACCTGGATTTGGGGATCCTCTGCCATTCCTCCTTGCAGATCCTCTCCAGTTCTGTCAGGTTGGATGGTAAACGTTGGTGGACAGCCATTTTTAGGTCTCTCCAGAGATGCTCAATTGGGTTTAAGTCAGGGCTCTGGCTGGGCCATTCAAGAACAGTCACGGAGTTGTTGTGAAGCCACTCCTTCGTTATTTTAGCTGTGTGCTTAGGGTCATTGTCTTGTTGGAAGGTAAACCTTCGGCCCAGTCTGAGGTCCTGAGAACTCTGGAGAAGGTTTTCATCCAGGATATCCCTGTACTTGGCCGCATTCATCTTTCCCTCAATTGCAACCAGTCGTCCTGTCCCTGCAGCTGAAAAACACCCCCACAGCATGATGCTGCCACCACCATGCTTCACTGTTGGGACTGTATTGGACAGGTGATGAGCAGTGCCTGGTTTTCTCCACACATACCGCTTAGAATTAAGGCCAAAAAGTTCTATCTTGGTCTCATCAGACCAGAAAATCTTATTTCTCACCATCTTGGAGTCCTTCATGTGGGCTTTCATGTGTCTTGCACTGAGGAGAGGCTTCCGTTGTCGTGGAGCAGAGAGGGAGAAGATCTCTTCAGCGCAGTCAAAAAAGCTCAAACAGCAGGGTTCCAGGTGCCAGAAGCAAGACTTTATTACACAGTGTAACAAAGCCGAGAGACAGCCGCCACATCCACTGCCTCTGAGTCTTTGTTTGTCCAAGCTCCATGTTTTATACACTCTCTTCTTATACAATGTATCAAAGTTGGTTCTTTCTATTTTTTTATTTGTTATGCCTGTCCGGTCTTCCACAATTGTCTACTTTTCCTCTCAGCTTATCTTATAATGGTGGCATTTAGCCAAGGCCACCACCTGGAGGCAATCACATAAGTAATACATCATACTCTATGTCATCTTCTGGAAATCTCCCAACATTTGCAATGGAAGTTTACCACTATTACCTTACCATCTGCTTTTAGAATACTAAGCATTGAAATGATTTCACATAATAACCATTATATTGATTTTCTTCATTATCATTCATTCTTTCAATAGACTAATATTTTCTAGTAGGAATTTCACAATACCGTCGGGCCACTCTGCCATAAAGCCCCGACTGGTGGAGGGCTGTAGTGATGGTTGACTTTCTACAACTTTCTCCCATCTCCCGACTGCATCTCTGGAGCTCAGCCACAGTGATCTCCCCCGATAGCTCAGTTTGGCCGGACGGCCAGCTCTAGGAAGGGTTCTGGTTGTCCCAAACGTCTTCCATTTAAGGATTATGGAGGCCACTGTGCTCTTAGGAACCTTAAGTGCAGCAGAAATTTTTTTGTAACCTTGGCCAGATCTGTGCCTTAACACAATTCTGTCTCTGAGCTCTTCAGGCAGTTCCTTTGACCTCATGATTCTCATTTGCTCTGACATGCACTGTGAGCTGTAAGGTCTTATATAGACAGGTGTGTGGCTTTCCTAATCAAGTCCAATCAGTATAATCAAACACAGCTGGACTCAAATGAAGGTGTAGAACCATCTCAAGGATGATCAAAAGAAATGGACAGCACCTGAGTTAAATATATGAGTGTCACAGCAAAGGGTCTGAATACTTAGGACCACGTGATATTTCAGTTTTTCTTTTTTAATAAATCTGCAAAAATGTCAACAATTCTGTGTTTTTCTGTCAATATGGGGTGCTGTGTGTACATTAATGAGGAAAAAAAAAAGAACTTAAATGATTTTAGCAAATGGTTGCAATATAACAAAGAGTGAAAAATTTAAGGGGGTCTGAATACTTTCCGTACCCACTGTAATAACATTATTATCACATGTCTCAGCTGATTGGTTCTCTCCAGCATCGGTAGCCAATGAGCTCGCTGCTCAACATTCAAATATTTGGCAGTGTTTGCTGTAGCAGTAGCAGCGCACTTCAGAAACATCTGAAATCAACATCTAAGATAAGTGAATGCTCTTTTAATCCATATCGCTGTGTGTATTGCGTGGTCTGCCTAATAGAATTCAAAAATGAGCAACCATAAACAAGGTTAAAATAAGTGTCATGTTAGCAGTTTGCATCGTATTCAGGAGTGAAATATTAAGCATATTAGTAGCAGCATTTACGCATCTGTGTTTATACAGCTGGAGCAAACTCAGTCTAGAGAATGTAAGCACTCTAAGGACACGCCGATAGTAACAGACATGAAAACAGGCTAAATTAAATAAGCATTCTCTTGTATGCATTTCAACCGGGGTTCGCTATATTCAGCGGCATAATCTCAATGTCACATTTATTTAAATCTAAGGTTGATGGGTTTTTTTAGCTGTGCTGAGTGTCCTGAGTCGATTTCAGCTGCACACAGTGTCAAAAGGACGTGCTTTTATTGAACTTAATGGGTCTATACAATTAGAGAATATTGTTATATTAATGACATTTATTAAATTAATAATTTATGACATTTGCTTAGGTGGGAGCTGGGGTCTTTATCTGTCGAATTGCAATGCATATTCTTATTACACTTGTGGAAATTACACATAGTGCGCATCTGATTAGAGTTAAGCTGGTCGGCGTGGTAGCCCAGGCTCACATAATCATAGGCCACTACTGTTAAGCCAGTTGGCGTGGTAGCCCAGACACACATAGCATATAGGCCACTAGTGTTCAGCTGGTTGGTATGGTAGCCTAGGCACACATAGATAGTAATACACGCAGTTCACATGGCTCTTCGGAGCAGCAGCAGTACATATGTCTTGGCAATAGATCTGCTTTGTGGGGGGTGTCTTCTTCTATTCCTGTCTGTTAATCTTCATATGTGTAGGCACATGTATGTGCACTGATGCAGCAGTTATATCCTTATACTCAGCAACATGTACACATTGGCTTGTATTGTTAATTTCTGTGTCTCCTGCTTTGTGGAGGATTATTCATATATGTAATATGTACAGCAGCAATATTCTTTACATGCTCACAGCAGCATGTTGTGGATGTATTGGCAGTAGCAAGTCTCTGTACTTGCTCTGCCACAGCAGCAACAGCAGCAGCAGCGTAGTAGATCTATTCCAAGACCAAATACATTAACATTGCCATTTATGTTACCATGCAAATCACTCCGAGAGTTGTCATGACAGACCTATTATTTAGCAGCAAATTAGGAGATTATTAAGGCAAAAGTTGTAGTTAACAGTTGTGAGAATTAGGCTTTAAAATAAAGCGTGACCACCTTCCTCTGTACCCCACAGTTTTAGTTTTGTCGTTTGTCATTGTGAGGACCAGAAATGTGCCAGTGCAGTCAAGGACATAATTATAAGGCTGAGAACATTGGCCAAACATTTGGCTTACATAAAAATCTACCGTTTGGAGCATTATTAAGAACAGAGCATAGGTGAGCTTAACAATCACACCACTAATTTCCACAGAAGAAAAAAAGGCTGGGTCACAGAATGTCAAAATATACTTTGTAGCTAGCTTACTTTTCTCTGTGTTATTAAAGGTTTAATTCACCCAAAGTGAAAATTCTGTCATTAATTACCCTTATGTCATTCAAAACCTGTAAGACATTTGTTCATCTTCAGAACACAAATTAAGATATTTTTTATGAAATCGAGAGCTTTCTAAACCTCCAGACGGCAAGGGAACTACCATGTTCAAGGCACAGATCCGGAGTAAGGACATCACTAAAACAGTCCATGTGACATCAGTTTTTAAACCACAAGAAGAAGAAACAAAAAATAACTCAATATGTTACTCATGAGCTGTTCTCACACACAGCCAAAGCACGCATAAGACAGACATCTCGGAAATACAGAGTTGATTCCTCTTTCACGTCTCGCTGCATTTAAGGTACATAGGCTACAAATAAAATTGTCAAAAAAAAACCCTTCACGGCATTCTCATTCTCTGTGCTTTAAATTTTTTTCTTGCTTATTTGAAAAATCATCCGATCTGTGATTTAAAAACCATACGATCCATTGAACAACTACCCCCGCCAGTCCATGATAATATTTTCAAAACGTAACCCGTCCATGGTGTAAAAAAGGTTGGAGACCCCTGCTCTAAGTGATCCTTTCTAAGGTTCACTTCACCAGAGGTAGAGCAACAGCTTAGCAATTGAGGCTTTGGAGCATATCAATGCTCTGGAATTGAATCTGGAATTTTCTACCCAGTGCTAGAACATTTCTTACTTTCCTTGTGCTTGTTTGGTCCAACAACACATTAACTGTTTATTTGAAATAATCAGGACCGGAGGCTTGTACTATGCTGGTGGCTGAACAAACTCAGGGTTACAGGATTAGTTTTGAATTGACAAAACTAAACCAATCCAATCCGCCTTTGTTGGTACCATGACACTGATCATCAATTTTGATAACAGCAGGGGATGACTATAGGGTGGATCTGTGGAAGTTCTGAACACTATCTTTGCCATTCTTGTGCAAGATCTGTAGGCAGCTCCTCATCCCAGCTGAGGCCTCATATCCACATCTCTTGAAAAAGGCATTTCACTTGCACAGTGAAAGGAGTCGAATATGCAAGCAGAGCGTTTTAGAACAATCCTTTTGGTGTTCTCCCTTTTTGCTACAGCATCCAGCAGTGCAGTCAGATCAAAGACAAGATCATCTATTTTAGTTCTCCAGAGAAAGCCTAGTACCTTCATTACAGATCCGGGTGTCTCTGTCTCTGGCGCAAGCTCATTCAGCATTGTCTTCCATTTCTCCTTCAATGCTGGACAGTTAGTCATCCATTTGCAGAAGTTTTGAGCCAGAGAAATCACACCACATCTCTGCAAGAAAGCCTTTTTGATATCTGCTGTAAATGCAATTGCATGCAGTCTGAATTTTATTAAAATGCTGAGCAGATATTGATTCAGATTAGGACCGGTAAGTAGACACTCATTAAGTGATGGAGAGCCAGTGTCATATGATGAGGCATCAAACACTACTCTGAGCATTGTCGTTGCCTTGTTTGAACGGAGAACAGCATGATGAGGCATGTAGTACTTCACAGCTGTCAGAAATGATTCCTCCTCCACCATGTCTTCGATGATGCCCTGCTCAAGGTAATCGTTCACAACTTCATTATATCAGTGACACAGCTCTACATCTGACTGCATCCTTCTCTTAAGGCACTCAAATCTTTTCTTTGCAATTCTGTAGTCATTTGGGAGTTCTGGTTTGTCAGGTCGCCACAGCAGCTGAACTTCATATCGTTCGTCTTTGTACTGAGTTGTCTTTTCAACCTTGTGAAGAGCCTCCTCTTCCTCAAGACTGTCTGTCTGCTTCATGGCAATACCGAGAGACACTATTTTCCAGAAGGCTTTCAGATGCTCTGAAACCAGTGTGTCTTCAGTAACTTGCACTTGCATACAGGCTCAATCAGCAACACTGGACATTTTGACTGGGCCTTGCACTGGCCATCCAAAGATGCTCTCAATGTCTAAAAGTGTGACTTATTTTTTCTACTTGGTCCGACATTATACGCCAGTAATAATCTGCACCAATAAGCATCGACAACTCTGTATCACAAGTGCCATCTTCAGGGTAATCTGCTAACTGCAAGCCTTTTTGTTTTAGGTCTATGATGTGCTCACCTGAGAGCTTCATGACAGCAGATGCACACTAAAGGCTGATTTATATTTCTGCGTCGAATCTACGCTGTAGGTTATGCGTAGTACGTGCAGGCTACGGTGTAGCCTGACGTGCACCTCTCCAAAAATGTCACAGTGTGTCAATTCTACGCGGACCGCAAGCGCTGTGATTGGTCTGCTAGTACCCCTCCCTCCGTATGTATTTGAGTGTTGTGTGTGTTTTTTGCACTGTAATATATTTTAATGTTACACCTTATTTAAAATAAAACAAAGCAAAGAACAAGTGTCTTATCATTTATTATAAAACATAGCATTATACATTACTTTGTTGTCTGCGATAATGTTGTTCTGCCGTGGTACAAGTCCTTGTGGAGATTGAAAGAATGCCATCTTCTCCTGTTCCGTTGTCATCTCTCTTTTTTTGTAGTTTTAAATAAATCTGTTCTTTGATATTTATTTGCCGCCATCATGGCTGATGCTTCTCTGACAAGCTACTTCTTCTTTGGCTTTTGCCGTTGTACTGTGGGTTACACAGGCAACATGCCCGTGGCCACTGCAGACTAGCGGTTTGCATGTGTACTGCACGTCGACGCGGACAACAACACAGAAGTATAAATGAAAACCGACACACAGCCTACGGCGTATGTCTGACGCAGAAGTATAAATCAGGCTTTAGGGTGTCTCTAGTGCTTCTATTTAAATTTTCTGCCCCTTCTTCCAGATGTTCTGCAGAGTTACCTTCACTGTATTGTCCTTCACTGTTACTGGTGCTGAAGAGCCGAAGGTACGTAGCGTGACTGTTTCTTGCTTGATTATAGGTAACTTTAAAGCTCTTACTGTGTTCTCACTGATGAAGCTTCTCTGGCTGCCTCCATCCAGTAAGCAACGAATGCTTCTGCGTCCACCAAGTGCTTCTGCCCACGCTCTAACAGTCCGCATCAGCACAGTATTGTTCTGTTTAGCGGGCTGTATCTTTACTGAATGTGAAGCGAAGGAAGAAACCACATTAAACTTGTCATCTACATCAGAAGTATGCTTCTCTCCTTTTTCACAAATAGAACTGTGTCGGCTTCCACAAACATTAAAGCACATTTCAGTCTTGCAGAATCTTGCGATATTCTTTGGCCCAAGGCACACAAAGCATCGTCCCATCTTCATCAGTTTGTCTTTTCATTCAGCAATATCAGTTTCTGGACACAGTTCTGTTTTGTGTGCCGCAGCTGTTGACGTTGTGCATTCTGTGCTTCATTTTTAAATTGTGTCTTGTCTTTTAATGGTTTCTGGTAGCTTTGGCTGTCTCTGGAATTACCTGGCTTAATGAGATGCATGGTTCTTTCTCTGCTCAGAATCTCTTTCTGCAGGAATTCTGTAACTTCTGAGACTTTCCATTCATCACTGGTTCCTCTCTGTTGACTGTGCTGGAGAGCAATGTCGTCTGGAATCATTTGTAACAGAACTGGGCACAAGAAGCTGCTATATGCCTCTGATACGACACCCAGCAATTCTAAGCTGCAGATACGTACTTCACATTCATCATAAAGTTGTCTCAGACGTTATTAGATTTCTTTACTGGACAGAGATTTAGCACCTTGGTCATATTTGTGTTAATAACCAGGTCTTTTCTTCTGAATAGATTCTGCAGCAGATCGATTGTGTGATCACAAATACTGTCTCTTAACATCAGTCCCACTATTGCCTTTGAAGCAGCACCAGTTAGAAACATCTATAAGTAATTAAACTTCTCTATTTTGCTCAGCACATCATTCTTGTGAATAGCGGTTTCAAACTGTTTCCAAAAATCTTCTCGATAATCAACTTGGGCAACTTAACTGTCTGTGCAGTGAGGGGGCTGTGCTGCTTCTTTGTATCATTCGGTGCACACGCGCTTTCACAGTGATGATTCACCCTTTGTACTCCTCTACAATTTAATTCTCCAAGTCATCTGTGTTTTTCCCTTCTTTTACTCTGATATCCAACTCCAGCAGCATTTCCTCTTTTGCAGATAACAGTTCACGTAATCGGTCAATGGCCAGATCTTCTTTGTCTACCTCTGATTCAGTGTCATGCAAAAGTCACATTGTGGAACCATGTACAGCTCAAGTCGTTCCACCATTTCGGATGTTGCTTGCTAGTTTCCCAGGTTTCGGTACCAGACGCTTCTCGTATCTTCCACTTAGCAAGCAATGACGACCACTGACTTGTATTAAAAACAAAAGAACTGTTTACCGAAGTTTTGTGCAGGATTATACAGGGATGAATTTACTTTTCCAGCACACACACATACTGAATCATTCACTCAGTTCTTTGACTAATATTACTCTAATTAAATTCACAACATCAAGTGAAAGTTGTGAAGTTAGTTTATATAGTTGATAATAAATATAGGTATTCAGAGAATATGTACTGTATGTAGTCATGTTTAAAGCTTTATCTACTGATTCTAAACCTTGTATATTATCTGTGTATATTTATATACATTTAAAATAGAAGCTTAACAATAATTATTAAACTAAAACGGCTTGTTTAATGGGGTAATAATTGTACAAATCATGTAATTATAATGAATAATCATCATAAAAATGTGGCACGTCTGGTCACCTTACATACATAAAAATGTTTTACTGTGTAGTGGCCTTTAATTTGTAGCAAGAGAAACTGGGGCAGTGACTATTGTGTCAGAGATGTGTCACTTTGCTCAAAGCTAAATGGTGAAATTGCCATGTTTTGTGTGAGCATATGGCCCTGTTTTGTTTGTTTCTATGTGCCTTGTGATTCACTGTCTAGTGTTTGTTGGTTCATTTGCATCACCTGTCCTCCCTTGTTACCTGCTTTGTTTGCACTCCTATTTATTCTCCCTGTGTGCTCTGTCCTGTGCTGATCCATCATTGAAATTCATGTCTGATTCATAAGAACACTTAAAAAAATGATAATTAATCTGTTCATTACTTTGGGAATATCATATTCACAAACAGATAAAGGCAAATAGTAAAGCGAACATCCACCAATATAAAACAGAATCGATTTATTATATATTTAATATTTTCAAACAATGTGTTTGTAATCAAAAATGAAATTAATACATAGACTGTTTATACAGAATATAGTTCCGGTCCTCAAATTTGATTGGTTAAGTAAATTTCCTATATTCGTTTCACTGTTTGTATCAGTCTGTTTCTCTTCTGGTTTTCCAGATTATGTGTGTGGTGCTGAGTTGAAGCATAGCTGTTTAAGATCTCTCTTTTCTTTAGCTTCCTGCTAGAATTCTTCTTATGCCTGTCCCTCCGTTCATTTCTCTGTGATTTCTGATGTGTGTATCGATGTCTGCTCAGTTGTATAACTATGGTATCTTTGCTCTGTTTGTCTGTTGTTACTGTTGCCCAGCTGCTTAAATGATATAAATTACTTATTTTGTTTTCCCTTTTTGCGCACTTGTTACACTTGCACTTCTTTCTGAGTTATATCTTGTACAGAAATACTTTATCAGCCTTAAGCATATTACTGAAGAAGGTCTCTCCATTTGTTTACTTTAATAAAGTGAAATTCAAGTACAATCTCAAACAGTACACACTATTTACATTATTCCCCTCTTATTTCTTGTTTGAGCTCCGTTACATATGTGTGGTCCTTTCCATGAACAACTTCCATGATGGCCAATGCCTGTAACACAAACAGAATTATCAATCACTTCTGGCATTTAGAAAAACAAACAAACAAATAATACTTTTGTCTGTAGTCCTAAAACCTGGGAGAGAATGAGCACTTTTTAAGCTGTACATTTAAAAATGTAAGTTCTACCACAAAGTGTTTTGAAATGGTGGTCATTGTTAGAAAGAGAGTTCATCTGACAATGAACCACTAAACTATGCAACTCTGAATGTGTGGCTATAACTAATCTTCAGTCAGTGCTTGAATAAAATTAGGTATATAAAATCGATTGACACTGGTAAAATATCTACTTAAATATTTGATATTTTAATGCTACTTATGTCTTATGCTCTGAGAATGCTTTGAGCATCCAGATGTGACGACATCTACCAGCATGCTAACTTACTAAACTTACCAAACTCACTAAAACATACTGTAGAATAAACAGATGTGTCAAACTCCTTCATGCAGAATTTAGCTTCAACCGTAATTAAGCACTTGAACTAGCTAATATTAGGCCTCGTTCCTCGGTCCGTTTTATGCCCTTTTCTTGCTAACTTCCCTCTTGTGGACTTAGATGTACGTCATTGCTTCTGTGTGCCACTACTGATGGAACCAATGCAATGGTTTGAAATTAAACAATCAGAGCTGAATTATTATTTATAACTTTATTTCAAGATTTATTTATTTTTTTGTGCACCATTCCATAGGCCTATGGGTATAGTTTGGTCTGCTGGAGAAAACTAAATACATAAATGAAACTGATATCAATACAATAAACTGTTGAGGGTCTGTCAACAGAAACCTCCCTCACCCACTTGATGAAGTGAAACAGGCTTCCCTGAATTCCCCCTGAAAGGAAATGCTTGGGAAGTTTGCAAATGAAGTGGAACGCTGCTGAGTTCTTCAGAATACTTGATTAGTATTTCAGAATTACTCTACATAAGATGAATATGGAATGCCAGGTGTGTATTGTTGGAACAAATGAAAACACTCTGCTACAGAAACAACATAGTATAGTCAAAGTCTTACTTAAATAAAGTGATACATTTATTGTAGATGTTTAAGTAAGTTTATTATCATAGACGCTATAAGATATAAACTGTAAAGAATATTTGAGTATGAAAAAACTTTATCTGAAACAAAAATAATATTAACATAATATAAATCATAATTAAAAATACTTCTTATATATCAAGTTGCATTTTGAGTCGAGTTTTGATTCCCAAAATATCAAGAATCAAAGAATTGATTTTTTGGAATTAACTCCTCGCTGTTATAATGTCTGACCATTACAGTCAAACTTGGAGTGCATTTTGGAATACTCTTTGTCAATAGAGATTTATAGTTTCTGTTGTTATATTTATAAAAAAAATAAATAAAAAAAAAAACATAGTATAAATCATTTACTCTCACAATTACCCTCATGTCATTGTAAACCCATATAACACCGTGTTGACACTGGGCACAACCACTGACACATCACTTTGCACCACAACAGTTTAAGGCTTTCTACACGTTCTCCCATGGAACACAAAAAGACTTTCACATAGTGAGTGGGAACTGGGGATGTCATGCTCCAAAAAGTTTAAAACAAGAAAAAAAAAGTATGATTTGTGTGCTAGATTCCACAAGAGAATTTTATACAGGTTTGGAATGACATAAGGGCCAGTCTTGGAGGAGTTTGTACCTTTTGAAGGGCACTTATGCCAGTGGACTTCCTGTCCAGAGCCATGTAGAGTCTGCCCATCTTCAGATACATAGATGCAATATTTAAAGAGAATGCTGGGTAAAGGACACTACAGATAAAAAGCAGACATTAATATGTTAGGATATGCATAAATCACACAATGTATGTATTATAATATATACATGAATGTGTGTGTTCTTACGTGTATGGCTTCATGATTTTTTCTCCATATTTAACTGCTCCATCGTAATTCTCCATGAAAAGACAGATGCCCATGGCCTGGTACATCATATGAAGGACGTAGATGTTAGCGTCATCAAACACAGTGCTCATCTTGTCAATGCTGAGCTCACACATCTCTAGAAGCTCAGCGGGACGTGAACGAGTCAAGATTCAATAAACGTTTGACTTAAGCTTCAGATTATTTAATGACCTCTGACTAAACATCAGTGGTGGACTAAGGTGTTCTAGGTGGTAGCTAGGATGTTGCAAAGCTGATCTAAGTGGCTATATTCATTTAATATTTCGGTCTCTAGATATGGTTTTGGACAAATGAAAGCAACACTTCTTCACTTTTTCAAAAAGCCACATAATTTGTGACACTGAGGTTTTGAAAAAGCAACAGGTTTGTTTAAATCACTCCTAAATCTCAACCCTGTAGGCAGTAGTAATAGTGATGCTTGACTTAGCAAACATGAAAAAAAAACTCGAATTATACACTGAATAATAATATTTTGGATATGTGACTGACAGATTTAAGAATGAAGCAATGAAGCAATTATGCAATCAATTTAACACTACAAGAAGTCAAAAAAAAAGAAAAAAAAAAGGATATTTCTCTCAATTTTGGCCCTGCGGAAGTCTTCCATGGCATTCCGAGCGTAACGCACCATATCCCTGATCTCCTTTTGACTGATCTCATCACTCAGTTTCCGCACCTTCAACTTTTGCATATCCTACAAAACCACAAGAGCAAAATTATATGATCTACATATTATATTATAATAATATATTATAAAACAAAACAATATGTAATTTACTCCAATCTTTCTCTTGTACATGTGATGAAAACACATTTTTACCTTAAGCTAGATGAGGAATCTTCAGTCAGACATTTAAATTAGGTTGTGTATTGTGTAGGCTGCTGTCTAATTGGGTAAAAGACAAATTTTCCTAAATGCAACAAAGTATATTCCATCCATTCCACATACCATAGATTTGGTTGTGCACTCTTTGCAGTCGCAGCTGAAGTAGTAGATGTCTCTGAGTCTCTCGATCCTGTCCTCTGTAGGGTACAGCAGGTCTATGTAGCTGGTATATATCTACACACAGAAGAAGTATAGAGAAAGCTGTCAGTAACTAAATGGCAACAATAAGGATAACTGCAGAGTATGAGACATCGGGTTCATGACAGCTTCAGTTTTACCTGCTATCGACTTTAGGCATGTTGGGTAATCCAAAAGCATGATCACTCATGAATCATCAGACCACATTACACTGTAAAAAACCCAACCTGAAAAAGTTTAAATGACTGGTTTTATGTTGGCTCAGCAAAAATCCATGAAAAAGTCAGTACAACTAAGTGTACTACACTTATTCAGCCTAAACAAAGTCTTTTCTTTCTTTTTTTCATAAACTTAAAAAGTTGACTTTTGTCAATAAAAAAAAAAAAACATGCTAATAAAAAGTAAAACAAATGCTAATAAAATGTTAACAAAATGTAAACATTTGTTTATTTTGCAGCAATGAAGAAAAATGGTTGTTTAGTGACTTTTAAAAGAACTTAAATGTGCCATAATGTATAATGTGAAAGTTATACATTATAATGTGTGTGTGTGTGTGTGTGTGTGTGTGTAATATATATATTTACATTTTACTTATATACATTTTCAGTGACACTCAAGTATGATTTATAAGAAATCATACAGAAGTAAATTAGAATTAAAAAGATTTTCTCCCTCCTACAGACAAAACATGGGTCTATGGGGCCTTCTGTTCTACCTCAGGGACCGTGACGCAATATCCAATATTTGTTTTTTAGGTTTCCAAATTTTGTTCATCACATATTTTCATTGATCACCATTCATTTATGAAATGTGTATATATATATATATATATATATATATATATATATGACATCATTTCCATGTGTTTACCTCAGGTTAGCACATAATGTGCCATGCTTTGTTTGAAAGAGTGTATTTGAGCTTTGATTTTTATATTTACACTCTTGCTCCACCATTTTTCATTAAATTTATGTAATTCTTTGGACACTGATTTAAAGGAGACTTATGAAAGAGCAGTGAAACTGGGCATCCCTGAAGTCATAGAGGATGATCTCTCATAAGCAGAAAAGAGTTAACTAAACTTCAGCATCATCCTGGAGGAAGCTGTGGCAATGGAGGACCATCTGACTTTCCCATTGTTTTTATGGTACTCTTTGGACGACTTTATATGCTGAATATTGACTTTCCAAAAAGACTACACATTTGTTCATGGTTGCGCTCTATTTGCTCAACCAGACTTGGTTCTCGGAGCTCATGCTAATGGCGTCAGCCCCTCCCTGGCGAATCCCCATGAGGAAGGATCTTATTACTCAGAGGCATGGTGCAATTTGGCAACTGTGCCCAGACCTTTGGACCCTCCATGGCTGGTCCCTGGGAAGTACGATCACCAGCAGCGATAGATATAATCACTCAGGCAGGATCCCTCTCTATTAGGTGGTTATATGCTCTGAAGAGGAGCTTGTCCGTTGCTTGATCAGTGCTTTCCATCCTCCAAAAGGGCCTAGAAAGTCACCTATCTCCATCCACTTTGAAAGTGTATGTGACTGCAATAGCAGCAAATCTGTGGATTGCAGATCGGTAGAGAAGCACAATCTTATTATTAGGTTCCGGAGGGGAGATTAAACCCCCGAGACCTCTCAGTGGTCTTACAGGCCATACAGAGAGATCTATTCGAGCCTTTACAGTCAGTTGAGCTTAGTGCCCTTTCCATGAAGACAGCCCTTCTGACCACGCTCACGTCTGTGGGGGATCTACAAGCCCTCTTCATTAACAAAACATGCCTAGAGTTTGGACTTGCAGACCCTCACATGGCCCTGAGACCCCGGGCCAACTATATACCTAAGGTTCCCTCTACCGCGTTCAGTTGGTAACCTTGAAAACTTTCTCTCCTGATGAGAGAGACCCAGCTTTGTCTCTGTTTTGCACAGTGCATGTCTTAGGCATGCTTCTGGATCGCCATAGGTTCTGGGTATTAACAGATTAATTTAGATGACTGGTAAGATGAAGAGATTGCATTCAGCTCCTTGTGCACTATTTAGGTCCAGTTAAAGTTTCCCTTGAGTGGTGAACCCTGGAAGACCCTATGTTCCTTTCCCACTAAAGAGAGAAAACTTCTCAATGCTAACAACCAAGTATGCTCAGCTGTTAAAAAAGTAACTGTTTTGAGACTCAAACAAAAGGCTACTGTATGTACAGCTGAGGTGACCTCTTCCCGTTGTAATGGTATGTTTCGTAAAGGAGATGGAGAAGTGAGGCCACGCTTCCCCATTGTTGGAAAGTTACATGGAGGTGAAGTGCACTTGTTAGTTGACACCCCAAGCTTGTCAGCATTTGCGCCACCATAGATTTATAAAGCAGTTCAGTTAGTTGTGGCATTTATAGGGCCCTAGTGTCAGAACTTCGAAAATGCATCAAAAGTGACCGACAGAACGGGAACGTCTTGGTTACTATTGTAACACTTGTTCCCTGATGGAGGGTACGGAGACATTGTGTCCCTCATGCCACGACTCTGAACTGCTGCTGATGGAGTTGAGATGCTATCTTGGCTCCTCAGCAAACTGAGTGAATCATAGGGGCCCTTATATACCTGGATGTCCGGGGAGTGGCCACGCCATCACTCGCCAACTTCACTGGCCTTTTTGAATATGTCAGAGGTATTTAGGCTCCCAAGAGTGACCCCTAGTTTTGGAACTTTGACACAACACCCCCGTTTCTTCCATCAGAGAACGAAGGTTACAATAGTAACCAAGACATTATTTAGATCATTGTTTTATGAGTGACAAAGTGTGTTTGTTGGCTGACAACAATTGCTAGTGTTATGATTTGAAGAATGACTTGATTTGACATGTATGAAATGTTTTGGAAGTTTTAGTGCATTTTGGATATGAAATTTACTGCTGAGCCAAGCTGAAAGTTGTTTAGGAAAACTGTGAAGAGTTTTGAAAAAGTAAATTTGGTATGGACAAATGGATCCTACAGATGTAATATATTGTGGGGCTCAGATACGGTTGCCTGACAAACATTTTTGTTTGGTTTAAGCTCACTTGTGAATTTGCATCATTTTGTGCAGATGCTGTAGTAAGCATCTAAAATTGATGCATTTAGGTAAGTTAATTAAACAGGCAGTCTAGGATTATTGATTGATTATTTTAAAGAATCACATTGCTAGATTTTCCCTTAAAAACTGTTGTTAGTGCATTGTTAATATTTTGGTGTTATATATTTTTTGTCAGTACATTTTAATTGAAATAGTTTAATTTTCACTATGATGAGCTTTTTCACCTCATCTTTGTTATCATTGACAAAATAATAATAATACAAAAATTCTGTTAATGAACATTCTGTCAGTAATTTTACTGACTACATTTAACACTTATAAGAGGACAGTGGCATACTGACCTCTTGACCTAGACTGATTTCCTGCACAGCCCGTACTTCAGCGTTGATTCCTCTGTATGTGACTATGACGTTGGGACAGCAGCTGTGGTTCAAGAGGGCAATGCTGAGAGAGCAACAGAAACACAACAGGGAATGTGTGAGGTGAAAAGTGTTAGAAAGAACCTCAGAGAGTTTAGAGAGCTAGTAAAGGATAAAAATAGAAAATGGAAATATGATATTATAAATGAGAAAAATGTCCCCACTCAGACCTTCTGGGAAATGTTTCTCTAAGTACACAAATGCTGAGTAAGGAAGCTGGTTTTATTTGAGCCAATTTAGGTTGATAATTTGTAATCAGTAACCCAACAGTGCTACAGTATGTTGTAAATGTGGACGTGAAAGAGAGAAAACGTGTTTGTACTCATTTAAACTAGAGTTAATTCCCTCAAGTAAGTGCTCGTCATCTGTTGTTTTTGCATCTACTACAGTTTGTCGTTTTTCCATCTTACCAGTTTCTTTCCGTGAGAGTGTTACCACCTTTTTGACAAAGTAATTATCATAAAAAATTTAAGGCACATGTGTGAGTATGCAAGGTAATGAAAATGTACACGTAAAAACACTGGCGCACATAAAAACCAAAGGACATGTGCTTGTAGCATGCTGTTTTGAAGTATTAGCTTTTTGATGTCAGTTTGGTTGCTTGGATTTTTCCTTAAATAAACCTCTGCAAATGGATTCCTAACATACTTGTGTCTTACAGACAAATAGACACTTCTATTCCATTTATATTGAGTTTGAGTAAACATTTTATGAATTAACTCACTTCTGAGAATGCAATTACCTGTGCAGAATTTATAATTTGTTTGATTTTTCACTCCAAATCAAATTCCCATGCAACTTGAAGCATGGCCAATGAAGCATGATCACTTCCTTTGAAATTCCAACTCCATTTCTCATTTTGCTCAACTGTGGTGTGTAAAACCATCACAAGCTTTCCATCATTTCTCTTTTTCTTTTTTTTTTTTCGCCGACGGTTTGTCATGGCTATTTGCTTGGCCAATGTCTTGCTTCCTTCCTTTTCTTTTGCTGTTTTAGGCTCTACGACCTACAAAATTTAGCTCTTAACAATGCCCTAATATAAACATTAATAAACTTTCTGAATTACTTGATGTTTTGTTTTATCTTTCTTGTCCAGTGTTCATTTTGTTAACAACATTAATGATAAAAATGTTTGTTGACACTTGACAGTCTTTTTGTTTTGTCAACAAAATGAAGATTATATAGTTAATTCAGCTACAATTATAATGTACTAATTTATGCTGTAGATGCTTCAAGGCTCATGTAATACTGCATTTAAATGCAATACTGCACAGATATACAATCATTTTTAAGATGAATTCATCTCTAAAACAAAATAAAATTCATAAATGAGTATCTGTGTTTTAAATAATCAACCCATCAACAATATCACTGATAATAACATCAATAATTAATCATTTATTTAATGACTAATATGGAGTGCTTTTTAAAAATAAATTTACAACATGCTGAATTATGATCAGTAGGTGGCTGTTTTAAGCACGTGTATTTACTTTATCACATATCATTACTGGCTAAAATTATATGACATTAGTATCAGTTGCTGATAGAATATCTAGCCAAGCCCATTTTTGGACACAATCCATGGAAAGTATATGACAGTCACTAATGTAAATAGCAGGATACTGTTTCATGAGCGTTCAGGACTGCTCACAAACAGGCAGCCAACCATGTTCAAGAGAGGCTGGAAATAGACTTGGACTGTTCTAAATGAAAACACTTACACACAAAGAAAACATGATGTTAGTGAGAGGAGCACGTTG
Source organism: Spinibarbus caldwelli (assembly GCA_039654775.1). Classification (NCBI taxonomy): domain Eukaryota; kingdom Metazoa; phylum Chordata; class Actinopteri; order Cypriniformes; family Cyprinidae; genus Spinibarbus; species Spinibarbus caldwelli. The sequence continues at coordinate 5,169,947 of CM077240.1, forward strand.
TTATAGAGATTGTGCATGTGTTTGCTTGTGCTTACTCTGGAAAAACAGCTAAACCCAAATTCGAGAGTTCCTCATCCTCCACAGTAAAGCCATTACAGTGAATCTGTGAGAGGTAGACACAACACATCATGTATCATTGCTCCAAACAATCGTTTACTTTAATTGGACCATAAAGTGATTAACTGACCCTTTGCAGTGACCCCCTTTGGTTACTGTTGCTTGCGTAGACATATTTTGTAGAATGCTCCAAGGAATTAATTTAGTCTGATTTTCACTACAATATGCCCATGAAGTGCCAACAACAGAATAGATTATTGGCATTTCATGGGGGAATAGGTGGAATGATGAGTAATATTCCAAAAAGCATTTTTATGATTTATTGTTTTGGGCCACATCTCATATCTGTACAGGAGTGACCATGTTTAGACTTATCCTGGATATATTTCATCTACTCTAGTGCTTCAAACATAAAGAAGGACCATTTAGGCATACACATCATTATTTAATCAAATTGTGTTGTGCCATTTAAAAGAACTGTTATTAAAATATTATTAAAAATCAAAATGGTTGTTGGATCCAGTAGTATGAATGCAAACTCATTAAAGAAACTCTGTAATCAATAAATATCTATACACAATATCATTATATACAATAATAAACTAAAAGATATCCCATGTCTTCCCTAAATCAGAAGTTTTCAAACTTTTAAAAGTTGCTTTGTTTTGACCAATATTTATTGTGAAAGGTGATATGAAAATAAATTTGAATTATTATTTTAAATTAGTAATAATATTTTCCAAATATAACTTTTTTTTATTAATTATTTTAGTACAATGACAATGTAAAGGCCGATTGTTGATTTATTTTTTCCCCAATTTCATTTCATTGTCAGCTTTATTTACATTTACATTTACATTTATATTTAGTCATTTTGCAGACGCTTTTATCCAAAGTGACTTACAATTGGGGAATACAAAAGCGATTCATCTTAAAGAGGCAATCAGACATACGACAAATAAGTACAAGCTAGCAAGGGAAGGAATAAATAAAGACAAAGTTTTTTTTTTTTTTTTAAGTTTAGGATGAAGTCAAGTAGTGTCGAAAGAGATGAGTTTTCAGTTGTTGCTTGAAGATTGACAGGGATCCAGCACTCCGGATAGGGGTGGGAAGATCATTCCACCAGCCAGGAATGGTGAACGAGAATGTTCTGGAGAGTGATTTTGAGCCTCTCTGTGATGGTACCACGAGGCGTCGCTCACTAGCAGATCTCAGACTTCTGGAGGGGGTGTAGATTCGTAATAGTGAGTGGAAGTAGGCGGGTGCTGAGCCTGTGGTTGTTCTATATGCAAGCATCAGTGTCTTGAACTTGATGCGAGCTGCGAACTGGTAGCCAGTGCAAGGAGATAAAGAGAGGTGTAACATGGGCTCTTTCGGGCTCGTTGAAGACCAGTCGTGCCGCTGCATTCTGAATCATTTGTAGAGGTTTGATTGTGTTTGATGGAAGTCCAGCCAGAAGAGTATTGCAGTAGTCCAGCCTAGAAATGACAAGGGCCTGGACAAGAAGTTGTGCAGCATGCTCTGTCAGAAAGGGCCTGATCTTTCTGATGTTGTATAGTGCAAACCTGCAAGATCGAGCAGTCTTTGCAATGTGCTCTTTGAAGGTCAGCTGGTCATCAAAGATTACACCAAGATTTCTGACTGAAGTTGATGGGGTAATTGTCGATGAACCTAACTGAATCGTGAAGTCATGCTGTAGAGCTGGAGTGGCAGGGAAGACAAGAAGCTCAGTCTTTGCCAGGTTGAGCTGTAGGTCATGTTCTTTCATCCATGCCGAGACGTCCGCCAGGCAGCCTGAGATCCATGCAGCTACCGTTGGATCATCTGGTTGAAAAGAGAGATAGAGCTGTGTGTCATCAGCGTAGCAATGGTAGGAGAATCCATGTGCCTGTATGATGGGACCCAGTGATGTAGTGTATGTGGAGAAGAGGAGGGGTCCAAGAACCAATCCCTGAGGAACCCCAGTGACCAGTTGATGTGCTTTGGATACCTCCCCTCCCCAGGCCACTCTGAAAGACCTACCAGTGAGATAGGATTCAAACCAGCGAAGTGATGCCCAGTGATGAGAGGGTGGACAGGAGGATCTGATGATTGACAGTGTCAAAAGCGGCAGATAGCTTTATGATATCACACTATTTTTTCACACATTTTAAAGGAATATTTCACCCACACCCACAGCTCCTGATAATATACTGATTGCTCATGAAGCGAAAAAACCTTTCCAAACCTGACCTGTGCCAAACCTTGAAACTTATTTACAACATCGTTACATATAATCCATAGCTTTCTGCAAATGTCCTGCTTTCTGTTGCATGTTGGTTTATGCTCAGCAGCAAAATCACACGTCAACTGACGCCATTTTTATGTACTAAAGCACTAAAGGACTGATCAGTAACGCAGTAAGGAAGGGCATAGCAAAGGGTCAGCTGTCAAAACTTCTTTTACCTGTGAGAAAAGTGTGAGCAGGGCCTGATGATCAGGGAAGTCCAGGTGTTTGGAGTAGAAGTGATGGAGACCAGCTATATGTGCTTCATTCATCTCTCTTTTCTCATTATCCATATCCTCCGTGTCTGTGAGAAAATGAAGACATAATAACATTATCTAACAGCTGTACATGCTTAAAGCTGACATAAAAATGACATCTGCTCCTGTGATGTACTTCCAAGTGATAAGGATATTCAAAGAAGAGAAAAATAAATGTAACCACTGGGAGTTAGATTAGATGGTAAAAAAAAGGCAAAAGGCAACTGACAATCATTGATCCAAAAATAAAATTCAACCAATTTTTGGATTATTGTAAAAACCTATAAAAATATGAATCATGAAGAATTGGAGAAATTGAAAACTGAAAAACAAACAAACAAACAAACAAACAGTGTAATACAGAGGAAACAGGCTCAAATTTAAAGCAAAATTATATAACCAAAAAAAAACTATAAGCACTACAATTGAAAGATAATCCAAAAATAACCAAAAAAACTATGAGCACTAAAATTGAAAGATAATCATTAGACTTCTACTTAAAGGAACTATGACCTGATAGAATATAAAATGAAATGAAAGTAAATTTAACACTATATTTTAATTAGACATCTTGAAATTATTCTACAGGTGTTAATCAAGGACAAAAAAAATAAATAAATAAACAAGAAAAAATGGGTCTTTGGAGGGCCTTGGCTTGGGCTCTGGGTTCGTGGCAGTTCGGTACTCATCTAATGCAAACTGCTTTGAAACCACGAGTTTGTAAAAAGTGCAACAGTGCCACATTTTTACTTTGAACTTGTAGCTTACATTCATTTAATGAAATAACAGCCTTTTGAAGTTTAATAATTACATTAGGCCACCAACACCCCGTATCGTGATTCATGTTTATCATCGCCAAATTTAAGACCTCAACTAAAGAGTGGTAGTTAAGACTTGTATTGTACCATTTAAAAGACTTTTTACCAGCTTAAATTTGATCAAAACAAAAACAATAAAATAAAAGCACTGCACATAGCATCACAAAAGGGCACTTCTAGATAACAAGACTTGATATGTGAAAGCCCATTTGACAAAATAAATTAAAAATACAAAACACAGCATGCCCTCTCTGTCAGATGCGTTAAATGATTTCTGGTACTTACGGGCTTCCATATCCCTCAGTAAGAGCAGTTTTTCTGATGGGCTTCTCTCTCTCTGGTGTCTCTGCATCAGTAAATACGCGTCAAACACTCAATCATTCTTCATCTACAAAGAGAGTAATAAAATGGTGCTTGTATCTGACCAGCCTGGCGATGATTCGGGCCACCAGTCGCACCGTCTCTGAGGGACACCAGTTCTCTCCAAACACACACATGGCATGACACTCCAGCTTGTGCATGGGCCAGTTCTTTTTCTGTCAAATACACACAAAAATGACACTTGAAACACTCATGAATGCCTATACACAATACACAGCATGAATGTCTAACTCTGCAGGACAGTGGACCTCCAGGACTGGAGTTGCCAATCCCAGGTCTATACTATAATGCGTTATATTCCACGAAATCTAAAGTTATCTAGAAATCAGTAACCATTCTTTCCTAAAAGATTATTTAAAGCTATTTTTGTGTTAAATGAGAAAGTATTAAGTAGACATTACAAATAGTAGCTTTCGAAAGAAATATTTTATTTGATTCAACATAAAATTTATTACACATAAACGTTTAGCCTACAATGGCCTAACATAAACTATGGAACTCAAAAGAAGATAATTTGAGAAACCTTTTTTTTTTTTTTTGTTCAGTGGAAGTCATTGGTAACCAAAACAGCTTTGTTACCAACAGTCTTCAAAATACCTTCTATTATGTTCCACAAAAGAAAGTAAGTCATTCAAGTTTGAGTAAATTATGACATAATTTAACCTTTTTTTGGGTGAACTATCCCTTTAAAGTTTTTTCCCCTTTTTTTCTTTTTTTTTTTAATGAAATAATACTCTGAATAAGAAACTAAAACTGCCAGCAGGTGGCGGTAAATGTCTTTATGAGTCATTCATTCATTTGATTCCTTAAATTTTTTGCCAGCAAAACCGAGCAAAAACAGACAATGTTGTGTTTAAAATACAACACAAGATTAACTTCTTATTTACTGAACTCTTGTATAAAATCACATTTGCACTTGGGACAAGCAGTACTCGTGTGATATTGCTCTTGCTGCTTGTGATATCGCTTATCATATGATATAAATATGAGACAAAACCTCATACAGGAGCATTTTGTGCCCCAATATCTTGAATTTTAGGGCATAACTGCATTTATGGAGTTGTTGCCCTGCGTCATATTGGTCAACTGTCAACTTTATGAAATGTAAGATGATGTACAGGTCTGGGGGCGGGGCCAGTGCTTTAACTGTGTTAAAATAATATATTTTAATCACTTTATTTTTCATAGCTATTTAAGTTGACGTGTTAAACTGACAGCACTAATATATATATATATATATATATATATACACAGTGCCCTCCAAAAGTATTGGAACAGTAAAGACAAAATTGCTCTGTTGGCTGTGGAGTAAAGACATTTGCAAATATGATTAAAAAATTAATATGAGACAGAACTACAGAATGTCACATTTTATTATTAGCCGTTTCAACACATACATGTTTTACCAAATAAAAAAAAAACAGCACTTTTAGAGTTCATCCCACTCGTTGATGTGAGCATAAGTATTGGGACAGTTTAACATAAGGCAGATATAAAAGATTAAAAGCTATTATTTAGTTGCAGATCCCTTGCGCACAATCACACCAGTGAGTCTGTGACCCATAGGCATCACCGGACTCTTGGTCTCATCCTTTGAAATACTTTTCCCAGCCTTTAATGCAGCCAATTCCAATTGTTGCTTGTTTTGGGGAGTTTCTGCCTTTACACTCCTCTTCAGCTGGTGAAATTCATGTTCAATCAGATTTGGAGATTGACTTGGGCAATCTAAGACTTTCCATTTCTTTGCCCTGTTAAAGTCCTTGACTGAACTGGCAGGGTGTTTTGGGTCATTGTCCTGATGCAATATGAAGCACTTTCCAATGAATCTGGTGGCATTTTCTTGAATATTTGTAGGCAAGATGGTTTTGTACCCTTCCAAATTCATTCTGCTACTGTCATCATATATTAAGTCATCAGTAAAGTTGAGAGGGCCTGTTCCAGAGACAGCCATTCATGCCCATGCCATGACACCACCTCCACCATGCTTTACAGATGAGGCTGTATGCTTGGGATCTTTTGCAGTTCCCTTTTTTCCTCCACATTTTTGCTTTCCCATCACTTAGATAAAGGTTCATCTTTGTTTCATCGGTCCATAAACACAGTTCCAAAACTCTTCTGGCTCACCTTCGTGCTTTTTTGCAAACTCTAATCTTTCCTTTCTATTTTTGGTGCTAGTCAGAGGTTTGCATCTTGCTGTGTAGCATCTGTAATTTTGTGTCAAAGTCTCCTGAGGACAGTAGATTGTCAGAGCATCACCCCAGCTTTCTGGAAGTTGTTGGTGATTTTACAGACACGTCTTTTAGGGTTAATTTTTACAGATTTTATGATTTGTCTGTCATCAACTACTGTTGTTTTCTCAGCCGATCAGGTAGTTGTTGGTTGCTGGTGTCGCTGGTGGTTTCCAAACTCTTGATTTCTCCATGCCCTTTGTTTTTGCTATAGCTCTAATTGACTTCCTCTTTTCTTTTAGCATCCAAATTGCTTGCTTTTCTCTCAAAGTCAGCTCCCTCATCTTCATCCTGGTTTGTGTGTCATCATCGAATGCAAGATTCAGAATGCAGAAGTAATGGATATAACTAATACGACACATTCCCTGCTTTTAATATCTGAAGAATGAATGCAACAGGACACAGCTGATCACTTAGAAAGACCTGTGAGGCAACTGTTCCAATACTTATGCTCACTTCAGATAGGGGGATGAAACTCTAAAAGTACTGAACTTCTTAGCTGGTAAAACATCTGTGTGTTGAATCACCCAATAATAAAATGTGACATTCTGTGGTTTTGTCTCATATTCATCTTTTAATCATATTTGTAAATGTTTTGACTCCACAGCCAACAGAGCAATTTTGTCTTTACTGTTCCAATACTTTTGGAGGGCACTGTGTGTGTATATATATATATATATATATATATATATATATATATATATATATATATATATATATACATACATACATACATACATACATAGAGTGGGGAAAAAAATTATTTGATCCCCTGCTGATTTTGTACGTTTACCCACTGACAAAGAAATTATCAGTCTATAGTTTTAATGGTAGATTTATTTGAACAGTGAGAGACAGAATAACAAAAAAATCCAGAAAAACGCATTTCAAAAAAGTTATAAATTGATTTGCATTTTAATGAGTCAAATAAGTATTTGACCCCTTCACAAAACATGACTTGTTGGTCAGACGTTTCTTGTAGTTGGTCACCAGGTTTGCACACATCTCAGGAGGGATTTTGTCCCACTCCTCTTTGCAGATCCTCTCCAAGTCATTAAGGTTTCGAGGCTGACGTTTGGCAACTCGAACCTTCAGCTGCCTCCACAGATTTTCTATGGGATTAAGGTCTGGAGACTGGCTAAGCCACTCCAGGACCTTAATGTGCTTCTTCTTGAGCCACTCCTTTGTTGCCTTGGCCGTGTGTTTTGGGTCACTGTCATGCTGGAATACCCATCCACGACCCATTTTCAATGCCCTGGCTGGCTTCAATGCCCTGGCCCTGACGGTACAAGGCACCGTCCATCGTCTCTTTGATGCGGTGCAGTTGTCCTGTCCCCTTAGCAGAAAAACACCCCAAAACATAATGTTTCCACCTCCATGTTTGACGGTGGGGATGGTGTTCTTGGGGTCATAGGCAGCATTCCTCCTCCTCCAAACACAGCGAGTTGAGTTGATGCCAAAGTGCTGGATTTTGGTCTTATCTGAACACAACACTTTCACCCAGTTCTCCTCTGAATCATTGGCAAACTTCAGACGGGCCTGTACATGTGCAGGATTTCAGTCCTTCACGGCGTAGTGTGTTACCAAATGTTTTCTTGGTGACTATGGTTCCAGCTGCCTTGAGATCATTGACAAGATCCTCCCGTGTAGTTCTGGGCTGATTCCTCACCGTTCTCATGATCATTGAAACTCTACGAGGTGAGATCTTGCATGGAGCCCCAGACCAAGGGAGTTTGGCAGTTATTTTGTGTTTCTTCCATTTGCGAATAATCGCACCAACTGTTTTAACTGTCTCACCAAGCTGCTTGGCGGTGGTCTTGTAGCCCATTCCAGCCTTGTGTAGGTCTACAATCTTATCCCTGACATCCTTGGACAGCTCTTTGGTCTTGGCCATGGTGGAGAGTTTGGAATCTGATTGATTGATTGCTTCTGTGGACAGGTGTCTTTAATACAGGTAACAAGCTGAGATTAGGAGCACTGCCTTTAAGAGAGTGCTTCTTATCTCAGCTCCTTACCTGTATAAAAGACACCTGGGAGCCAGAAATCTTGCTGATTGATAAGGGATCTAATACTTATTTGACTCATTAAAATGCAAACCAATTTATAACTTTTTTGAAATGCGTTTTTCTGGATTTTTTTGTTGTTATTCTGTCTCTCACTGTTCAAATAAACCTACCATTAAAATTATAGACTGAACATTTCTTTGTCAGTGGGCAAACACTGTATATATATATATATATATATATATATATATATATATATATATATATATATTAGTATATAAAAAGTCATGTTATAAGCAAACCAAACCTGAGTTTCTGAGTTTAAGTACTCACACTTGGGGACAAAATTACTCGGTCTACTGAAATTGTCTGGAACTAGCCAAGTGTAACAACACTACACCATAAAGGAGTGTGTGGCTATTCAGAGCTTTAACAAGTTTTAATAAACAGGACTGCAAAGAAACAATCAGAATTATGAGCTGTTTCCCAAAAGTCTGAAGCTGGAGCAATCCTAGATTGCTAAAGTACATCATAAGGACCAAACCTATGCCACCTGCAGGGCAGCCAGAAAACAACATCTGTTAGGATTCTTACACCTCACACTTAATGTACGCTGTATGTACAGTATGAACTGAATATCAGGATACTATTTATTTTTATTTAATTAAATTTATTAAATTTATTTAATTAAAATAATATTCAATCAATACATAAAGAAATACAGTAGTATGAGTAACAGGGCTGGGCGACACATCATATATTAGCGACATAATCCCGAAATCTTTGCTGACAATAGAAAATTAGGGAATATTGTGTATATTGCAATAATGTTACATTTTTCACTTATATAGAGAATAACACAGTTTCACTGCCCCTTTTTCATCTCACAACTATGACAGTTATAATTATATTGTGCTTGTGTTTATGTGCTTTACGTAGTCAGCACTCTGTCAAAGGTTTCTATAGAGCGCAACAGCCAGGATCCAGAAGAAAAAATTCTTTATTTATTTCATTATGTTTTATTTCATTTATCTTTCATTTTCTCCATAGGGAAATTGATTTGTAACAATGACTGATAAACCTGTAGAGCTCTGAGATCGTTAATTGATTGTATATGTTTTTGTTGAACCCATTCATTTGCAATAATTCAACTTATTTTTAAAATAATCAAGTTTAATAGTAGTTAAGTATGCAGTTTTTTTCATTAGCCGATGTAGAGAAATAACGAGAAGAATAACAACATGTAGTGAATGGTAAAACGTTTGCACTACAAACCAGTGTGTTCATAATGAAGGTAATACATTAAAATAATATGGTAAGACACACCAGTTTGCAATTTCAAGCAGCTAAACGAGCTAAAACAGCTAAAAATAGCTGGAAGCAGATAATTTCGGAGGCCAGACACATTAAATTTACGAATGGCTGCGTCCGCTCTTACGAGAAAAATAAGGTCGATATGTGATCTGTGCATTAAGTCTTGGAGTGTAAATGTCCCTGTCACTTGCTCTTAGTGATGTGTTTCTTTGTTGTTCTTCTTCAAAAAAAAAAAAAAAAAAAAAAAAAAAAAACACATTTAAATATAATTTTTAATTTTTACAAATTGTATTATAAAAATAAATAAATCAAGAGCAAATGCAAAATTATTGTCAAAATTTGGGAAAATATTTAGATGTTTAGCTACAGTATGTCACCCAGCCCTGATGAATAATATGGATAAACTAATTCAATTGATTTGTGTGGACAAACAGATAGTTTGGTACAAAGTTTTGTTGTAGACAACTGTACACCTACAATTTAGAGGGAGTTGAGATGGTATATTTAAATCCTAATGTGCTTTGCAGATGGATCCTCATAAAAAATAGGGGGGAAACATATCAATAACTTGGTGCCATGCATGTGGAGTCACTGATGTTTCTGAACTTCATGAACTGATAGCCACTTACAAGGGCAATTCACTGCTGACATGGTGGACATTTAATAAAAAAACTTGGCTGTCTGTGCAGTAGAAAGTTGAAAGAAAAAAAAAGAAAAAAATTCTGAAATTGCATATATACATGACTATAGAAAACATAGAAAGAACTGGGACCTTGCCTTTCGTCAAAAAACTTTTAACACCCATAATTAATTTTTGATGTTGGCACCATCCCTCTGTTGATCCAACAGCCTGTGGGTGGAATACGAAAATGTGGAAGCTCAATCTGTAGTTTTAACAAAAGCCTTGTCAAACTGTGCTACACATATTGCCCAATTTTTCGCATGTGCTCTAGCCCATTGTTTCACAGACAATTTTAAAACATTAAATAATTTAAAAACAAAAAAAAATACTGAAGTACTGTCTTTATTATATGATAATAAATAATTTAAGTAGATTTGTTTTACTTTTTCCCAAGGTTTTTTTTTCCCCCTCTCAATTTCTGAATGTGACTGCTGTCTATGGAAGTCTATTTCCCCTAAGGAAACTCAAAAAAATAAATAAATAAATAAAAAAGTAAGAATAGCGAGGTGTAAATTTGAATTCTGAGGGAAAAAAATTGAATCATGAGATATACACTCAGAATTGCAAGATGTAAACTTAGAACTGTGAGAAATAACCCCTTTTTGAGAAAATAAGTCTGAATCATGAGATTAAATGTCACAATTACCTTTTTATTTTTTTTATCCCGTGGCAAAAACAAGCTTCCAAAGCTGTCAGATACCCTTTTACTTCATCTATGTCTTTCTTCCAGTGTTCTTATTAGTCCTTTTGTTTCTTTGTTCTTTATATCACTGTTAGTATGTATATGATTGTGTGTGTGTGTTTTACCTGACAGTTCACATTGCAGTAGAATGCTTTTTTGCACTTTCCACATTTTGCAAGACCCTTTTTCCTGTACATGATGGAGAAAAAACACACACAACCACCAATGTTCATTAAAACTCTTAATGATAAAAAAATAAATATGTGTGTGTGAGAGAGTGTGAAAGAACAAGCAAAATTTCCATGTGACAGTAAGCGTGTTTCATGTGAGCTACAAGTGTTCATTGGCATGCATTAAATCACTATATTTTCAAAGTGACTTGTGGTTCATTCACAACAGACACTAGAACAGAATGTGATAAAACAGCTATTAGATTCTAAAGCAGCACTCTCTCTTCGGCACACAGGGCCAGAGCAAATGTCCTGAGTTTGGGCAGCTGCTTCTTAACGTTCTGCTGTATTTTTAGATGTCCCCTTTTGGAGCTTATCTGCTGGTCATGAGACAAAAGAGAGATAAATCTAAAAGTAGAGAAGGGCTTATTTATATTGTCTAGTGCTGTCTTATCTGTTTTTTTTTTTTTTGTTTGTTTGTTTTTTGTTTTTTCAAAAAACGTTAGACCATGCCTTAGACATCTTTCACACTAAAATCAAAAAGAAAAAATAACCAATAAGTTTAGTTTTAAATTCAAACAACACTCTCTCTCTCAAAGATAGGCTATGTAAATCTCAAAGCTTATTTACATACGGTTATGCTGTCATTCATTCAGCTTTACCAGACCGCTCAAATAAAACAATAACATGTTCAAATTAAATGATCTAACCCTTCAAGCTGTAGAAATGCTTAAAGGGTTAGTTCAACTAACAAATGAGAACGTACACACTTTTTTTTTTTAATTTAGCTATACATTAAGAGAATAATTAGCTACTCACTAATGAACATATAACACAGTAGCCTATAAACCATCAAAAATAAAGTGCGAACATGTCCAATAAATAAATAAAATGCAATTCAATAAAAAATTACAAAAATTAAAGTCAGACCTTGTAAAGCACTGTTCACAGATGAATCCTCTCTCGTTGACAGACAGTACGTATGAATAAGCGGGACACGAGAACAGCAGTTCACCGACTCTAAACGCTCTGCTGACCCGCAGTCCTCTGCCCTTCCCTGGGCTGTCAAACTGCTCAATGCCCGCGATGCCCTCCGACTCCATCATGACACACTAAACTAGCTCTTAACGGTAGCCCGCACCGGTGTCCCGGGTTCTGAGGTTTCTGAGATTTTTGATATAAATGGGTGGAGCATATGTGAACATTTATGAGTTTCCCCAGCATGCGCGTGGAATTGTTCACGCCCGAGTCTCAGAATTTATTTCGGGAAGGTAATGATTAATGAATCTAGTTAATAGATTTTATATCAGAAAGTAATCAAGTTGAATCGTCATGTATGCAAACATATGCCTAAATTACAAATCGTAACACTTAGTTGTATAGTTTGTAGGCTAATGTTGTTAAAGTAACCAAAGGAATATCTTGCAAGTCAAGCACAAAACGGTTTTTCGTGGATCAAGTGACACGCATGGCTTATTTTTGAGTCTGCCCTTTTTTAGAATTTCTCTCCACTGTTTTTGTCTCGCACGAATCCACCTATAAATACAGCATGCCACACGTAACTCTGCATGCAGCTACATCTAGATGGCAGTAACATTTCAGAGATTGTCGGTCTTAATCTCACACGTTGTGGGTCTGCCTTCAAATAGATCAAGTTGTAGTATGCACGTGCTTCATGTAGCCTATTACTTTGCAACGGTAAGTTTTATATGTAATATAGCCTAACTAAATATTCAATACCTCCACACTTTATTTCGGGCCTCTGTAGGTATTTCAGTTGTGTTCGCCTGTGGGTTTAATGAAATTGTATGAGAGGTTTTAGGTTTAGAATTAGTGTAACAGCCCGGTTGAAGAATAAAGGATTTAACTCATGCACTGATGTTGTACTGTCTTCCTTACTATGTTTATTGTCCTTATAGACTCACAACACCGTAAGAGCTTGTTCTCCTTTCCAACCAGGTGCCAAACAACAAAGTCAAAGCAAAACAAAATACTGTAAAATAAAACAACAAAAGGTGACTAAATTCACTTGAAAGTGTCCTTAATCCTTTAATCTAACGCCGTGATCCGTCTCCGTCTTCTGCGCGCTCTCTTTGCATTCGCGATCTCCGTTCAGTGAGCGGGCTCTGAGCACTTCCGTCAAGCCGCCTTTCACAATAAAAGTCTATATCGGTTAAATAACTTAAAAGGTGCAAAATAACATTCTAAATTATAATAAAAACATAACTAATATTAAGAAGGGACGGAATTAAATAATGTAAAAATAATATATAAATCCTGGAAACTAATTCAAATAACTAAGGGTTATTTACACTCCCACCAATCATGAGTGACTATAAATTTCAAACTTTAGTCAAGAATGATTTCTAAAGTAAATCGCCAATGTTTAAGGCTAGATGTAAAAGTAAAACTGAAACATATTCTACTATGAACTGCTTAAATCAAAGGATATGTCAGGAAGTTCAGGCAGCCTCTAGCAGCAGGACCAGCTTCTGCACTGGACGCTCGACTACCGATGGTTTGTTCAGACGTTTACCATCCTTCCCCAGATTTCTGTCTCCAAAACGTATCTTCACTCTTCTCACCAAACCATCTTTATCAACGACAGTCTCGCTAACTTCTGCCAAGCGCCACTCATTCCTGGGCAGATCGTCTGCCTTCTCCAAGACTATATCTCCAGCTTGCATGTTCCTTCTTGGTGTAAGCCAGCATTGTCTTGTTGCAATGTTTGACACATACTCTTTGCGCCAACGTCCCCAAAACTGTTCCGCTAAGTATTGGACATGGCGCCATCTCTTGCGAGCATATATGTCTTCTCTGACAAACTTGCCAGGCGGTGGTAGGGCTTGGGTAGTTTTCAGGGTGAGGAGGTGATTAGGGGTTAGAGGCTCAGGACTGCAGGGATCACTTAAATTATCTACAGTGAGTGGACGACTATTTACAATGGCCATGGCCTCATAGAAGAAGGTTCGCAGAGAAGAATCATCGAGTCTTCCGGATGACTGGGACAGAGTGGAACGAAGAACACTTCTCACAGTTCTAATCTGTCTCTCCCAAACTCCGCCGGTGTGACTTGCATGGGGTGCGTTGAAGACAAAGTCACATTGTTTTTCTGCTAGGAACGTTACCAGACGGTTGGTGTCAATCTCTTCCATGGCCTTGGTGAGCTCGTTCTTGGCTCCAATGAAATTACTGCCTTGGTCACACCTTATTTGATTAACTGCTCCTCTAATAGCGATGAAACAACGCAGGCCATTGATAAAGGCATCCGTGGACATGTCATCCAGCATCTCAATATGGATGGCTCTGCAACAAAAACAAGTAAAGAGAAGTCCATACCTCTTGTATGATTTACGACCTTGCCTGGTGATGAACGGACCAAAAACATCCATCCCACAGTGCGTGAATGGAGGGGATGGATCTATACGCTCTGAGGGCAGGTTAGCCATTTTTTGCTCTTCTGTGGGTCTGCGAAGCTTGCGACATCTCACACACTGTCGTACAAAGGATGCTACAGTCCTGTTTACTCCTGTTATCCAAAATCCTCTTGATCTGATCTCATTTATAGTCAAGCCCTTTCCTTGATGTGCAGTTTTCTCATGACAATCAGCGATCAGAAGTTTTGTAAGATGGTGTTCCTTTGGAATTATCACTGGATGTTTAACAGAGTTAGGGGCAGAAGCATCACAAAGCCTTCCTCCCACCTTGAGCAATCCGTCATGATCAACGAAAGCGTTCAGATTGTATAGCTTGTTGCTGCGCGGGAGCTGTTTGCCCTTACGGAGTAAGGCTATCTCTTCTGCATATATCTGACTCTGTAAATCCTTGACAATGATGCACTTAGCATCCTCACGTTCTGCCACTGTACTGTGGTCACTTGACTTGTCCTTCCTGACACGACGAAGTGGACGTGAAACTACTTGGATGACTTTGGACCATGAGGACAACCTTGTGAGATGGTTGGACAAGCAGGAATACTGTACTGTTTGCGTGTTCAGAGACTGAGCCTTCTTCACCTCTGGGTCACCGATTGGAAGCTGTGTGTTAATGTTCACAGGTGGAAGTATTTGCTTTTCCCACAAAACGTTCGGTCCTCTGAACCAGCTGGAAGTGACAAGATCATTAACACTCAGACCTCGTGATGCATAGTCGGCTGGATTTTCATCCGAGGGAATGTATCGCCACTGTTGAGGAGTTGTAGTGCGATGAATTCTCTGAACTCGATTCGCGACAAACGTGTGGAAACGGCGAGCTTCGTTGTTTATGTAGCCTAACACTACTTGAGAGTCAGTCCAGAAATATGCCTCTGCATCTGCAAGGTTCATTTCTTCCTTCAACATATCATTCACTGCTACTGACACAACCGCAGCCGTCAACTCTAACCGAGGGATTGTTGTGACCTTAAGTGGGGCTACTCTAGATTTTGCCATGAGCAAAGAACAATGGATGTCACCTTGCTCATTCTCGAGCTTAAGGTATGAGCACTGGCCATATCCTCTCATGCTGGCATCTGAGAAGTGATGAATCTCTCTCTTTGTTATTCTCCCAAACCCAGCAGGCACAATACAACGAGGAACCTCAATCTTCTCTAAGTTAACAAGATCGGCCTTCCAGTGCTCCCATCTTGGCTGCAAGCCATCAGGTAAGGGATCATCCCAGCCCATGCCATTTCGGCACATTTCTTGAAGAACAGTCTTTCCTATGAGCAAGAATGGTGCAAGAAACCCTAAGGGGTCGAACAACGAGGCCACAGTAGATAGTATACCTCTACGGGTTGCTGGCTGGTCTTTAACAATGACGCGAAATTTGAAATGGTCATGTTCCAGATGCCAGTAAATTCCCAAGGCTCTTTCCAAAGGCTGGTCAGTGAGGGAGAGATCAACCGCGGTAATGTCTACAGCACACTCAGAGGGTGGTATTGTCTCCAAAACTGCCTTGTCATTGGATACAAATTTATGCAGCCTTAAACCTCCTAGTGCACAAAGCTGGCGAGCTTCTCGAGCCAGCTTAATGGCCTTTTCTGCACTTTCAACACTGGAGACTCCATCATCCATGTAGAAATCTTGCATTATGAATTGTGAACCTAAGGGATATAGATGTTCACCTTCTCTTGCAAGATGCTTCAGTCCATAGTTAGCACATCCGGGGGACGACGAGGCACCAAACAGATGTACTCTCATGCGGAACGATTGAGGCTGTGAGCTGAAATCTCCATTTCTCCACCATAGAAATCGTAAGTAATCACGATCTGCTTCGTCAACATGGAACTGGTGGAACATCCTCTCAATATCACACATGAGGGCTACAGGGTACTGTCTAAACCTCAAAAGAACGCCAGTCAGGCTGTTCATCAGGTCAGGGCCTGTAAGAAGATGATCGTTCAAGCTGGTTCCCCTGTATCTGGCGGAGCAGTCGAAAACCACACGAAATTTCCCTGGCTTCTTTGAGTGATACACTCCGTGATGAGGTATGTACCATTTTTCTCCTTCCCTTCCTTCATCAACGACTCCTTCTGCATCACCATTCTCTATTACATCTTCCATGAACTTAACATAATGCTCTCTGTACTCCTGGTCCTTCATTAATCTCCGGTTTAGATGCTGAAGTCTTGTGACAGCAAGAGGCTTATTATTTGGAAGACAGGGTCTTTTCTTGAATGGAAGAGGCATTTCCAAGTGGCTTTCTTTGTTCATCCTGATGTTTTCTTCCAGTTTGTTCAAGAACATAATGTCATCTTGAGACACTACTCTTGTGTTTTCTTCAGTATCCTTGAAATCTGACTCCAGCACTTGGATCACATCAGTTGGCGTTACAGCAGGAATCTCCTTAATAGATACTCTGTGACACATGGTAACACCGTTCTGTGACTCATGATGTGTCAAGGAAGGGCCCACAATGCTCCATCCGAGATCCGTGCGAACAGCATATGGCTCGTTGTCTGCTCCAAGAATCACTTCCCTGGGGGCTAAAGCTCTGGAACAATTATATCCTATTAATAAACCAACCTCACAGTCTTGAAGTGGGGGAATTCTGTCTGTCAGAGGAGCAAGATGATTCCAACACCTGGCAGTCTCTCTGGTAGGGATGTGAGCACGATCCACAGGAATACATTCCTTAGTATATGCAGGAGGAAGGTCTAATAATACTGTGGAATTAAAGCCTCTAACTCTAAGACCGGAAACTCTTTCACTTGATATCAATGAATCCTTCCCAACCATAGTGGTGAGCTTAAGTGTCACTGGGCATGAGTCAAACTTTAGACTTTGACTTACTGCGTATTCAATAAAGATAGTGTCACTTTGTGTGTCTAACAGAGCGTAGACAAGTTTCTCAGAAACTGGGTTGTTTTGTGAGGACAACCACACTGGCACAATCATTGAGGTGTTAGCAGGTGTGCATCCAGATTCTACACTTAAAGACATTGTGACCCTTTCATGCGCATTCTCTAGGCCTTGAACAGAGGAGGACTTTACCTTTCTAATGAAGCTGTCATCATGTAAGCAGGTAGGATGTCTTCCCTTGCAGGTGTTACAGCTATGTCTGTAGCGACAGTCTCTGGCACTGTGACCGAGCTTCAAACATCCGTAGCACAGCTTCGTATCCTTTATGAAATGTCTTCGCTCCTCAAGAGATCTTGCAGAGAATTTAGAGCAATCATGAATTTGATGTTCACTGCCTTGACAGAACAGACATGGTTTAGTGATTTTACCAGTGGGCCTTGGATTCTCATGCTGTGCGACTATCTTCGTATGGAAGACACTGGCCTTGTTCTTACTAACCTTGAGATTATGTTTCTCCTTATTAGCTTCAGAATCATGAAGGGCATGAAAGGAAGTGACTGGGTTGCAGGCTACCTCAGCTTCAATGGACATGAAATGGGCAAATTCTTGGAAAGTTGGAAATTCTTGCATTTCACTCAGTGTTTGTGTAGCTTGGCGGTTCCAGCGGGCAGCCGCCCAATCAGGAAGTTTGCTCACAAGTTTCCTATTCTCCTCACAGTCATTCAGTATTTCCAGTCCCTTAACATGAGGCATAGCGTCTTTACATGAATTCAGGAAATCTGAGAGATTTCTGAGTCCTTCAGAGTCCTTGGGCAAGATTCTGGGCCAGCTTGCGAGTTTCTCTCGGAATGCTCTTTGTATGATGAACGGCTGTCCATAGCGATCTTGAAGTCTTTTCCACGCATCCTTGTAAGCTTCCTCATCGTTTCTGTAAAACATGCCTTCTAAGGTTTTCAGAGCAGACCCAGCAACATACTTCTTCAAATAGTATAACTTATCTGCTGAGGAGATATGTCTCTTGTCGATGAGTGATTGGAATGAAGCTTTCCACTCTATAAAGTGAATGGGGTCACCCTTGAAAACTGTAGGCTCTGGCATGGGAAGTCTGCTTAACGTTATACTGTCTTGGACAGCCTGTGCAAGGTAAGACACGTCAGCATTGGGAGTTGGCTTAACTGAGGATGAATACACAGGTTTGTGTGTGGGAACGCTCACAGGCTGTAGCAGCTCATCATTCTGGTTAGCAGAGTGAATGCTTTCTTCCTTGTCATACACTTCTAGTCTTGCTTTAGCTGCTCTTATCTCCTTTATTGCTTGTAATCTTTCAAACTCACTCCTTTGAGCATCCAGTTCTTTCCTTTGCTTCTCTTCTAGAAGTTGTATTTTTTCCCTTTGCTCCTTTTCCTCCATTATTGTTGCATATTCTGCTTCCTTTGCTGCAAGCTCTGCTGCTGCCTCTATCCGTTTCGCCATCAGGACAGAGTTCAGTGAAGGTTGACTTATAGGCGTACTCGATTTTGAGCTGATACGTGAAACCGTAGAACCGTAGATGGAGCGAGCATAATCTCGATCAAGCAATTCACGAAGATGCCCCTTTACTCTCTCGCTGTCAAAGTCTCCATCCACACCTGAGATCCTCTCATAAGCGATCTTTACAATATCCTTTGTCACGGCATCGCAAGCATCAATTTTTCTCCTTGTATCAGTGGGTGGAGTTGCATAACTTCGAACCCTTATGTATGCATTCATCACAGTGTCTCTTTCATTTTCCAATGTGTCTATAAGTGTTGCTAGTTGACTTTCAGGGATGTCTGTCTTCAGCTGCCCTCTTGCCTTTCGAGCCTCAGCCTTCCATTTTTCATATGCATGCGTAAGCTTTCTCTCTGCCTCCTCTCTTTGATACGCAAGCATCTTTTCTGTTGGAATTCGTTCGCGGACAGAGCGACGTACTTCATCTCTCTTTATAACTTCAGATTGTTCTTCCATCTCATCGTCTGTTTCTTTGTTTTGTGCAACTTTTAATACTTCAGTTTCCTTCACAGGAGTGCACAAATTTGATCCTTGGTCCGTCATCATTTACATCAGCAAATGGAATCAATGGGGGCAAGCTCTTACTGTAACAGCCCGGTTGAAGAATAAAGGATTTAACTCATGCACTGATGTTGTACTGTCTTCCTTACTATGTTTATTGTCCTTATAGACTCACAACACCGTAAGAGCTTGTTCTCCTTTCCAACCAGGTGCCAAACAACAAAGTCAAAGCAAAACAAAATACTGTAAAATAAAACAACAAAAGGTGACTAAATTCACTTGAAAGTGTCCTTAATCCTTTAATCTAACGCCGTGATCCGTCTCCGTCTTCTGCGCGCTCTCTTTGCATTCGCGATCTCCGTTCAGTGAGCGGGCTCTGAGCACTTCCGTCAAGCCGCCTTTCACAATAAAAGTCTATATCGGTTAAATAACTTAAAAGGTGCAAAATAACATTCTAAATTATAATAAAAACATAACTAATATTAAGAAGGGACGGAATTAAATAATGTAAAAATAATATATAAATCCTGGAAACTAATTCAAATAACTAAGGGTTATTTACAATTAGCACTATGCACTTTTTTTCTTTTTTCATTCATTCTGCAGGCTTTTCAACTCAGTGAATACAATGTTAATATTAACATGCCATTTAAGAATCAATATCAAGTTTAAGCTGCAAAATTAGTTACAAAACCCATTGGTTTTGGTTATTTTGCAATAATTTGCTCATAGGCAAAACACTTTGTCTTCAAGCTCATTTCATTCATTTATAAAAAAAAAAAAAAAAAAAAAAAAAAAAATTTAAATTTTTTAAAAAAAAAAGAAAAGTTTTTGACTTAAGTTTCTTATAACCTTCACTTTCTCTCAGTTAGTAACAGTTCCAAAGATTTTATTAGGCATTCAACTTTATTATTATTATTATTATTATTATTATTGAGGTGAAGAGTGAAAAAAGGGGGCAGAAGAGGTAACTAACTACCTATATCTCTTCCTAGCATCTGACCTTTTACCTCGAAGGGAAAACTAAAATGTTATTTGGAGAAGAGCCATATAGCCCCAAATGGTCAAAAGGACACACTCTCAGATCTCTAAATCTTGTTTAATGTGTGTAAACTGCTTTGGGGGGAAAAAAAAAAAAAAAAACCTTAAACCCCATAAAACTATACAAAATTAAGTTTGCATCCCATCCAATAAAATATGCAATACTTAGCAATGCTTAACTGTTGGCAGCATGTTCTTCTCCTCATAGGCTGTTTTTGTTAAACGTGGTTGCTGATCATCAAATGATTGTGAAATGACAATTCAACCATTCATCTTTTGTATTATTTGACAATTTTATCTAAGAATGACGTTAATTTGTTGACATGCTTTCTCTTTAACATATTCCAAGCAAGACGGCTTGTTCCTTTGAAGCAACCAGAGGCCTGCACTGCTGTGATGTTAACATTTACTTCATACTCATCTCTAAGGATTTTTTGGGTTGCTAGTGGTTTGCTTTTGGCCCTGGTGGTAGTTATAATAAATGCTGTTGTTTATGGTTGTGTATTACTTACAGCTTGGTGCTTTGCACAGGTGTGTCCTCAACTGCTTAGGTTGTGATGGTCTCAGCAGATTGGGTAGAGCTTGGTATCTGTTCCACCAAAGGAATATAAAAATATACAATAAAAGATGAAAGTATGTCCAAAACAAAGTTCATCCAACACTTAAGACTTATAATGGAAAAAAAAAAAAGAAAAATCTGTAATTCTGGCAAACAATAAACAACCCTCCAAATATTACTTCTGTTTTAAAAATAGACATCCAAAAGAAACCAGCAGCCCATGGTGTTAATGGCTTCTGGAAGACAATGGTTAATGGATCCTCTGGAAGGTAATGGGTCATGTAAATGTTAGTCCAGTGATCCTAGCAAAGACCTGAGAGAAGCCCAAATGTCAGAGAGATATTTTACATATCTCAACCTTTTTGCAACTTCAAGTCCTGTATTGTGAAATGTGTTTTGACTGGAACTGACAACAACTTAAAGCCACTGAAAAGTCATAGACCGCAACAGAACATTAGCAAGCATGGCTTCGGTTTTGAAAAAGGCTTACCTGATTTGCTTGGACATAAGAAATAAATGCCTATTTAAGGTTTCCTCTGAGCTGTACTGGGTCGAGAAAGAGAAGAGTTGGAGGGAAATTGCCAATTCTCTAAAACAAGCATGTGAGAAAATTAGGTTGTTTAACTTTATTAGTTTGTTGAAATGATTAAAATCGGAATAAATATATCGATTATATTACAAACTACAGAAAAAGACAGTAAGTGAAAAAGATACTAAATAAGTATATGTTTACAGTCTGTATATCATGAATTATATATATATACAATAATAAAAAAAAAACTACAAAGCAAGCAAATGCATCATCATTTTGTTTTGATGTGTATGCATAAAATAATGTTTCTTAACTGGCATCGATGGTTCCATGAAGAACCTTTAACAATGATGGATTTTTCCATTGTGCAAAAAGTTTCTTCCTGGAGAAGGGCTCTTTAGATTATTAAATGTTCTTCCTACATACATTGGTTCTTTGAATAACTGATCACTGAAAGTCTCTTTGAACTCAAAATGGTTCTTCTATTGGTTCTTCCTTTCCTTACTTTTAAGAGTGCAGTTGTAAAGGAATCACAGTCTCTCTCTCTCTCGTTATTAACTGCAATATGAGACCATAACTCCTGCTGGGATAGTAAAAGAAAACTTGTGCTTCATCTACAGTACAAGTGTATGGCACTATGAAATGCATATTGCACCTGTAATAGTGGGGTGCACCCCTAAAATTATTGGAGTGTCAAAGTATTAAAATGTTTGTGATGTTCACTGACACTATTTCTTTTTTCAGTGTGCAGGATGACACAGAAGATGAGGATGATCTTGACAAAAAGTCAGACACCACTTTTCAGACCTGGAACAACGGAAACATCACATTTTTGCTCCCTCATTTAATGATTACATGGCCTATCAACAGCCACACTGAAATTACACAATTTTTTTTTTTAAGTAGTTGCAAACAATTCATTTTAGCTAAAATAAATTGATTGCAACCACTTACCTTAAAAAAAAAAAAGTAAAAGTAAATTCAATTAATCTTTTTTTTTTTTTTTTTAATGAGCAAGTGGAGTCAAGCGCAAAGGTAGTTTATTTGGAAGCTGTAAAAGTTGAGGCAGATCCAAAACATGATGCATTTAGTACTTTTGAAAACCAGGCAGAATTAAGGCTGTTACAAGCCAATATAACAAGACATGCTATCCATGATGCTGAAAGAAACAGATCCTCCTCCACAAAAGCTCTGTACATGTTCGACCTCATGGATATAACTTTGCTAGCAGTACAGTCCCACCCACACCACACAGCACCTCAGGATTCTCCAAACTCTGCCACCCTTAGATGTTAATGACAGCCTGTGAAAGCTGAACTCTTATTTACTTCATAAAGGTACTTTTATACAGGTGCATCTCAATAAATTAGAATGTCGTGGAAAAGTTCATTTATTTCAGTAATTCAACTCAAATTGTGAAACTCGTGTATTAAATAAATTCAATGCACACAGACTGAAGTAGTTTAAGTCTTTGGTTCTTTTAATTGTGATGATTTTGGCTCACATTTAACAAAAACCCACCAATTCACTATCTCAACAAATTAGAATATGGTGACATGCCAATCAGCTAATCAACTCAAAACACCTGCAAAGGTTTCCTGAGTCTTCAAAATGGTCTCTCAGTTTGGTTCACTAGGCTACACAATCATGGGGAAGACTGCTGATCTGACAGTTGTCCAGAAGACAATCATTGACACCCTTCACAAGGAGGGTAAGCCACAAACATTCATTGCCAAAGAAGATGGCTGTTCACAGAGTGCTGTATCCAAGCATGTTAACAGAAAGTTGAGTGGAAGGAAAAAGTGTGGAAGAAAAAGATGCACAACCAACCGAGAGAACTGCAGCCTTATGAGGATTGTCAAGCAAAATCGATTCAAGAATTTGGGTGAACTTCACAAGGAATGGACTGAGGCTGGGGTCAAGGCATCAAGAGCCACCACACACAGACGTGTCAAGGAATTTGGCTACAGTTGTTGTATTCCTCTTGTTAAGCCACTCCTGAACCACAGACAATGTCAGAGGCGTCTTACCTGGGCTAAGGAGAAGAAGAACTGGACTGTTGCCCAGTGGTCCAAAATCCTCTTTTCAGATGAGAGCAAGTTTTGTATTTCATTTGGAAACCAAGGTCCTAGAGTCTGGAGGAAGGGTGGAGAAGCTCATAGCCCAAGTTGCTTGAAGTCCAGTGTTAAGTTTCCACAGTCTGTGATGATTTGGGGTGCAATGTCATCTCCTGGTGTTGGTTCATTGTGTTTTTTGAAAACCAAAGTCACTGCACCCGTTTACCAAGAAATTTTGGAGCACTTCATGCTTCCTTCTGCTGACCAGCTTTTTAAAGATGCTGATTTAATTTTCCAGTAGGATTTGGCACCTGCCCACACTGCCAAAAGCACCAAAAGTTGGTTAAATGACCATGGTGTTGGTGTGCTTGACTGGCCAGCAAACTCACCAGACCTGAACCCCATAGAGAATCTATGGAGTATTGTCAAGAGGAAAATGAGAAACAAGAGACCAAAAAATGCAGATGAGCTGAAGGCCACTGTCAAAGAAACCTGGGCTTCCATATCACCTCAGCAGTGCCACAAACTGATCACCCCCATGCCATGCCGAATTGAGGCAGTAATTAAAGCAAAAGGAGCCCCTACCAAGTATTGAGTACATATACAGTAAATGAACATACTTTCCAGAAGGCCAACAATTGACTAAAAATGTTTTTTTTTTTTATTGGTCTTATGAAGTATTCTAATTTGTTGAGATAGTGAATTGGTGGGTTTTTGTTAAATGTGAGCCAAAATCATTACAATTAAAAGAACCAAAGACTTAAACTACTTCAGTCTGTGTGCATTGAATTTAATACACAAGTTTCACAATTTGAGTTGAATTACTGAAATAAATGAACTTTTCCACGACATTCTAATTTATTGAGATGCACCTGTACATAGATGTGGTCATGTGGATTATTGGTAGCAAAATGATAACACTGTTGGTTTGATTGTGTAAACAAGGTTGATTTTATTTCACTGTTGTAAAACGCATAAGCAGTGTTGACGGTGTTAAAAAACAATAAACTTATATAACTTTTTTTTCATAATATGTACACTAATGCACTTTATAATTAACTTTATAGAGTTATTTTATGTACTCTATCAATTATTGTACATTTGTTTTTGAAACAAATGTTATAAAAACAGCCTCTGTTGTTACATACAACTGAAACAATGATGTCGAATATATATGAAACTTGCATGGCCTGAAGGCATAATATGTACAAGATATTCTGTACCAAAAGTACCATAACAGAACCACTTTTTTTTTTTTTTTTGAGTAAATGCACTTTAAAAAAAAAGGAAAAAATGTCCTTGAAAGGCAATGCAGTCTCTCTCGCACAAAATATTTTTCTGTAAAGCTGCTTTGAAACGATGTGTATTGTGACGAGTGCTATAAAATACATTTGACATCTGAGTGTTCTCCACTACGTAAATACTAGTCCAACATTCCTACAGTACTAAATGTGTTCCTCTTGCCAAGGAATGCAACCTGCCGGCGAGACAAAATAGTCACACAGAAGGTTTCGTTGCATTTCTGCCGTAACTAATGCATTGTGTTCCTCTCTTTGCTCGAGCGGCTGGCAAGTCCCATGCCCTCGACTCCTCCAGGTTCCCTCAACTATGCTGTGGTCCCCATTCTTCAAATCTGCGAAGGCTGGAGGTGTATATGCCTCAGACCTGCGCTCGCGGAGGAAGTTATGGATGCATAGAGAGGCCATAGTGATCTTCTCCACTTTGTCTGGCTCTAAGAAAACAGTGCTCCTGAAAACCCTTAACCTGTTTGCTAGAATGCCGAAAGCATTTTCTGCAACTCTATGTGCCCTAGAAAGACGATAGTTCAGTACCCCCTGACTGTGGTCCATCTGTTTATTTGGATATGGCTTCATGAGATCAGGCCTTAAAGGATACGCCTCATCACCCACAAACATGTACGGCATCATTATGTCACTGTTGGGCAATGGTTCAGGTGCAGGAAAATTCATCAGACCCTGATCCATCGCTTTACACAAGTCGGAGTGAGCGAATAGTCCAGCATCAGAGACCTTATCTTGGGTTTCCAAACTGGCATAGATGAACTTGTAATTTGCATCCACAGCAGCCATTATTGTCACATATAATCTGCCCTTGTTATTATGGTCAAGGCAGCCACTTTTTACTGGAGGCTGTATATAAATCGGTTTTCCACCAAGCGCACCTAGGCAATGTGGAAATTGCCATTTCGATTCAAAATCCTGGGCTATCGCCCGCCATTCTGTCTCTGTTGATGGTGTCTAGCAATAGAACAGAAAAACAGTTAAGACAAAGATTTGTACACTGATTCTTATATATTTCTCACGTGATAAAAAATTAAACTGCAGTACTGTGAATATGAATTCATGACTTGACACTTATGACTTGTCACTTTATGACTTGACTTGTATTACAAAATAATTACATAAACATAAATTAAAGCAGTACCCTGTCACAATGAAAATATTGTGAGATGAGGTTTTAGATATATTGCTTAACAGAGCATTTCATCTTTGTGTCTAGTATTGGAAATCAACAGTGAAAGACGCATTCAGATGCTTGACTGAAATACGGTGACCAGGAAGGAACATGTTCAGTTCACCTGTTTTTGCTGTGGCCACAACAAATTAGCTTGTCAGAACATGACAATTTTTGTCAAGGTAACGACATCCATAACATTTTATTTTGAATATAGAATGATAAAGCCAGTTAAGACATGGCAATATTATATTATGCACAATGTATAGATACCTCTTGCCTGTGACAGAATTATGAAGTTTGAATTTTGTTATTAATATATGCTAAACAATGCATATAAAAATTATTTTTATTCATGTAAATTATTTGTTCTGCATTAGCTATTTTACTACAAGTATATATGTATTGTAAATAGTGTAAATGTCTGACCATCATGACTTTATAAAGTTAATCAATTACATTAATAAACCCCACTTTACAGTTATTTAACATTATTTTAGGCTATAATATTTCATTTCAAACTAATCATTAATAGTCTATTTTAGAAAGGATAATTATAAAGATAAAATTAGAGGTTTTCATTGGGACATTATTAGTATTTGTGAACGAATGGGTGAACAAATTGTTTCATTCATGCCCAGTGTTTCATTTTGTGAAAGAGTCACTGCTTTTAAGGAATCATTTGAGCCAAATGCTTTAATGAGTCACTAATAACACATAAAACAGATGCTCATTTATCCACCTTATTCTTCAACGCAGAAGTAAGCCGTTTTCTGTGAATGTGCGAGACTTCATAAGCCACCGTAGAGAAATAACGAGAAGAATAACAAAGTGCAGGAAACGGTAAAACTGCTTGCACTACAAACCAGTGTGTTCATAATTAAGATAATACATTCAAATAATATGGTAAGACTCACTAATTTGCAATATCAAGCAGCAATACGAGCGGTTTTGTACAGCTAAAAATAGCTGGAAGCGGATGACACCGGAAGCCAGACATTAAATTTACAAATGGCTGCTCTAACGGAAAAATTAGGTGGATTGCACCGACTGACGTAGACCTACAGAAATAGAGTCAAAGATTTACTGACATGATTGCCCAGCACTTACAGTATCTATGATGCTTTAAATAGTATATTATTATGTTTATACATATTCTTTTAACATATAATAAAAAAATATTCAAACTTCATTTGAATGCTGTCTACACTTTTCTCCAGCCAATCAGTGATCAAAAGAGTTTACACGTCACGTTTTGGTAACGGTACGGTTCGCTTGGAACCCCAACAGAGGTGTTACTAAAACAAGTACCAGATACCAGGAACTGTACCCAGTGGAAAACCCCCCAAAAGTGAACCGTACCGTACCATGCAGTGGAAAAGCGCAATTAATTAGGTCAACCAAAACCAGGAACACTTCCCATAACACCCGATGCACTTATTACATCAAAAGAAGAATGGCATCTACGCTAATATTAGTCTGTTTCTTTCTTATTCTGAGGTCACCGTAGCCACCCGATCCAGTCCGTATCCAGATCAGATATTGGATCAGCACCTAGAGATGACCTCTACAGCCCTGAACGTCAGCGGAGATCAGGACACCTAGATGAGCCCCACAGACTGATCCCCAGTGAAGACCTCGCCACCTAGACGGCCCTCGGGACTAGACCTCAGGAACCAGATGAGTCCTCTGCACAATCTGACTTTGCTGCAGTTGGAATTGAACTGCTGGTTCGTCTGGCCAGAGGAGAACTGGCCCCCCGACTGAGCCTGCTTTTTTTTTTTCTCCATTCTGTCACCGATGGAGTTTTTGTTCCTTGCCGCTGTCGCCTCTGGCTTGCTTTGTTGGGGACACTTAATTTCCAGCGATATCGTCGACTTGATTGCACAGATACTATTTAAACTGAACTGAGCTGGACGATGACATCACTAAATTCAATAATGAAATGCCTTTAACTGAAAATTTTGTGTTTAATCTTGTCATTTTACATTACTGACACTATGACACTATTTTCCTATTTTGATACTGTAAAGTTGCTTTGACACAATCTGTATTGTTAAAAGCGCTAGATAAATAAAGGTGACTTGACTTGGCATTGCATGGTCACGATACATTAACACGTCCCAACAAGTTCAAATGTTGATGTCACAACAAAACTAAATAAACCCAAAACGTCCCTTCCTGGTCACTGTATTAAAATTATTTTGTGGTTTATTACTGCAGCAGATGTTTATGGTGGAACTCATTTCACTGAAAAGTACTAAGTAATAAATGTGCACTGTACTTGAGTAAATGGTGGTAATCAGAGCTTACCTTCAGGAAGTCTTTTTTCATAAGCTGGTACAGAGCGCCACAGGTCTCCATAACTATCTGTGAAATAGTGCTGGCCCCAATCCTGTACTGTGCACTGAGGGAACTGAATGTTTTGCCTGCATAAGAAATAAATTACAAAATGCACACTAACAGACTCTTAAAATGGACAATAGTTAAAGCAGTAGCTATGCTGATATCGCCCTGGCAGACCCACCTGTTGCCAAAAACCGCAAGGTCACAGAAAGGCGATCTCTTGGCGATATCGCCCGTCTCATTTTCGTGTGCTGCTTGGTAATGAGGGGCCCGACCATCTGCAGCAGAAACTCAAACTCCTCTGCTGTCATCCGCAGCAGCTCCCCGAACCCATTCTCACCAGTCATCTATCAGAGATGCAAACAGGTAAGGAAGAAAAAGGTGAGAACATTGCACAGATCAGGGGCATGCTCCACATGGAATTTCTTTTAAGATATTTGCTTTACATGCTCATTTATAGTTACTTTAAGGTATTTTTTTTTTAAATATTTTTTATCTTCTTATATGTCCAAAACTGTAATTTTAAAACTGTAAAATCAAGATTGAATATATTTGGTCAAAATCCCATGTTATAAAAGATGAAGTGCTATGCAGGCTATTTAAGACAATATTGGCTAGACGACAATGCAGACCTAAAATGTTTGCCCTCACTCTCTTCTCCGTTCCCACATCTCAGAAACCCTAATACATAAAATCTACCTTTAAAATCTAACTTTTTAAAACTGAATTTAAAAAGTTATGACCAGTCTTGAAGAAAAAAAAAAATAAAAATGATGACTAACGTTTTAAGACTAGTCTAAACAGTTTATGCAACCAGCCCCAGTTCTTTATTTACCCTCTTTCTCATTGGAACTAAGCAAATCTCATAAGTGACCCCTTTTGATCTCAAAAAAAGTGAGTTCTCACTGAAAGGTGATGAGTTTGCATCTATGATCTATTGTTTGGCAAGCACAAACACGTCGTTTCTACCTAAATATATTTACACACACTTAAGGCTTTTCAATTATTCGAAACAAAAACCAAGCAGACGAGCTTCGACGAGCAATGATTTATTCACCTCCAGCTCCCTCTGCAGAACAGACAACCCAGGCTGCTCGCGACGTCCCACACATTCTCTCTTCCATATTCGTTTCATTTTCTTTTTCTGCTTCTGTTTTTCGCTGCAGATCAGCGCACAGACGACTCGAAAAGCAAGCTGCTTGCTCACAACCGCGTCAGGGTTCATTGTTTTTGAGAACGCTTCTTCTTCTTTGGTGTTTTACGGCAGCTGGCATCCATAACATTGCATTACTACCAAAGCCACTAGAAGGCAAGCCTGCAACTATTAGCCGGAAACGCGTAACGGCTAAAGCTAACGCTTCCGGTCTGGCAGTATGTGGGAAAGGGGACCAGGGGGCGTATTACAGAAAAATCCTAACCTTAAAATCTTATTTTATGTTTGGTAACCATGGTAATTTCAGTTAGGACCGCATTTAGGACAAAAGCTATTAACGTTACAGAACAGTATTTCCTAAGTGCGTTATCTTATCTTAACTACAGATAGAAGATGGTATTACAGAAACCTCCTAACTTGACAAAAAATCCTAAAAACTGTCTTAACTTTAGGACAACCCCACAGCTGTCCTAACCTCAAAATTATTTGAAAGCTAACAGAAAAGCCGCTTATACTTGCGCTGTCCAACAATGGCATTACATTTATTAATAATTGAAACTGAAGAAGGGAGATGTTTAATTGTAGAAAGACACATTTTTGGCAACTCTTGCCCACTCCCTGTCTTTGTGTTTGTGTGTGAGCGAAGGTGAAAACTTACCAGATAATATCGGCTTTGCTTCTGTATCTGGTTCAAACGAAGCGATCCTCAGTGCTGTTTCCTTATTATCTTACATTTTTATATGTGTTAGCATTGTTTTTTTGTTTTGTTTTTTTTTTTTTTTTATCGAAATGTATATATTGGGCTCAACAATGTACATTGGCCATGAAATAACTAGTGATGGGAGAAACGAAGCTTTTCGAAGCATTGAACCAATTGCTTCGAAAAATGATTCGATGTTTCGAAGCACTTGAAACAGCACATGCTGGCGAAACCTGCTGGTGGAAAGATTGTAAAAGCATCAAGAACTCAGACCAAACTTACAAAACAAAAGGAAATGTTTTTTTTTTAGAAATACCATTTTTAAAAATAAATAATAAACACTTAAATACTATTAAATATTAGTGCTTGTGTTAAACCCTTAACACACAATGAACTAAATTAATTATTTAATGAATTAATTGATTTATGTAATTATTTAATTAATTAATAAGTGTTTTCATTAGCGCTGTCAATAAAAACCAGCAGGCAACAGTAGTGTTATCAGTCAGGAGAAGGAGGTGGTTTTAATTACATCGTAATTCTATTTGTAGGTTGAAAGTACTGAATGTTTTTACACATTTTTATAACTATATTAGTCCAGGTGATATGTGCAAAATTTGAAGTGATATGTTCACTTTTTCATAAAAGCATGAAACTTGGTACAATTGTACAGGTTAGGGCCCTGAACATTTTCAGAAATGGAGCCATCGCAAAAACACCTTGTGGTTGCCATGGCGACCATTTTACTTTCCACCATAACCAAATTATATATTTTGTGTCATATCTCCTGAACCAAACATGATAACACAGAAAAGGTGATGTCTACCCCTATGTTTTGATGGTCATATACCAAAACATGAACTGTTCAGGTGAAGAGTTAATGGTGAAATCAGCAATGTGAGAAGAAAATCACAGTATCTGAGCATCACAGCATCACAACATTTACAAAAGTCCATATTATGGCTATCAGTTTTTTCTTTCTTTGATAATTAACTAATATTTTATTTAATAGTACAATAATAGATTGTTTTCAAGAATACAATCATTTATTTCAGAGATATAAAAAAAAACTCATATAAGTGTATTTTTCCTTACCTCTCAGGCAGAGTTGGGTAGGCGGTAGTATGTTTCCAATACATTCTTGTTCTCTCTCAACAATGCTCTAACATCACACACAGACGGCAACGCAATCTTGCTAAACTGCGTCCTATCTGCACCTCTTCTGCTGCACCTCTGTCATTTTCTGTGGGTCTCTGGAATTGTCAGTCAGCTTTCAACAAACTTTATTCTGGCCATTGCTTCTCAGTCCACTCTTAGTATCTTGGGCTTGATTGAGACCTGGATTCATCCAGAAGACTCATCAACTCCTGCTGTTCTCTCTAACAACTTCTCTTTCTCTCACAGGCCCCATCAGTTTGGAAGGTTACTGGTTTTCTCATTTCTAATAATTGGAAATACTCAACCCACTCTTCCCTATGCAAAAAAAATAAATAAATAAAGTTTATAAATAAATAAATAAAATTTAGAGTTTCATGCTATTATGGTAACAGCTCTTGTTAAACTCCATATTGTAATGATTTATCGTCTTCCTGGTCAACTGGGCACCTTTATACAGGAGCTGGATGGGCTGCTGTCCTCATTCTCTGTGGATGGCAGTCCACTTGTAGTCTTTGGTGACTTCGAAATCCATCTGGAGAAACCTTACACTGCAGACTTCCACTTCCACTCCTAGCTTCATTCTATCTCAAAAGGCTTACCACCCACAAACACTAACAAATCAGGCAACCAGCTTGACTTAATTTACACATGAAATTGTATTACAGACAACATTTGGTAAAACCTCTAGACATCTCTGCTCATTTCTTTATTACATTTAACCTACATATGTGTGCCACCAATTCCTCTATCAGTTACTTTTAGGCAAAACCTACGCTTCCTTTCAACCCTCCATCTTTCCTCTGTAGTGTCATCCCCTCACCCACCCATTTCTCATCTCTGGATGTAAATACAGCAACTGACACTTTATGATACACTTTTACTTCTTGTCAAGACAATATCTGTCTAGACTCGCCAGTGCATACTACTCCTTTTAACCTAAAAAGTTGCCTCATGCCCCATCTTTACTGTATTTAAAAAAAAAAAAAAATTTAATTATCGGACCTAAAAACCCCACATGTAGAAACCTAGAACACTATCTAACACTTGACGGCTGCTCTGTCAATTCTTCTTCATCAGTTAGGAACGTAGGTGTGCTGTTTGATAGCAATCTTTCATTCGAAAGCCATGTTTCTAGTATCTGTAAAACTGCGTATTTCCATATCAAAAACATATCTAAATTGCGACCTATGCTCTCAACTTCAAATGCAGAAATGCTAATTCATGCGTTTATGACCTCAAAGTTAGACTATTGTAATGCTTTACTGGGTGGTTGTTATGCACGCTTGATCAATAAACTACAGTTGGTCCAAAATGCAGCAGCTAGAGTCCTTACTAGAATCAGGAAGTATGACCATATTAGCCCGGTTCTGTCAACACTGCACTGGCTCCCTATCAAACATTGTATAGATTTTAAAATCTTGTTAATTACTTATAAAGCCCTGAATGGCTTAGCTCCTCAGTACTTGAGCGAGCTTTTATCACATTATAGTCCTCCACGTCCGCTGCGATCCCAAAACTCTGGCCGTTTGATAATACCTAGAATATCAAAATCGACTGCGGGCGGCAGATCCTTTTCCTATTTAGCGCCCAAACTCTGGAACAATCTACCTAACACTGTTCGGGAGGCAGACACACTCTGTCAGTTTAAATCTAGATTAAAGACACATTTCTTTAACCTGGCTTCCACATAACACACTAATACACTTCTATTATTCAAATCCGTTAAAGGATTGTTAGGCTGCATAAATTAGATCAACCGGAACCGGGAACACTCCTCATAACACACGATGTACTCGTTACATCGTAAGAAGAATGGCATCTACGCTAATATTTGTCTGTTTCTTTATTATTCTGTTTCTCAGTCCGTGTCCGGATCAGATGGTGGATCGGCGCCGGGAGATGATGTCTGCGACCCTGACCGTCGGCGGAGGCCGGACACCTGGATGAACCCCGAGGACATATCCCCAGTGAAGACCTCAACTTAAATACAATAAAACTTAAAATTAAACAAAATAAGTATAATATAATAAAATACCTAACTACATAATACTATTATTGTTAGAATATTATTGCAACAATATAAAAATAGAAATATAATACATTTATACATTTAAAATTTAATTAAAACAATAAGTAAAAAAAATAAATAATATTTTCTGGCCAGAGGAGAACTGGCCCCCCGACTGAGTCTGGTTTCTCCCAAGGTTTTTTTCTCCATTCTGTCACAGAGGGAGTTTTGGTTCCTTGCCGCTGTCGCCTCTGGCTTGCTCAGTTGGGGACACTTAATTTCTAGCGATTATCGTCATTTTGATTTCATAGATACTATTTAAACTAAACTGAGCTAGACAATGACATCTCTGAATTCAATAATGAAATGCCTTTAACTGAAAATTGAGTGTTTAATCTTATTATTATACATTACTGACACTCTATCCTCCAATTTGATACTGTTAAGTGCTTTGACACAATCTGTATTGTTAAAAGCGCTATATAAATAAAGGTGACTTGACTTGACTATTTTTGCTGAGCAGTCTTTTGGGTGGCTCACCAATGTACTAGATTTCTCTACTAAAAATTAAGTAGGCTTGACCAAAATTTTTGTGGGGAGAAGAATTTATTGAAGATGGTAGTATATCAGTTATTCAATAGCGATGTTAGCATGTCTTCCTTCAAACAGTCTTAACCCTTGTATGAATCCTAGCTTCTCCCAAAGTTCTGTCTGTGGGATATAATTTTATACCTGAGGACAAAAGGGCTAGAAACAATACTGTTAGGACCTTCCCACTGGAGATGCT
Source organism: Spinibarbus caldwelli (assembly GCA_039654775.1). Taxonomy (NCBI): domain Eukaryota; kingdom Metazoa; phylum Chordata; class Actinopteri; order Cypriniformes; family Cyprinidae; genus Spinibarbus; species Spinibarbus caldwelli. The sequence goes on from CM077240.1 coordinate 5,203,933, forward strand.
GCAATCTACAAGATGTTCTTGAGGAATGCTGTTCCTTTGTTATTCTAATGGAATGGACCATTTGGTTCACACCTTTATAGACACAGTTACAGTATTTCTTTTACAGAATGACCAACTGAACTTTAACCAATCAGGTTTCAGCAGCAGCCATGCAACTGTCACTGTAGCCCTGCAGATAGCAAAAGCTGATTCCAAATCATCAGTTCTTATTCTGCTGGATCTATTGACACTGTGAATCATCAGATTATCCTGTCAACCATCACCGGATCTGCACTCCACTGGTCTGAATCTTATCTCACAGGTAGGTCTTTCAGGGTTTCCTGGGGAGGAGAGGTATCCAATGGACATCAACTGGCCACAGGGTTTCCTTAGGGATCAGTTCTTGGACCCCTCATCTCTCCATATACACTACATTACTGGGACCCATCATACGGGCACATGGTTTCTCCTACCATTGCTATGCTGATGACACACAGCTCTATTATTCATTTCAACCAGATAATCCAATAGTAGCTGCACAGATCTCAGGCTGCCTGGCAAACATCTCGGCATGGATGAAAGAACATCACCTGCAGCTCAACCTGGCAAAGACTGAGCTTCTTGTCTTCCCTGCCACTCCGACTCTACAGCATGATTTCATCATCCTGCTAGGTTCATCAAAAATTGTTCTTTGGTGGCCAGCTGACCTTCAAGGACCATTTTGTAAAGACAGCTCGATCATGCAAGTTTGCATTGCACTACATCAGGAGGATCAGGCCCTTCCAAACAGAGCATGCTGCACAACTTCTTGCCCAGGCCCTTGTCATTTCGAGGCTGGACTATTGCAATGCTCTTCTAACTGGACTTCCATCTTGTGCAATTAAACCTCGACAAATGTTTCAGAATGCAGCAGCACGACTGGTCTTCCATGAGCCCAAAAGGGCCCACTTCACACCTCTCTTAATCTCCCTGCACTGGCTCCCGATTGCGGCTTGCATCAAGTTCAAGACATTGATGTTTGCGTACAGAACAGCCACAGGCTCAGCACCCTCGTACTTCCTCCTCACTCTTACAAATCTACATCCCCTCCAGAAGTCTGAGATCTGAAAGTAAGCGATGCCTTGAGGTAACATCATAGAGAGGCATTTTCGTTCACCTTTCCTGGCTGGTGAAATGATCTTCCCACAATCGCAGTAAATAACAGAACACCCGACACGTTATCTGACAACAACACTAATTTAATCCCGTACCCGACCCATTTGACATAAAAACTGGGACCCGAACCTGCACCTGCATTAAATCTGCTACATGAGGTAGACAAAACTAATTTATTAAAACTTTTATTCAGATTGTGAATAGATTAAATACAAAAAGCACGCAAAGAGTGCTCCCTTTAATATAATCACTACAGCTGGCAGTGCGATTGGTTACATTGCTCAGCTTGTACTGGACAGAGTCGAAATTGTCTTGGTTACTGGATCCGCAACCCGCCCGTGCTTGTCACCATCTGGCCCGCACTTGCACCGCACCCTACACATAAATGTTGTTCCACTCGTTACATCATATATTAGGTGTTCACCTGCATGTACCTGCCAGCGTTCAGGACTCTGGCTTCCCCCTTTTGGACAACATAATAGACAACTCTAGTGATTTTAATTTAAGTTCATATGAAATATGTTTGAAATTTCATTTAGCATTTTCTGAAATTTCATTGTAATCCTTCTCATAAAGTCACTGAATTAACCATTAACTGTTCACCTGATTGCATTGCCGTCTGCGTGTGATGTTAGAGCATTGTTGAGAGAGAACAAGAATGTATTGGAAACACACTACCGCCTACCTGACTCTGAGAGGTAAAGAAAAATACACTTACCTGAGATGATTTTTGTAAAATCTCTGAAATATATGATAGTATTCTTAGTATTCTTATACAAACAATCTTTTAATGTATTATTGAATAAAATATTAGTTAATTATCAAAGAAAGAAAAAAATAATAGCCATAATATGGACTTTTGTAAATGCTGTGATACTGTGATGCTCAGATACTGTGATTTTCTTCTCACATTGCTAATTTCACCATTAACTATTCTGTGCGACGTAAACGCCGTGACCTGCTGACGTCAAGGTCAGCGTAACCCGGAAGGCATGCGCCGTGCATATCCTCTGTGTGTAAACGTCGTGCGTCATCTGAGGCGTGATTGCGCCGTGCTCTGCATGAGTGAACTCATGAACACGCTTGCAGGAAGTGTCACGGAGGAGAAGAAAAAGTTGAATAAAGACGATATTTTGTTTTCTTTTCGCACAAAAAGCGTTCTCGTCGCATCATAAAATTCTAATTGCACGTCTGATGGCAGATGGACTATTTTGATGATGTCTTTCATACTTTTATGGACCTTGACAGTGCAATTTACTATGCAGTCAAAGGGACAGTCACAAGCCTCCCGGTTTTCATCTAAAATATCTAAAATTGTGTACCGAAAACGAACGAAGCTTTTACAGGTTTGGAACGATATGGGGGTAAGTGATTAATGACAAAATTTTAATTTTGGGGTGGAGTATCCCTTTAAGACTTTTAGAAAAAGTTGCAAAAAAAGTATTTCATGTGTTTAAAAATGCATTCATTTAGTGATACATGATTACATTTTGATATTTTTATTTGCTAGAATGGATCTGTCATAAATTACCAAAAGCGTAGATATTGTGACGAGTCAGCGGCCTCCCCCCTTATTATCAGCAGCACCCCGTCCCTTAATCGCCGCCCTTCACCAGGCTCCCGACGGGAGTGGGTGTGTGAGAGAGGAGGGGCGCTGAAACAACCAGGTCTGGCGGCGTGTGATGAGGCACACCTGAAGGGAATGGAGCCTCATCACCGCCGCTGTTAAATGCCGAGCTCGCCTCTCCTCGAGAGACCGGTCTCTTCCCCGTGCATGCACGCTGGTGTCCTCGTGGGTCCAGGAAGGGTGCGTAGAGGGATTCCCGCGCCGCCAGAGACGTGAGCCGCCGGACCCGCGGTCCGAGCGTAACCGCACCCGTAATACGGCCGCCGGGCCAGGATGCCGGGCCGTTCAATCCCGTCAAGCGCCGTGGGCCAAGAAGGAGGAAGAAGCCGCTGGAGAAGCCGCCGCCCCTAGCGCCCCGGTCCTTAGAGGGGAGCGCGTGCGGCCGCCGGACTCCGCCCCTTACCTGGACCCTTCCTTCCAGAACACTGCCCCTCCTTCACGAACCTCGCAGCACGACGAGGACACCAGATCCCCTGTTTATTTTGGACACTATTTTCCCCTTTGGACACGTTATTTTATTATTTGTGTTAAATAAAAGCCTCTCCGAGGCCTGACGCCACACCCACTGTGTCTGTCGTTGGCTCCTCCCGTCACAGTGGTGGAGAATGCGGGCAAGGCGGAGCCTAGACAGCGCAGTTGGGCAACACCTGATGACGTCATCCCCTCTCGCTCGTAAAGGTTCGAGAAAACCCGCACTGGGACGGAGGAACGATGGAGACGGCCTCCCAGCCACCAAAGGGGAAAGTGACGGTTTTTACTATTGTCATTTACCCTGTGGTTGGTTGAGGCTGTCGACTAAAACCCGGTTTCTCTGTCCCGGTGCCGGCGCGGTGCGAGAGGGAGTGTTGCCCGGAGAGGAATCCCTGCCCCGCCCACTCCGACCGCTGGAGCCTGGTTGAGGAAGGTTGCACTCCTGCGTGGGCGGCGGCCTTATGACGGGGGTGTCGCTTGGGGGGGGGAATGTGACGAGTCAGCGGCCTCCCCCCTTATTATCAGCAGCACCCCGTCCCTTAATCGCCGCCCTTCACCAGGCTCCCGACGGGAGTGGGTGTGTGAGAGAGGAGGGGCGCTGAAACAACCAGGTCTGGCGGCGTGTGATGAGGCACACCTGAAGGGAATGGAGCCTCATCACCGCCGCTGTTAAATGCCGAGCGCGCCTCTCCTCGAGAGACCGGTCTCTTCCCCGTGCATGCACGCTGGTGTCCTCGTGGGTCCAGGAAGGGTGCGTAGAGGGATTCCCGCGCCGCCAGAGACGTGAGCCGCCGGACCCGCGGTCCGAGCGTAACCGCACCCGTAATACGGCCGCCGGGCCAGGATGCCGGGCCGTTCAATCCCGTCAAGCGCCGTGGGCCAAGAAGGAGGAAGAAGCCGCTGGAGAAGCCGCCGCCCCTAGCGCCCCGGTCCTTAGAGGGGAGCACGTGCGGCCGCCGGACTCCGCCCCTTACCTGGACCCTTCCTTCCAGAACACTGCCCCTCCTTCACGAACCTCGCAGCACGACGAGGACACCAGATCCCCTGTTTATTTTGGACACTATTTTCCCCTTTGGACACGTTATTTTATTATTTGTGTTAAATAAAAGCCTCTCCGAGGCCTGACGCCACACCCACTGTGTCTGTCGTTGGCTCCTCCCGTCACAATATGTATAGGCAGAAGCCACATTTGACAGCTCTAGACATGTAAATACGTCAGCCCTTCTGAACAAACTCAACGTGTCACTCACAGTAAAAAAATCAATGAGTTTTCCAAGATACCACAACATTGTGCAGCCTCTGATTGTAAAAAACGCCAAAAAATTAAATTCCCAAAGAAATGGGATAACATTTCACAGGGGAGAATGAGTTGGATTGTGTTTTTATGTATTAACACAATTTTACAGGTTTTTAACCCAGTGCTTCTCAAACCTGTCATGGGGACCCAAAAACATTAATTTAACATTTTGTGGACAATACAAATACTACATTTCAACCAAAAAGCAAAATACAGTACTGTGCAAAAGTCTTAGGCCGCTAGTATTTTCACCAACAATAAAATGGTTTTAAGTCAGTTATTTCTATCTTTTGCTGTAGTGTGTCAAAAATAATGTTTGGAAATGTAAACTGATTTTTCCAACTGACATGCTGCAGCAAAAGATAGAAATAACCGACTTAAAACCATTTTTTTGTTGGTGAAAATACTAGTGGCCTATGACTTTAACACAGTACTGTATATTTTCATTTTCACATAGAGGGGGAACTGTTTTATATCCACCAAAAGGGCACAGAAAAACAGTTCAAAGTAAAGGTGCTTGGAGTTGCTGTAGAAGCAGACAGCATTTTTAAGAAATTTCATGCCAGTGAGGTAGGTGTACATAGTGGCAAGGAAAAGGCAACACGTGCCATTTCCAGCAGATATTATTGACAAGGAGTTTGTTAATCAGGTTTGTATTTTCATTTGCTCAACTATTTACTTTTACTTTATTTTTGGTGTTGTTATTTTCATTATACCAATAAATTTATTTTCTCCATATCAACAAAGATGTTTGTGAAAAATGCAGGCTTTATTCACCGTACCATCCACAAACCAATGGGTTATTGGAACGGATGTATGGCACAATAAAGAGGTAAGATCAGTAATTGTATTCATGCAAAATAATGGATATCTGCACAACTGTGGCATGGCAGTGATTGTTTGAGCTACACAGAGTGCAACGAAAAACAGTTTCAAAATCAGTATTGATAGTTCATCAAACCAAAGCTATTGCCTAATTTGACCAGATACTTGTCCAGAACTCTTGATAACTGTACATCTATAGTCTAACAAGGTAGGTGTGGATGAGGTGTACACAGTCTGCCTGAAATCCTAACAACACTGCTGTGTCTGATACACTCATATCAGCTCAACAAAAACTAACATGGTACAAACAGGTCAGTGTCACTGATGTCTTGAGAACACTCCACCACCCAAATAATGCCTACTCATTTGTGGTACTAAAGGGGCCTGAACATTGATAAAACAAAGGCAAACAAATTAGTGTTGTGTAACACAGACAAATGAGTGTTGATACATGGCAGGCATACTTAAACTGAGTGCCATTCATAGTGCTTTAATAAAGCAGTGTTGCACTAAAAACGTGCAAGCTGTTGCTGTGGATTTAAATTTTTTTCCCAGTGCCCTTGGAAAACTGTGCCAGGACAAACCAGAAAATATGGGACAAAATACCTTGATGCTGTGCTGTTTAATATCAGGACCAAAAAAACAACTGACTACATATTTTCACCATTTTACCATATGTTTGGAAAAGAGGCACACTACTTCTCTGAAGCACCTGAATATTTCAGTGTTTTTTTCCACTGCTATTAATCTTTTTTTTTTAAATCGATTTTAAACATAATTTTAAATTATATATATATATATATAATTAAAAACTTTTTAAAAAATATATAAATAAAAATATAAATAAATATTTTTGTTGCCTAGGTCAATGATATAATGGAAGGTGATCCAGGCACTGATCATAATTAGTGATCCTAATTCTACCTGTAGTAATATAAACAAGTGTAAACTCTAAAAATAGATCAATCAGAATGGATGTTTAATGGAAAATATGTCGGAAATTAACCAACAGACTGTAGATTTATTAAATGAGAAGCTGTTTTCTCACAAAAACAGTTTATTAAAGGGGTCATCGGATGCTAAATTCACTTTTACATGTTGTTTGAACATAAATGTGTGTTGGCAGTGTGTGTACACATCCACTCTATAATGACAAAAATCCACCCAGTGGTTTTTATTTAATCCCTAAAAATAATAGCCCCTTTTTCAAATCAGGCCATTCTCAGCATCTTGTCTGTGTGACGTCACACGGACGAAGGCCGCTCCCACGATAGTTAATTGACACTAGCGCTTTACCTTAGACCCGCCCCGAGTGAGCTGTAACAGTTCAACCGACCGCCATTCAACGCCTTGGCAGATGTAGAAAAGAATGGCTCCTAAGTGATTGAGGTGTTGTGTTGTTGGATGTAATAATGAACATAGCAGTTGTCATTTACTCCCGACATCTGAGCCGCTGAAGACACAGTGGATTACTTTTGTTTGTGAAGGGAATGCGCCTTCCAAACTACCTAAATGCGTTTATGTTGGCGCGAATCATTTGTGATCCAGCTTCACTTACAGCAGAAGTGAGTATAAGGGTTTTTTTTATGAATCTTTACAATTGCCTTTCCTAATAACGTGCTAGTTAGCAAGTTTCGCGGCTAAAGTAAACAGTCTCTCAGAGCACGACTCGTCATCCCACGGAAGACAGGGGCGAGGTGAGCAGAGCTCATTAGCATTTAAAGCAACATGGACTAAAACGGCTTGCTGAAAACAGAGCTGATTTTGTTGTTTTACTCTACCATTGAGACATTTTAACCAAAGTATGTTATAGACTTTTCATTAAGACCGTAAAGAATCATATTAACTTGTGGAAAATGGGCATTCGATGACCTCTTTAAGCATACTGAATCCACTGACATCCATTAATAAAAACAACCTCTGGACTTCCCTGCCTACCAAAGCATTACCCTAATTTTATTTATTTATTTATTTATTTTTATTTTGCTAACCTTGCTTTCAATGCGGCTTTGGCACTATAGACATATCAAGACAGTGCATAGAAACAGCCGGTGTTTTGAGGTTGACGAGGTTGGAAGTGGGAATATCCAAGTTGAAATGTCCTACTTCCAATTCATGTTTTTGTGTCAATTATGGCAAAAAAAACTGGGGGGAAAAAACAACAACATAAAATGCAGCCATTTGTTTTGAAAACAGCAGTTACGTCAAATGTTGCGTCAAGCTTCCAGTCTGGATGGTTTGTTATGGTGGTTTGTTGATCGATCTCTCCCGAGTTCATAGATTGAAACTTCAAGTGGCGTTCCAGACATTATTTCCAAGTAGAAGGTGAGAAAAATTCAGATTTCGAGTTGTCTGTAACATGGCATGAGACACACACTTAGAGTGGCACATGCGCATTGGCTGGTTCAGCCTGAAAGTACAGTATTTGAGCATAAAGTACAACATTTATGGGACAGTTCATGTGAGATTTTGTTCATGTCTGACTTAAAATAATATTTAAATATGAGTGTGGAAAGCAATTTTTGAGATTTTATGAGCAGATAGGATAATTTATTTTAAAAAAAAGAAGAAGAAGAAAGCCAGAAAACTTTACAAACATTATAAATGAACCACAAAGATTATAATTTTGAGGACAAAAATGCACGACATGACGCCTTAAAAACTGCTTTCTGGAATACACAGCAATCCTGTACTGCCATCTAGTGGTAGCTACTTGACAATATTTTTCTTTGGGTGCAAGTACATATTTAAGATAAATTTGTGCCAAAGGGAACATTTGTATACATGGATGTGTCTCTGTACAGAGCGCTGAACATTAATTTAATGACTTTACTGACACAAGACAAAGTGATAAAGAGCGATATTACATGGCTACAAGTGTGATATTGTGTTATACAACAGTTTAATGGCAAAAGTATTTAAATAAAATAAAATATCAACCACTGAGTGTCTAAGAAAACCCATTTTTGTGTGCAGAACTTCCTTCCACCATGGATTCAAATCTCAAGCTGACAGTTGGGTTGCTTCATTTTATTTTATTTTATTATGTAAAGGAGAGTATTATTAGTGAAACAGATGGACTGAGCGAGTGTGATAACCTCAATCTGATACAGCATTAATTTTTCAGCTCATGGGCAGTGCTAGGGAGGAACTAGCAGGTGCTTCAGCACCCCCAAGAAAGACCAAAGCACCCCCATAGCACCCCTAAACATTTATTTATTTTTTTTTCTGGAAGCAATTATATACAAGCTTTATTATAAGGCATCCTTGTCTATAAATAGATGTTTGGAAACCAGCAAAGAAGCTTCCAGTTTGGATGGTTTGACCAATTTGACTGGCTGGAGTATTAGTTTTGATAAGGATGCAGCATTTTGCTTTTCATGCGGACATTTTGCCGCTGCGGGTGGCAATGTTCACTATTTTCACTATTCAGTGTATTTCTGGATTCCAGAACTGGAAAGCACAGCAGAGTTTCAAAGCACATAATGTTAGTGTTTTGGAACATTGCTCAGACAGTAACTGGAGACGTTTTCTTCCAACTCTTTACAGTTATATAGGACTTTAAAACTCATTTAAGACCGTGTTTACGAGGTCACTCGCCAAAACCGTGTATTTTTACATAATTGTGTGTGTTGTTGTCCATTGAAGCACTACTGCTGCACAGTCTGAAGCAACTCAGCACATGCGTACAGCCGAATTTGCTGAGACTTTCAAGCTGAGACTTTCAGACTACTCCATTTGATAATCGTCAAGACAATCTTCAAGAGATAACACAAGAACAAAAGGACCACATGGCAGAAATCATTATAAAAGACAAAACTACAAAATAAAAGACATGAAAACCATGAACCACAAACAAAACCCAAAACCAGGTGTAACATCCCCCCCTTTCTAAGGGCGCTCCAGATGCCCAAGCAAAACCCAACAAGTCCAGGAGGGTAGTAGAGCGGAGGCGGAAAAGGGGGAGGGATGGAGGGCCAGGCCCGTGAAAGGGAACAGTACCTGGATCATGACATGGACCATGGGTCATGGAGCAATGGTGGACTTGGATCATGGCATGGATCATGGATCATGGATCAGTGGGCAAGACCATGGGTCATGGATCAATGGTGGACTTGGACCCTGGAGCAGGTCAAACTATGGAGCATAGGTGGGCCTGGACCGTGAAACTCTGGAGGACCTGGGCCATGAAGCAGAGGCAGACTGTGGAACAATGGAGCAGATTCAAAGGAGCATGGAGCCATGGTGGAGCTGACAGAGCAGGAAGGCAGGGTGGTGTCGGCAGAGCAGGAATCCATGGTGGAGCAAAGACATGGACAGACCACTTGACTGTGACAGAACAGGCAGAGAGTTCTTGAGCAGCCTCCATAGCCACAGCAGAGCAGACTGAGAGTTCACCACCTCTGGAGGTTCTGCAGCGTACGCCGCCACGTCTGGAGGCACTGTAGCAGACTCAGGGACTTGAGCAGACTCTGGAGCTGACTCAAGGACAGGAGAGACCTCTGGGGCAGACTCATGGACAGAAGATACATTTGAGACCGACTCATAGACAGGAGAGGTGTCTGAGACAGACTCATGGACAGGAGAAGTCTCTGGGGCACAGTGTGCAGCCCACACGGTGTCACTGGAACGGTGGCCATGACTGAACGAGACTCTGGAACGGCAGCCATTTTGTACAAAGTCTCTAATCTGGTAGCCATTTTATGTACAGTCTCTGGGTTGGCAGCCATTACGGGACGAGACTCATGCGTGGCGGCCATCTTGTGAAGAGGCTCTTGAGTGGCGGCCATCTTGTGAGCATGCGCTGGCTTGGGAGGAATGACGAGAGCAGGCCCTGGCTTGGCAGGCATGATGTGAGCAGACTTTGGCTTGGCAGACTTGACATGAACAGGCCCTGGTGCAGTAGACATGGTGTGAACAGGCCCTGGAGTAGCAGGCATGACGTGAACAGGCTTTGGCTTGGCAGACATGACGTGAACAGGCCCTGGTGTAGCAGGCATGACGGTTGGGTGATCTGGTTGACCTGGTTTAGTGGATATTGTAGGATAGTTGCGTTCCTCATCCGCAATCCCCACAGTAAATGAGGAACCACTTAAATGGAGTGCAAGGTCAATATTTTGTTCCAGAGTCCAGTGCGGAGGGTGATGTGGGCAATGACATTGAAGTCCACCTGATGGCACAGTCCACAAAAGTCCTCCACATAATCCTCTATGGCCCGGGTTGATGAGATAAGCAGCCAGGAAAACAGCCCGAGGGGGAAATTGGTTCTCTAAGAAACACCGTCCATGCTGGCTAGTTCCTAGAATTGAGTTCCTAGAACTACGTGGTGTGAAAGCTCCTTTTGTCGTAGTATCCTTTTAACCCTTAAGGGGATTTCGGATGATAACGCTGCTCAATGCATTTGTTAGTTGCTTCTTACAAGATGTTGCAAGTAAAAATAAAGTCCTTGATCACAACCTTGTTTTAGTCCCTTCCAATATAAAAGTCTTTGCTACTCACTCATAAAGACAGTCTATTGTCACCATCTAATGGTGTAACAATGTAACAAAAATCACCATTACTGCCGCGCAGACACCATTTAATACTATTAATAAATACTGCTGTTATTTATTAACAGTTAATAATATTGTTTATTGAACAATAATATTTACAGGTGCGGTATGTAATAATGACAGCTAGTGGCTGAAATGGGTACTGCGGTCTTTTTCTCCCGTCCTCTCCTCTTCAGACTCAAAGCCCACACGAGTTGTCAGATTGGTTTACACAAATGAGAGCAATTAACAATGAAAGGCGACAAACCTTACACAGTAAACTGATGAGTTGATGTATCTGTATATTAATATGCCTGGGGTGATAGAGTTTTTTATATGAATGCTGAGGCTTTTTAGGTCAGGTAGAATCTGTGATCTTTGACCTACTTCGTTTGCTCGCTTCCATGGCTGCAGTATGCTTGTGTTTTCTGCAAAATGGCAACCCAAGCAGTTGAAATATTATTGGGTTAACTGTAAGTGGGTGAATTCACACAGACCAAAAAAAAAAACCAGACATTCCAACATGAAATGCACATTTTCAAAGTAGAATAACTGGCTGTAGTGTTGGTTTTCAGAGAAACAAGTATGTGGACTTAGCATTTTTCCTGAAATTCTGCAAATGTATTATGGTGTTTTTATGCTTTAGTACAGTCAATAGATTACATACAGCACCATTAATAAACAACAACAGCCATTATAAAAGTTGGTTAGCAATTCAGTCAAAAGTACTAAAGCTCAAAGTTACATAAATATAGAAAGTTATGAAACTTTGCCCTCAGCCAAAGTTATTTACTCTGGCACAAATAATACATTAATGAGACCAAAGATTGACCGTTAGATTTACCTAAAACAATTTATATCTCATGATTAACCACTACAGAGACATCAGAGCCAGCAGCAAATTCCAGAAGTTCTCGCCGAGGTAAGGCTTTTCTCCACGGGTTCATGAGCGCTGAACGACCGCTGACGCCCTAGAGCTCACGTCTCCTAAAATATCGAAGCTAATTTACAAATACGTGCTATCTTTATAAACAAATTGCATATTTGAAGTTTAATCAACAACATTCTCACCTAAAAAACTATTTCTAAAATTATAGTGGATTTTGGCATCTGCTATGACACAAGTGATACAAACTGTGAAATGGTTCCCATGGTGATATTGGGGAATATCTCATGATTTGAAAGACCTCCCAGCCAATCAGACTTGAGAACCACAACAAACTGTTGTATAAATATATACCTGTGACTGTAAGAACAATCTCTCTCTGGATAAAACCTCATCAACAAAAAAGGACAGCAAAGATGGCATTTCCACAAAATACTTGTTTGTGTAAAATCAGCTTATGTTCCTCTGAGAATTTAGGCATGGACCTATCGTACATTTTCAGATGAATTAATATGAAATCGCCAACTTGTGACTGGGTTGGCTATTCAGATGCTTCTTGCCATAATTGTACTCTTCTATAAAAAACACAATGGTTGAGAACTGGTTCTTTCAGTGTGTTAACAAATATTTGTCAGTCCATTCTAATTTGAACTGATGGCTCTGTTTTGTGTTTGTTTTGGCTTAGCCAATGACATGATGACACCAATAAAGGTGAACATTTTTCTGTCATTTCAAAAGTTTGTGTGCCTATCATAATCTTAGCATACATGGTAAACGGTTTTTAGCTGTGGAGGGGCTCAGGGAGGATATTCTGCTGGAGCTCCGATTTGCTGTACCTTTCTCAAATGTTTAATTATGAGATTAATTATTGGATTTTAAAAGCACTGATGAATAATTTTTAAAATGCTTTCTGTCATTAAGACAGGTATCTGTTTTTCTTTACTGTAGAAATATTCCCACATTAAAAGACTCTAATAGGGATTATAATAGAAGAAAAAGACAGGAAAATTAAGCTTTAAAGCATCCCTGTGAAATCCAGGTGAGAGACATGACTGATGCTTTAGAGAAAGAACAATGGGGATTGAGCAGAAACAAAAGAAAACTCAAGAACCAGCAACACAGTGTAATATCGACATTTTCGATGTGGAATTTAAATGTGGATTTATGTTTTTATAACACAAGCAACATCACCTCACAGTGCACAGGGTATGATTTGATAGTGAATGATTTTGTTTGTATCACCCATAAAATTTGAGCAGTCATTATAATCTCATAATACATGCTCTTTATCTAATGTCCCAGATGTGGAACACTTCCTTTGCAGGACCACAATTAAAGTCTCACATCAGTGGGTCTGGCACACGACAGGAAATGGGTGTCTGCATCCTCCACTTTAGTACCGACTTTCCTCCGTTATGACGTCACGGGGATCAGGAAGTCATTGGAATGGAAAAAAAAAATGCTTTAAAGCCCTGAGCGGAGGACAGCCATGAACCACACAATATACAAACAGATGCCAGGTGACTGAGGAAAGACTGAGAGATGAATAAAAGGAAAGGAGACGCGACCTGCCCCAACACAGGGTGCTGCTGGTGAGCCACAGGCTTCGTTTGGGGCCTCTAGAGTGCTGCAGAGAGCAGGATGTTTTGGTTTATTTAGCGCTTAATGTGGGTGTTTCTGACCAGGTGTGCAGTGCCCTCCTCACCACAGAGAAGTAGATTTATGAGAATGAAGGCTGATGGCACAGGGCAAGAGTACAGTACACTCTCTACTATGCTACTGCTATGCCACAGAGTGAAAAAGAATACACTTACATATACATTTGTTAACACTAAAACATCTGAAATGAGCCTGTATAAACTTTATTTTATATAGTGCCTTTAAATGAGCTTCACAAAGTGCTTTACATGTTAAACAATGCAAACATCACAAACTAGTAAAAATACATAAAAAATAACTCAACAGTGTAAAATGACAGGTTTTGAGAAGCCAGGCTAGGCCATGCAGTGCAGTGTTTGTAAGCATAGGAACTTTAAGATCAACCTGATATCCAGAGCCAGTGCAAAAATTTCAAAATTAGACTAATGTGATCACTTGCTCTGGTCCTGATTATGATCCAAGCAAAGAATAATAGTTCAAATAAATATTAATATTCTCAATCTATTTTTGGAGCTTGTCAGCTTCTGGACAGTATGTGCTTTCACTGTAACAGCAAAAGCAAACAAAGCAGTTGCATTAATTTACTCATGCATTGTTTCAGGTGTGGGAAACAATAAAAAGAAAATAATTTACAAATCTAAATCACTGTCTGCAAATTAAATGTAAAATGGACTTTTTCACTTTAGAAACAACACAAGGATGAATACCTGATTGCAGAATTTTACTTTTTGGGGCGAACTAACTCTTGCATTGTCTCACATTGGTGTTATTTTTGAAGTTAATGTATTTTCCAGAGTGTAGTCTTGATGTCTAGCTGCCATAAAAATTAGACTTGTAGATTCTGGCAAGGCTTCAACTGATTCTCTGCTGTGATTGTTACAACATATCATTTTACTTTCTTGTATAGATGGCTAAATGGAAGAGAGACAGTTTAACCTATGAGGTACTGTGAGGTCAAATATAATTACCACACATGCACTACAAATGCACCGCTCTTATCTATGTTATTTCACTTAGTCTTTATGAAAATAACAGGTACAGCTGGAGTACTGTTTGTAGTATACTGTCTGGCGACCTTCTGTCACACAATCAGTAGGTTAGGAGAACATCAAAGCACAGGAGTACGACACTCATAATGTGAAAATAACCAGCAATTAGCCAGCCAGATAGACAGCTAGATAGATAGACAGACAGACAGACAGATAGAATAATCTGCTACGATGACCATCACAGATTAGTGGCCTTTCTGTCATTCCACTCTAGTATGTGTGTTTATTGAAAGCATGTGAGCTGAGAAGATAAACAATGGCTAGTTGGCCATTAAGTGTGCTGGACATCAGACCCTCAGTTTTTCTGTCTCAAACAGTCTTTTCTCATTTGATCGGTCGTGGGCTGGTGCGGCTGGCAGTCTCCTCTGGGGCAAAACTGGAATGCTTACCAGTTGCTTGTTCCGAGGGTCTTTTCTCCATTTCCCAAATTATCACAATCATGAACTGTATTCAAAATGAACATTTCTATTCTGTATAAACAGTTATGGTCCCACTTTATATTAAGTGGCCTTAGCTACTATATACTTACATTTAAGTTAATCATTTGGGACAATGCACTTATTGTGTACATACATGTTTTAACATTGTACTTATATTAAAAAAAAAAATACCTGCATGTAATTGCATCTGTAATTAATTTCTGTAATTGCATTTATAATTACACTGATGACCCATACATACACTTTAACCCACCCTTAAACCTACCCATACCACCAAACCTGTCCCTAACCATACCTGCATCCCACCTCAATAGCAGCAAAAGTGTTTTGCAATAAATTATGAACACAATCAGTACATTGTACTTATTATTATTATTATTATTATTATTATTATTATTATTATTATTATTTTATTTTATTTTATTTTTTTTATGTAAGTACATAGTAGTTAAGGCCACTTAATATAAAGTGTGACCATTATATCTGATGATGCAAGTTTCTCATCATAACAGGCCTTGGGTTTATCAAGATCTTTATATGATTGTTGTTAAAAAGACAAAACACATGAGTATGAGTTCCTCAGTGCAATAATAAGCTCCACTCAGAATTCGGTCATCCTCAAAAACCACTAACTTGCAGCATGGGAAATCAATATACCTATCCTTTCTGCAAACCAAGAAAATAGATGAGAACAAGAATTGTTTAAATGGTTAAATACAAATCTTTGATTCCCTTTGTAAACAGTTGTGATATTTGTGTTGTTTGCATTTTTTTATTTTTTTATTTATTAATGTTTTTATTAAGACTATTTTCTACTTTTTAGAATGTTGAGGAATTGTGTTGTGACCAAAACTGTAGTGGAGGCACTTGTCACTTCTAACTATTATTAGTGTATTCTGAACACTGCTACTGAATGTGAAGTTTAATTTGATTATCCTGACATGGCTACTGTAAAATGTTATTATCATCCCTCATATTTTTTGTCTTTTCCCAGATAAAGATAAACTTTTTCATGGGCACACAGCTCTGTGGTGCAGAAATAGTAAGAAAGGAGCAGACCAAAAAATAAAAAATAAAAAATTAAATAGCAACGCCTTGTGGGCCAAATATAGCTTATTTTTGCCCTTGTGGCTTGGTTCTAGCATTAGGCTTTTGTGAAACAGAATCCGACAAAAAATAAAAGCAACTCTTTAGGTCTGTGCAATGAGTGTGTTCGACTAAAGCCGACTGAACTCTGGGGTGAGACTGGTTGTCAAATGAAGGAAAAAGACGCGCATTAATTTGAATATACAATAGGAATATCAGGCTCGGTTCGTAGTGCTCTTATTGGTGGGTACTGCGTTACATCACACTGATTTAATGACGCGAAGTCTTCCTGTTTCCTTTATCTGAGTCTTTAAGTGCTCCTTGCAGCTGGAGGAGCGCGAGCAGAGCGCTGGACACCGGCTGTCACATCATTACCGCCTGTCACTCACTTTTATTTTTTTATTTATTTTTTATTTTTATCCACACCGTGAGATTCTATTTCGTATTATACTATTTATCATCTCACAAACCACAGAAGCCTTTCTGCAGTCATTTGTGAGGTAAGTGACCTCTCGTCCTGGACAGTGAATGATGAAGTTTATCGGTGAGGGAGTTACAATGTACCGAGGTTCACTTGTCTTTTACTGTCATTTGAAAACACACCATCTGTCTTCGCTTCATAGATTTAAACTAATTGTTTCCCCGTCTTGCATTGTTTATGTTTCTTTTGGACTTTTACGTGATTGTCGCTTCTATTATAGGCTATTATTTATATATATTATTTATTTATATAATTGCGATCGATTTGGATGCTTAAATGTGACATTTGAAACGTCACATGAAATTATATGTTATATGTTATCCATATCAATAAATTTGACCATATGGCTGTTTGACCACGTCAAATAAATTTTAAATATGGGTCAATGACGTGACAATCACTTTTCAGTAAAATGACACTCTAAAGCAGTTCACATATAAAATGACTTGAATTCACGATTTCAACTCTTCTATAATGAGCATTAAAAAAAAAAAAAAAAAAAACAAGTCATGGTGCAACACCTGTACTATTAAAAGAATGTCATTCTCAAGAGCAAAACCTTAGTTTGGCTTTTTATTTATTTATTTTTTTTTATTTATTTATTTATTTTTTTAAAGATTGCTCATTAATATGTGCAAAAAGTTGTATGGTCTGACCAACAAAGTCCAGCGGTCCAACCAGCATGCAGAAACATGCAGAAAAATAAAAAAGCTAATGATATCATAGATACCAATAATGCATGTAAGTGAGTTAGTAAATATATTGGTCACACCACATGACAATTTTAGAGTCATTTAGTTAAAACTTTTATTAAAAACCAACCATGATCTTAGGAAAGATCTTAGGATCTGATGAAGTTGGCCAAAACATCAATGTTTGTTTATTTATTTATTTTATTGTTTGCAGAGTGGGTCTGCACTTTCTTTTTAATTCTTTTACAGGACATTTAGATTTTGTTGGGTTGAACCTTGGATGAGCATTTTCCTTTTATTTTTTGACCTGGTTTTTAAGATTTCTCCATATTTTTATTGTAAAGACTCTTTTGTCCACTTTAAAATGTATCATAAAAAATATGGTATGAAAAACACACTTATTCAATAATTTCAATAAATTCAATAATTGTTGATTGAGGAATGTATCTTTAGTCTCAGGCTCAGATGCCCTCACTGCTGCGTGTTCAAATTAATTCACTTCATGAAAATGTCTGCAGTCAAATCTCTCCCCTTCATAAGAAATAATAATGATCTAAGACTTAACTACTAATTAATAATAGAACTAATATGAAATATAATAAGCTGTGTGTGTGTGTGTGTGTGTGTGTGTGTGTGTGTGTGTGTGTAGTTTTTTCTTTCTTTTTTTGGTGGATATTTGTTTTAGAGTTTATATTTGGTCTTTTTTTTTTTTTTTTTTTTTAAATGCATATACATTTTGGAATTTGAAATATCATAATTCCAGTATGAAAGACGCTAGATTATTTTGTGTTTCTCTCGTTTGTCTGTCCATAGGTGAAATAGGTCCATAGGGAAATGGGTCAGAAGATGCTCCAGAAATGCCAGACCATGATACAGAGTTCCATCAGAATCGACAGACAAAAAGAAGACGAGTGGACATTGGAGTGAAGAGAATTGTTAGCTCATCTGCCTCATCAACACAAACAGCTTCTGCTGTGATCACTGTCACCCGTGCAACCAAATCCACTGTCATCTTTGATGCAATGAACTCCCATCACAGTAAGAAGCAGGATGTGCTTGAGTGCCAAGGGGCTCAGCTCGGTGAGGCCAAATCAAATGTTCTCCGCAAACTGCTTAAAAGGGGCAGCTCATATGAGGATAGCTTGATACCCTTTTCTGGTGCCACTATCATCACGAACCTACTGAAGAGCAATAAGGCAATGAGAGGAACAGGAGGCAGGGAGTCAGTGATCCCCAGGAAAGCAGAACCTGAACCACTACAAGAGGACATTTACAGCAACTCATCCCAGGAGAGCGCTGAAGAGTGTCTTTCACCATTTGGAAAAATCTCACTGAACCACTTGGACTCTGAGCGGCTAAATGAAGAGCACCTTCAGGCCAAGCGTGCTCGTGTCGAGAACATCATTCGTGGAATGAACCACTTACCAAATGTGATGGCAACCTACATTTCTAGTAGAAAGGATTGTGACCGGAAATTAGAGGGAGAAACCAACATTACTGCACAGTCCTTCAGCCCAAGAGAAAGCAATCGTGAGAACAAGAGGAAACAAAAATTACCTCAGCAGCAGCAGCATAGCTTCCAGCAGAAGGTTGAAGAACGCAGGCAGCTGAAACTACAGCTGGAAGACATGCAGAAACAGCTGAAACAGCTTCAAGAAAAGTTCTTCCAGATCTATGACAGCACAGATTCAGAAGCAGATGGAGGGAATCTCTCAGAAGACAGTGTACGATCTGATGGGATGTTAAGTGATGGCGGCATCAATGAACATCTCATTCAAAATTCTGTGGCTGATCGATCTAATAATGAGATAGCAGACATGGATCCAGGATGCTTTCTGGAAGAAGCGAAGGCCCTGCACCGTGAACAAGTATTGCTGGATGGAGAGATGGCCAAACAGGAAGGTTCTTTGAGGAGCAAAGGTTTGATGTCTATGCATGAAGTAGGCAAACGTCTGGCAGAAACCCTTAAGCAGGAGCTAAACTCTGCCATGTCTCAGGTGGTAGACACCGTGGTGAATGTTTTTTCTAAACCTCCACGGCCACTGTTACAAGTATTCCCATCACTCCCAGCAAATGAGGACCACTTTGCTTTTAACGGGGACAACCCAAACTTCCACACTGCTAATCAGAGACTGCAGTGCTTTGGTGATGTTATCTTTCCCAGCCCACTTGACTCGTTTGTCGGGGTCCCTCTTCCTTGTGCCAATGATCAGACGGAGGCACTACCATTGGTAGTACGAAAGTCTGCATCCGAACACCACCAATCCTCAGATCCTGGAGCTCAGAATGGTCACCCTCATCCCTCCTTACACCCTTCTTCTCTTTCTGGAAACACAGGCTTCATCTCCCCATCATTCCGTCACCCATTTTCACTTCCTCTTGTGGGTTACTCATTTCAGAGCACACTTGGTGCCTCATCAACAGGATATTCTAGTAAAGACTCTCCTGGCTTAATGGATCTGTCAAGGGAGACCACCAGCTTACGAACAAAAATGGCTTCCAGCCAGCATCTGATGCTTGACCGTTCTTGCTCACCACTTCTCCCAGGAAGCACTGCTGAAGGGCTGTCACTCATCAAATCTGAATGTGGGGACCTCCAGGACATGTCAGACATCTCTCCATACTCAGGCTGTACAATATCCTTTTCATAGTAGGGAAACTTTCCTTTCACTTACTATTTACATCTTAAAAATGTTCCTGGTCAAGGCACATTATTCCCTACAATAAAGTCTTATCTAATTATTAAGTAGTATTTAATTAAAATCTAATTACTTGCTTTGCCTCTAAAATGACAGCTCATGTTAATGTTAATCAATAGCCAAACAGCATAGGAGCAAATGCTCTTTCATTTTATGGACAAATTCATCAGACAAGGGTAAGAATAACTTCAATTTTGGGTGCTGAACTTTGTGTACAAAAAAAGCCGATTGACAAAACATTTTGTTGTTCTGTGTGCGAAATGCATTAAAGTGTAACTGCGTTTTGTCACAAAATACTGTCACATAGTTCATTCAGTCCATGAAGCAATTGAGGTTGCACATGGTGTGCGATAGCAGCTATTAACATAGCAAACCTAGATGGATCCCATCTCTAGTCTCTTAATGGAAACTGCAGTTCTAATGGGATACAATCAGTCAGAAAACATATAGAAGAATAGGAGGAGTTGTGAAAAGGTAGATCCATTCTGTATAACTCTGCTAATATCAAAACTCTCTTTGAACAGAGACAACTGTACAGTGCCCAGTGAAAGACGTTATTAGTTCTTGCAGTTGCAGGGGTTTTAAAGGGGTCATCGGATGCAAAATTCACTTTAACATGTTGTTTGAACATAAATGTGTGTTGGCAGTGTGTGTACACATCGACCCTATAATGATAAAAATCCACCCTGTGCTTTTTTTAAATCCCCAATAATAATGATCGCTTTCTCAGATCAGGCTGTTCTGAGATTCTTGGCAGAGTGGTGTAGTTCTGCACAGGCCCCTCCCACAACTATTGACTGACACGTCCGTTTTAACACAGACACGCCCCGAGTAAGCTTGAAACAGTCTGCGATTGTTTCGATGCCGGAGCAGAATGTCTCCTAAGCGATTGAGGTGTTTTGTTGTTGGATGTTATAATGAACATAGCAGTTGTCATTTACTCCTGATTACATTTGTTTATGAAAGTGAAAGTCGTGACGTATTGTCAAGTATGGTGACCCATACTCGAAATTGGTGCTCTGCATTTAACCCATCCAAGTGCACACACACAGCAGTGAATAGTGAACAAACACGCACACACACACCGTGAACACACACCCGGAGCAGTGGGCAGCCATTGCTCCAGCGCCCGGGGAGCAATTGGGGGTTCGGTGCCTTGCTCAAGGGCACCTCAGTCATGGTATCGAAGGCAGAGAGAGTGCTGTTCATTCACAATCCACCTTCAATTCCTGCCGGTGTGAGAATCGAACAAAGTGAGTATAAGGTTTTTCTATGAATCTTTGCAAATCGCCTTTCCTAATAATGTTCTAGTTAGCAAGTTCTGCGGCTAAATTCGGCTAAAGTTTACAGTCTCATGAGAACGGCTCTTCACTCCACGGAAGAGAGGGGCGGGGTGAGCAGAGCTCATTAGCATTTAAAGGGACATGCACTGAATCGGCTTTCTGTGAACAGTGCTGTTTATGGCAAGATAAAAACTAAAAAGGGTGTTTTACACTACCATGAGAAATTTTAACCAAAGTATGTTATAGACTTTTCATTAAGACCAGAGGTCTCAAACTCAATTCCTGGAGGGCCACAGCTCTGCAGAGTTTAGCTCCAACCAGCTCCAACTCACACCTGCTTGGATGTTTCTAGTGATCCTGAAGACCTTGATTAGCTGGATCATGTGTGTTTGATTAGGGTTGGAGCTAAACTGTGCAGAGCTATGGCCTGATTAAGAGCCTAAAGAATCATATAAACTTGTGGAAAATGGGAATCCGATTACCCCTTTAACTAAAGAGTGATCTTTGTTAAACTGGCTAAATAATTCTGTAACTCTTGATAGCTGTGTGTCTTTCAACCAATCAGATTCAGGCATCCAACAGCATTTATTATTTATAGCTCATTTCTTCAGTACAAAATAATAAACTGTGACCTTTAAATGTAGTGGGCTACGTAGTGAGTTTCGGTGGACTGGGTCTATGGTTATATTAATTTCTGAGTCAGATAAACCTGAACAATATGGAGTTGCTTGCTACTGGCATTTTAAGCAGATAAAAGTTCTGCTGTCTGTCCAAAGTTATACTGGCAGTGGTTGAGTTTTTTGTTTGACAGTCACAAAAAGGCTTTGCACTGATGTCAGAGCTCAGAGAGGCCTTAAAGGAGGTAACTCAGTCCTCTTTGTCTGGGAAATTTGCCCACTCAGCCATTTTGTTGTCTGGCAGAGGTCAGAGCGGGACAACAGCAGGAGTGTCACACACAGTGCAGTTTGAACTTCCAGTGTGTGCTCTTATCTTAAATAGATTTTTGATGAATGCTGAAAGTATGGAGGAAAATGTGCAGCGTTGGCAGACAGCCAAACTATTTCCCCTTCAAGGGAGCCCTCAAATTTATAATTTATTTAATAACATCAGCAACACTATGTAGTTTTATTTTGTTTGTTTATTTGTTTGTTTGCTTATAATTTAATTGAATTCCAAACCAGTTTTTTTTTTTTTTTGGCCTTATCCTGATTCACTACAAAAAGTCTCTAATAATGATTTATTTTTAAGAATGTCGGATCAAAATCGTCACCTATGAAAATCTTTTCTAGCTTGCCATGCTCAAAAGAGCCTCCCAAAACCTTTACCGCTATATTTGTGTTCTGTCCCTGCTAAAACGAAGGTTACAAACACATTTGAAGGTGATTTGCAAATGCTATCTTTATCTCTTTGACATCTGGAGGTTTGGGATCAGGGCATAGGGAAAGACGTTGCCCGCTTTGCCTGTAAAATGAGTTTCTGATGTAAAATATGTTGGTGTGGTGTTTTTCATATTTTATTGAACGTGACGAGCCGACACCTTGAGTGATGAGATGATAATGTCAAGCAAATCTTAGCACTGGGCTTATTTTCCTTTACTGTTAGTGTTAAATCCAGGAGGGACTGTCCCCAAATCACCTGAAGAAGGCCAAACTGATGTTCTTCTACACCAGGTACCCAAGCTCCAGCATGCTCAAGATGTACTTCTCAGATGTGAAGGTGAGTGCAGACTGATAGAGATTCTTTAAACCCTAACTAATCAGTATTTAACACTCTTTGTGTTTTAGTTTAACAGGTGTATCACATCTCAGCTGATAAAGTGGTTCAGTAACTTTAGAGAGTTCTACTACATCCAGATGGAGAAGTTTGCCAGGCAGGCCATAAATGACGGTGTGGCAGCAGTTGATGATATCATTGTGAGCCGTGATTCAGAGCTCTACAAAGTGCTCAACATGCACTACAATAAGGCAAATGATTTTGAGGTATGTGCTCACTTACAAACACACACAGAGACTTAACTTTGGTTAATGTTAAGAGTCATCTGTTAGACAGCCATTGGTAAAATGACTTCCTGGAGAGTGTAACCATTGTGTAGTATTTTCAAATCATTGCTTCAAAATGCACTGTTTGTTTGAACGGCCCTTTTCACACTCTTCTGCACATTTGGTGCATTTTGAGTTGCAGTTCATTTATAAAACTGTAATGTGATGCAGTACTGTATATTAAATGACGGTATTGTATCACAATGCCTATTGTATTGTGAAAAGTTCTTCACTATAAAGAGGGTGGTAGAAGACGTCATTTTGCAGTAGAAGAGTGGGACAGAATGCTGCGGAAGGGTTTGTTTGAGTGTGTTTATAGGGGAAGGTGACCCGTCACTGCTGAGTGTTTCTGTGGCACAAATGTGCTGGAGTCATGTGATAGAAATCTACCCTCTCCTTCTCACTGCAACAGAATCTCTTCATCCCTTGTGCATTTTCTGCCCTT
Organism: Spinibarbus caldwelli; assembly: GCA_039654775.1. Taxonomy (NCBI): domain Eukaryota; kingdom Metazoa; phylum Chordata; class Actinopteri; order Cypriniformes; family Cyprinidae; genus Spinibarbus; species Spinibarbus caldwelli. The sequence goes on from CM077240.1 coordinate 5,227,577, forward strand.
AAGACTTAATTCATGTATCAACTGTCTCAGTTGTTTCGACTAAAATTAATGTGGATATCATTACTTAATTAATTACTTAGACAATCTGGTCCTTGACAAATTTGTCGGGAAAGTCGTTGTGATTGCTCAGATTTCCAAAGATACCAAGTGTGAAGCTAGAGTAGACACATATCAAATAAGTCATATTAATGATACAAGAGGTGAAATTATCTCAGTGATCTAATTTTTCTTACCTGTGGCTGTTCTTTCCTAATTTGACTGAACCGAAGAAATGGTCATTCTTTTACACACAAACACACACCCATACAGAGACACAAGACACGCTGTTCTGGTTCCAGGGACTGCAGCAGCACTGTTGTTTACATAAAAAAATGAGGAATTTGCAAATAGTGAAGAGATCAGTGTACAAATCTACTGTTAGCTCCGTCACATGCTTCATCTGTGTGAAGACAAGGAAGCAAACATGTTTTGCATGTTAAGGATTTTCTCAGTAGGTGTCTAAGAGATGGGATGGCTGATTAACACTTTGCTTAGGGAAAGTGTGCCAAGCCATGCAAATTTCAAACACAAATCAACCGCCTTGACTTTTACCTGTGTGTGTGTGTGTGTGTGTGTGTGTGTGTGTGTGCTTCTAAGTCTGTGTTTATCCACTGGAATGAGAAATTGTACTACTTGTGAATGTAAGTGTCCCTTACCAATGTAAAAAAAAAAAGAAAAGAAAAGAAAAGAAAAGAAAAAAGCCAATTAAAATCACTTGCAGTTTGCAAATATTGCCCTTTAATGGAAAAGTTAACTTCTGATAAGTTAACTACTCATGAATTGGAAAACCCCATTATAGAAACCCATAGGAAAATCTTGAGGGAACCAGTTGTGAATTAGTCTCCTGGGTTTTGAGATCATGGCTGCAGCACTCTAAGAACTGCACCCAGGAGTGCAACTTCTAAAGCCTGAATGCAATCATGCCAGTAGCGTAAACACTTATATGAATAAATACAAATGCATAAATAAATAAATGCATAAATAAATAAATAGGTACCATTAATATTAGCTTGGTGGAGGAAAAGATGCCAATGAAACAAAGTGGACTTTTCGCAAAGTGGAGAACATAACCTGACATGCAAATCGCCCATTTTGGACACAAGCTGACACCATGCATTCTGTACTGTAATAGTTCTTTGGTTTTGTGAGGTTCAGCTAGATTGTGTCTGTCATGGGCTGATAGGTCAACTTAGGTAAAGGGCAGAATAAGATCATAAGGATAAAAGAAATCAGCCTGAAAAGTGTAGATGGGTCTGAATGTGATATTATGGTTTTGTCATTTTTCCGATGTGGCAAAACATACAGTAGCTCTAGCAGTTATTGGAAGGTGTGAGTCAAGCTTGCTGACTGTCCTTTTTCAGTGTATTTATGTTCCATTTTCAGTGCAAAATTGTGCTGAATTCAGGATTCAGATTTCTAAAGTGATATCAGTGTGTTCTTTTAGTTGTTCTACACTTTTACCTGGGTGAAACACAGTCTTTTGGATATCCACACCTCTGACCTTGAGCAATCAAGGTCTCTGTAGTGCAGTGGAAAAACAACACACTACAGTTTCAGATGGATGACTGAGTTTTGTCATGTCTCAAGATCCCCTTGGCCTGGGGTCGTTATTTTTCTTAGTCAGTGCTAGAGTCAGTGTGATTGGACCACCACAGTGGGCCACAATAGTCAGATTAGTGGTAAACTTTTTTTTATTTTAATTTTTTTTTTTTCTAAAGGCAGACTATGCATACAGTGGATAGTTATTTATCATTACGAACACTAAGCAGTGACATTATTTAAAATTTGTCAGTAAGAAATTTAGATACACTATACCAAACAAAACTTAATTCTGGTCATTTTTTTAATATGAATAGTGCTACTATATAAATGTGTGATGCGGAACAATTTTATCACACACACCCTGAAAAACATGCCATCATGACACTGTGTGAAAGTGAAACGCAAGGCTCAACTCAAGGCCAGAGTTCAATGTGTTTACTTATCCTTCATCAAGGCTCTCAGTTTGATGCCTTGCTTTCAGAGAGGCCATCTGTGAGCCCTCAAATCAATCAGACAAACAGAAAGAGAGTGTGACCGAACATTGTATTATACCTGTGTAATTCGCAGCTGACATGGGAAGTGTTCTGGACTACATTCCCATGTTGGTTGGTTATGGATTAAATGGAGCAGTTTAGAGTGTGTGTGCAGTTCATGGATTCTTCAAGTATATTGCTTCCTCTATCTCTCATGGTCAGTGTGTGTTTGGTGAGCACTGATCAAATAAAAACATGTTCCCAGAAGAAGACTGAGTCAAAGTACTGTCCTCTGTACTCTTAGACAAGGTCAACTCCAGAGTTTTGGACACTATTTTTAAAGGAACAGTTCATCCAAAAATGAAAATTCTGACATTATTGGCCCATGCTCTGACATTCCAAACCTGCATGCTGTTTTTTCCCTGCGTAATGCAAATGATTATGCTAGTGTTAAATATCTGTCTCATCGGTTGGTTTTGAAAGTTCAGAAAGCTGGTTATTTTTTGGACATTAAAATACAGTATTTAACAAAAAATAATCACAGTGTGCCGATATACAGCCATATCTCAGGTCTACTCGTGTGATATTGCATTTATAAAACAGTTCGACAGCACATAAAAAATAACAATGGAGTATCTTTAAAAGCCCTCTTTTGTGCAGAACTACTTCCTTCCGCCACGGATTCAAATCTAAATTTGACAGTTTAACAGGTGAGCCTAAGCATCCTTTACTAATTTGAAAATGTCACTTTAGATTACAACTAGTTACGAAGGAATGTTGAGTTGCTTCATTAAAAACTTATTGTATTACTGTAGTAAAAGCAGTGTATTATGTGGAGTAGAGGATTATGAGAGAAAGATTGACTGAGCGATCATGATTACCTGCATCTGATACAGCATTCTTTCTTCAGATCAATCTCATAATCAGAATAAAACATTAGTTTGTTTTCATCATATCTTCCATCTGTTAAGGGTGATTCCTGATGACAGCGCTGCTTGGTGCATTTGCTGCGTTGCGTACAAGCTGTTTTTGAAAGAAAAAATAACTTCCTTGTTTAAAACTGCACTTTAGTATTTTTCAATTTAAAGTCTTTATTGCTGACTCGTAAAAACAGTATCTTGTCGCCATCTAATGGCGGAACAGTGTAATTAAATCACCATCACGAACACACACACACACACACACACACACAGTTTCCTAATACTAAATACTACTATTTATATAAAATATTACTGATTGAATAATAATATTTAATAAACAACAACAGCCATCATAAAAGTTGCTAGGCAATTCAGTCAAAAGTACAAAGGCAGCGCTCTGGGTAACACTTTATTTCGATAGTCCACTTTAGGCATTCTCCTAACAGTAAGTAACTTTGCAACTACATGTCAACTAGCAGTCATTAGAGTATTAGTAGACTGTCTGCTTAATATCTTCTAACACTTTATTTTGATGGGTCCACAACATACAACATACTGACTATAAGAAACTTTGCAAGTATGTCAATTTATTCTACTAACCCTAAACCTGCCCTACTGAGAGTTAGTAGACATGTAGTTGCAAATTAATGAGAATTAGTTGACATGTAGTTGACATGTAGTTACAAAGTTACTTATAGTTAGTAGAATGTCTAAAATGGACTATTGAAATAAAGTGTAACCGCGCTCGGATATACAAAATTGAATTTACTTAAACATGCTGAGATTTTGCCAAAACTACTTGCTCTGGAACAAAAAAAATAGATTAATGAGACCAAAGACTGCCCATTAGATTTACCCAAAACAAATTATAACTTATGTTTAATCACTATAGAGACACCAGAGCCAGCGGCAAATTCCAGAAGATCTGGCCGAGGTGAGGCGCTTTCTCCGCGAGTTCATGAGCGTAATAGCCACTGATGTCCTGGAGCATCTGTCCTGATGTCCTGATGTCCTGACATCTCTGAGAACGTTGAAGCAAATTTTCAAATAGAAGTCCACAGTCCAAACAAGTAGGCTACATTCTCACCTAAAAAGCTCTTAAAACTACATTCCGTGACACAAAACAGTATTATTTTTAAAAATTATAGTGGAATAGTGGATTTGGGCATCCGCCATGACACTCGCTGTGAGAAATACGGCAACTTCGGCAAGCGGAGTGATACAAATGGTGAAATGGCTGTTGGGTTTCTGTTGAACACTTTTGTTAGTTAAAATACCATCACAATTACTGCAATTTACTATTTAAAATCCTAATAGATACAGGTATAAATTAATTCTTATAGCGATTACTTCTACATAATTGAACTCTATAACACTTCCCTGATGGCAGTAATTGATATGTTGAAAATAAAACATTAATTCTATAAATAAACCATTGGCAGGTTGACCTCCTGAAGTATGTAAACATTTGATTGAAGCCAACCAAAAAAGCCTTTGAACTTACAGCTGAAATTCTGAAATTTACAGGATGGTACTGTAGTTCACAGGGTTGGAGACCCCAGGGCTAGAGAGAAAGAATACTAAGAATACTTAGATAGAAAGCTGATGGGACACCGAAAGCAGTGGTTCCCAACCACATTCCTGGAGCCCCTCCAACACTGCATATTTTGCATGTCTCCTTTGTCTGATACACTTATTTCAGGCCTTTACCTGAAACAGGTGTGTTTGATTAAGGAGACATATAAAATTTGCAGTGTAGCTGGGGCTTCCGCAACGTGGTTGGGACCCACTGACCTAAAGGACTAGACTTAAGGGTGCTTCTTATGCCTAGTTCAGACTACATGATTTTAAATGTCGGCAGTTCGCTGTGCTGTTCTCAGATTACATGACTTAAAGGGGTCCTATGATGCTTTTTCACTTTTTGAATTTTTGTCAGTGTGTAGTGTGTATGTTTGGGCATAAAGAGATCTACAAAGTTACAAATGTCAAAGTCCACTCGAAAGGGAGATATTTAGTTTAAAAAAAAAAATCCCTTTTCAAGAACTACAACAAACGGCTTGTTTGGACTACAGCGTTGGTTTCCGGGGTTTTTGTGATGTCACAAAGTGGCCCATTAGAATATCATTAAAATAAATCCCACCTATGGAAATTCGAATGGTTTGGGGGTGGGGAGGGGTGAGGTCATGGTTAGAACGCTTGGATGAGTGCATCAGACAAGATGATGACGAAGAAGTGCTGCTGTAGCATCAAGTTTTCGCAAGTTATTTCACACAGCACCTGAATAATTATGTATGTAAATATGTATGTTACAATTATAAAAACGTTTTTATAAATTGCTGACAGTACAAAACTGGACAATGATGTAATTTGCAGAATTTACACTTCAATTATGAGACTACAGTGTTTCCCATACATTGATTTATTTGTGGCGCCTGCCACAATATCAAAACTGACTGCCACAAATAGATTTTCCAAAAGGCTTTGACTTCGTTGAATAAACATGAGCACTGCACGTTTCAAAATCGAAACCCGGTGCGGGTGTTTTTATATTACTGTATTTCTGAAGGAAACCGACTGTCTTCAGAAAATTTTGGATGTCATTTTCATTTCATTTTGCATGTAATGTCTGATAAAGCAGCACCTTTACCGGGCAAACCTCGATCTCTACCACTCCAACAGTGCCTTCTGCTGGCAGAGAATGAATTTGCATTTGAGTGTAAGTCTGTGGGAAACTGTACTATGGTATGAATAAATTCAACTGTATAACAATTTCACTGCAATTCATGTTATAATGTTAGAATTAAAGAACAATAAACATAATAAATATATCCATTGCACTTATCTGTACATAGTAAATGCAGTTATTTTTAAGCAGTTGTTGACATCCTATCTAAAACGTCATTTAGCAAAAAACAAAAAAAAAAAAAAAAAAACAACATTAACATTACCACTCTAATATGTCTTGCAATATCCGTGAGTGCAAAGGTTCTGCGCGATCCTCTTGTTCAATATTCTCGGGGTCTGAATCTGGCTCAAATTGATATGGCAATATTGATGCCATCCTAAACTATCCAGAAGTTTCCTATGCCCCATGAGGCCTTGCGTCAAAAGTGGGAGTGTCTTCCGGTTCGAAGTAAACAAGTGGGACTGTCGGAGTTTCTCCGCGTCTGGAGAGCGTCAGTGCCGCAGATCATTTCATATAAACATTAAAGACTTGTAAAATAATTTTAGCTCAAAACTCACTTTCAGACTGCAGCGAGTGTTTGAAATAACTTCTGTTTGCTAAAGCTACTCATGGTCGTATTTTTCATGGAAAATTATAAGAAATGATCATTCTTTCTAAATGTGATGTAGACCTAAACTGTCTGTGACTACAAATAAACAGAAACAGACGCGACTGAATAATAGGCTATGTGTGTCTTTTTTGTGATATATGGTAAATACCACTTTATTTCTGTGTGACTAGTTATCAATCCTGACACAAACTAATTAATCAATGTAGCACTTATTATTATAAAACTGGTAAAACGCTTTGGTTTTAAATCCTTAAGAAAACAACATTTATCGCGTTCGTTTTATGATCTCGCTAGTTCCAGTGATTTATTTCTGATAACTTCTCTTTGTTGGTGAAATGATGGGGTTGCGTGTCGTTGTTCCAGCGAGGTGTGTAAAGGGCGAGTTTTAGTGAAGCACAGCGGAGCTTCTGGCCTGACGGTGGAAGCGCAGCGTGATTTTGGGCTTGGTGCTACAGGTCCGAGGCTATTTGCCCCGCCCGGCCCGTTTAAAGCACTGGCTCGCACTTTTTCAACAGTGGAAACCCAGATAGCAACATATTGTCGGCCCACATCTGGCACATGTGGAATGATGATCTGGCCCACATGTAGTGTGGAATGATGGCACTTGGGTGGACCGCTCTTGTTTGCCAGATCTGGGCCACAAGAAGGCCATAGCAATGCCACATGTCAGCCAAGAGCAAAGAAATAAACCACACTGGACCTTATCTGAGCCACAAATCTTCATATAGTATTTATAGAGTCCTCTCAGCTTGTCTAAGCTTGTTAACAAGCAAAATCACTGAAGAAAAAAGAACAGAAAAAAGAGACACACAGAAACTCAAGAACTACAACTGACTTCAGCCACAGCCTTAGATGAAATCAGCTGAAGATAAAAGACATTAAATCTCTGAAGATCTCAGCAGAGGAGGATTAAACAACTTCACAAACAGCATTACCAGTTTCACTCATTACTAAACAGACTGACTTTATTTCTGTTAGAGGTCTACAAAAGTTCTTGTTGAAAACATCTTATTGAGTCTAATGACATTAGTGAATCAGACATTTCATGATGATGATGATGAACCGTCAATAGCTGACTATCATCAGCTGATTTGTTACTGCAAATGTGTTTGATAAATACACCATCACAACAACCAGCGAATACAAACTAATTGTAATAAGAGTTAAGAGCCCAATTAATGGAAACACCAATCATCATTGTGGTGACTTCAGCTGAAACAAACATTAGATTTAAACCCGTTAATTCTCAATAAGAACTTCTGTAGACCTCTAACAGAAATAAAGTCAGTCTGTTTAGTAATGAGTGAAGCTGGTGATGCTGTTTGTGGAGTTGTTTAATCCTCCTCTGCTGAGATCTTCAAAGATTTAATGTATTTTTTCCTCAGCTGACATCATCTAAGGCTGTGGCTTAAGCCAGTTATAGATTTTCTGTTTGTCTCTTTTTTCTGTTCTCTTCTTTCTTTCAGTGATTTTGCTTGTTAACAAGCTTAGACAAGCTGAGAGGACTCTATAAATACAATATGAAGATTTGTGGCTCAGATAAAGTCCAGTGGGATTTATTTCTTTGCTCTTTGGCTGACATGTGGCATTGCTATGGCCTGCTTTTGGCCCAGATCTGGCAAACAGGAGTGGTCCGCCCAAGTGCCATCATTCCACGCTACATGTGGGCAGAGGTGTAAAGTCCAGGGGACAAAGAGTAAAAGTCCTGCCATATGTTTATTCGACCCATGAACTCAGCAGCTGATTTCACCAGAGGAGGAACCAAGTCATTCCTTTCAAGTCACAAGCAAGTCTCAAGTCAAATCCCAAGTCCTCAAAGAGTTAAAGTTAATGAGATAATTAAGTGACTAATTAAATGATGATTGTGCATTAGTCATGAACACCTACTGGTTATCTTTCAATCCTGATTCTTCTTGATCTCAGTGCCGCTTTTGACACTGTAGATCATTCGATTTTAATTACTCGTCTAGAAACTGTTTTTGGGGTCTCCGATACTGCACTTAATTGGTTTAAGTCCTACCTCTCTGATCGTAAGCAATATGTTTCCATGGGTGGATTTTGGTCTAAAATTGGTGTTGTGCAATCTGGAGTCCCTCAGGGATCAATTTTGGGCCCCTTGCTTTTTAACATCTATATTTTTTCACTTGGTCAGCTTCTGAGATCTCTTGGTCTAAAATTTCACCTTTATGCAGACGATACTCAGATTTATATACATACTAAACCTAATGATACTGTCCCTGTTGATTTTCTTTCCACATATATTTCTAAGATAAAAGATTGGATGTCACAACATTTTCTTTGTCTTAACAGTGAAAAAACTGAGGTTATGCTCATTGGTTCACCCCACCATTTACGTAAAGCTGGGTCGGTTACTTTGTCCGTTGATGGTTCAATAATGGAGTTTAAAACAAAATTAAAGAATCTGGGGGTTATTTTCGATTCCAATCTAACTTTTGAGCCACATTTTCAAAACACTGTTAAAACATCTTTTTTTTTTTTTTTTTCAGCTTAGAAATATTGCCAGATTACACTCAATGCTGTCCTTTCCTGTTGCCGAGAGGTTGATTAACACTTTTGTGTTTACTCGGATTGATTATTGTAATGCCTTATTGGCTGGGGCGTCAAAAGCTACCCTAAACAAATTGCAGGTAGTGCAAAATTCGGCTGCTAGAATCCTTACTAGAACTAGGATGAGAGATCATATTACACCGGTCTTGGAGTCTTTGCATTGGCTTCCTGTTAATTTTAGGGTTGGTTTTAAAATTTTGATGCTTACTTACAAGGCTTTACATGGGTTGGCACCTCAATATTTGTCTGAGCTTTTAATCCCTTATACTCCAAGACGTGACCTTCGCTCATCTGAAACTGGTCTTCTAACTGTTCCTTTAACCCGTTTAAGACTGATGGGCGACAGGGCTTTTTCTTCATTAGCTCCAAAACTGTGGAATTCTTTACCGATTGAGTTAAGGCAAGCTAAAACTCTTAGCATTTTTAAATCTCGCCTTAAAACTCATTTCTTTAGGGTAGCTTTTAATTAAACATTTGTATTATTTTTATATTGTTTTATTTGTAGTGTTTTGATTGTATTTCTATCTCATATTCTTGCTTATTATTTTATACAGTGTATGGTTTTATTTGTTGTTGTAAAGCGCTTTGAGATCTTCATTTAAAGGCGCTATAGAAAATGAAGTTTATTATTATTATTATTATTATTATTATTATTATTATTACTGTTATTGAGAATTACAGAGGATCAGATGTTGATGTTTTATTGGTTAAAATGATGCCACCATCATGGAGAACAGTGTTTGCTTTAGTTGGGCTCTTGACCCTTTTAGTAATTTAAAGTAATTTGCTTTTAATCAATTACAATATTGTTTCATAGAAAACATTTTTGCATTGCTGCATTAAACGCTTTAGATAGCAAATTTGCGTACATTTTCTGCTTTTAAATCTTTTGAATTAACATTATAAAGTGGTCTCTCTTCTGTTTATTGACTGACATTCACCTACTACTCAAATGTGAAAAAATTTGTTAAACCAATGCCACTGTAATGCTTAAATATTGGGGAAAAAAACTGTAACAGCTCAGGCTTTTTGACATGAACGCTTATCATACGATCCTCAACAGTGGTGACAATAATTATTCATACTGCAGTGCATGATGGGAGATTTTACTATAGTATTACCCAGCATGCATTGCAGCATGGAGAATTTTGCTGATTGTCACCACTGTTGAGATTCATATGCTGGTTCTTGATGTCTGTGTGTGTGTCTAAATAGTACTGGAGCTCAAATATTTATATGAATTTCATATAGTAGATTTAAAATTAACTCATAACTATTAGAGCAATGCTTTCCTTGCATGCTGAAGTTTTCACAGAGTTCATTGTTAAAAACTTAAACATATAAATGAAAAAGGAAGAAGTCATTTTGGATGTAATCAGGCCAGCGCCTGATGACTATCTCACCAAATAAAAACAACTAATTGCTGCTCATTGCACAGCACTGATCTCTCTGCTTTACAACAGTGCATGCAGTGTTACAGAAAGAGATCTAACACAAGAAGTCAAGGGTCAAGAGCCCAACTAAAGCAAACACTGTTCTCCATGATGGTGGCATCATTTTAACCAATAAAACATCAACATCTGATCCTCTGTAATTCTCAATAACAGTAGGTGTTCATCACTAATGCACAATCATCATTTAATTAGTCACTTAATTATCTCATTAACTTTAACTCTTTGAGGACTTGGGATTTGACTTGAAACTTGCTTGTGACTTGAAAGGAATGACTTGGTTCCTCCTCTGGTGAAATCTGCTGCTGAGTTCATGGGTGGAATAAACATACGGCAGGACTTTTACTCTTTGTCCCCTGGACTTTACACCTCTGCATGTGGGCTAGATCATCATTCTACATGTGCCAGATGTGTGCCGGATCTGGGCCGACAATATGTTGCTATCTGGGAATGACCCGAAAAACACTTATCCTCTTCACTAATTAGCACACAAAATACCATTGGTATACTACTTCCGCCGCCTCACCAGAAGTTTTACCCACATTCTTTTTTACAGTAGTGCCCCCGGAAACTTGTGGATACCGGAGCAGACGGAACTTGCTGCTTTGGCAAGGGGCGGGGCAGTACTGAAACACCGTCTAAGCTGTTCGCCAATCACAACCACTGATTTATATATAATGACTGGATCACTCATTGTGTTCTATACTGCCGACAGGCAGTGAAGCCAACAGAAGTGTTCGATCTGCCATCTTACTATTCCCTACCGGCAGAGAGCACCATTGAGTCACAGCTAAAACACTGACCTAAAATCACCCGATTTGAAGCGAATCAGTCACACGGGATTAGTTTTTATGTTAGGTGTATGTAAATTCATTTTTACTTCAGATGTTATCGGCAATGTTTATGGTCTTTTTGGGAAGGATAAGCGATACATTTAAATCGTTAAGGTGGGTGTGTCTGCTGCGCACTTGCCAACACAGATAACATAATGTTAACTGATCCAACACAAAATATGGCCAATTTCTTTATGTATGTTATTATTCAGGAATAATTAAAGATGAATGTATTAGTATCAGAAATTGATCTGAATATACAATGAATAATTCAATAGCCTCTGTTACTTTATTACTCTATGTTGTACTGAAATGAAAAGCTTAACTTACCATGCACCATCCTGGAAAGCTTCATTTCTTTAAGTCCGTACTGTAGTCAGTTATTTCTCTGAATAAATTATGATGTGTATATTTTTTATGTCCTGATTGAGCAGCATCTATTTCAGACTCAAGATCGCGCAAATATGTTTACTAGCATTACCGTTTCCATGTAAAATGTTATGTATATATGTTAAATTAATAATTAATTTAACCACCATTTAAATCATTACCTGCTTCAAAACGAATGCTGTTAACAAAATCATTGTTGAAACATTTGCAGTAAGCCTACTGCATGAATAAAAACACTATAACAAAATTACATAAACAATGAATAACTACAAGGCGAATGAAGATATGTTTAGCTGTTATACAAAGCATAAATCTTCAGATTTCAGAATCAGCACTGTCATTTGTTATATATATGTTGATGTCGTGTCCATCTGATGTTTATCATGTTTATCTGATGTTTGCTACTGTAATGAACGTAACTTTTTAATAAGCAGGGGAAATTCCAGACATTAAATAACTGTTTACACCTAGGGTGTTTGCATGTAAGAATGTACAGGGATACTTCAGATTTAAAAAGCTGACTTGTTAGGTAATGTTTTCTCATTAAATTCGTACGATTTCCTATTAATTCAATGGAATTAATGTTTTGGAATAGTGGGGAATACCAATATGGCGGCGCAGCGGCTTCACTTTCATGACGTCATGAGCAATCCAGTTCTCTATTATATAGATCAGTGATCACAATGCACTGGTACAGCTAACCAATCACAACACATTTCATTTTTCGGAAGGCGGGCCTTCATCAAACCCGGAACTAATCGAGTCGTTTGTGCCAAGCTGGGGAGATAGGTATTGTAATAATGTAAATTATGTGAAAAATAATGCATTTTTCGAACCACCAAGCATGAGAGCATGTTCTAGTACACCCCCAAAACAAAATCAAGGCTTTATAAAAGAGTATAATAGGACCCCTTTAATGTCTGTTTTGAAATTGTTGTGGTGTTCATACTACGTGACACTATGTAAATGATCTGCAACAGGAGGTCACACACTCCAAACAATGTTTTGTCATGAAAACACACATGGAACGGGAATAACGTGAAACGTGTGAAACAAAAAAAAAAAAAAAAAAAAAAAATGAACATTGGGAAAAAATTAGCACTGCAAGTTGTTTGCGTAATGATGTATTCCGAAAATTTTTGATGCATTTCTTGTGTCCACTCTTTCCTTAAAGCCATGTGATGCGTCATGAGTAGTTCACACATAAAGATTGCCGAGCACTGATCACCCGCTGATTTTCACCTGATCACAGCCCGACCTATGCGTGTTAACTTGTTAACTTGCAAATTGGGCTTAAAATCCTGTAGTGTGGACTTGGCATTAGCTGATGAAGCTGGTCAGAGAGCTTGGTGAAATGAGACACCATAGCTTCCAGTGCTTGAATGGTAGTGCCCATCATGATGTCTGAGAAGGGTGATCATTAAGTCAGGATGATCCAAGCTGGTCCAAGAGTTTTCTGGACAGACAAAACAAGAGGTAATATATATATATATATATATATATATATATATATATATATATATACAATATTAGTTTTGTAAAAGTGATTGTTTTTCAAAAGGTTTTGTGTACCAACTTGTTCACCAAGGATACAAGTGTGTGTGAATAACATGCTTAAGATTAAATACAGTATGACATGATGTGTGAAATAATATGTAGAGAAATCAAAGGAAAATCAAGACAAAAATCAATTGTGAGCAGAATCATTTTACCCTAATTTCCAATCAAGCATTAATTGTCAAATTACGTATAAAAAATTAACCACTACCACTGTCATTTCACAGAATCTTGTTTCATGTATACATACACATTATTTATTTATTTAATTTTTTTTGAAGAGACTATTTTATAAAACTCCACAAATCTAATACTGTGGAAGAAACAATCATAAATGACCTCAAAGCTAAAGCCCGAAACACACTGCATGATTTTCGACTGTCCCAGACGAAATGTTGGCATCGTGAAACAATTGTGGCGATTTCTGTGATTGTGAGAGAGGTTCAAAGACGGCTGTTGTCATGGTCTTGCGACCAAAGATAGCCTATGATTCAGCATGATCATCGCACAGTATGTTTGCTGCTACGATCAATGTTTACTGACCAACCAATAAAAATGAAACATGAAATCAACACAACATGGCGCTAAAACATAAAACTACTTACCTCAAGCTCTTACGTCTTCCTCTTTCGCCGCTTCCACTTTTTTCAACACACATAAGAACTACAACTGCTAAAGTGTGATTTATCATGCTATTTTTGTTTACCACTAGCGCATGTTGATGACTTTTATTCTTCTATAGTAATGTGCGTCTTGCATACGAGTCATTGGGGGTCATCATCGTACAATCTACACACGTCGTAGCCGAGTTTATTAGATCCACACAGTGTGACATGCAATGATCTTACAGGATTGCTAAAATCGTGCAGTGTCTCGGGCTTAACAGATTTACATGTACACCAGTAATGTGATAAATTGACAGTAATCAGAGTAATGACTTCATCGAATTATGTTCACTTGACAAACCTCTTCACACTTGTTTACATGTAGTTGTCCATTAATATGAATATGAATCTGCCATCTTGGATTCATGAATGATATGAATCCAAGATGGAGGCGCAGTCAAACGCAGCGGCTACTCCGGGTCCCAAAGACGGTGCTTTTATATCTTTTAATGTCATCTGTTCATCTCCAAATAGTGTCAATTTACCGCTAATTCATAAGGAAATCATTCCAAAACACATCTATGATCTCCAAAGTCTTTTGGATATCGGCAACACATACAAACACCAACTCTCACCGGCAGCTACTGAGAAGCTACGAGGCCTTTATTTACTGCTGAAGCCAGACCTCGAGACAGCGGCCTCGCCTACTTATGCTACCCGCACAAGGCAGCGTCGCAAGCGGTGTGAGAGAGGACGGAAGCGCGGTAAGCGTGGAGGTATACGAGCTAGGCTAAGGGCTAACCCCACAAGACCGGCTCTTCCAACACTCATGCTCTCAAACATTCGCTCTCTGGAAAACAAACTGGACTTAATTCAACTCAGTCGGTCTACACAGCATGAGGCAAGGGATTGTTGTGTGTTTGTTTTCACTGAAACATGGCTAAACGACAACATCCCGGACTTCGCCATTCAGCTGCACGGGCTAACCTGCTACCGAGCGGACAGAGACTGATCTCTCTCTGGTAAGACTCGCAGGGGTGGCTTGTGTGTGTATATCAACAAAGAACGGCGTAACAATGCTGCGGTAGTATCAAAACACTGTTCATCGCTGGTGGAGTTTATGGTTGTGACGTGTCGACCGTTCTATCTGCCACGGGAGTTCGCGGCCATTATTACTGTCGCGGTTTACATTCCTCCGTGTGCAAACACTAAGGATGCGCTTCTCGAGCTGTGCAGCGCCATCAGCGAACAACAAACAAATAACCCTGATGGCTTTTTCCATCATAGCCGGTGACTTCAACCATCCAAACCTAAAGACAGTTTTGCCAAAGTTCTACCAACATGTGAACTTTGCAACAAGGGGAAACAAAACACTGGACTTTGTTTATACAACAGAGAAAAACTCATACAAAGCTGAACCCCGCCCCCACCTCAGGTTCTTGGACCACATATCTGCTATGCTAATCCCAGCATACAGACCACTTCTCAAACTTGCCAAACCGGTTCAAAAGCAGATCACGGTATGGGCAGATAATGCCACCTCAGCACTGCAGGACTGCTTCCAGGACTTAGATTGGAACATGTTTAAAGAGGCGGCCACCTACAACAACCACACAGACCTGCAGGAGTACACTGAAACTGTGACTGCTTACATCAAAAAGTGCATAGATGATGTGACAGTCACCAAGACCATCACCACACGTGCCAACCAGAAACCATGGATGACAGCAGAGGTTCGTGGGCTGCTAAAGACCAGAGATGAAGCATTCAGATCAGGAGATAAAGCAGCCCTCAAAACAGCAAGAGCCAATCTGTCTCATGGCATCAAGAAGGCAAAACATCAGTATGCTAAAAAAATCAACAACTTCAGCGACAGTAAAGACACTCGGACCCTGTGGCAAGCCATTCAGACCATCACTGACTACAAGCCCCCGCCACAGGCCAGTGATGATGACACATCCTTATCAGATGCACTCAACCATTTCTACTCACGATTTGAGATACAGAACGACACACCTGCACAGAAACTACTCACATCTCCAAACGACCAGGTACTCTGTCTCTCTCCAGCCGATGTAAGGAAGACCCTATCCAGGATTAACCCACGAAAGGCTGTGGGCCCTGACAACATACCTGGACGTGTACTGAGAGACTGTGCTGCACAGCTGACGGATGTCCTAACAGACATCTTCAACACCTCGCTAAGCCAGGCAGTCGTCCCCACGTGTCTCAAATTGACCTCCATAATTCCTGTACCAAAGAAGTCACCTGTGTCCTGTCTGAATGACTATCGTCCCATAGCACTGACCCCAATCATGATAAAGTGCTTTGAGAGATTAGTCATGCATCACATCAAGTCCAGTCTCCCAAACACGCTGGACCTATTCTAGTTTGCATACCATCCAAACCGTTCCACTGACGATGCAATATCCACCACTCTCCTCCTAGCTCTTACTCACCTGGAACAGAAAGACTCTTATGTAAGAATGCTGTTCATTGACTTCAGTTCAGCATTCAACACAATAATCCCACAACAGCTCATCCACAAACTAAACCTGCTGGGCCTTAACACCTCCCTCTGTAATTGGATCTTGGACTTTTTAACTGCAAGACCTCAGTCAGTCCGTGTCGGCCGCAACACCTCCAGCACTACCACACTGAGCACAGGTGCCCCACAAGGCTGTGTGCTCAGCCCGCTGCTCTTCACGCTGCTGACCCACGACTGCACTGCCAAGTCCAGCTCCAACCACATCATCAAGTTTGCTGATGACACAACTGTGGTAGGCCTCATCAGCATAATCAAAAAGCAATTTTTAAAGCTTGGGCTCCTAAACATTAGATCACTCGCACCCAAAGCAGTTATTGTATATGAAATGATCACATATAATAGTTTTGATGTGCTCTGCTTGACTGAAACCTGGCTCAAACCAAATGATTATATTGGTCTAAATGAGTCTACTCTACCAAGCTACTGTTATAAGCATGAGCCCCGTCAGACTGGCCGTGGCGGTGGTGTTGCAACAATATATAGTAATATTCTCAATGTTACCCAGAAAACAGTATACAGGTTTAACTCATTTGAATTACTTCTGCTTAATGTTACACTGTCAGATATGCAAAAGAAATCTCTCCTATCTCTTGCTCTGGCTACTGTGTATAGACCGCCAGGGCCGAATACAGATTTCTTAAAAGAATTTGCAGATTTCCTCTCAGACCTATTGGTTACTGTTGATAAAGCGCTAATTGTCGGAGATTTTAACATTCACGTTGATAATACAAATGATGCGTTAGGACTTGCGTTTACTGACCTAATAAATTATTTTGGAGTCAAGCAAAACGTCACCGGGCCCACTCATTGTTTTAATCATACGCTAGATTTAATTATATCGCATGGAATTGATCTTACTGACATAGATATCGTACCTCAAAGTGATGATGTTACTGACCATTTCCTAGCATCGTGCATGCTGAGTATTACTGATATTAACTATATGGCTCCGCGTTATTGTCCAGGAAGAACTATTGTTCCAACCACTAAAGATAGATTCAGAAATAAACTGCCTGATTTATCTCAACTGCTCTGTGTACCCATAAATGCACATGAACTAGATGAAATGACTAGCAACATGGGCACTATCTTCTCTAATACATTAGAAGCTATTGCGCCCATCAAATTGAAAAAGGTTAGAAAAAAAACGTACTGCGCCATGGTACAACAGTAATACCCATTCTCTCAAGAAAGAAACTCGTAAACTTGAGCGCAAATGGAGAAAAAGTAACTTGTAAGTTTTTAGAATTGCATGGAAAAACAGTATGTCCAACTATAGACAGGCTTTAAAAGCTGCCAGGGCAGAGCATATCCGCAAACTCAGAAAATAACCAAAACAATCCAAGGTTTTTATTTAGCACAGTGGCTAGATTAACAAATAAACAGACGCCACCCGATTTAAATATTCCCTCACAATTTAATAGTAATGACTTTATGAATTTATTCACTGATAAGATAGATAGCATCAGAAATACAATAACAAATGTAGATTCTGCAGCGTCTAGTACTTCAGCTCCATTCATCACACCCAAAGAAAAACTGCAGTGCTTTACAACTATAGGACAGGAAGAGCTAAATAAACTTATCACTGCATCTAAACCAACAACATGCCTATTAGATCCTGTACTCACTAAATTACTGAAAGAGTTGTTACCTGTAGCAGAAGAACCGCTTCTGAATATTATTAACTCATCGATATCTTTAGGTCACGTTCCAAAATCATTCAAGCTGGCGGTTATTAAGCCTCTTATTAAGAAACCACAACTAGATCCTAATGAACTAGCAAATTACAGACCCATTTCTAATCTTCCGTTTATGTCTAAAATTTTAGAAAAAGTTGTGTCTGCTCAGTTGTGCTCTTTTTTGCAAAAAAAATGATCTCTATGAAGAATTTCAGTCAGGTTTCAGGCCCCACCATAGCACAGAAACCGCACTTGTTAAAATTACAAATGACTTGCTTCTTGCGTCAGACCAAGGCTGCATCTCATTGCTAGTTTTACTTGATCTTAGTGCTGCGTTCGACACTATAGATCATGACATACTCATAGATCGATTACAAAACTATACGGGTATTCAAGGGCAGGCTTTAAGATGGTTTAGATCCTACCTGTCTGATCGCTACCACTTTGTTTATTTAAACAGGGAGTCATCTCAGTTATCACCAGTAAAGTATGGAGTACCACAAGGATCTGTCCTAGGTCCTCTGCTATTTTCAATATACATGTTGCCCCTTGGTAATATTATTAGAAAATACGGGATTAGTTTCCATTGTTATGCTGATGATACTCAACTATATATCTCAACAAGACCAGATGAAACTTCTAAATTATCTAAGCTAACAGAGTGTGTTAAAAATATAAAAGATTGGATGACCAATAATTTTCTCCTATTAAATTCAGATAAGACAGAGATATTACTTATTGGACCAAAAAAACAGTACACAGAATCTCTTGGATTATAATTTGCAACTAGACGGATGTACTGTTACTTCCTCTACAGTCAAAACTCTGGGTGTTATATTAGACAGCAACTTGTCTTTTGAAAATCATATTTCCCATGTTACAAAAACAGCATTCTTCCATCTTAGAAACATTGCCAAGCTACGAAACATGTTACCTGTTTCTGATGCAGAAAAGCTAGTTCATGCATTCATGACCTCTAGACTGTATTATTGTAATGCACTGCTAGCTGGTTGTCCAGCATCTTCAATAAACAAGCTACAGGTAGTCCAAAATGCAGCGGCTAGAGTCTTTACCAGGTCAAGAAAATATGATCATTTTACCCTGATTCTCTGGAATAGCCTTCCTGATAACGTTTGGGGTTCAGACACACTCTTTCTGTTTAAATCTAGATTAAACACATATCTCTTTAGCCAAGCATTTACATAATGCATCTCATAATCTTGTACTGCAGTTATATCTGATCAAACACACATTATTGTTCTTTAGCTTGGATTGAACAAATCATTTTTGCTTGGTTGGAACAGCAGCTACGCTAATTATGTCTCTATTTGTTTCCTAGTTCCCGTGGTAACTAGGATTTACACAAGCTTCAGTCTGGATCCAGAACACCTGAGAAGAGATGATGCCAACCCCTCAGAGGACCTCAGATGATGCCTACCCTCAGACAACATACAGATACAGATACATACAGATTTCACCATAAGTTAAATATATTAAGTTTCTACAATATATAAATATATTGTAGAAACTTAATTTCCTGTAAAGCTGCTTTGCAATGATTTGTATTGTGAAAAGCGCTATAATAAACTTGAATTGAATTAGCAACAACGATGAAACGCACTACAGAGAGGAAGTGGCACAGCTGGCTGAATGGTGTGGTGCTAATAACCTGTCCCTCAATGTGGGTCGAACAAAAGTGGTTGTGATAGACTTCAGGAGAAACTCTGTTGACCACCCCCCCACTGACCATCGACGGCTCAACCGTGGAGAGAGTCGGCAGCACTAAATTCCTGGGGGTGCACATCACAGATGATCTCACCTGGACCACTAACCTCACGTCACTAAACAAGAAGGGACAACAGCGCCTCCACTTTCTCCGCCGGCTGAAAAGGGAAAGTCTCCCTCCACCCATCCTCACCCACTTTCTACAGGGGCACCACTGAGAGTGTGCTGACCACCTGGATCACTGTCTGGTATGGGAACTGCAGTGCTGCTGAACGCAAGACCCTACAACGGACAGTGAACACTGCCGCAAAGATCATCAGTGCCCCTCTCCCCTCCATCCTGGACATTTTCCTTGCACGATGCTCCAGCAAGGCTTCCAGCATCGTGAAGGACCCTCTCAATGGAGTATCAAAGCTCGCTCTGTCAGATTGCTCAACAGCTTTTTTCCCCAGGCTATGAGAGCTCTTAACTCCAATCTCCCTGTCCCCCTCTGAAACCATGAACCCCCCCCATTACAAACCACCTGTAGTAATGCACTCATCCCACTATATGCACACCAGACACTTTCTATAAATGCTCCCTGCTACAAAGACTCATTAGTATATGTTTACTTGAGCATTGCACTACAAAATACTGTTTACTTGAGCATTGCACTACAAAATCTTTTTGCACTATGCGCTGCTTCACACAAAATCTCCCTTCTGCACAATAATTTAATGTACAAAATATATATTTTTTGCACAATTTCATGTACAAATATCTCTTTTGCACAATTTCATGTACAGTATTTATGTACAATTCTTGTACAGTCTCAGTTTGTGTATGTGTAGTCAACTAGGTATAGTAGTTATAGTATTTATAGTATATGTATAGTCAGATGGTTAACTGTTTGTATAGCTCTATTGTTTTTCCTATACTTGCATTGTTGTGTTTATCTTATGTTTAACTAGTATGTAGCACCGTGGTCCTGCGAGACACGACATTTCGTTCCACTATATGTTCACACATGTAGCAGAATGACAATAAAGCTCGACTTGACTTGACTTGAATATCTTTAAGAATTGTGGTGGGTTTAATACTTGTATCTTGATATAAAACACAAAAAAACTTAAACTCAAATGCAATAGACCTGTATATTTTAATTTACCTACTTCAAATGCAAAAGGCAATGTTATAAGAGTATTCTGATAATCATGTGATGAACTAACAGTTAACACTTTTAATTTCATGGTATATTTAACTTCCTCTCCTTGTGTGTTTCTGCAGGTCCCTGAACGTTTCCTGGAGGTAGCTCAGATAACGTTGCGTGAGTTCTTCAGTGCTATAGTGGCTAGCAGAGATGTGGATCCATCATGGAAGAAGGCCATTTATAAAGTTATCTGCAAACTGGACTCTGAGGTTCCACAGATATTTAAATCGGCCAATTGTCTTCAAGAACTCTTGCAAGAGTAATGTGTTAAAAACTTCATAGAATTATTTTCATTCCTTTTTAAATGTATATTGATAATTTGAGATGCAGGATTTTACCTGTTTTTTTTATTTTTTTGTTTATTTTTCTGCCTTTTCACAACTGAATGTATGGAGCCCCTAAAGGGACATTTGCAAAAAATAAAAAAAAATAAAAAATGAAGATTTTCACGTGCGCACGAGAAACATTTCGCATGAGAACGAGAAACTATCGCGTGCGCACGAGAAACTTTTTGCAAGCTCATGCGTTACAGTTTCCGGTTGCGTCTCTTCTGCCATCTTACAAAGAAGAAAACAAGAGCATGCATGCGCATGAATTAGCCTAATTGAGATCTATTTTGGCCTTCAATACGAAAACATTGTTTCTGTTCTTGCATTTGTACACCGATAAATCATCACTGAACTGCATAAGAACAGCTTTTTCCCTCAGGCTATATTCCACCTGAACAATACATAGCTTAACATCTCAGGACTGTACATCTGTACATAACTTCTTGAAACTTTTCATCTGTAAAATAGCACATTCATAATTCTTATTTTCTCTATATTTTGTACATAACCTCGTAAAAATTTTGCAAATTCATAATTCTATTTTATCTATATTTTTATTACCATATAGTTATTATTTTTAATTTATTGTCTGTTCTGTTTATTATTAGCCTTATATTTCATTATATTACCTTAAATTATATGCATGTCTGCACTCTGTCTGTACTTTCTCCACTGGATGCTCCTGTCCCCAAGACGAATTTCTTGTGTTTTTGTGTGTAAATACACTTGACAATAAAGCTCTTTCTGATTCTGACATTTAAAACGCATTTTGAGGTCTAGAAGCGATTGGTAGCTACAGTATAAAAGCTCACATTTTGGATTTCGATATGGCAATAGCCTATTGTCCCACATAAAACTTTAAAAGCCAGTTAAATATGTATATAATCGAAAATGATTATTTGTTTTTGATAATTATTACTTCAGTTAGGTTTTCGATAACTGCTCTTAGTTTCGTTTTCGTTTTTTTATTTCTTTGACATTTTTCTTTCTTTCTTTCTTTCTCTTTCTTTCTTTCCCTAAATGCCTTTATTTTCGTTAAATACAGTTCCTAATACAACATATTTTACTGTTTAAACATGTATGCAATATTTTATTTAAACTGGTTTAACAAGCATTTCAGAAGTAAAATTGAACATATAATCGTCGCGAAAAAACCGATGTGGATTTAAAAATAAAATAAAAACCGTACGATTAAGTAGCTATTTTTTTTAAATTGACTGATTGCGCATATATATATATATATATATATATATATATATATACACACACACACAAGATTATTTGTGACCTGTGCTGGCAAAATGAGTCGGAATGCACACGGACTAATTTTGAAAAGGGAGAAATGAAAGAAATGAAAAATGTCAGTTTTGGTCGAATTTGAGGTTTTCACAAAAATTCTCCCTTCCCTCTTCTAGCGATCTCAGTGCTCCAAATAGTAATTAAACATATAAAATTATCTTTATCTCTACGTTTTCTGAGAGGAGTACCTTTTCTCTGCTCGCTTCTGGACGTCTGCTTCTCACCACAAGTTGTAGGTCTATTGTTGCAAAGCGCAGCATTCCAGCTTTGTGAATATTCATATCGAATTCTCGATGACATGAGTCCAAACCAGTGAAATATGATTTTCAAACCCATGCTGATGAAAACAAAACGATCGCGCTGACTGACATTTACAAAGCATGTGCATAAGACGCGCCTTTCCTTGAGCGCGCAATCTCCCTTATAAAGTACATTATTGTGAAATATGTTTGGCTACATTCCCACAATCATAATCTGTTATGTCTTTTAGGGATGTGCCCGAAGCCGAATACCTTATTCGGAAAGGCACGGATAACGGCTTCAAAACGAATAACGAATTTATACGAATAACAGAAAAAATAAATAAATAAATAAAATATTCCTCAGACACAATTGCGTTTGTTGGAACAGCACTACATTAGTGAGGTCTGCGGTTGTTAAGATTTGTGCAAAAATAATGGCTAGTACTGCTTTGATAGAGTTTGACAGTTTCGTACAGATAATATCTTGATGATCATTGCGTTTGTCTAAGGAATGTGGTCTCCTCAGCAATAAACTATAAGCGCTCCTTTTTTGATTGCTGCCTGTCAATGCCGGCGAAGCAGTGTTGCCAGATATTACTACAAAAAACAAAACCAATCTCCTGAAAAAGGCACCAAAATAAGTTTAAATCTTGTATTTTGCAAATAGGATACAAAATCTCTAACCTCAACCTTCATCTTCCCTTAATGCCTCTTTATTAATGCCCTAATTACTTTATTAACCTGTTACATTAACTATTAAAACAAGTCCAGCAACGCTTATAATAACTATTATTTATTTATTTATTTTTTCCATTTGCTCTTAAGGTGGATGCTTGTCTCTTGACACATTTGTACACAACGTTTCACTGGAAAACAAGAAGAATAATGTTATTTTTCTTTTTTGATCAACATTTTCTGTAGTTTTAAATAGGCTAGAAGATATTTACAAAGTTATAATTATAATAAAAAAAGAATACTTTTAGTTATACAAGGAATATGTTAAATGAAAACTACGAATCGAACAGATTTGCATTTAAAACGGTATTTTCATGTAATTTGACGAACTTCCAGTTAAAGCCACGCCCGCTTCCAGATCCATCCGAATACAAATACAGATACAAATAATTTTGAGATTGTCACAGATACAGATACAGATACAAATAATAGCTCCGCTGCACATCCCTAATGTCTTACATGAACATTTAGTTAATGGTTGGGGGGAAATCTGATGTGTATTAATAATCTGATGTGTTATATTTGATCCATGCATTACAGTAGGTCCTAATATAGATCTGTCTCAATGTTAATCAAACATTAAAAGAAAATACGGAATCACTCACTGCTCTTGATTAAACTACTGTTTATTTGCATCTTTGTTCTTATTTTTAATAACAAAGATAAAATAAAAAAAATAGCTATATTGTTAATATAGTAATTATTATTAAGAAAAGAATTGGAGGAAAATATGCAACGTTGCTTGGTGATTTTGCTTTGGAATCTTTAACTCGATTAGATCCGCTGCCTCTATTACCTTCAAACGGCTATAGCTCAGTCATTTTTTGTCCGATTCCAACAAGTCATATATAATTTTTGAAGGTATTTTAATGGAGAATGTGAAAATAAAAATAACTTATTTTTGAAAAAAATGCGCATTCCGACTTATTTTGCCAGCACAGGTCATATTTATTTTTTTTATAATTATTACTATATTTTTGTTAGGTTTTCAATAACTGTTTCATTTTAGTTTTTCATTTATTTTGACATTTCTTTCTTTCTTTCTTTGCCTAAATGCCTTTAATTTCGTTAAATACAGTTCTTAATACAACATATTTTACTGGTTAAACATGAATGCAATATTTATTACATTTAAACTCATTTAACAAGTATTTTAAAAGTAAAAAATAAATCAATAAAAATATTTAATGGTTCCAAAAAGACCCATGCAGATCATTTAGGTGACTGACATCGCATCCCTTTAGTTTGATTTGCATAAAATAAAATGATTTACAGCAAAGAAGCTGTTTTATCGATTAAAAAAAAAAATACATAATCCTACATTTTTTCCAAAGAAATGCAAGTCGGCAGCACTGAGAACAACTCTTACCTGAAGAGGATGCAAAATGTTCACACACATTACAACTGGGTTGTTGTGACTGTCCTGTCCCAGGAGCTGGGTTACACAAAAACTACCCAAACACTAAATAAAAATGTATAAATAAATGTTTAAAATAAAATAACCATGATTTTTTTTTAGAGTACATGTGCATAGCCTACTACAAAAGCAAATGATGCAAGCTGGTAATCACTTAAGTTGGTCCACCAATGTGATTGCATGAATGCTCCGTTATCGCTTAACACTGGCCGGATCCGTCACCCCGCTTTATTCGGGGACCTCGCAATTTACAAATTAAGCACTGATTCAGCCTCATATATCAAGTTCAAGGCAGGTCCATGAAGCCACTTTCAAGGGTCCAGTATAATTATAATATGTCCGCTTTAAAGTATGCTGTGATGGCAGAGAAAACTCATGTGAAATGGGCTGAATGGCGCAATACGGCTGTGTGCACTGAGCTTATTACCTTACTTCAGTTAGGTTTTCAATAACTGCTGTTAGTTTCGTTTCATTTTCGTTTTTTATTTCTTTGACAATTTCCTTTTTCTTTCTTTCTTTGCCTAAATGCCGTTATTTTAGTTAAATGCAGTTCATAATACAAGATATTTCACCGTTTAAACATCTATACAATATTTAATTTAAACTGGTTTAGCAAGCATTTTAGAAGTAAAATTAAACATTTAATCGTTGCGAAAGACCAATGCGGATTTCATAAAAAAAAAAAAAAGTCCGATTAATTAGCTATTTTTTTTAATCGACTGACTACACACACATATATATATATATATATATATATATATATATATATATATATATATATATATATATATATACATATATATATATATATATATATATATATATATAGAGGATTATTTGTGACCTGTGCTGGCAAAACGAGTCATAATGCGCGCTGACTAATTTTGAGCTACAGGCAAAAGAAGTGAAAAATGTCAGTTTTGGTCGAATTTGAGATTTTCACAAAAATGAGTTCATTAAGCCCTCTTCTAGCTATCCCAATGTTCCAAATAGTAATTAAACATCTAAAATGATCTTTATTTGTACGTTTTCTGAGAGGAGTACCTTTTCTCTGCTCGCTTCTGGACGACTGCTGCTTCTCACCACAAGCTGTAGGTCTGTTGTTGCAAAGCGCAGCATTGAAGCTTTGTGAATATTCATATCGAATTCTCGATGACATGAGTCCAAACCAGTGAAATATGATTTTCAAACCCATGCTGATGAAAATAAAACGATCGCGCTGACTTTAATTTTGGATTACGTTAGACCAGTTCGTGGAGTATTAGGCTGAATCAGCATTTCTCCGCAATCTGCAAAGATGCATTAAATCAGACAAAGTGGTTTAGTAAAGGATGTTTTGATGTTGAGAATATTTTAACACATTGGTGACAGGGGCATCCAGTGGAGAAAGTACAGACATACATATAATTTAAGGTAATAGAATGAAATGCAACGCTAATAATAAACAGTCAATAAATAAAAATAAAAACATAGCTATATGGTAATAAAAATATAGATAAAATAGAATTGTGAATGTGCAAATGTTTTAGGAAGTTATGTACAAAATATAGAGAAAATAGAAAGAATTATGAATGTGCTATTTTACAGATGAAAAGTTTTGAGAAGTTATGTATTGTTCAGGTGGAATATAGCCTGAAGGAAAAAGCTGTTCTTATGCAGCTCATTGGTGATTTATCTGTGTCGAAATGCAAGAACAGAAACAATGTTTTCGTATTGAAGGCCAAAATAGATCTCAATTAGGCTAATTCATGCGCATGCATGCTCTTGTTTTCTTCTTTGTAAGATGGCAGAAGAGACGCAACTGGAAACTGTAACGCGTGAGCTCACAAAAAGTTTCTCGTGCACACGAGAAAAGTTTCTCGTGAGCAGCCATAGTTTCTCCTGAGCACGCGATGGTTTCTCGTGCGCATGCGAAAGTTTCTCCTGAGCTCGCGATAGTTTCTCGTTCTCACGCGAAACGTTTCTCGTGCGCATGCGAAAATCCTCTTTTTTTTTTTTTTTGCAAATGTCCCGTTAGGGGCTCCATATGAATGTATTATATGAAGTTGCATTATATTTATTGTTTTTATTGTTTCATTGGGTAACTTTTAGTGTATCTCTCTACAGTCCATGCAGGCTACTGATTGTGGATCTCACAATCCTGGGGCCTCGTTTACAAAATGTGCATATACACATTTAATTTTAGAGTGTGCACATGCAAAATACACACCAACATTCAAATTAATAAAAACTGTCTTTACCGAGGAAAAGTGCTTAGTGCCACATCAGGGTATAATCAGATGTATGCATTTTTCCTTGTGGTAGAGCTGGAGTACTGCAAGTATCTGGAAATCTAAGCAATTCTTGTCGCTCGCCATTCTCAAGTAAAGGATTTGGACATTGACTGGTGCTCTGTTAGATGAGTGGTTCTCAGTTCAGCTTCGTTAAGAATTTCAGCCCAAATCCAGTTTTTGTGCAAATCCAATTTAAATCCGATCTATTTAGATAGTCTGAGTGGCGACAAACTACATGAAATACAATTTTTGCAAATCCATTTCGAGCTACGTTTGCACGGTTTGAAATCCTGTTCAAATCGTATTCCTGGAAATCCGTTTTAGTCTGACCGTTTAGATCGGATTTAGCTTTTTCACATTCTCACGCCACGTACAACAAACACGTCAGACATTTTATGTACAAAACATGTTGAACGTCTTTGCGGAAACAAACTTGTGTAAAGTACAAGACAATATATTGCTAGTATATGCGCCTCTTCTGAAACCAGCGGAGATGGCAGCACAGAATAAAGTCGCACATTCCAGGTCCTGCGTTTCTGCTGCTGTCTCATAATATGAAATTTAAGGACTTTAAGCAACAGCATTTTGAACAGTTGTGATGCACAGTGTGGACAGTCAGTCATTTAGATCGAATTCCATTCGGATATGCACAAAAATCTAATTTGAACTGACAGTCTGAACAAGGCATTTCAGTCCTGGCAACCACCCGCTCTGCATATTTTGCATGTCTCTCTTATTTAACACAACTGATTCAGATAACAAGCTCATTAGAAGAGAGCTTCATGCATGAACTGTGTTCTGATTGCCATGGTCCCTACACAGTGGAACAATACTCCGATTTTAATACGGTTAAGACAATACTCTGATTAAGAATGTACCATGTAAACAGAGCTTTTTGATTACCTTAATCCAGCTAAAGTCATAATCGAAATAAACACAAATCGAATTAAGACATGTGGAGTATTCCTATTTTAGTCGCATTACTGAAGTGCAGTACAGACATGTAAACACCTTAATCAAACTATTACCGTCGTGTAGGACTTTTCGCCGCATTTTGCGACAGGATACACACGGCAGCGGTCAACCGTTTGACGGCAAATAAAAGAGCTTCAACACCGTTGTCGTCTGTATGCACGTACAAATAACTAACTGCACTTGAAGCTTTCATAAAATTAAAAATGAAACACCCAAAACTGTATATGGCATCATCATGAAGACGAACTATATGTTTATACGTGAAATTCTGGAGGGGACGTCGGATGGCGTCGCGCGGTGACGTAATGACGTGTGCCATTAATCGATCTATGTACTATAACATGTAAAACGGGAACATGAAAGGATTATTCTAAAAGCAACTCATGTAAACACCTTAATCATAATATTGTCTTATTCAGAATAAGGTAAATAATTAGATTACTGATGTCCATGCAAATGTAGTCAGTGTTTATTGCTCCCTACTCCCCTGAGTATGGGAAATTTGTTGAAGTTTACTTTACTTCAGAACATTCATTCACGGATTTGCACTGTGCAGCTCTTCACATACAGATGAAACTCACTAGAAAAGTGTGACATAATATACCTCTGTAAATACAAATTAAATTCATGTCTCACATTCTTTAATACCCTATGAATGGAATATATATATATGCTCTCTTCAAACTAGAATCATGGTGCAATATCCTATAAAGTCCACTTCACAGGGCACTTACGGTCAAATAGTATAAATGTCTGACATAAGAGATACATACACAGAGCCGGGGGTCATGAGGACTAGAATTGAGAACCACTGTGTTAGATGTTAATGACATTAATTAGGCAGAGTTTGCAAGGCAGAGATCTGAAACATTCTGCTGCACACAATTTCAAGACCATTGGCAATTTATAAATTTCAATTCTGAAAGAAAGGCATATGCACATACGAATCATATGTACGTTTGTTCACTGAATCACACATATGCACATTTGAGAAATTATTGTAAAATCAAATGTAGGACAGTTTCAACAACATTTTATAAAAGAGGCCTCAAGGGTCTAATTCTTCGTACCTCACTTAATACATCTGAAATAATTTGACCTGTGCCAGATCTTCTTGTTATAACTGATCTCTGGCCAATTTGGTTTTTCAAACAGATTAGCAGATTTGATTAAAATATCTGGATTAAGTTGTCTGAGATTACTGTGCACCCTCTTGATCGTAAAGGGCAAATATGCTGATACTTGAAAACCCTGCAAACAAAACCCTTCAAACGGCAATGGTGACACCAGCAAAGAAATATTAAATAACTCTGCTTTGCTGAAAATACAGGATTGTATTAAATACAGGGTTACACTTTATTTTGATAGTCCACTTTAGACATTCTGCTAACTATAAGTAACTTAACTGCATGTCAACTAATTCTCATTAATTTGCAGCTACATATCTACTTACTCTCAGAGTAGACTGTTAGGTTAGGTTTAGGGTTAGTCGAATAAGTTGATATACTGTATACTTGCAAAGATTCTCATAGTCAGTATGTTGTATGTTGTGGGCCCATCAAAGTAAAGTGTTAGAAGATATTAAGCAGACAATCTACTAATACTCTAATGACTGCTAGTTGACATGTAGTAGCAAAGTTACTTACTGTTAGTTGAATGTCTAAAGTGGACTATGAAAATAAAGTGTTACCAAATACAGTAGCTTAAACATTGCCACTGAATCAGTATGTAATCAGTGACACTGATTATATACTATATATTTTAAATGCAGCCAGATCTATTTGTCTAATAAACCTGGCATTATTTATTACGACTTTTGTTAATGTCGTAATATGCAAATCAAACTGACGTCCAAAACTTTCCACTGGAAGAAACTGCCATCCAAACTGAATTTATAGTGATTTTACAGCATTTTAATCAAGTCTTGACTAATATTTGACAATAAATTTATGTCAAGGTGATATCTGGGTGCAGACTACACAACAATTATTATTTTACCACATTTATTTTAAAATTATTATTGCTGTTATTATTTTTAATTATTACTTTTCCTGGTTCAATAAGGTGCTCTTGTGAGAAAATATCAGTGGTAGGGTCAGACATTCAGTATCACAGCTTAAAAAGATGCAATCTAATCTTGTTTATGTGAAATAAGTCTGCTCCCAAGCAGGCTTTAACTTATGCCCCCGGTTTCACAGACAAGGCTTAAGCCTAGTCATAGACTAAAATGTAAGTCTGAGCTGTTTCAACTGAAATAAACTTGCACTGACTGATCTTAAAATATATCAGTGCCTTTGTTTTGTCTCAAGATGCATCCCAGTAATGTTTTTTTTTTCTTTATTTTTTTTTTTTTCTTCTAAGCATGTTTATAAAAATGACTTAAATGTCCTAATTGAACTATGGACTAATCCTGGCTTAGTCTAAGCCCTGTCTGTGAAACTGGGCCAAGGACTTGTTGTTATGATAGCAACTCCAAGATGAGCTTCAAAGAACGTCCTCAATTATGTCAACAGTAAAATCCAGATAACTGAGTAATCCATGTACGAAGAATGGGACCCTAGTGTGAGAAGTTCAAATTTTGCGGTGTGTATTTTTTGTCTTTATGGTGAAAACAACTGTAGTGAAAACGCTCATTTTTATTATTACTATTATACACCTTTCACTTGGTTATGCCTGCTCTGAGGTTTTGTGTTTGTTCTATATTGTAAAGTTCAAAGACATTAATTAATATTACAAAGTCTGTGAAAGAATTGCCCTGGCTGACAGCTTAAAATCCCAAACAGAGCAATCCTGCCCTCTTGCGTCACAGCATTATTCTTCACAGCATATAAAACAGTTGTGCTCACTGTTTGAGATAGAAATGCTGACACAGCTGGAAATGCTTCTGTTATAAGCAAATTCATCAGCATATTCCCACACGCTAGTCCTCAATCACACGGTGTATGCACTTGGCACTTATACAGCTCTAGAGGGAGGTGTCATTGAACCAAAAGTATGTAGGCATAATGGAGTCACTTCTAAGTGTCATTCCAGAATTCTCATTTCAAAAAGCTATCAAAAGCAAATGTTGTCTGTTATAACATCTTGAGAAAAAAAAGAGAAAACTTTTGGTGAAAGTGTTCAATGTTCATACGCATGTCTGCAACTTATAATTGTTACATTTGTGTGGTTAATCTCTTATTTTTAATTACTTTTTGTCATGCAGAACAAAATACAGATTAGAAAACTGATAATTCTGGTAACTGATTATGATATGGTGACCCCTGTTTGAAGCAGGTGTAAATTACTCTAGAAATAAACACCTGTGACCTCATTACATTAGTTGTGGCAACCATTCTGCTATCAGCATTATTGCACCAAAGAAATAGTTTCAATATATCAGATTTTGTTGGTGATTTAAAATGTTATCCAGTTTCACTGTAAATAGGCATTCCATCTACTATAAAAATCAAAATTTACATTGTTATTGTATTGGCAGTTATTTATATTTACATTTAGTCATTTAGCAGACGCTTTTATCCAAAGCGACTTACAAATGAGGACAACAGAAACAAGTATTAAAAGTAGTATTAAAACAGCTAAAACTGATCCAAAACTAAAAGCTAAAACTTTATAAATACTAATATATACACACACACACACACACACACACATTTAAAAACAAATAATAATTAAATTATAAAGACAAATGCATACAACAAAATTTCTAAACTTAACATTTAAATGAAAACAAAATAAAGCTACTAACAATTCAAAATTATAAAGGAACACTCCACTCCCTTCGGAAACAGGCCCATTCCCCAACTCCCCCAGAGTTAATGGATTCAAAAACGGTAAAACTGAACTATTTAACTCTAGGGGAGTTGTAAAATGAGCCCACTTCCAAAAAAAGCGGAGTGCTCCCTCAAGAGAACAAAAGGTATAAGAGTATAATAATGATTCTAACATAACACTAAGCCAAACACCCAAAACAACTTCATGTGTATGTACACACACACACACATATATCCATAAATTCAATGTATATGTTATTTCATTTCCATTTAGTTTGTTGAAGTACAGAAATAACTCAAATTAAATTAAAGTAAAGCTTAATAACCTATACAGACATAATAAAAAACTAAAAAAAATGACAAACATTAATACAACTTTAGCTAAAATTAAAATAGATAACATATACAAATCAAACTACATTAGTTTAACAATAATCCTAAAAAATAACACTGAGTCAAACACACATGCTAAAAAAAAAAAAAACAACTTACACATAGTAAGAAATGGTTATACAAAAATGAAACAGAAGTGAAATAAGTAATAGGAAAGAGAATAAATAAAAAGCGATACTTATCCCTTGCCGGTGTCCCTGCCCGGTGGAGTCGCACTGTAGAGTCGATGGTCTTTACACACTTCGGTCTTCACACGACGAGGGCTTCACACGAGGGCTGCCGCGGTATAATAACCTTTTTTATACCCGTCTAACAAATCACTAATTGAATTCAGCTGGACACACTTTCCTGTTAATCACAATAAATGGCCAAGCAAGCACAGACACTGACAAGGTACGCGATACAGTACGAGACCAAACGCGATTTCAGCAGGTCTCAACACAGTAAACAAAACAAGCGTTTATTTATTTGTTAACCTACCCAGATAGCACACGTACATCTGCAAGACGTCTGTTAAAGATCTCTTGATCTGGAAAGCATCTACTGTCTACAAGTGTCTGACAGACGTCTTTCAGATGTCAGTTTTACATACATTCTAAATCATAAACATCTTAAAGACATCTAATAGACGTTTATTTGACATCTAAAAGGAAACGTCCAATAGACGTACTGCAGATGAGCAAACACTCTAAAAAAAAACATCTTGCAGATGTAAATGCAGACGTCAAATAGACGTCTCTGAGATGTACACGTGCTATCAGGGTATATGTTACAACCAGGGGTC
Organism: Spinibarbus caldwelli; assembly: GCA_039654775.1. Lineage (NCBI taxonomy): Eukaryota > Metazoa > Chordata > Actinopteri > Cypriniformes > Cyprinidae > Spinibarbus > Spinibarbus caldwelli. The sequence goes on from CM077240.1 coordinate 5,260,615, forward strand.
CGTTATTTGTATCTCGCTTAATAGATCTGACATGATTTGAAAGATTCCAGATCTTATAATCTTGATAACTGATCTCTGGCTAATTTAGTTCTTCAAACAAATTTGCGGATTTGATTAAAATATCTGAATTAAGTTGTCTAAAATTACTGCGCGTTCTTGTGTTCCTCAAAAAGGGCAGATGTATCGATACTCGAAACCATGATCAGCAGTGCAGTGATTGGCTGGTGGCAAGACATCAACGTAATGACATCATATAATTTAAAAATGACACCTGATGAAAAACTTGACAAATTTCTGGACCTTTATAAGGAAACAGCCAAGCAAACAAAACTACATAAATGTTATAATAGATAATTGAAATTTAAAGTTTCTTAAGGGTCAAGATGAAGTTATCTGCATCTCCTGTGCTCTATCAAGCCACTCCCATAATCACTGTCACCACTCAAATTAATGCACAGCTCAAATTAACTGTGTAGCATGTGTGTAAGACTCCAATACAATTATAAAGTTATTATTTTATAATGAATAAATATATCAATGAGTAAAACTGGCTGTGTCTGTAGTATTATAGACAAAATAATTTTTTAATTATTATTATTTTAAATTATTGTCCCTGGATAAGTAGGGGACAGTTCTAATAAAGTAGCGCTGGCTGGGACAGATTTTAAGTATTAATTCCTCTTAAAAAGATGCAATCTAATCCTGTTTACATGAAATAAACCTGCTCCCGAGCAGGTTTAAGTTTACGGACCTGTTGCTATGACAGCAAGTCCAGGATGAGCTTTGAAGAACCAACCAATCCAAGATCAAGCAAAATCGTCAACAATCAAATCCAGCTAACTGAGTTAACGACGTACAAAGAACAGGCCCAAGGAGTGCCCAATCCTGTTCCTGCAGATCGAAGCTGTGTCCAAAAACTTGGGCAGCTGACTTGACTCCCCAGATAGCAACATATTGTCGGCCCAGATCCGGCCCACATCTGGCACATGTGGAATGATGATCTGGCCCACATGTAGCTTGGAATGATGGCACTTGGGTGGACCGCTCCTGTTTGCCAGATCTGAGCCAAAAGCAGGCCATAGCAATGCCACATGTCAGCCAAGAGCAAAGAAATAAACCACACTGGACCTTATCTGAGCCACAAAATCTTCATATATTTTTTATAGAGACCTCTCAGCTCGTCTAAGCTTGTTAACAAACAAAATCACTGAAGAAAAAAGAGAACAGAAAAAAAAGAGACACACAGAAACTCAAGAACTACATCTGACTTCAGCCACAGCCTTAGATGAAATCAGCTGAAGATAAAAGACATTAAATCTCTAAAGATCTCAGCAGAGGAGGATTAAACAACTCCACAAACAACATCACCAGCTACACTTATTACTAACCAGACTGACTTTATTTCTGTTAGAGGTCTACAGAAGATCTAATTGAGAATTAAGAGGGGTTTAAATCTAATGTTTGTTTCATTTGAAGTCACCATAATGGTGACTGGTGTTTCCATTAATTGTGCTCTTAACTCTTGTTACAATTAGTTTAATTTTGCTGGCTGTTGTCATGGTGTATTTATCAAACACATTTGCAGTAGCAAGTAAAGACAAAATGAGATCAGTTGATGATAGTCAGCTATTGATGGTTTATCACAATGAAATAGCCTGATTCACTAATGTCATTTGACTCTAGCGATTGTGTTGTACCAATAATACATTTGCTGTATTAAACGGCAGCCTAAGATCAATAGCATTGCAGAACCAGTATAAGATTAAAAAAAAAAAAATTAACACACAAAGTCATCATAAATCAACACATGAGGCCTACGATGAATCAGTTCCAAAAATCAACACAAAACCAGTCCTAATTGAAAGAAAACAAGCTGACAAAAAGATAATATTGCATAGCAAGAGATTTATAAGCTATTTTTTGAAGGCCGGTCATTTTTGACCAGGAACACCACAAGTGTAACAAGATTGAATAGCATAAAAAATATTTAACGAAAATTAACAATTTTTGCGGTGGAAGTAGTTATGCCCTGTATGAACAAAATCAGTAAATCTTAGTCCAATGCGATAAAATTAAGCAACATTTTCGGGAGAAAGAAAATTCCAGGTCAAAATGACCCGAACACAGCCCGAGAGTACTTGTTTTGCGTACCAGAAAACCTGTCATGTCAGGCGCTGTATACATGGCTGGCAGCACTTAAGTTAAAATACTGAGTGTTAAATAATAAAATAATATGTTAAAACGTTTGCTCTAATCATTCTGTGGACAAAATTCCCATGAACTTCGCCCCGATCGGGAGCTGTATGTGCACATGTGCGCTCATGTTTTCAGTGCAGCTAACCTCACGTCACTTCAAGTCATTTTTCCACTCATTGAAATATGACAGGTCCTTTACTGCAAGAAGACAGTCACTGCGACACTGTAAAGTGATGAAACTACCCAGCAGGCACCAGACGTCTATGTAACGTCAGGTTGACGTTGGACATGACGTCGGACAGACGTTGCATTTTGGTTGAAAATGAAAATCGGGTTGACGTCAATATTTGACGTCAATTTGACATTGACTTAACGTTGGATTTTGGTTGCACAACCTAAAAACAACAAAATCTCAACGTCAGCCGACGTCGGTATTGGACATCAATTTAACGTTGACATTAGATGTTGAATTTACGTTGAATTTTGGTCACCCGACGTCGCAACCAAAATTTAACCAAATATCAACGTCTTGTGACGTTGTGTGCCTGTTTTGTGCCTGCTGGGTATGGTGCCATGAGCTTTTAAAACCAATTTCATAGGTTTCACGTTATATTGTCGACTCGGAAAACATATAAATACACATGCCCAGTAACCACAGCTGTAACCCTCTAGCCTTAACCACAAATCAGACAGAAGGGTAGATTAACTTCGGTGGACTTAAACTTCAAAAATGGTGTGTTCCGCAGTTGACATAAAATACTTTCTGGTGTTTATTTATGTTAATTTCTTGCTTTAAGTAAATATGAAAAGACGATTGGTTCACGTGTTTGAACTGAGGGAATACAGTGATCTGTCACGACACATTAAAGAGCCACAAAACGGTATTTATTGTTTGAATTTCTTTAAAAATGACACAATTTGAAAGCTGAGAGTCCTGAGACCTTGTTTCATATCAGAAGTAACCTGCTCTGTCTTGTCTGTCTGCACGTTGTCAGTTTCCTCTTTGCTCTGCAATGTATTTTTCACTGCGTGAGAACATGATTTGTAGTGTGACAGCGGCATTGTTTGTCGGGGATAGCAACAGTAACTAAGAAGGGCAGGTCTTTGCGAATGGTCAATTACATCACTTTTCCTCTAAAAGATATTCTACATTTAGCTTTGACAGGTAGACCACAAAGGAGCACCCAGGGGCGATATAGGCCGGTTGATATTCCAAATCGTAGATTGACACTAGACTTTGAGGGGAGTGGGAACGTGCTTTTAGCTCTAAAGTGTGCAGAAAGGTCGTGCGAACGTTAAAGCCCACAGAAGTCAACAACGCAAAATCTGAGAGGAGTGGCGCTTTCAGAATGGAAATGCGTTTGTGTTGCGATCAAAGGTTGACTGTTTTCAGAAATAATTTCTATAGTTATTTATTTAGAAATGTGTTTCAAAAGTGTTTGTCTCTTAAGCCACGGTGATGAGCTGTGATGCTCCTTTTTGAGAATGAATCAAAGATGGAACAGTGGCTTTTGTTGTAAACTCTGTCATTAATGAGTGTTTTCTATTTCTTTTGGCGATATTGATAAAAGGAGTATAATCCGAGTGGTGTTGACTTAGTTTGTATTAGGAGTGTTTTTTTTTTTTTTTTTTTTTTTTGCAAACGAATGTTGATGAGAATCTGAGTTTTTTTCAGTGGTGTGGTAAAGTATTCTTTCAAAAAAGTAAATCAAAACCAAAACTCATTTTGGGCATCGGTTAACTTCGTGACTAAGCTTTTTGAAACTTTAAATGTACTGTACCAATTGCCTTGTAAAATAATTCGCTCGAAAACTCTGCACGCTGTTGACGCTTGCTGGTCAGAACGGTGAAAAGGCAACTGAATGTCAGCTCAAACGTGCCTGGAAACACCTTTTGCAAACCAGTGGCAAATGTTTGGTTGAAAGTGTAATCTATTACATACAAATCATCTAATAGCATTAAATATTAAGTGTCTGTATAAAATGTGTTATTTTTTTTCCTATGGAGAGCTTGGTTAATGATAGCATAAGAGATTAAGAACTACAACAATTTTTTTTTAATTAATTTTTTTTTATCACAAATGTGTCAATAAAATTAGCCAATGTATCCAAGATCAGGTAAAGCCCATGTAGACACTTCACAAGTATGTTCCTTCTTAGAGAAAAATGCTATATGTGAGAATTTCCAGTCAGGTTTTAGACCATATCATAGTACTGAGACTGCTCTCATTAGAGTTACAAACGACCTGCTCTTATCATCTGATCGTGGTCGTATCTCTCTATTAGTGCTACTGGATCTTAGCACTGCGTTTGACACTATTGACCACAACATTCTTTTAAATAGACTAGAAAATTATGTTGGCATTAGAGGAAGTGCACTGGCATGGTTCAAATCGTACTTATTTGACCGCCATCAATTTGTGGCAGTAAATGAAGAGGTATCATACCAATCACAAGTGCAGTATGGAGTGCCTCAAGGCACAGTACTTGGCCCCTTACTTTTCACGCTTTACATGATACCCTTGGGAGATATCATTAGGAAACATGGTGTTAGCTTTCACTGTTATGCTGATGATACTCAGCTCTATATTTCTTCGCGACCCGATGAAACATACCAATTTGCAAAATTAACGGAATGTATAGTTGATATCAAAAACTGGATGACTAGCAATTTCTTACTGCTAAATTTTGAAAAAACAGAGGCGTTAATTATTGGACCAAAAACTTTTGCATGTAATAACCTATATCACTGTCTAATACTTGATAGCTGCTCTGTAAATTCTTCGTCATCAGTTAGGAACCTAGGTGTACTTTTTGATAGCAATATTTCCTTGGAAAACATGTTTCTAGCAATTTTAAAACTGCATTTTTTCATCTTAAAAATATATCTAAATTATGACCTATTCTCTCAATGTCAAATGCAGAAAAAATAATTCATGCGTTCATGACCTCGAGGCTAGATTATTGTAATGCTTTATTGGGTGGTTGCTCTGAGCGTTTAATAAACAAACTCCAGCTGGTTCAAAATGCAGCAGCTAGAGTTCTTACCAGAACCAGGAAGTATGACCATATTAGCCCGGTTCTGTCAACACTGCACTGGCTCCATATTAAACATTGTATACATTTTAAGATCTTGCTAAATACCTATAAGGCCCTGAATGGTTTGGCACCTCAGTATTTGAGTGAGCTCTTATCACATTATAGTCCTTCACGTCCGCTGCGATCTCAAAACTCTGGACATTTGATAATACCTAGAATATCAAAATCAACTGCAGGCGGGATATTGTTTTCCTATTTAGCGCCCAAACTCTGGAACAATCTACCTAACACTGTTCGGGAAGCAGACACACTCTGTCAGTTTAAATCTAGATTAAAGACCCATCTCTTTAACCTGGTTTACACATAATACACTATTTCTATAATTCAAATCCGTTAAAGGATTTTTAGGCTGCATTAATTAGGTCAACCGGAACCGGGAACACTTCCCAAAACACCCGATGTACTTGTTACATCATTAGAAGAATGGCATCTACGCTAATATTAGTCTGTTTCTTTCTTATTCCAAGGTCACCGTAGCCACCCGATCCAGTCCATATCCAGATCAGATGGTCACTGCAGCCACCCGAATCCAGTCCGTATCCAGATCAGATGGTGGATCAGCACCTAGAGATGACCTCTACAGCCTTGAAGATCAGCGGAGATCAGGACAACTAGATGAGCCCCAGAGACTGATCCCCAGTGAAGACCCTGTCTCCTAGACGGCCATCGGGACTAGACCACAGGAACCAGATGAGTCCTTTGCACAATCTGACTCTGCTGCAGCCTAGATTTAAACTGCTGATTTTGTCTGGCCAGAGGAGAATGACACTATTTCCCCGTCTAAATACTGTAAAGCTGATGTAAAGCCACCCAGCTTTATATCAAGCTAATGTAAAGCTGCTTTGATGCAATTTGCATTGTTAAAAGCGCTACACAAATAATAGTGACTTGACACTGGTTCATGGATTTACAGCAATCGCCCCCCCCCCCCAGCATCGGATCATTGAAATTTCTAAACGTTTTAGAATAATTATGAAGCAATAAAGCCTCTTTAACTGAAAACGCTGCGTGTTTTGCCATAACAACTGTGTTTTACAAACACACAGTTACAGTAACCAAAGAAAAACTAACACAAGAAGTTTGAGGACCAAGATCCCAACTAAAGCAAACACTGCCCACCACAATGGTAACTTCAAATGAGATAAATATCAACATCTAAACCTTTATTAATTCTCAATAAGAGCTTCTGTAGACGTCTGACAGGAATAAAGTCAGTCTGGTTAGTAATGAGTGAAGCTGGTAATGCTGTTTGTGGAGTTGTTTAATCATCCTCTGCTGAGATCTTGAGAGATTTAATGTCTTTTACTTGCAGTTGATTTTACCAAATGCTCAATCATTAGTTATATGACCATTTAATTTGATCATTCATCTCATGAACTTCAACACTACTTTAGTGTTTCTTTTGACATTGTGTGCAGTGTTCACTGAGGATTTTGCTGTGTGTTGTAAATTTCAGCATCTATCCAAACAGAGTTTTGTACCTAATGTTTATTTTTATTATTTTATTTTATATACATACAATCATGAAAAAATGTTTTGCAATTTTGGTAACACTTTATAATAACGTTCAGTTGTAAGTCATTTATAAGTGATTAGTTAATGATGAACTAATCATTTACAAAATATTCATAAGTGATTAATAGGTGATATGCTAACAATTTGTGTATGTTTTGTTAATTTGTTTACAAGTCATTTACAAGTAATTAGTTGATGAACTAATCATTTACAAAACACGACTATGCATTCATTGGATGATTAATTAGTGATATGTCAATATTTTTATCTATGTTTTGTAGATTAAGTTATAAATCATTTACAAGTGATTAGATGATAATGAACTAATCATTTACAAAACATGACTATACATTCACAAATGATTAAGTAATATGCTAGCAATTTACAAATCTGTTTAAAAAATAGCATCATGGAATAATCAAACAGATCCTTACTGGTTAATAGTTATATAGTTAATATATTATTGATCACTTATAAATCATTGAAATGTCAACATTGTACTATTATCTCAATAAACAAAATAAATCATTTACAAAGCTTTCTGCATCCCCTAATCTAAAGTGTAAACTACTCATCACTTGTAAATGTGTTACACATCATTTGTAGATTTTCTTACCTGTTACAAATGATCTGTAGCTGTATACAAGGCATTTACAACACTTTCTGCATTCCCTAATCTAACGTGTAAACTACTCATCAGTTGTAAATGTTTTACAAACCTTCCGGTTAGACGTTGTTTGTGTGTGTATATATATTTACGCACACACAACTGGAAACCATAAGGTTTGTAAACAAAACATACACAAATTGTTAGCATATCACTTATTAATTGCTTATGAATGTTTTGTAAAAAAAAAAGTAAAAAAAAGTTTATCATTAGTCTGGGGTTCCATGCAAAGCATGCTGGTAACTAGTTTCAGTTTTTCATGTATAGGCTACTTGACCACTTCACATTCACCCTACCTAAAATACATGATCTTACAATAGAAAATGTATCCTTTGTTGATTAAAAAAAAAAAAAAAATGCTCAGATTTTGAGGAATTGTTTATTACAACGTTTCCCAGAACCTGTAAAGAGAACTTATATTCAATCATTATGAGAAGTAAAATGTGTGTGAAATTAAGACCAATTTTCTTTAATTTCCTGTTAACGTAAATGTAGAGAGGTGCACTTTAAAATTATGAGTCATATATACACTGCAAAAGATTTTTTAAGAATAAGGTTTAAAGTTAGGGATTCAAATGTATGTGCAAATATGCAAGTTAGCAATAGAGATGGCTGAACACTTGCATGCCGTGAATAGTTAACTTATATAGTAGGACTAGAACTATAGCAGCTATATAGGCTATGTGTAATAAGTCATGTGCACAATGAATAATATATAAATATATGTTTTCAATATGTCAGTAATATCAGTATATTTATAAATATATTCAAACTGGGATAATGATTAGTTAGTGTTTTTTTTGTTTGTTTGTTTGTTTGTTTTTTGTGTGTTTTTTTTTTAAGAATGTCTTTTTTTATGAAGAAATAGACTGAGTGATGTAGGTATGGTCAAGTGTATGCTTTGCAATATTTTCAGTTTTACTCTGTTTGTAACGTACTATCGACAGAAGAGGGCGAGATTTCATTAAAAACAGCCAACAGGCGGCTTCGACCAGAGTCCAGTTGTTCTGAATCAGCTAAGACGCCGCCTCTGTTTCCAGACCATCTTCAGTCCTCTTAACGCCGCGCGAGGCTGGAGCTCAGATCATTGCTCTTCTCTAACTAGAGAAGAGCGATATTGCGCACCCACAACGATCTTCCCTACAGACACGCTAAAAATAAGTATCTTTAAACGAGAACAAGTGAGATTATTACCGGTTTTTAATTACTTCTTCCTGGGACCAGGGGCGCCGCTAAGGGGGGGAAGTTAGGACGATTGGGCCCACACACTTTTGTGGCCCCCAGAGATCTGTTTTATTAGTAGTAACAGTAGTAGTAGTACTGTAATAGAAATTATAAATGTATCTACCAAAGTGTTACAAATAAAACAAAATTACGGCTTATTGCTGCATCTTCGGCGAAATTATCTCCCCCCCATTCACTGCATGGTTTCGTCCCGTACTAGGCCTAGAGTCACTGAGTGAGATCAGATGGCAAACTGTCAAATTAGAGATGTCTTCGAGTTCGAGGGGGGGCAAACCGAGCCGGACGATTTGGTCAGTCGCACTTTTAAACACATTTTAGTTTTGCTATAGAAAATCTACAAATTCACACTCTAATTACATAGAGCAGCAGCAGGAAGCGCGGGAGGTTGTCATGGCAACCAGATACACTGCACGCGAGTTATTACGGCTGCGCTTCTATTTTGCCACACTAAACTTAGCAATAAACACGATGAAAATAATACACAATAAACATGTCTATCAAAACGATCTCAAAGGAGGCTTTTATTAAGCAAATCAAGGAGTGAATTACTCATCCACTGTTTAAAAAAAAAAATACTTTAGCTGGGTTTCCACAGGCAGGGTCACAATTATCTACAGTGTATGAAGCTAAAGGTTTTTGGATTAAGGTTCATAATGTAGAACATTTTTTAACACTGTATGCTGCATGGGCATAAATAGCTAGCAAACAAGGAATACAGCTGTTAAGCTAATAGTCACATTTAGCTGAGTAAGGTCATGATTGAGAAATGTTGGATAATGCTGGAAATGCTGGTGTAATGGGGTATCCTATTTATTATTTTAGGATTTTTTTGTTTGCCCCAGTGAAGCATTTCTATTAATATAACTGATTAAGTAGTCAAACTCATTCCATATCAGCAGAATAGACTCAGAATCAGAATCAGAATGAGCTTTATTGCCAGGTATGTTTACACATATGAGGAATTTGTTTTCATGACAGAAGCTACCGCAGCGCAACAGAATGACAGTGACAGAACAAAAAACACAGATAGTAAAAAGAAGAATTAAAAAGAACAAGTAAATAAGGAATAACAATATACAAATTGACAATTGTATGTACAGGTATACAGTATAACAGTAGACAGTTTTGTATGTACAGGTATATTATGTGCAAATTGAAATGTAGACTAAGTATGTGTGTTAGATAAATAAGTGTATAAATAGTGTGTTATTATTGTCAAGTGTTCATGAGATGGATTGCCTGAGGGAAGAAACTGCCTGGTCGTTCTGGTGCTCAGAGCTCTGTAGCGTCGTCCAGACGGCAACAGTTCAAAGAGGGAGTGTGCTGGATGTGAGATTTTGCCAGCCCTTTTGCTCACTCTGGATAAGTACAGTTCTTGGAGAGTGAGGAGGGTTGTACCAATGATTCGCTCAACAGTCCGACTACCCTCTGTAGTCTTCTGAGGTCAGATTTGGTAGCTGAGCTGAACCAGACAGTTATTGAAGTACAGAGGACGGATTCAATGATGGCGGAGTAGAACTGTTTCAGCAGCTCCTGTGGCAGGTTGAACTTCCTCAGCTGGTGAAGGAAGTACAACCTCTGCTGGGCCTTTTTCACAATGGAGTCTATGTGAATGTCCCACTTAAGGTCCTGGGAGATGGTGGTGCCCAGGAACCTGAATGACTCCACTGCAGTCACAGTGATGTTCATGATGGTGAGTGGGGGGAGTGCAGGGGGGTCTCTCCTGAAGCCCACGATCATCTCCACTGTTTTGAGCGTGTTCAGCTCCAGGTTGTTAAGACTGCACCAGACAGCCAGCTCCTTAACCTCCTGTCTGTAAGCAGACTCGTCACCGTCCTGAATGAGGCCGATGAGTGTGGTGTCGTCTGCAAACTTCAGGAGCTTGACAGAGGGGTCTTTAGATGTGCAGTTGTTGGTGTACAGGGAGAAGAGCAGTGGGGAGAGGACACAACCCTGGGGGGCGCCAGTGCTGATGGTGCGGGTGCTGGATGAGAATTTTCCCAGCCTCACTAGCTGCTGCCTGTCTGTCAGGAAGCTGTTGATCCACTGACAGACGGAGGTGGGTACAGAGAGCTGAGTTAGTTTGGGCAGGAGGCGGTTTGGAATGATAGTGTTAAAGGCTGAGCTGAAGTCCACAAACAGGATCCTCACATAAGCCCCTGATCTGTCTAGATGTTGCAGAACATAATGCATACATCTGTACACCACCTTTCATTGATGACTGCTCCGTTTTCATTTTTCTCTCGCTCCGTTTTTCACAAGTTCATCAAACAACAGTGGTATCGTTCATCAGTCACGGTGAGTAATGGCTTCTTCTCCTGATATTGTTGTTTGCACCGCCTGCCACATGTACAGTTTATCTCTCTCTGTCGGCGACGAGGGATTCACATGTGATAAATGCAGGGAAATAGTTAGGCTGACAGAGAAGATTTTAAAACTAGAGACACGCATCCAAACTTTAGTTGAGGATAGTAAGAATGTGAGGGCTGTAGATACTGCTTTGGATGAGACTAGCTCAGGGAGTCCTGTACACTGTTCGGTTCCGGTTGAGCAGTGCAACTGGGTGACTGTAAGGCGGCCTAGTTGTGGGTCAAAACACCGCTCTTCCGTTCCGATCATCAAACAGGTTCTCCCCACTCAGTGACGCACCTACTGAGAAACCTGATGAAAGTGCTCTAGTAATTGGCGATTCTATTGTACGGAATGTGAAAATAGAGACACCAGCCACCATAGTCCAATGTTTACTGGGAGCCAGAGCGCCTGACATCTTGGCAAATTTAAAAGTGCTGGCTAATGCTAAACGTAAATTCAGTAAGATTGTTATCCATGTCGGCGCTAATGATATTCGACTTCGCCAGTCGGAGATCACTAAAAATAATGTTAGAGGTGTGTGAACTTGCAAGTACGATGTCAGACACTGTAATACTGTATGCTCTGGCCCCCTCCTTGCTTACCAGGGTGATGAGATTCATAGCAGACTGTCGTCACTCAATGGCTGGATGTCTAAGTGGTGCCCACAGAATAACATAGACTTTATAGACAATTGGACGAATTTTTGGGGCAGACCTGACCTGTTGAAAAGAGATGGTCTTCATCCCTCCTGGGGTGGTGCCGCTTTTCTCTCTAGAAATATGGCACATAGTCTTAGAGTTCGTACTTGACTAACTAGGGCCCAGGTCAGGAAGCAGACAGACTGACTAAACCGACCGTCTGCTAGCCACCTCACGCCACAGAAGTCAGTTAATTCTCAGCACATAGAGACTCCTTCACCTAGATATCACACTATAGAGACTGTGTCTGTTCCCCGTACTAGAAAATACAGAAAACGTCCAAACCAAAGTAATAGTAACAATTTAATTGATGTTCAACAAATAAAAAATGTTTACAATACAGAGAAACAATTGATAAAACTTGGCTTACTGAATATCAGGTCCCTTTCTACAAAAGCACTATTTGTAAATGATATGATCACTGACCATAAACTAGATGTGCTTTGTTTGACAGAAATATGGCTAAAACCAGATGAATACATTACTTTAAATGAGTCTACCCCTATAAAAATGAGCCACGTCCAAAAGGTAAAGAGGGAGGTGTTGCTACAGTTTATAGCAATATTCTCAGTATTTCTCAGAGGGCAGGCTTTAAGTATAACTCGTTTGAAGTTATGGTGCTGTGTATAACATTATCTAGAGAAACACGTGTTAGTGATAAATCCCCTGTGATGTTTGAACTGGCTACTGTGTACAGGCCACCAGTAGGGCTGTGACGGTGGCAGATTTTTACCACCGCGGTGGTAATGGACTAATGCTGCCTTCACGTGCTATCGGAATTATCGTAAATAGGAGTTTCCTAATCGGAAATTGGACGTGAACAGCCTCTCAAGTCGTATTTACTACTGGGAAATAATTTTGATACCCGAGTTTCCGAGTTGGGCGGGTCATAAACTTCAAACATGGTGGAGGTGACAACCATTGCTGCTGTCAATGCTGTTCTCAGAACAACTACATCCCTTTGTCTTGTCGCTAAAGTAGTGTATTTATAGGCTAGATATGAACAATCATGCGAAGCATATTGTGTGTTTTATAAGCAGTGAAATAATCATGTATTTGACCGAAATTCAAGAATTGTCAGCGAACTGCATGTATAGCGTGGTGAATGTTTATAAGATTGTCAACCAATGGGATGCTACATTTTATCCTTTCCGACATTAAAGCACATGAATAGGACAAGCTCGTAATCACGACTTCATAAGTGGGAAATAGGAAATTTCCGATAGCACATGAAGGCAGCATAACTACCGCCGGTGGTGCGGTGTTATGATATTAATTAGCCTATATTTATACATAAAAATTATATATATAATATTCAAATTCAAAAATGATCATATATATAATTTTGAAACGCAACAAATAAATGAGGCTCGATCATCTATTAACAAACGTGCGTGTTTATTTTAGTACTTCCGTCAGTGAACTCGCAGCCTGCAAAACACTAAAATAAATATCAAACAAATAATAGTCAAATAAAAAAGTTGCCTTAAATAAAAAAATATATATAAAAAAGTTAAATACACCCTGTGAACCGGACGCGAGCGGCGCGGCAAGACACGACAAAATACCCATTATAATCAGTCGTGCTGTGTTGTACATTGGATGCGGCGCGACATGACATGACAAATACCCACAGTAAACTGCTTCGTCCTGTTTATGACGTACTGACACAAAGATCAAATGTCCTGTGACAGACTCAACCTGTTGTGTTGCGACCAGACTGTAGGTTGCGACGCGGCGTGACACCGGTCTCGTCCGGTTTAGACACGGTTCTGTTCCGCCACCAAGCAAGCGGGCACGTTAAGTCCTCGTCTGCACACGCTCTGTGTGGAATAGGAATCGCGGCGTATGCTGCCACATTTCTTGGTAGCATCTTACATTTATCGCTGTCTCGTTTGTATTTGGCTAGTTTGGAGAAAGCCTCACCAATACAAACCTGACCAGCCGGGCGTTTGCGATCACGTGAACTTGAAGACAAAACGCGGACGGGTGACATGAATGGAAATGATTCCAGATCGGCGATGTAGAATTTGGTTTCCCAACAAGGTCCATCGCTCAACACAAAGTAAATTTGCTGAATGCAGAATAAACGGTATTTTCCTGCGCTCAAACCTGCCAATCTAAAGGCAGAGGTAGTAACGAGTTACATTTACTTCGTTACATTTACTTGAGTAATTTTTTTGGGTAACTAATACTTTTTAAGTATATTTAAAAATGGGTACTTTTACTCTTACTCAAGTACATTTTTAGTGAAAAATCGGTACTTTTACTTCGTTACTGTGGGCGACGCTCCTCTCGTTACTTTATGTTGCAATACAAGTTAAAACTGCTGCAATTTATTCCAAACGCGCGCGCCGCCTACTTTTCTCTGGGCAATGAGCGATGCCCATTCGCCAATGATTCATTCTTTTGAGTCAATTCTGTTCAAAAGCTTGATCAAACCAGTTGGCAAACGCAACCAGTGAATTGATTCGCGAATCAGTTTGAATGATTCGTTCAGTTCCCTGCCGCACGCGCTGAGTCGTTTGAAGCGGTTTTCACAAGTTGTAACATCAAGAGCGTTGAAGATGTGGCTTTGGATCTACAGTCATTTGAAAATAAATCTTCAAAGGCTATTGTTTGCTAGCTATGAAGATCTTTATTAGATGAACACTGTTTGTGCTGTCTACGGTTCCATGGGTAAAGATAGGCTACATTCGATTACAGTACACGATACCACTATGCCATTACCAGTTTGTTGTACATGTACCTTATACATTAAATACAATGCATAATTTATACATTAATAAGCTGTAGCAGAGTATGAAATTAACACCCGCTAAAACCGCGTTAGCTCTGCTCAGCGGCGCGTGACCTGTTCCAGGAGGAATGCCTTTGCCTAGACACAATTAATATTGATATTTTCACAATATTTACGCTTGCAGAAATATACAATTGTTTACATTTTGCAAAACAGACAGAAGAAGATCCGTCAATGTGCATTTGTTTCATTATGTTCAGATGTTCTTTAGCGGTCATGTGAGGAGTTTTCACTCTTCTCCGTGTCAGAGGTTATACATATATAATACATAATTAATATGCTTTAAAATATAATTTAATTCAGTGATGCAAATCAGAATTTTTATCAGCTGTTACTCCAGTTTTCAGAGACATATGATCCTTCAGAAATCATTCTAATATATTGATTTATTACCAGTGTTGTTGAAAAACCAGCACATGCTGGTTAGATATGTTTTGAAGCTGGGATGCTGGTTTATGCTGGTCCTTAGCTGGTCGGACCAGCTTAGGACCAGCACACGACCAGCTTAAACCAGCTAAGGACCAACATCCCATGCTTCTAAACATACCAAACCAGCATATGCTGGTTTTTTCAACAGGGAACATTTTTGCTGCTTAACCCTTTAACTGATATCGCTACCGTGCGGTTGAGCTTACTTTGATAGAGAATAAATCTTTCCACAGCTGTACTGCCCCATCTCTGTGTCTGCTGTTGCCATGGGGGGTTTGGGTATTTCCAGTTTTCAAGTGACAGCAGCAGTTTACAAATTTCAGTCAGTCACACCGAAGGGAGAACGGTACTGGTCAGTCATCAGATAACAGGGTCAAACAAGCAGCCAAGGAAGTAGGGATGAAACCATAATGTTGTTGTAAATAGGGTAGGGGGTAAAGAACAGAAATATAGCAAAATATATAAGAAATGCAAAAATGTTTATTTACCATATTTATCCAAAATCATGCGTGACCGTACGGTTGATATGTCTGTAAAAGACATCATATAGCATATATATTGCCATACGGCTGTATAGTAGGCCTATTATACAGACGCTTAAATATAATTTTTTATCTTTGTGGACCCTGAAGGTTATGAAATGTATCCAAGATACTAATAAAGTTAAAGGAATGTTTATTATTGGAAAATAACTCCTGAAATAGTTCTCTGAATTTAAATCAGCTCAACCATACGGTAGAGTTTTATATAAAACATAAATTTAAAAAAAAAAGTGCTCGGGGCTATTTATTAGATGTCTACTAATAAGAATTTGAAGTTAAATAATTTTTTCATTAGCTCCTTTGGAGTGAAGGTTAAAGGGTTAATATTTTTTGGAACCTGAGACATTTTGTTCAGGATTATTTTATGAATAGAAAGCTAAAAAGAAAAGCATTGATAATAAATCAACATGCAATGATTATGTGACACTGAAGACTGGCGTAAAGGCTGAAAAATATTTCTGATTTGCATCACTGAAATAAATTACATTTAAGAAACATAAAAAATCTTTTGAACGGCAGTGTGTGTGTGTGTGTGTATATATATATATATATATATATATGTGTGTGTGTGTGTGTGTGTGTAAATTTTATCTAAATATCTATATATCTAAATAAAAATAGACTATAGATATTCAGTATATGATCCAAAGTAACTAGTAACTAACTACTTGAGTAGTTTTTTATCCGATACTTTTTTACTCTTACTCAAGTAACTATTCAGACTATTACTTTTACATTTACTTGAGTAAATATTTCTACAAGTACTTTTACTTTTACTTGAGTACAGTTTTTGGGTACTCTACCCACCTCTGTCTAAAGGAAACGCTGTGTATGGCGTTTGAGGTAATTTGTGAATTAGCATAGACTTATAGTCTAAATAAAACAATTGGCAACTGTAATATTATTACATTTGTATACAAAACTTTGCTTGTTATATAGTGTGTGACGTCATGTGGACTACCGCCAGTGCCAATAGACAACCGCGGTGACAACTGACCATCGCAGTGACGCGGTTGTCACGGTGACCGTCACAGCCCTAGCCACCAGGGCACCACACAGACTTTATTAAAGAATTTTCTGATTTTCTATCTGAGTTAGTACTGGCTACAGATAAAGTCTTAAAGTCTTTGGTGATTTTAATATCCATGTCGATAATGAAAAAGGTGCATTAGGATCACCATTCATAGACATTCTGAACTCTATTGGGGTTAGACAACATGTTTCAGGATCTACTCATTGTCGAAATCATACTCTAGATTTAATACTGTCACATGGAATTGATATTAGTGGTGTTGAAATTCTGCAGCAAATCGATGATATCTCAGATCATTATCTAGTCTTGTGTAAACTCCATATAGCTAAAACTGTAAATTCTACTCCTTGTTACAAGTATGGTAGAACCATCACTTCTACCACAAAAGACTGCTTTGTAAGTAATCTTCCTTATTTATCTCAATTCCTCAGCATATCCAACAGCGCAGAAAAACTTGATGATGTAACAGAAACTATGGACTCTCTCTTTTCTAGCACTTTAGAAACAGTTGCTCCTTTACGCTTAAGGAAGATCAAAGAAAACAGTCTGACTCCGTGGTATAATGAGTACACTCGCACCCTAAAGAGAGCAGCCCGGGAAATGGAGCGCAGCTGGAGGAAAACAAAACTAGAGGTATTTTGTATAGCTTGGTGGGAAAGTACCCTATCCTACAGAAAAGCATTAAAAACTGCTAGATCTGATTAATTTTCGTCACTTCTAGAAGAAAACAAACATAACCCCCGGTATTTATTCAATACAGTCAATAAATTAATGAAAAATAAAGCATCAACAGGTGTTGACATTTCCCAAGAGCACAGCTGTAATGACTTTATGAACTACTTTACTTCCAAGATCGATACTATCAGAGATAAAATTGTAACCATGCAGCCGTCAGCTACAGTATCGCATCAGATAGTGCACTATAGATCTCCTGAGGAACAATTCCACTCATTCTCTACTATAGGAGAGGAAGAATTGTATAAACTTGTTAAATCATCTAAACCAACAACATGTATGTTAGACCCTATTCCATCTAAATTACTAAAAGAGCTGCTTCCAGAAGTCATAGATCCTCTTTTGGCTATTATTAATTCATCGTTGTCATTAGGATATGTCCCCAAAACCTTCAAATTGGCTGTTATTAAGCCTCTCATTAAAAAACCACAACTTGACCCCAAAGATCTAGTTAATTACAGACCGATCTCAAATCTCCCTTTTCTGTCAAAGATACTAGAAAAGGTAGTATCCTCACAATTATATTCCTTCTTAGAGAAAAATGGTATCTGTGAGGAATTCCAGTCAGGATTTAGACCGTATCATAGTACTGAGACTGCTCTCATTAGAGTTACAAATGACCTGCTTCTATCATATGATCGTGGTTGTATCTCTTTATTAGTTCTACTGGATCTTAGCGCTGCGTTCAACACTATCGACCACAACATTCTTTTGAATAGACTAGAAAACCTTGTTGGGATTAGTAGAAGTGCCCTAGTTCAAATCGTACTTATCTGACCGCCATCAGTTCGTAGCAGTAAATGAAGAGGTATCATATCGATCACAAGTGCAGTATGGAGTACCTCAAGGCTCAGTACTAGGGCCGTTACTTTTCACGCTTTACATGTTACACTTGGGAGATATTATCAGGAGACATGGTGTTAGCTTTTACTGTTATGCTGATGATACTCAGCTCTATATTTCTTCACGGCCCGGTGAAACACACCAAATTGAGAAACTAAAGGAATACATAGTCGATATAAAAAACTGGATGACGAGTAACTTCTTACTGCTAAATTTTGAAAAAACAGAGGTGTTAATTATCGGACCTAAAAACCCCACATGTAATAACCTAGAACACTATCTAACACTTGACGGCTGCTCTGTCAATTCTTCTTCATCAGTTAGGAACCTAGGTGTGCTGTTTGATAGTAATCTTTCATTTGAAAGCCATGTTTCTAGTATCTGTAAAACTGCATTTTTCCATCTCAAAAACATATAAATTGCGACCTATGCTCTCAACATCAAATGCAGAAATGCTAATTCATGCGTTTATGACCTTAATGTTAGACTATTGCAATGCTTTATTGGGTGGTTGTTCTGCACGCTTGATCAATAAACTACAGTTGGTCAAAAATGCAGCAGCTAGAGTCCTTACTAGAACCAGGAAGTATGACCATATTAGCCCGGTTCTGTCAACACTGCACTGGCTCCCTATCAAACATCGTATAGATTTTAAAATCTTGTTAATTACTTATAAAGCCCTGAATGGCTTAGCTCCTCAGTACTTGAGCGAGCTTTTATCAAATTATAGTCCTCCACGTCCGCTGCGTTCTCAAAACTCTGCCCGTTTGATAATACCTAGAATATCAAAATCGACTGCGGGCGGCAGATCCTTTTCCTATTTAGCGCCCAAACTCTGTAACAATATACCTAATACTGTTCGGGAGGCAGACACACTCTGTCAGTTTAAATCTAGATTAAAGACACATTTCTTTAACCTGGCTTACACGTAACACACTAATACGCTTCTATTATTCAAATCCGTTAAAGGATTGTTAGGCTGCATTAATTAGATCAGCCGGAACCGGGAACACTCACTTACGTTACATCGTAAGAAGAATGGCATCTACGCTAATATTTGTCTGTTTCTTTCTTATTCTGTTTCTCAGTCCGTGTCCGGATCAGATGGTGGATTGGCGCCGGGAGATGATGCCTGTGACCCTGATTGTCTATTTTTCTGATCGTTTATTTTCCTGATTGACACCTGGATGAGCCCCGGGGACATATCCCCAGTGAAGACCTCGACTTAAATACAATAAAACTAAAAATTAAACAAAATAACTAAAAATATAATAAAATACCTAACTACATAATACTATTATTGTTAGAAATTGCAACAATATAAAAATAGAAATATAATACATTTATACATTTAAAATTTAATTAAAACAATAAGTAAAAAAAATAAATAAACAATATCCTGGTCAGAGGAGAACTGGCCCCCCGATCGTCAATTATCGTCAATTTGATTTCATAGATACTATTTAAACTAAACTGAGCTAGACAATGACATCTCTGAATTCAATAATGAAATGCCTTTAACTGAAAATTGAGTGTTTAATCTTCTTATCATTATACATTACTGACACTCTATCCTCCAATTTGATACTGTTAAGTGCTTTGACACAATCTGTATTGTTAAAAGCGCTACATAAATAAAGGTGACTTTACTTGACTTGACTTGATTAAAACTGTTCCTGTGGACAATACTTCAGGGGACATGACTTGACTCTGGTCAGGGGCTGGAGGCTGCACTGGACTCTTGGTCAGGGGCTGGAGCCTGCACTGGACTCTTGGTCAGGGGCTGGAGCCTGCACTGGACTCTGGTCAGGGGCTGGAACCTGCACTGGACTCTTGGTCAGGGGCTGGAGCCTGCACTGGACTCTGGTCAGGGGCTGGAGCCTGCACTGGACTCTTAGTCAGGGGCTGGAGCCTGCACTGGACTCTTGGTCAGGACACTGGAGCGAACTTTGGAATTGAAGTGAGTTGCAGCCGGCGGGCTTGACGTCGGAGCGGCTGGTGGGCTTGACTCAGAGCGGCCGGCGGGCTTGACTTCAGAGCGGCCGGCGGGCTTGACAGGTGAACGCCCGGCAGACTTGACTGACTAGCGGCCAGCGGACTCGCAGCACTCGCGGCGATCCTGCCGAACTCCCACGCTTAGTTTCAGCTTGCTAGGTTGGAATGATGAGCGGCGACTTCCATGCTGCGGGGGGAAAAAACAAATCTGCAAAACAAAAGACTTTAAAAACCGGGAAAACAAACGGGGTGAAGGAGCGCCACTTACTCAATTGTATAGGTCTGGTCTTCTGTCATGGTGCACACAGCGGGGAAGAACGAGGAACACGGAGACAAGGAATACTCGTAAACCGTTTTTAATCCAACTCAACAGGGTAATACAAGGCAGGGCTGAGACATACAGGAACACAGGGAGTGTAACAAGTAGACCAGACAAAAAGGAACTAAACAGGCAGGAACTAAATACACAGGATGAAAATGAAGCGTCAGCGTTTATTCTGGCAGGTCATGCGAGTCAAGCTTGCATCAGCTGACTCTCAGCTGATCACATCTACCAATAGGAATACAACACCTATCACGGCATCCCTACATAAGCGCTATTCAGTATCATTCAGCAGCTTGCTTGCTCGGGAGCAAATTACCCTCCTCCTCCATCCCCAACTCCTCCTTTCGCCACAGTCAGGACTTGGCTTCTGACATTCCTGCTGAATCAGACTCCCTAATCTTGAGTAATGCGTTACACTAAATGTAATTAAGTACATCAGTGATATCTGCTTGGTTCTGTTCTGTTAACCCTTGGGGGGTTATTATTGCTGCTCTCCCTGCTCATTCATGACAGGCTGCATGGATGGGCAGGGAGTTTTTGCCCAGAACAGAACCATACCGCCAAACCAAACTGTATACTAAGTGTCCATCATTGACGATAGTGGTCCTGACAGAACTAGATAATTAATAAAACACAGCTAAAGACTAATGAACTAATAATCACACTAAACGAGGATAGGAAACAGGAAGGACCAAATATGGGCATACACGAGGATGTGGAGCACATGAGACAGAAAACAGAACCCAACACGAGCACAAGCCAGACAAGAAGCACTGTATTATTATTATTATTTTTTTTTAACTTTCTATTTTAATATATTTTAAAATTCTGTGGTAATTGCTGCCACTAATTTAGCCTTCAGTCGCATAATCTTTCAGAAATAATTCTATGCTGATCTGGTTTTCAAGAAGCATGGCTTATTATTTTCTTATTATGTTCTTATTATACATTTCTTTTTACCATTTTTAATTTCTCTTTCAAAAAAAAAAACTGACCCCACACTTTCAAATGATGGTGTATATTTTTATCTTCTTACAAGATAGTGAAAAAAAGAATCACTGTTTGTAAATTATCCTCAAAGAAGCTTTGTTTAAACCAAAATGTATTTAAAAATCACTGTGACTGTACAATATATCTAATTATTACAGCTTTCACTAATGCTCAGTTGAGAATCTAGTCTCAGTGTGCGCTTTTTGCTTAATGCTGTGAGAAAATGTATGTAGTGAATTCTGAGCATTCCTCTCTTAGAACAAGTAATGTTGCTAGTCTGACAGGCAGTGACTCATTCAACATAAAACAGGTTAATCCGGCTACACTGCTACCTGTTTCCACACATGTTTGTCGCCCAGGCTCTTTATATTTATTCCTCAGTAGTTTCGGTTTCAAGGCACCAGCATGAGTGCAAGTCAAGTGACACTAAAACCACCGTTATGATGGCATACAGTATGCACACGGCAGCAAATACAGATTGAGGTATGCCTCCACAGAATGAATGGAAGAATGTAAAAAGGAAATAATCAAGAAGGCTCAGTATATATTTTCGATTCAAAGCTGAATTGCGTTGTGAATTGTGCAAAATCAGTGTCAATAGCATTAACAGAACTGCATAAATTATGACTTTGTGCAAACTGGTTTCCAATTCCACCCATTCTCCAGTTTGTCACTAGACGACAGAATGGACAGTGTTGAAAGCACTTTCCAGGGAAACAGGTTACCAGTTGTCTCCAGTTGCACATTAACCCGGGATGGGAGAAAGCATTTTAACATCCAAATGACTACACAGCTTTAACTAATGCAGTTTGTACATACAAAAACTCTTGATGAGTGCATTGAGCATATTATATGTGTACATTAAGAATACATAAAGGCATTTAGTTCATTTGATACTAAAATAGCATATCAGGCTTGCTCATCAAATCCCTGCACTTGGCTCATTTGCAGTTACATCAAATTTGTAAGCAGCAGTGTCTTTTAGTAACGGTTTGCGTCATCGTAAGAGCTGACATCCATATCAAAGAAGTCCTCGAGTTTCCACTGGAGAGTTTCAAAGGTGGGTCTGTCTGCAGGGGAGTCCTTCCAGCATTCGGACATGATGTCATACAAATATTTTGGGCAGTTAAGAGGGCACGGCATCCTGTAGCCTTTGGGCAACTGTTGTACCACCTGAAAGTTTGTCATGGCTGGAGAAAAAGTGAAAAGCAACATTAAAATCCTTCAATGCTTTGACCTGGTCAAAAATTACAGTAGCATACAGCAGTGGTTCTCAACTTGTGGGTCGAGATCCAGAAATCGGTTGCAAGTTTGTTCTGACCCTTGTAAAAAAATCGCACAAAAAAACAGAAACAGAAAATAGAATATTAAATTTTAAACGTTCATACTGATATTAATACATTTTATAATTTGGTTTTAAGGACCTTTATTTTTGTACAATAAACTTTTTTTTCTTTAGGAAACAGATTGTACATTGAACATAAACTGACCCAGTATGATAATATATATTTCCTACTGAAACAGACAGTTTAGGTCTGAAACACTGAAGGGATTTTTCCTTTTTAAAAATAGTCAGTAGCCTTTAGTTTACGTCACACCATGACCATGACTTCCTACTTGCTACCGCTATTGGATTTGAAGCCTGACAAATTTTTAGTATTATGGTCTATTTTTCTGTATGAGAATGATGGGTACAATAAGCGAAAATATATATGAGAATGACGTACTTGGATAAGGCATCTGTCCAAATGTCACAATTTCATATAGTAGGATCCCAAAAGACCAGACGTCAGATTTGATGGTGAATTTGTTCTCGTGGATTGCCTCGGGAGCAGTCCATTTCACTGGAAACTTGGTTCCTTCTTTGGCCTCATAAACATTCTCATTTTCCATCTAAAGAAATCATGCAGTGAGAAAGTTAAAAGTACAGTTTTTGTATTTTTTACCCAAAATCAGTGCATACAATATAGCAGTGGTTCTCAGCTGGTTGGATTCAGAACATCAAGTGGTGATTTATCGTACAAAGGTAAAGAAAATGTCCTTGGGATGAAATAATACAAGGTACAGTGTTAATAATATTACAATGAATTGAATAGATCCAGCAGCATTTAAATGTACTGATATGAGAAAGACTGAATAGGGAAATTTTCAGTTTTGTAAATTAATAAACAACAACAGAAGTTAGGATAAACTATGGGCCAGATATTGAAAAGACCGACTGAATACACACAACCTTTGATGTTGCTAAGATTTTACTATGTTGTGTTTAGTTTACCATTTGCATTTACAGTCCGTGACACTATTGTGACAGATCTTTGACTCATTTTTGAGAACCACTGCTCCATAGGTAATCTCAGGGGGTCAGGCCTTTTTATAAAACTGAGAATGCTTCTTACCTGAAATACTCGTGCCAAGCCAAAGTCGGCCACCTTACACACATTGTTATCTTCCACCAGAACATTTCGTGCTGCAAGATCTCTGTGAATGTAGTTCTGCAACTCAAGGTATGCCATGCCAGATGCTACTTGGGATCCCATTTCTATCTGATCAGACATTTGCAAAGAAGCACCTCTGTCTTCTGTATGAGAGAGAATATAGTGAATAAATTAGGGTGGCCATATGTGCCATTTATACGGGACACGTCCTGGCCAAGATTTTTATATTGCCTTAAACATCCAAAGTAGTTTGACAAATAACATGCAGGTATTGTACATAATCGACCAATTGTGGCACGTGAGAAGGTGAGATCTACAGAGAATGATCAAAGCGATGCAAATACGTGCACACGTTAGGTGTGTTTGTTCGTTCGTTCAGCTTGAAGCAGCGCTGCGCACCAATCATTGTATGAAACCAAAGTACAATGAGAGCAATTTGAAAGCATAAGGAGCCGTCTGCTCTGCTCTCTATACTGTAGCTCTTGTGAATGTCATACAATGATCGATCTGCACTGTGCAAACAGCCAAAACCTGGATATTTTAGGCAATATAGAAATCCTGGCAAGGATGCGTCCCATAAAAATGGCCCGTATGGTCACCCTAGGAATAAATGGGTCAATATCACTGTAGGGTGCCATTTGGTGTCCTGTACATAAATAACTAATTTGCCATGATAACTTAACATAAAATGACTATGAAAGGGTGTGTTATATTAGGTTAAGTTTTTATATTCATAACAAAAGCATTACTTGGCTCTTTAGATACATTTTCAAGATTTTTTTTTTTTTTTAGTTTTGAGGATGTGTGTTATTTTGCTATGTCCCATGCACTGCTCATTAAATTTGAATGATAGTAGAACATTGTCAAATCATAAAATAAAAAAAATAAAAAATCTATTAATATTTTGGTAAATAAGAGATTACTCGATTTGAGTGTTTTGATCATTTGGTAATAAAAACTTTATTTTTATTTAATAAAAAAGAAGAGTTTGTCCATGTCCCTTGAATGGTTGTCCACCCTGTCCTATTGGGGAATCCGCCCCTTTAAGAAAAGTCCATCCCCTTTAGTGACATCAGGACAACAGATTTTTTTGTCTCTTCAGTGTGATTGAGGATGTAATTATATTATTTATTATTATTATATTATTTTTTTTAATAACCTTGTTTAGGAAAGGGACATCATACCTTTCAGAAAATATAATTTGCATCTTAATTTTGCAATGAAAACGTATTTAACATTATAAAACGGATAGTTCCTTATACTTTGGTTCCTTGATTCTGATTGGTGGAGCCAATTTCGAAGCTGTTGTAAATTACTCTATAAACATACACCTTTGTTTACGTCTGTGTGTTGCAACCACTTTGTTGGAACCACAACTGTTTCTGAGGAACTACATTGTTTGGCTGAAGAATAATTCTTTTATTAATATCGTTACACTTTATCGCTTCGCGTCGTGCCTAACAACGCCCCTTAGCTGTTATAAATTCACTGTAAACCACAGCTTCTTGGGGCTTATTGCTTAAGTAATATATATGTCCATGACAGAGTGAACATATCTTATGGTTTATGCTTTGAATAATGGCCCATAATTATCTAAAAAAAATGTGTGGGAGCTCAGCTAATATGTTTCTATAGTACTTGAGTGTCTACTATTTATGATATGACAAAGCGAATAGGAAATTAAAACCAAAATTTTTGAATATTGTGAGGGTTGAAAGGCACTCTATGGTGATATTGACCCAAATATAATTAACACGTCAGATGTTGTTTTGTTACAGTTTCAGAATAAGCTAACCTCAAAAACCTATGGTTTATGTGGTAAATAACCTACTAAATATTTACACAAAAAGGTGCTACATTTTTAAAAGTTATCTGTCCAAATAAGCTGCTGACACCAGGAGGAAAGGGTTCTGGGAAATGAGGCAGCTGAAGTAGTCTTTCCAGGTGCTGATTGGCCTGCTCTTTCTGCCCTTTAGTCCATGGGTGAAAGCCTAATAGTGTTGGGTTCCCCAACTGCCAACAGAGCTTCCTCCAGAATTGGAAACTTTTAAACCCCCGTAGGGCATTTTAAACCCACAATATGCTGATTAAAGAAATTTCTGCCTTTTAAAAATCCTATTTATTAATCATGAATCTCACTAAAATCTTAATGATGGTATTTCAGACTTTTCCCTTTCCTCTGTGTTCAAACTGTTTTTACATGAAGAATGTGTAAATCTTTCTTATTTTATTTAAAGATCATATTATTTTTTAATTTGTTGCAGCCCTCCAGAAGCTAATGCATTTTTATGATCCCTCTTATTTTGTTCAGCAAGGTGCACTGTACTGTATATTAACCTTTACTGTAATGACCACAACCGCATGATACCTGCTACTAAGTGCATTTATGACTGACTTTTGAAATGTGGCAATAAGGAAGCATAGCCTGTGTAAACAGGGCTCTCTCCCTCCCTCTCTCCATCTCTTTTTGTCCTTGTCCTGAAATGACCCCTTATACAGTGAAACATCTCAGGTTACGCATGTAACCATGGCTCCCCGAGAGGGAACGAGCCGCTGCGCCCCCTAGGGGGCATTATGAGGAATGCAGTCTGCATGACCGGTGTCTGAAGCACGTGTGAAACAATGCCAATCTATTGGCCCACATGGCCCACGACATCATAGGCGGGGTGCTCGGAAGTATAAGAGGGCACCTGCTGAATACGTCATCCACTTAGCTGTCTGAAGGAGACGTAGACAGGCAGGCCGAAGGTATGGCGAGGGGGCGCAGCGTCTCGTTCCCTCTCGGGGAACCATGGTTACATGCGTAACCTGAGACGTTCCCCTTCTTGGGAACTCCACGCTGTGCCCCTTAGGGGGCACTATGGGGAACGAACTCCAACCACGCCATGCCGAGGCGCATGCCTGTCCTGATGGGAGAGCACCAAGGAAGCGACATATATACACGTAAGCCTAGCCTTAGAAAGGGGCCATGCCACTGACGCCACGGGCCGCTCACACAACTTGACAGAAACGAGGGAACCTGAAATAGATCAAGTGGAACATCCCACCCAAGTTAAGAGCACAGCTCTCCGCAGATACCTATGCTATGTGAGCAGAACTAGCCTGGATACAAAAGACCACTGAAGAGTCTAACTAGAAAGCCTCTATAGGAGCTCAAGCGATCGCTACTTAAATCCCAGGTAAAGAGAGTAGCTACTGAGCTAGAACACAGCTATCCTCAGATCAGATCAGATCAGGTCTTATGAAGGCTTGTGGACCAGAATAACATAGCTGATATAGCCTTCCTACAGAGCTGCCTAGACCACAGAGAGTGGGCCATCTACTTACAACCCTAGCAGGGGAGATAGCATTGTATAGGCAAAGGCTCAAGGAGACCGCTACTTAAAGACCGTAAGAAGGGGAGCAGTCACTGAGCTAGCACATAGATATCCTCAGATAGCTATGTTCCTAGGAAGGGCTACCGGAAGGGGGACTGACTGAAACTACCCAGACCACAAAGAGTGGGCTGTCTAATTATGACCCAAGAGGTGAGACAGCATAGTGTAGGTAAGGGCTCAAGAGACAGCTACTTAAAACCCTAAACAGGGGAAAAATCACTGAGCTAGCACATATCCCAATCCTTGTCAGTTCTAGCGTAGATAGCCTTCCTGCAAAGCTGCCCAGACCACAGAGAGTGAGCTATCTACTTACAACCCTAGCAGGGGAGATAGCATTGTGTAGGCAAGGGCTCAAGGACACCGCTACTTACAACCCTAAGCAGGGGAATGATTACTGAGCTAGCACATAGCTATCCTCAGATAGCTAGGCTCTAGGAAAGGGGACCATTCCATAAGAAGACTCACCATAACTGCAGTAGAAGACAGCTAGCCTCAGATAGCTGTATTCAGGTAAGCCCGACTTGCCATAATGGCTGGAATATAACCACCCTCAGATGGTTATACTGAGGAGGTCCCCAGTCCATGTCAGTCCCACATTAGGCTAGCTAAGCACCGTGTTATTGACCAGGAGCTCACAAAAGGGAGATCTGGACCCTCTGTAAATGATTCGCTATAGAGTGAACACATAAACATTATAGTCAGTGATCAAAGCCTGATGTAAGCTGAGGCCATAACACTAGAGGGCTGGACACAGCTATCCTCAGATAGCAGTTCACTCAGATAAGGCTGAAGATAGCCCAGACCATGGAAGTGGACCATCTACGTAAAACCCTGAAGGGGAGACAGCACAGTCCATGCAAGGGGCTCATGGAGACCTTTTTTTTTTTTTTTTTTTAGCAGTTTCCAAGCTGGAACACAGCTATCCTCGAATAGCAGATTCCTAGACAAAGACTTAATTCGGGAGAACTTGTGCCAAGGGGAACCCAACCTAGTTAAGGAGCCAGGCTAGAACATGGCTAGCCTCAGACCGCCATATTCCAGAACAAAGTAAGCCGGGCTGGAGCATAACCATCCGCAGACAGCTACACTCTGGCTTAACACAGGAAGAGACATTCCCCATAACCACTCTAGGTGCTGAAAAACCCTGGGAGAGAAAACTCGCAAGTCTGTCTCCACAGAACATAAAAAAATATTCATGCCCAGAGAGGCTCTCCACACACAAAAACATGCATATTAGAGAGGCACAGCCGAGCTGAATATAGCTATAGCTTCATACACTGTAGATAATTGTGACCTTGCCTGTGGAAACCCAGCTAAAGTTTTTTTTTAATTTTTTTTTTTTTAAACAGTGGATGAGTAATTCACTCCTTGATTTGCATAATAAAAGCCTCCTGTGAGATCATTTTGACAGACATGTTTATTGTGTATTATTTTCAACATGTTTATTGCTAAGTTTAGTGTGGCAAAATAGAAGCGCAGCCATAATAATTCGCATGCAGTGTATCTGGTTGCCACGACAACCTCCCGCGCTTCCTGCTGCTGTTCTATCTAATTAGAGTGAGAATTTGTAGATTTTCTATAGCAAAACTAAAATGTGTTTAAAAGTGCAACTGACCAAATCATCCGGCTCATTTGTGTCTGCAGTTAAGTGCATATATCACAAGGTTCTCAAAAATAATCACATTTGTTTTGCTAAACCCATTTATTTATCATTATATTGAATTTGTCATACAAAAAAAAAAAAAAAACATAGTCCTGAGTTAATTACCTTTGTGAATTGTGACTGGCTGCACAAGTGGTGTAATAATTTAGGACATAGCCTACATACATGTATATGGCATACATTTTGAGAGCATAACAACTGAAAGTCAGAAACGTCAGTCAGTAAAGCTTTTTTTTAACAATGGCAAAATTTTGAACTGAAATGTTATTGCAGGCATGTAGCCTATGAATAAATGAAAATGCATATTTTTAATTAAAGAGAACTTAGTGTGGGGATTTGTGCTTCAATAATGAAATCCAGGTTTAAGAATACACTAGAAGTGAAAGATGTCTTCCCTCTGGTAGATTGTATATTTTCTTGGCTTGCTGGATGTTGGGCTCATAATCAGCAATCATGTTGTTTGCATTCACCAAAACTGACTTGCTGAAATCAGAAGGGGATCGCCATGAAGCAGGAGCGACCAGCCGCAGAGGATTCTTCATGCTCTTAAAGCCTTCATCGAGCAGCTACACTCGCAATTCAAACAGTTATTTGTCCAGAAATAATGAGTAATTATAAACTGTGCTAATATTAGCTAAATTGCCATTAAATTCAGATTGTGTAGTAAGCTAATAACGTTATCTTGTTACACTATCATTGACTCAAAAGTGTTTTGAGCTGATGTCAGTTTTAAATTTAAGTAATCAGGACATTACACGGCCTAACTGTTACACTTGCTATCCTAAAAATAATCAAGTCCAGGGATCAGTGTGGGAAATAGTAGGAAAAGGTAATTTATTATTTCAATATATTAATATCATCTATTAAATCTCATAGAGATGTGCTGTGCTTGTTGTCACATCGGACACAAATATGGCGGCGAGCATAGCGGAAGTGACGTCTTTGGAACCCATGGATACTTCCGGGCACCCCACCTATGATGTCATGGGCCATGTGGGCCAATAGATTGGCGTTGTTTCACATGTGCTTCAGACATCGGTCATGCAGACTGCATTCCCCATAGTGCCCCCTAGGGGGGCGCAGCGTGGAGTTCCCTAGAAGGGGAAGCAGTGCTTTACAGTAATTTTATCACAGGTAGTTAAGCTATTCAGAGGCTGACTTCCCAAAAAAGCCTCTGTGGTCCTATTAAAACATTGTTTGTTTGAGTGTCCTGGCCAGCCGCACACAGAAATCATTGTGTTGTTTAAGATTTGGAAGTTATTGTTTGACCACTGGCAGTATTCAAAAAACACCTGTTCTAACAAACAGTGTGGCTTGTTTTTTTTTTTTTATAATAAATCATCATTAAATGTAATATCCATAATAATGAATACTTCTCCCATGTAATCATTAATATCACAGCTGCTGCCATTATGAAAACTTTCAATTTCAACCTTTCCTTTTGGTCTGCTCCAGTTATATCGCTTTCTTGTGTTGCTTGTTTTGGATGTGTACTGTACAAGAATACGGTATACAGTTGCCCCACATAGAATAAGTATTTTAATGTAAATTCTGCTAATCAAAATGAACAATCGTGATTACAATATCAAAGGAAATACCTAACATAATAGTGTTTTAGACTTGCGGGTGTGTCTTACTTTGCAGATATTCTAGAAGGCTCCCGTGGCTCATGAGCTCTGTGATGATGTAGATGGGCTCTTCCGTAGTGCAGACAGCATAGAGCTGGATCAGTTTGGGGTGACGGAGTTTCTTCATGATCTGAGCTTCTCGCAGGAAGTCTTTTGGATCCATAGTTCCTATCACACATACAACAGAAGTACAGTATAGCATGCCATTTGAATGTATGCTTGGAGTTATATATGTGCATCTGTCTTGTCTCAGTTTGTGTGTACCTGGTTTGAGTGTTTTGACAGCGACGGCTGTGCTGCCATTCCATATGCCTTCATAGACCTCACCAAACTGCCCTGCTCCCAACTTCTTCAAGAGTTTTAGAGAGGAACGTGGGATTTCCCACTGATCCACAGTGTTGTAAGATAGACCATGTGTCTCTGGAGCCATTGTCTAAATCCCACACACACAAAAATCAAGGAAATATGCATTGGATTGAATATTTGATAATATCCTGTACAATTCTGTGGAATGCTATTTTAAATGGTCAGTTGCTGTGTTCTGCGGTCAAAGATTTTTGTATAGTTTCACCATTGTCTCACATTCTTTGAATATCTTATTTATTTAGGTATTAAGTGAGACAAAGTACAATCAGAAAATTATTGTTGAGTAAAAAACCCTTTAGTGTTCTTTATTATTATTATTATTATTATTATTCAGAAAAATTATTGATGTAATAGTAAATGTTACACACTTTTTTGCAGGGTTCTGCCAAACGAACACAGAGGCCATCCTCATTTCTGGAGTAGTGCTCCACTAGTTCTTTCAATGTGAAAAAACTGCGAATCCTTGACACGAAGTAGCCACCACTATCCTGTCTTCTGATCTTATAATGCTTCACTTTTCCGTTGTCCAGCACTGCAATACAAACAGACAGCACATCAAGGACCTCAATCATAATGAAAGATGGGCTAATAAGTAAGAAGACAACCCTTTTCCGCCGTTGAGCAGTAACAGTACTACTAGCATTTCCATTAGAATGTGGTTTGACTTGGAATGGTACGATTGCAAACCATGCACAGATATCTCATCAGGTTTAACAAATTGTAATCTGGACAGGAGAACGACACTGAATATAATGGTAACCTAAAAAATTTGCTTCTTGTGATGATCTAAATAAACTGATTTTATTTTATATAACAGAATCAACATAAATATATTAGGTTACACCAACAAAACTAAATTTAAGAGTAAGATCAGGTAGAAATAGCTCTTTAATGTAACAGTTGCAGGTTACCACTTTTTACAGTGGATCAGTACAGAAATGCTGTGGGGGTGTGCGATATGTATCATCTTACATTTTATACACAATATTGGCTGATTTTGTACTATTTCGCCAACGAAAATTCCAATCAAAGCCACAACAAAACTGTTGAGCATCTCCGAGCAACACTGGTGATGAATGAACTTCTGAATGAAGTTTATGAACAAATTGATAATTCAGTGATCCATTCATAAAAACAGTCACTTGCTTCATTCCTGAATTAATCAGCACTTTGAATGAATTGGTTGAATGAACGGTCAAGTGACTCACTCACTCACTCATTCAAGAGTTACTAGTTTTAGCTTCATATTTAAAGTCATTTTTATCCATTTTTAAAGTATTAATTTTTTACAATGTTAGAAAAAATTACCTATATAAAGGTAAAAATACCCCTGAAAATCAATTTAAGGTGGCAAATAAAAGAACGCACGTCACACCTCTGTTCATCAATTTGCACTGGCTACCAATAGCGGCTCGCATAAAATTCAAGGCATTAATGTTTGCCTACAAAACCACCTTTGGCTCTGCACCCCTTTACCTAAATTCAGTACTTCAGACCTATGTGCCCTCTAAAAGCTTGCGTTCTGCAAGTGAACGCCGCATTATTGTGCCATCCCAAAAAGGCACAAAATCACTTTCATGGACTTTTTCATTAACTGTTCCCATCTGGTGGAATGACCTGCCCAACTCAATCCGAGCAGCTGAATCCTTAGCCATCTTCAAGAAACGGCTAAAAACACATCTCTTCCATCTTTATTTGACCCTCTAACTCTAGCATTCTCTTTTCTAATTCTATTTTATCAATCTGCCTTCTTTTTATTTAAAAAAAAAAAAAACACACACACACACACACACTTGACCCTCTATCAATTGCATATTTATTCTCTAACTGCTAGATTTTCTTGAAAAGCTAACACTAGCTTTCTTTTTTATATTCTATCTACTTGTTCTCTTTAAAAAAAAAAACAAACAAAAAAAAACCTTGCTACGTGTACTGCGTTAGGCTAACCGAGACTTGTCATAGCGCTTGCATGTTGTTGCTTTTTTGTTGGTTTTGATTGCTTCTATTGTCCTCATTTGTAAGTCGCTTCGGATAAAAGCGTCTGCTAAATGACTAAATGTAAATGTAAATGTAAATGTAAATATTGACCTTAATGAAACATTCATTTTTGTCACAGCTGCAAACAAACCATTACACAGATTCAGAATATAAAGAATATGAAAAGCTTTAGGGGTCAGGCTGTCCACGACAAGCCTAATCCAATAAAGGTACCAGCACAAAAACGCATTCAACAAAATATTGTCTCATTACCATTATTGACAAAATCCCAGAAAATATTGAGAATTTATTGTCAATATAGCACACTCCTAACAGTGGAAAGGTAAATGTTCAGCACTTTTGGACTTGGACTATACCTTTATTGTATAACCACAATAGGTCAGTAGTAGTACAGGGGGGCAGTCGTGGCCTAATGGATAGAGAGTCGGACTTGTAACCCAAAGGTCGTGGGTTCGAGTCTCAGGTCCGACAGGGATTGTAGGTGTACCCTCAATACCACGACTGAGGTGAGACCCTTGAGCAAGGGACCCTTGAGCACCAAAACCCCCAACTGCTCCCCGGGCGCCGCAGCATTGGCTGCCCACTGCTCCAGGTGCATGTTCACTACTGTGTGTGTGCATTTGGATGGGTTAAATGCAGAGCACAAATTCCAAGTATGGGTCACCATACTTGGCCACATACCACTTCCCTTCCTTCCCTAAACCACATAGGCCAAAATACCAGTAGTTCTGACCATCTAAAAACTTTTTTCTAAAAACTTTTTTAGATGGTGAAAAACTTAAAAAGGTCAAACCAAGTACCTTAAAACAATTGTCTACTGTTTTAAGTGGTATACTACGGTGCTTCGGTTCACTTAGTTTTGTCGTGGCCACAACATATTAACTCGTGGGAACGTCATATTAACTCATGGGAACATGATATTATGTCGTGGCCACGAGATCGTTTTGTCGAGGTAACGACATCCTTATGTCGTGGCCTTGAGATGTTATGTTGAGGGAACAACATCCATTTCTCATGGCCGCGAGTTTAATGCGTAAACAAAATACGTGACCATAGCAACCCGGTATTATCAGAGATGGATAAAAGATTTTTATTAACATTAAAAATTTCATTTAATATTTGTATATTATTATTATTAATACATTATTATATTAATAAAATAATATATAACCATTGCCGGCCTCTGTGGCGTAATCGGTTAGAGCCTTTAGCTGTTAACCGAAAGGCTGGTGGTTCGAGCCCACCCAGGGACGAAGGAAGCTTTTTTTTTATGGGCAGTTGTGGCCTAATGGATAGTGAGTCGGACATGTAACCCGAAGGTCGTGGATTCGAGTCTCAGGTCCGGCAGGGATTGTAGGTGGGGGAGTGAATAACCAGCACTCTCTCCACCTTCAATACCACGACTGAGGTGAGACCCTTGAGCAAGGCACCGAACCCCCAACTGCTCCCTGGGCGCCGCAGCACAAATGGCTGCCCATTGCTCCAGGTTTATGTTCACTACTGTGTGTGCGCACTTGGATGGGTTAAATGCAGAGCACATACTTGGCCACACACCCCTTCCCTTTATTATGTTATATTAACTTTTTAGGGCTAAATTTTTATATTTATTTCATATAAATATAATATTTTATTATTTCCCCTTTCAATTCGTGTATTGCTTCACCTAATTAACGTTCTGTATAATTATGCTATTTGCTACCATATATTTTGCAAATACTGTAAACACCTGACAATTATGCCAATACTTTATGATTGTAGGCTATTTATGCCAGTGCGTGATGATAAATGAGTGTTGGGTTTTCATTTACATATGAAACTACGTGAATGATTCATTCCTCAACGAAACACTAGGCAGTAGGCTATAATATTAATAATTATTAATTCGCAGAAAAAAAAAGAAATATATGTTAAATTCAACCTTTAAACTGCATTTCCAATAGGCTATAAATTCCAGTCAGCATAATCAAAGCTTTATGTCAAGCATTTACAGTAGGCTTATTTACAAAACTAGTCAGAACGTTATGTAAAGAGATCAAAATGAAGGGAAAAAACTAATATAAAAATATAATAATAGGCTAATAATAATAATAATGATGATAATAGCTAATA
This sequence comes from Spinibarbus caldwelli, assembly GCA_039654775.1. NCBI lineage: Eukaryota > Metazoa > Chordata > Actinopteri > Cypriniformes > Cyprinidae > Spinibarbus > Spinibarbus caldwelli. The sequence goes on from CM077240.1 coordinate 5,295,654, forward strand.
ATAATCTACAAATATCACGGAAAAAGACGATCAGTTAATGGACACACACAGCTAGCAAGACTGTGGGATGGATAAAAATGCTTTCTTGTAGGTCTATTTTATTTTATGTACTTTATGTCACATTTAGCCTATTTGTGATAAACTTAATTCGAATGCTGGTTACATCGCATGCAATTGCCTACAGTCCGGTAGCCTATGGTCAATATAATAATAATTATGTAGGCCTAATCATTTCTATAATAATTAATATAATAATTTCTTAATTCAAAATAAAATATTAATGAATCCCTAATAATACCGGGTTGCTATGGTCACGTAGGTTTGTTTATGCATTAAACTCATGGCCACGAGAAAAATATGTCGTTCCCTCAACATAAGAAGTCGTGGCCATGAGAAATGGATGTTGTTCCCTCAACATAACATCTCGAGGACACGACATAAGGATGTCCTTACCTTGACAAAACGATCTTGAGGCCACGACATATCATGTTCCCACGAGTTAATATGTCGTGGCCACGATAAAACTAAGTGAACCGAAGACGGCCCCTCCTGGGCACCGTAGTATACAAACCACCCTTAGTCTACTTCTTCTCTTTTACTGCCGCTTCCTGAGATTGACCCTCAGCATAAGATTTTGAATTCATCCTTTACAAATTTTATCTGAGAACAAACAAACTCCCAAATATGGAGAAATAGTGCCAATATTTCATTGCTGGACAGAGGAATTAGGCTGAGTCTGTTTTTTATGTAGTGAATGATCTGTGATAAGGGAGTGTCACTGAAAGCTCAGGGCACAGTCTAGTGCAGGCCAGAGTTTTGCTTCAACCCTAATCAAACACACCTGAACAAGCTAATCAAGGTCTGAAGGGTTACTAGGAAGCTATAAGCAGGTGAGTTTTTATTAGGGTTGGAGCTGAACTCAGTTCGCCACCCCTGCTCTAGTGTAATCAACTACTCTCAGTCACATGCTTGCTGACGCTGTAACCAGACACCCTCGCCAGAGTCCTCATCAAGAGTTTAACCCTCATGATCTTCAAATGTCAATCAAGATTCAGGAATGAGGAAACATATGTTTATCTTTCTTGTTACCAATCAGGAAGCAGATGCACTGGCCTTAGTTAAAAAGACACAAACATTTCAAATTCTTTAACTACAGTTGTGCTTTTGATGACAGCTAAATGTAACATCACTTCTGTATTTTAGCATAAACAAATGTAAATCATTGACTGAAGAAACTCTCATGTTGGTTAGATGAGCTGAAAATAATGATAAACAAATGATAATGAGTCCTTACATAGCCAGAAAACATTTATGCTTTAGCTCTGGTCTTTAAATCATGGAAGACTTTAAGAATACATGCTAGGGTTTCTAATGTTGTTACTTGTTCAAATCTGCATTTTTTTTTTTTTTTTTCACAAAAGAGGGTTAGCAAAGGTATGCTGATACATGTGAAGCTGTGGGATGTAACAGATCATGTGACCATAGCCAATAAGTTCTGCAGGTTTGAGTCCTGACTGAGAAACACAAAAATTTGTTGTATATACTGCACTGCATAGTAGATAAAGACACCAATCTTTCAAGTCACTACTTGTGATGTAAGCCAAATGATGTCAAACTTTGACAAAACATCTTCTGATCTGAGAGCAATAGACCTTTTTATAGATTTTTATTATTCATTTATTTATTTATTTATTTATTTATTTATTTTTGCTTTATTTGACATCAGATGTACCTGAGAGTGAGAGCTCCCCTGCCTGGCTTTCACAGTTCCTGATTAGAAAAGCTCCATTCTTGTTCTCTTGAGACATCAACATCTTCTCGGCCTCCAAGCGCTTTGTTTCTGGAAAATACCATCTGCAGTGGAAGAGTATCACAATGTTATGTGATCTAAAAATCAACCAGCGGTCACACACTGAATTTTAACAAAGAAAAACTACAACAAATAAAATACAACAAATTAATAAAATAAAACAAAACAAAATCATGGATCATTTAAAAATAATGAGAAAACAATTATTCATTTTTAAACACTTTTTTTGACATTGAGGACTGTGTCAAAGCATCACTTGCTAATATGGCTAATGTAATACTAAAACTAACGCAATATTAAGCCAAGTATTTGTTTCATAAGTCACTGTTCTGCTGTTGTTTAAAGCATTTCCAGAGTTGTCACTTTTCCTATTTATCGTATGTCATGTTAAGAATTTTGTATATTGTTGGGCCTATGCAGTTCATGATAATGTTAATACATTTCAGTGTTTGTTTGTTTTGTTTTTTTTAATGTTCAAGTTTACTTCTGTAGAATTTAGTAATGTGTTGTATACTCCTTCATTCCCAGTTTAATATCATGGGTTTTGAACATCTGAAGCAAAACCAGTTGAGAACCACCAGGGTAATCTAGGGTCCAGGTCTGGATAACAATTGAGTATGGTCAAATAAAGACTATGAAATTCTTATATAATAAACTAACCTTTGCCTGACTCAGTGTTTATGATTGTTGTAACATACACAAAGCTTATGCAGATGCCTTGTGTAGGTTATGTCTAAATCTTCCAACACAGAGATCATACAAGTACAGCTGAAGATCTGCTGTCACACATCAGCAATACAATGAACTATAATCAAGTTAAAGTATGTCAAATTGCTACAAAACATTCACACTCAAGCACATTGTTGTTGGTGACAGACCTGGAATAACTGGAAAGTTATTCCTAACAAAGTCCATTCGTCAGAAACTATTTAGCATGCCAAAGTGACATACCAAGCATAGAGATTTTATCACACATGACATATTTAATATAACATGTCATATTAAAATGTAAAAAAAAATAAAAATAAAAAAAAATAAAAAATTTTGAAGAATTATTAATTTTATATTTTTATACTATGCACTTTTTATTGATTTATGACACCTGCAGTGCACAAAGCCACGGAATCATTAACAGGCTCAACATTCTAGTACTACCTGGTTGACCACTGAACATTAACCAGCTTCCCTTAAGAAACAACAGACAATGCAGAAACAGAATCTGTTGCCAGCTGCTGCCAGGAATCCTCATAATATCCCTCTTGCTGAATGCAGAGCCTCACAATTAGGCTCTATGCGCGCAATACAATACATTGCTATACATTACAATATGGGTTATATAATTATGGGACTTCATTCAGTGACAATTGTCAGTCCTCTACTGGTGGTAGGCCTACATATTTAAAAAAAAAAAAAAAAAAAAAAAAAAAATTAATATTGTTTTATATGTTGACTATCTGTGATTTTCTGTGAAGAACACGGGCTCTGGAAAATAGTTTAAATACTTAAAAATCATTATTAGCCTACACTTAGATGTGTTGAGAAAAAAGGATGCTGGAAGGCAGAAGATCATTCTGACCACAACTAATTCGGGGAAATCTTTCCTACCAAACCACACTAATGATCCCCTGTTCCCAGTTAATCCCATCTTAAAAAATAAATAAATAAATAAATAAATAAAAATAAATAAATAAATAAACAAAACAAACAAACAAAAAAACATTAATTGCATAGCCCACCATCATTTGTAGTGATAGGCAATAATATTCATTACTTTTTAAGGGTTTCCTTTGCTTACAGATAAAGTGCCACAAACTTACGGTTCCGCATCGAGGCTTTCTACAGGTGCAACATAATTAGCAGGAATGTAGCCCTCTTTGTTCGCTGAAATCCCGGTGATTCCTCTCGCGTACCACCAGTCTTCCTCTTTCCTGAGTGGCTCCAGTTTATCCCCCGCGTTAAAACTCAAATCATGCTCCGTGCGCGCCGTGTAGTCGTACAGCGCAGTGTAAACGTAGCCGGGTTTCTCCACAGGTGTCGGAGGTGTCGGCCTGTTCGGCGGCTTTGTGAAGTCATCATTTAGCCCTCCATTATTCCCTTTCTCGGTGCTAGATGAGGTGCTGTTCGCCGGGTCTCTGAAACACGGGAAAATACTTTGACAGCACAGTATAAACCTCTCTCTGAAGTCTTCCATCGTGAAGTTGTTCACCAGTCCCGTATGTGTATATCAAGTTAAATTGAAGCAGTATATCGCATTTCAGTGTTCCATAGGGTTTATTTCATTCCAGTAAATTTTGCGTGAACTCGAGACGAAGCGTGTCGTCCATTCTGTCAGCTTGTGAAAACCCTTGGACCGGTGACACGAGATAGCACAGTCCTGTCGACAGTAAAGCAGGCGATTTATTGCTTGCAGTCAAAAATCTGTTCGCATTTCCTGGTAACATTCCCCTGACAAAGTTCAAGATCATTCTCCACTCCTCGGTTACTGTCAAAGCAGGTGCCGTTTTACACACACACAAAAAAAAAAAAAAAAAAAACCCTGAGAATGCTGAATGTTTTAGACGAGCTCGCTCTGCATGAACAGAGACTGGATTCTGAGACCGGTTGTTTCTTCAATACGCCCTCAGGCCAGGACTCTAATGCTGGCCACATATTACGCAATGATTAATTCAGTTTACATTCAAGCTAGTAAGCTAAACGAAAACACGAAAAAAAATAACTAATTTCAATCGACTGTCAAAAGCAGACTCTTTCAATTCACCTGCACCAGTTTGTACAGCTTAACTGTAAAAAACTGTAGGTTACTATGGGTACTATGCCTTTATTACTCAGAAAACCCCAATTAAGGTACACTGATTGTTTCAGTACCATTACCACTGAGGTGCGGCAATCTTAATTTTCATTCTTTCCCCCTACTTATGCTGTTTTTATCCTCTTTAGTTTCATTCATTCTTTTTACAAAATCAACTTAAATGCTGTTAAATTGTTAAAAGAACACTGTAAAAAACAACTTATAGAATCTACTCAATAAAATTGAGGTAACAATTTGCACTCCGTTTGTGTGAGTAGAGTTTATCCTCTAGCATACTGAATAATTATTTATAATAATTAGCCAATAGGAATAATTGCACATTATTTATTCAGGAAACCATTTAAGCAAGATACCCAATATGCATTTCAGCATAAATTTTCTTTTGTTGATTGTCACCATTGTTAAGTTTCATACGCTGATTCTTGGTGTCTAATTGATTCAGAAATTTAACAAGATTTTTTTTTTTTTTTTAGTATTTTCTGTTAATTCATAGAAGTATGATAGCCATATCACTGCTTTAATCTTACACTGTAGTATCACACATTATTCACACATAAAAACACAATGCACTTGTGAGCAATTATTTAAATAACCTCACAATGATTACAGTCACCATCACCTGATCCCAATGGATCTTAGTTTGCATTGCCTCAACAAATGTATTGAAAATGTAATGAAAACCTAACGTTAAAGTACAAAAAGTCAAGAGCCCAACTAAAGCAAACGCGGAGCACAATAATGGTGGTTTGTTGAAATTTCAACATTTTTTTAACATTAATTGTGGGCGCAAAAGTGATGTTGATTCAATGCAATTAACATTGACAAATCAACAGTTTTTACCATTGATTCAATGGTTGCTTGCCTTCAGGGTGGGTCCTCCTCGGCTGTGGGATTATTCATGAGCACTTTGAGGTGCCAGAGCTAATATTTGGGTATATATTACTTTATTTTTGTGTGTTGCAGTTATTACTGTAAACAAATAGGTAGTGTAAGTAGAATTTACCCATTATTATATATTTTACTTGCTAACTAATATACTTAAGTAAAAATCTTAACCCCTCTTAATTCCTTACCTTCAGAATTATAATGCGTTACATGACTCCTGTATTACTTTTGAGTGACTTTCACCAAAATTACTACAGAAGTAGAACATTATAAAATGACAAAATGTACTGCAGAGCATTTTACATCCAGTAGAGGGCCATATGGTGTAGCATCACTGTGGGCTATCCAGGCTACTAACAATGTAACTTATAATTGGCAAAGTGAAGGCTCAAGACAATGCAAGAAAGGATGACAGCCAGAATCACAAACGATCCAAGCCTGTTAAAAGTATGGTAGAGGTAAAGTGATTATCTGGCAATATCTGTGAATAGCTTGGATCTATTCATATTAGACACAACAGGACTATATGTAAACTCTAATGCCATGACAAGTTGCACATTTTTCTTTTCTTATTGTTACCATTATTTTATTCTCTTTGAATTCAAGAGGTTCACTGACAAACTCGAAGTAATGCGCATACGTCCATCTCGCGAATGTACAGTCTTCTGCCATCTTCACCCATTAGCCGCTTTTCCACTGAGCAGTGCGAGCCGGGGCTTACAGCGAGCCGGGCGGAGCTAATAGCCTCGGACTAGAGACCTGCGCGGGACGGATTTTTCTCGCAGAAATATATCTTATCTGGTCCCGCTCCCGCCCGCGACATTCATGTTTTGTCCCGCTCCCGTCCGCAAAAGCCCGCATAAAAGTAATCTATATAGATTTTTTTTTCTGTACATCGAAGAAATTTACATGAAATGGTTCTGTAACATCTCCTAAGCTCCACAACATTCCAGGATAAACGCTCCCGATAAAATATTTGTTATTTAGGCTAAGCATCAACATTCACAAATCACTGTTATTTTTAACAGAAAAGCAAGCATGGGCTGCTGCCAGCATGGTTAGGCATGGCAAAATGTGAGCAGTGCTTCCTTTATTATCACTAAAAGCTGACATCTCAGTTCATCGCGATCTCATAAAGCTCTGTTATAACACAATGAACATATGCACAATGAATCTTTCACAATGTCTACACTTTGTGTATTAAAATGAGAGGATTCGTGAGCACGCAATTTCAGCACTGTGTTGAGTCACCTCTGACTGGCCATTGCATTCCAGAAATCAACAGCTGAGTCTGTGATTGACTAAATTGCGCAACCCTTTAAACACGTGTTATAAATAGAAACTCTGCCTAGCTTGCGCATGTTAATCATTGTAATGTTAATATTAGTTGTTCCTTTTGCTTTTGTGCAACAGATAAATAACAATTTATGTTTTAGACATTTTATGTTTAGATAATTTCTATTTTGCGGGAGTCCCTGCGAATAATTGTATTCTCCCGCATCCCGCACACACACAAGTCTCTTCCCGCCCGCACCTGCACTCGCCCATCAAGAGTTGTCCCGCGCCGCACCCTGTTGCGTTGGGTCCCGCGGATCCCGCGGTACTCCCGCGTGAGTGCAGGTCTCTACCTCGGACCTCGAGCCGCATTTCCACTGTAGGGCCAGTAGCCTCGGGGCACTCCTGTAAAACCCGCCCTAAACACGCCTTCACTGGACTACGTCACACAATACAAAGTTCCACCAGCGAGAGGGAGATGAATGAAATAAATCTCTAAACAAATATATCAGAAGCTGTCGTTTAGTCTTTATTTACAAACTTGGACACCACACGCGGCTATTGACTGACTACGAACAGGAAATACAATACAATATCAATAAATTGACATCCCGTGGTAACTAGGATTTACACAAGCTTCAGTCCGGATCCAGAACACCTGAGAAGAGATGATGCCAACCCCCCAGAGGACCAGAGGTGGGTAGTAACGAGTTACATTTACTTCGTTACATTTACTTGAGTAATTTTTTTGGGTAACTAATACTTTTAGAGTATATTTAAAGATGGGTATTTTTACTCTTACTCAAGTACATTTTTAGTGAAAAAACGGTACTTTTACTTCGTTACTGTGGGCGACGCTCCTCTCGTTACTTTATCTTAATGCAATACAAGTTAAAAATGCTTCAATTTATTCCAAACACGCCGTTTGCTTTTCTCTGGGCAATGAGTGATGCCCATTCACGAATGATTCATTCTTTTGAGTCAATTTTGCGTTCCATTCGGAAGGGCTCATCCCTATGCCCTAATCCCTTCAAAGGGGTTTACCTTCCGGAGTGAGAGCTTCGAAGGGTTGAAGGGTGAAGGGGACCAAACAACTGTTTCTTGAAGTGCCCTTCTGCGTCATCATATGGAAGCGCCGTCATCATGCAAAGAATCTGCGCAAAGGATCATGGGAGCCCGAAGTGTCCATCAGTTGTACCCTTCGAAATCCTTCATTCCGAAGGGCCCTTTGAAGTGGCTAGTTTGGAGCACTTCGGTTTGGAACGACCCTTCAATATGGCGGCCATGATTGTTTTCACTCCGAAGTGCCCTTCGGAGGGCGATATAACCCATTTGGAACGCACCATTGATCAAACCAGTTGGCAAACCAGTGAATTGGTTCGCGAATCAGTTTGAATGATTCGTTCAGTTCCCTACCGCATGCGCTGAGTCGTCTGAAGCGGTTCTCACTCAGAGTTGTAACAGAAAGTTTAAGAACATCAAGAGCGTTGAAGACGTGGCTTTGGATCTACAGTCAATTGAAAGCAAGTCTGCAAAGGCTATTGTATGCTAGCTATGAAGATCTTTATTTGATGAACACCCCATGTGCTGTCTACGATTCCACAGGTATATATAGGCTACATTCGATTACAGTACACGATACCACTATGACATTACCAGTTTGTTGTACATGTACCTTATACATTAATACAATGTATAATTTATACATTAAATAAGCTGTCACACTCACAGAGTATGAAATGAACACCCGCCAAACCCGCGTTAGCTCTGCGCAGCAGCGCGCGACCTGTTCCAGCGCCTTTGCCTAGACACAATTAATATTGATATTTTCACAATATTTACGCTTGCAGAAATATATAGGCTACATTTGTTTACATTTTGCAGAACAGACGGAAGAAGATACGTCAATGTGCATTTGTTTTGTTATGTTCAAATTTTCGGTAGAGGTCATGTAAGGAGTTTTCACTCTTCTCCGTGTCAGAGGTTATATATATAAATATTACATAATTAATATACTTTTAAATATAATCTAATTCAGTGATGCAAATCAGAATTTTCATCAGCTGTTACTCCAGTTTTCAGAGTCATATGATCCTTCAGAAATCATTCTAATATATTGATTTATTACCAGTGTTGGAAACGGTTTTGCTGCTTAATATTTTTTGGAACCTGTGACATTTTGTTCAGGATTCTTTCATGAATAGAAAGCTAAAAAGTACAGCACTGATAATAAATCAACATATTGGAATGATTTCTGAAGGATGTGACACTGAAGACTGGCGTAAAGGCTGATGAAAATTCTGATTTGCATCACTGAAATAAATTACATTAAGAAAAAAAAACATTAAAAATCTTTTTAACGGCAGTGTGTGTGTATGTATGTATATACATATACATACATACGTATATATATATATATATATATATATATATATATACAGTGGGTACGGAAAGTATTCAGACCCCCTTACATTTTTCACTCTTTGTTATATTGCAGCCATTTGCTAAAATCATTTAAGTTCATTTTTTTCCTCATTAATGTACACACAGCACCCCATATTGACAGAAAAACACAGAATTGTTGACATTTTTGCAGATTTATTAAAAAAGAAAAACTGAAACATCACATGGTCCTAAGTATTCAGACCCTTTGCTCAGTATTTAGTAGAAGCACCCTTTTGATCTAATACAGCCATGAGTCTTTTTGGGAAAGATGCAACAAGTTTTTCACATCTGGATTTGGGGATCCTCTGCCATTCCTCCTTGCAGATCCTCTCCAGTTCTGTCAGGTTGGATGGTAAACGTTGGTGGACAGCCATTTTTAGGTCTCTCCAGAGATGCTCAATTGGGTTTAAGTCAGGGCTCTGGCTGGGCCATTCAAGAACAGTCACGGAGTTGTTGTGAAGCCACTCCTTCGTTATTTTAGCTGTGTGCTTAGGGTCATTGTCTTGTTGGAAGGTAAACCTTCGGCCCAGTCTGAGGTCCTGAGCACTCTGGAGAAGGTTTTTGTCCAGGATATCCCTGTACTTGGCCGCATTCATCTTTGCCTCGATTGCAAACAGTCGTCCTGTCCCTGCAGCTGAAAAACACCCCCACAGCATGATGCTGCCACCACCATGCTTCACTGTTGGGACTGTATTGGACAGGTGATGAGCAGTGCCTGGTTTTCTCCACACATACCGCTTAGAATTAAGGCCAAAAAGTTCTATCTTGGTCTCATCAGACCAGAGAATCTTATTTCTCACCATCTTGGAGTCCTTCATGCGGGCTTTCACGTGTCTTGCACTGAGGAGAGGCTTCCGTCGGGACACTCTGCCATAAAGCCCCGACTGGTGGAGGGCTGCAGTGATGGTTGACTTTCTACAACTTTCTCCCATCTCCCGACTGCATCTCTGGAGCTCAGCCACAGTGATCTTTGGGTTCTTCTTTACCTCTCTCACCAAGGCTCTTCTTCCCCGATAGCTCAGTTTGGCCGGACGGCCAGCTCTAGGAAGGGTTCTGGTCGTCCCAAATGTCTTCCATTTAAGGATTATGGAGGCCACTGTGCTCTTAGGAATCTTAAGTGCAGCAGAAATTTTTTTGTAACCTTGGCCAGATCTGTGCCTTGCCACAATTCTGTCTCTTAGCTCTTCAGGCAGTTCCTTTGACCTCATGATTCTCATTTGCTCTGACATGCATTGTGAGCTGTAAGGTCTTATATAGACAGGTGTGTGGCTTTCCTAATCAAGTCCAATCAGTATAATCAAACACAGCTGGACTCAAATGAAGGTGTAGAACCATCTCAGGATTATCAGAAGAAATGGACAGCACCTGAGTTAAATATATGAGTGTCACAGCAAAGGGTCTGAATACTTAGGACCATGTGATATTTCAGTTTTTCTTTTTTAAGAAATCTGCAAAAATGTCAACAATTCTGTGTTTTTCTGTCAATATGGGGTGCTGTGTGTACATTAATGAGGAAAAACAATGAACTTAAATGATTTTAGCAAATGGCTGCAATATAACAAAGAGTGAAAAATTTAAGGGGGTCTGAATACTTTCCGTACCCACTGTATATACAGGTGCATCTCAATAAATTAGAATGTTGTGGAAAAATTCATTTATTTCAGTAATTCAACTCAAATTGTGAAACTTGTGTATTAAATAAATTCAATGCACACAGACTGAAGTAGTTTAAGTCTTTGGTTCTTTTAATTGTGATGATTTTGGCTCACATTTAACAAAAACCCACCAATTCATTATCTCAACATATTAGAATATGGTGACATGCCAATCAGCTGATCAACTCAAAGCACCTGCAAAGGTTTCCTGAGCCTTCAAAATGGTCTCTCAGTTTGGTTCACTAGGCTACACAATCATGGGGAAGACTGCTGATCTGACAGTTGTCCAGAAGACAATCATTGACACCCTTCACAAGGAGAGTAAGGCACAAACATTCATTGCCAAAGAAGCTGGCTGTTCACAGAGTGCTGTATCCAAGCATGTTAACAGAAAGTTGAGTGGAAGGAAAAAATGTGGAAGAAAAAGATGCACAACCAACCGAGAGAACCGCAGCCTTGTGAGGATTGTCAAGCAAAATCAATTCAAGAATTTGGGTGAACTTCACAAGGAATGGACTGAGGCTGGTGTCAAGGCATCAAGAGCCACCACACACAGACGTGTCAAGGAATTTGGCTACAGTTGTCGTATTCCTCTTTTTAAGCCACTCCTGAACCACAAACAACGTTAGAGGCGTCTTACCTGGGCTAAGGAGAAGAAGAACTGGACTGTTGCCCAGTGGTCCAAAGTCCTCTTTTCAGATGAGAGCAAGTTTTGTATTTCATTTGGAAACCAAAGTCCTAGAGTCTGGAGGAAGGGTGGAGAAGCTCATAGCCCAAGTTGCTTGAAGTCCAAAGTTAAGTTTCCACAGTCTGTGATGATTTGGGGTGCAATGTCATCTGCTGGTGTTGGTCCATTGTGTTTTTTGAAAACCAAAGTCACTGCACCCGTTTACCAAGAAATTTTGGAGCACTTCATGCTTCCTTCTGCTGACCAGCTTTTTAAAGATGCTGATTTCATTTTCCAGCAGGATTTGGCACCTGCCCACACTGCCAAAAGCACCAAAAGTTGGTTAAATGACCATGGTGTTGGTGTGCTTGACTGGCCAGCATACTCACCAGACCTGAACCCAATAGAGAATCTATGGGGTATTGTCAAGAGGAAAATGAGAAACAAGAGACCAAAAAATGCAGATGAGCTGAAGGCCACTGTCAAAGAAACCTGGGCTTCCATACCACCTCAGCAGTGCCACAAACTGATCACCTCCATGCCACGCCGAATTGAGGCAGTAATTAAAGCAAAAGGAGCCCCTACCAAGTATTGAGTACATATACAGTAAATGAACATACTTTCCAGAAGGCCAACAATTCACTAAAAATGTTTTATTTTATTGGTCTTATGAAGTATTCTAATTTGTTGAGATAGTGAATTGGTGGGTTTTTGTTAAATGTGAGCCAAAATCATCACAATTAAAAGAACCAAAGACTTAAACTACTTCAGTCTGTGTGCATTGAATTTATTTAATACACGAGTTTAACAATTTGAGTTGAATTACTGAAATAAATGAACTTTTCCACGACATTCTAATTTATTGAGATGCACCTGTATGTTTGCGGCGGAATGCAAATGATCATAATTTATGGACAGCTATACCCGTGGAAAGACATCAGCAATCCGGCGCCGAGAAAATAAAAAGAAAAAAGATAAAGCCCGTGCATCACTTTCAGGTAGGCTACATTCATAATCCTGTGAAACTTTTTTTGCTGTTGACGTTAGTAACGCGTTTTAATGTCAGTAATAATTTAACGACCAACAACGCATCTAATATTCTCTCTGAGTTTCCCTTACGAAAATTAGCCATGGTTTTACTACGAATAAAACCAAAAATCGTGGTTCTTGTAGCCATGGTAACCACAAATTAACCATGGTTTTGTTCCTTCAAATAATAGTTTACAAAGAAGTATTAGTATAATATATGTATATATATATATATATATATATATATATATATATATATATATATATATATATATATATATATATATATATTTGTTTTTTGTTTTTTTGTTTTTTTTTTTGTGGTTAAACAGAGCTGAGCCAACAACAGCCTTTAAAATTACTTAAAATGCATTATATAAAAACAATGAGGCAATAATGATTGGTTAATTAATAATTATATGGTTTCATTGAATAACACTGTTAAAATACATAATGTAATACAAAATAAACAATTTATGTACATTACATATTATTACAAATGCCTGTAAAGTGCGCCAAAGGCCTGGTAATTGCTGCTGTTACACTTACAGGACGATCAAGTCCTTGTTTAATACTGACCAAACATTTAGGCTAATTCAAATTTCCTCTTAATCTTTAATTTTTGGTAACCTTTTTGCCATAGAAATGCTACAGCCTCTATAATTTCTTCAACAAAAAAGTGGACATCACAACCCTTAAAAAAAATTAACCATGGTTTTATCGTAGAAAAACTGCTTAATTTTCTTTTGCGTGATTTCTGAATGCTTGAGACTATAAAATCAATCAGACAACTGTAAATCGTAGCCATAGGTAACTGTCTAGAGCTACAATTGTAATTTGTAAATAATGTAATTTAATTACAATTTATTTATTTATTTACTTATATATATATTATTAATATATGTTATTATATATGTCTTATATTTTATTAAAGTTCTATTTTGATCCCTATATGCTTTTTTTTTTTTTTTTTTTTTTTTTTTTTTTTACTTCCATAATATTTGACAGAGGGGGCACAACAATACAATTCTGCTTAGGGTATCATTTGGCCAGCAGCGGCCCTGTGTAAAATGAGCATATTTTCAAAAAAAGTGGAGTGTTCCTTTAATGTTAATCCAAGAAATTAAATCAGAGAAAATCACTCACAGCTCTTTACTGAACTACTTTGTAGTTTAACAAGAATTAATCTATATTTAATTTATACGGTGAAGACTATGCAATGCTATTTTATATTTGATTATTCGGTTTCTTGTACCTGGACACCTACAAACTTGAAAAAATTTAAACCATGTAAATAGCACAAATAAATATATAGAATAAACATATATTAAACTATTTCAAAACAAGGCCCACAGGTAGCCTACAACCTGCACCGGGGCTCCGCAAACCCCAGCTACGGCCCGGGGAGCAGTGACAGATCAGTCAGCTGTCCCAAGCATCTTTCACACAGTATGTTGACTTTCTCAGGACAACATTACTAGCTAATAACTTCAGTAACATTAGTGTGTGGATCAATGAATGCAGGAGAAGGGGAGAGATAACACAGATATGTGTGTGTCTGTGTACAGCGGTTAAACTGAATACAATGTTTATATCTCCTTGTTTCAGATGATGAGAGAGATGAGAACTTTGTGGATTGAAGGTCAGGCTAGGGAATTTAAAAACAGCAGATGATTAACACAGCAGAAAATCAGTCCAGTCTCCCCAGCTGTAAATGTCATTGGCTGTCTTGCTTATGTGTTGCTTATAATAAATTGACGTTGATATCACATAAGCCTTTCAGAATGCTGTCAGTTATGTAAATGCATTCTGTACACATTAGTGAGTGGTGCTTATAGGGTGTCGCTTTGGGACGGGTGAGGGAGGGAAAAATCACAGTATGCTCGCTACAAAAAACTAGACTACACCACTGTATATATCTACTCTTTTTTTTTTTTTTACAAATGTTGTGAAAAAAAATAGCCTTACTTCACAAACTAGGCCTATTTATGTTAACATATTATTCATTAACTCAGTCTGTAAAGGTCGTGTTTGTTCAAAAAAAAATTACAATTTTGGAATTTTAGTTTATAAAATAAAGAACGCGCACACACACAGACTCACACACTTTGTTTTTGTAATCAGTGACTGGAAAACTTTATTCACGAGAATAATGATTTATTGCAGCTTCACCCAGGCATGACAGTGTTCAATAATTAAAATTGACTTGTGCCAGTCCGTTTTGATCGCGTTATTACGGTAACAGCACCCGGAAATGCGCGAATATTCAGATATTCTTACGTTTGTACAAGTATGATACAAAAATCCGCGTTGCTCGTATGCAGTTCCAGTATAACCGGCACCGTAGTATTTCCGCGTTGAAAGCCGAAACGCGTTCTGTGGATGACTGCGCTTTCGCTGTAGTCGTCTCCGTTAAACACGGATCGTAGTCTTTTGTGACATTGTTGTCGCCTCCGCTGTCCCACGTGTTGCAGAAGAGACAAATACATCGCAGAATCCCGCCACCGAGCGAGCTGCATCGACAGCTTGAAGTCATCGCTGTCACTGCAAGATATCACGATCCTGTAGTCTTTACAGTTCACATCTCCCATTCCTTCCAAAGGCTATACAATGAGCGAATACTTCTCGCTGTCGGAGTGTGATGTAATTGGCTTTGATTTGGACCACACGCTCTGTCGATACAATCTGAAGGAGACCTCCAGGGTGAGTCGCGCTGGCATCATGCATATCATGACACAACCGACCTCAGACGCATAATAGGGCTTGCACTGCGCGAACACTTGCGCAATGGTTATGATAAATCAGAGATGCACGATTTGTTGTGTCTGCTTTACATTTCTGGACCTGAAGCGAAACAGTGTTGATGCGCTAATCTAAAAGATCGATCTATTCGGCAGGCCTTGTGAGAAGGCGAGAGGTGTGTCTCCTTTATCTGTCTTTCCAGGAGGGATGCTCATGCAAACACCATTTGCGTTGATTTCATCTGACGTGTAGTTTATGGGCAGCTGGATAAAGCCTAACTGTATTAGCTCGAGACGAAGCTTCATTTATGGTTAGGCCTGACATCTTCATGTTACTGTACCTCCACTTAGTACTTACATTTATTTCTTCTTCTGACTGTGTGCAGCTGATCTATGAGAGTTTTGCACGGTATCTGGTGGAACACAAGGGCTATGATAAAGATCTGCTTCATTTAACACCTGCTACTTGGGATTTCTGGTGAGTTTTACTAGCAGTTTTGTTAGTAAAATAATTGAGAAGACGTGCATGGAACCAGATTCATCATATTCAAAACAAACAGATGCAGATGTTCATGCTAAAAGACTTTGGTAGCAGTTAATCGTTCTTTAATAAATATTTAAAGCATTTTACAGTATTAACTATGTACAGCATAATTCAGATTCATAACTTCATATATTTCTTTCATTTTTGCTGTTAAAATATAAAAATTAAAATCAATAGGACAAATACAATAGAACAAAGATGCAAATTAAATAAACAGAGTTTAAAGTTTTAAAATGAAATAAAAGTTTTTCAGGTACAACAGGTTTACTTAACATTTAGTAAGAAATGCTACCAAAATGGAATCAATGTATTAATGTGAATCAAATGTAAAAATAAAACTGTGTTATTTAAATATAAATTCAATCTTATTAGAGGTAGATACAAAAATTATTCAGTTAAGAGCAGTGAATAATTTTCACTTTATTTTGCTGTTTAATTAACATTAAAATACACAGGCAGCAGCATGTTTATTAGGCTCCACATGAAGGATATTTAGTGCATCATGCACATGATGCTATATTGGTAATATACATACCACGATTTAGCAAAATCTCTAACGATAGGCACTTTATACACCATATTGCCAACCCTACTTATTAACAAACTGAATCTTGTTTCAAGCAGGTATTCTTGTCATTAATACAGATTATGAAAATAAATTAATTGGGTATGTACACTGCCGCTCAAAAGTTAGGGATCATTAAGATTTTTAATGTTTTTAAGGGAGTCTCTTCTGCTCATCAAGGCTGTATTTATTCGATCAAATATACAGAAAAAACAGTAATATTGTGAAATGTTATTGCAATTTCTATTATTGATTTCCTATTTTAATATACTTTAAAATAGAATTTATTTCTGTGACGCAGCGCTGAATTTTCAGCATCATTACTCCAGTCTTCAGTGTCACATGATCCTTCAGAAATCATTCTAATATGCTGATTTATAATGAGTGTTGAAACTGTTGTGCTGCTTCATATTGTTTTTTGGAACATGATACTTTTTTTCTTTGATTCTTTGATGAATACAAAGTTAAAACGAGCAGCATTTGTTCAAAATAGAAATCTTTTCTAACAACATAAATCTTTACTATGACTTTTTATTCATTTGACACATCCCTCCTGAATAAAAGTATTTATTTCTTTAAAAAAAAGAAAGAGAAAAAATGTACTGACCACAAACTTTTGAATAGCATTGTATATTGTAACACAAAAATTCTTTTTTTTAAATAAATGCTGTTCTTTTTAACTTTTTATTAATCAGAGAATCCTAAAAAAAAATATATCACAGGTCCCAAAAAAAAAAAAAAATGAAGCAGCACTACGGTTTCCAACATTGATTATAAATCAGCATATTAGAATGATTTCTGAAGGATCATGTGACACTGAAGACTAGAGGAATGATGCTGAAAATTCAGCTTTGATCACAGAAATAAATTATATTTTAAAGTATATTAAAGTAGAAAACTGTTATTTTAAATTGCAATAATATTTCACAAAATAACAGTTTTTTTTCC
This sequence comes from Spinibarbus caldwelli, assembly GCA_039654775.1. Lineage (NCBI taxonomy): Eukaryota > Metazoa > Chordata > Actinopteri > Cypriniformes > Cyprinidae > Spinibarbus > Spinibarbus caldwelli. The sequence continues at coordinate 5,313,027 of CM077240.1, forward strand.
TGTATTTTTGATCAAATAGATACAGCCTTGATGAGCAGAAGATACTTCTTTAAAAAAACATTAAAAATCTTACTGATCCCAAACTTTTGAGCGGCAGTGTATATATCTATAATGTGTCATTTTTCTTAACTAAGAAATAAGTTGCTGTCCTAGTATGAGGCTGTTTATCTCTCTAGTACACAAACACAGTTGCTTGTTGTCATGTGACCAGTTTTAAAGGTCTTGTGGTGGACCTTGAGGAGGGGAACCTGGTCAAATTGGCAGAGGACGGTACTGTCTTGCGGTAAGTCAGTTCAGTATGACTTGTGCGTGTGTGTTTGTGTGTGAGAATGATTACTGAGCAATAAATTTTATAGCTCCTTTTTCTGGAAAAGATTAATTGTACATAAAGAAATATATAAACTTCTCTTGTCCTGTTATATTTATTTGTTAATCTGTTTAAAACACATTTATTTGTAGAGCAACTCACGGCACTAAAAACCTTAGTACTGACGACATCATAAAGCATTATGGTCCAAAAAGAGAATGGAAGCATTTTAATAGCCTCAATACCTCGTACACACGATCTGGTAAGGATGTGTTCTTGAAGATAGTTCCTTTTATAATTTCCAATGTCAGTATAACACTCATAAGTTTATTAAATCTTGTGATTCATTTTTTTGTGATGTGGTATTTATTTAGGGTTTAGTATTTGTATTATCCTTATATTATCAAATAACTCTCCTTGCTTCAATATGTGATTAAGTGCGCTCATTTGTTGCAGCAAAATACTATTTTTATGACAACTATTTTGACCTCCCTGGTGCTCTTCTCTGTGCCAGAGTGGTGGATATGTTGAATAAGGTAAAAATAAATCAGTGCTTTTCAAAAATTCTGTATTTCTATTGTAGATCAGAATTAGCATTTGTTAATTAGCCATAGAGTGAATGTTTACCTAACACAATGTATATTGTAATTTGTTAATGTTTTTATTTATATTTTTTTACTCCTAGCGAGGAGCTGAAATCACATCTGACTTTTGGAAAGACATTGTTGCTGCCATTGACCACAACTACAACACATCTGCATTTCGGGGTATGTAGAAATAACCCTCTTATATCTCTCTTATACACTCTTTATGATCAGCATTTCAAAGTGTAATTTAATTCTGATATTATATAATGTCTGTAAAAATCGAATGTGTATATACATGTCTACATAACATTTTGAATGTTTATCATTAGTTAGCCTAAGATTTTTTTTACAAAGTTTGAAGTCAGGGTAAGATATGTTTCAGGATGAAAACATAAAGGTCTTTGTACTGAGGACTTCCCTTTGTAAAGCATTAGCCTTTTACCACAGTCATAAACAAACAGCAGCACTGGCACTAAAACTTTATTTGTGTTGGTTATTATAATGCACACCTTGTTAGATATTACAGAGTTAAATGAACAAACAAAACAAAACAAAACAGAACAGAACAAACAATTATTATTCACTTTGGAATCCATTTATTTCAAAACCTGGCTCACTTAATGTCTCTTAACGAGACCGTTGTGTCATACTAAACACAGGAACCTTTTGTTAAAATGTGAGCACAGAAAAAGGCAAACACATAGCACCATTTTAATACATAACTATCAGTTCAGGCTTTAGGCAAATGCAGCAGGTCCATTGTCTAATTTATTGGATCATTTTTATTGGTGTTCCATAATAATTGAGATTATCAAAATATTTCCATACAAATAGGTCTTTATGTAAATCAACAAGCTACAGACATGTTTTCTAAATTAGTCATCCTTTTCCATTCTGCATGACTCTTGGGGCAATGAGAAAACGAATATAAAGGCAGACAATTTTTGAAATACAAAGATTGAGGTTTTCTTGAGTATGTTTATCACGTTGAGGCAATCAAGAAGCCAGAGAAAGAACAGTGAACATTATCATCAGCGTAAATGCCATTGGACTGGTCATCTGGAACCTGGATGTACACTGTGTCATGGGAATCCAGCATGAGGACAGCACTGCCAGACATCTGGTCAAGGAAACCTTTGTTGTATTCATCATAAGAGAACAGGACTGGATCTCTGTTTTTGTAAAGTGCTACCAATGCATTTGCTCCATTGACATGCATATGGAAAGAAAAGTAGTAAAGTCCTGGAAACTGACAGGTGAATATGCCAGTGCTGGGATCATAGTGGTTCTCTCCATTGTAAACAATCTGGTTGAATACAATTGGTGTTCCAGCATTAGGATAAGCTGTGGTAAGAAGAGCTGTGAATGCTGACATGGGTGCCTTCATCAGCTCGTGACTAACAGGCATTACCATCTCATGGGATTTAATTGGCATGCTTTTCTCGTGGTGATAAACAATCTCGCCTGGGGGTCCAGGTGGCCCAGGAGGTCCTTGTGGACCTGGGAGACCATCATGACCTCTGGCACCAGGAATACCAGGAGGACCCTGAGGTCCAGAAATTCCCTTAGCTGTGAGCCCTGCTGGGCCAGGGGGGCCTGGAAGTCCTGGATGACCCTTAAGCCCTGATGGACCAGCAGGTCCTACTGGGCCTGTTGGTCCTCTTGCTCCAGGGATACCATTTTCACCCCTTGCACCTTGTGGCCCTTGATGTCCTGGATGTCCCTTTTCTCCTGGTGGCCCCTTGCTACCTGGGATACCTGGTGCACCGGTAAATCCTGGTTCGCCTTTGGAACCCTGATGCCCCATATGACCCATTGGACCTGGTGGACCTGCTGCACCTGGAACACCAGATTTTCCTGAGAATCCCTGTGCCCCTTGCTCACCCTTTGCACCCCTTGGGCCTGGTGCTCCAACCATACCAATGTCACCTTTAGCTCCCTGTGGACCTGCTTCTCCCTGGAATCCCCTAGAACCCTGAGGACCAGGTGGACCAATTGGGCCAATAGCACCTGTCAGACCTGTGTGACCCATTGGCCCTGGTTCTCCCTTTTGGCCTGTTGTACCTGGGGTTCCGGACACTCCCCTTTCTCCTGGAAGTCCAGATGATCCAGGTTTGCCAGTACCTGGCATACCTGGAGCGCCTGGCTGTCCTGCTGGTCCTTGAGGACCTTTTTGTCCCATTTGCCCAGGCAAACCTGGAGCGCCATTCTGGCCTGGTTTTCCCGGTGCTCCTACTCCAGGTGCCCCTGTATGACCCTTGGGGCCTGGTATGCCCATAGGACCCGGTGACCCATCCCTACCTGGCATTCCTGGCTTTCCAGGCTCTCCAGGAAATCCACTTGGTCCAGGTTTTCCAACTCCAGGCTGACCTGGCTGACCAGAAGGCCCCTGAGGACCCATTGGACCTGGGCCACCAGGTGCTCCTGGAATACCATGGCCAGGTTCTCCTTTCTGGCCTGGCTGTCCAGGAATTCCAGGATGACCCTTAAGGCCAGGTTCTCCACGTGGGCCCATTGCTCCTTGATGACCGTGTGGTCCAGGCTTTCCAGGAGAAGAAATGCCAGAAGGTCCAGGGCTTCCAGGTGATCCTGGTGCTCCTCTTGCACCTTGAGGTCCTACAGGCCCTGTATGTCCCTTCTCGCCTGGAAATCCAGGTGCGCCTGGTTTTCCAGGTGAACCTGGGCTTCCAGGTTTACCAGGTGAGGAGTAGCCTGCTGGACCTGGTGGTCCAGGTGGACCAACCGGACCGGGATGTCCAATGCCGTTCTTTCCAGGCATTCCTGGTGGGCCAGGTGGGCCGGGGGTGCCAGGTTCACCTGGGGAACCTGGAATACCAGGTTCACCAGCAACAGCTAAAGATAAGATACAAATATAATATAATTTAGATTCAACCTTAGATCACTTAATTTAAAATAAAATAAAAAAAATCTTGAATTGCCTGTAAGACCTTCCATAACATACACTTTTGGCTCAATAACATGGTGATGACTTTTTAAGTCTCAGAAATTTTTCAAGCTAAATTCTCATGCTTAATGTTCTTAAGAATTTGTTCAGATTTTTTCATCTCACTGATGATTTAGTCACATATGTAGACTAAAAAGAAATATGCTAGAATACAGAAATATATTAAATTTTATTTTAAATAGATCTAATGAATGTATGTACGTGTGTGTGTGTGTTTGTACAGGTTTGACTACTTGTGAAGTCCAAAATGTCTTCACGATTTAAAAATACTCCCTCTACTATAGTGAAACCTGTTGAACACAGACTACTAAGCTGCACTCACTAGTTAAAAAGACTTGTACTTCAGCCAGATCATGTTACTATTTAAATATCTAGTGTTTTGCACATTTTCTGTTAGGGTTGTCTTTAAGGGCAGGGGTCAAGTTAGACAATAGAAAATGTCATTACCCTGACATAAAAAACAGTGGAAGTCTATGAGATTATATTAGTTTTCACTAATATAGTAAACAAACTCATGTTATAATGTTTGTAATTTGTGATACCCTTTGGTTAGAGAAGTGATAAGAGACATTCTAAACTGCAAGTGATACTATGGTCAGCATCTGCTTGTACTTGAGCTAAACATTAACTTTTAAACATGAGATGTGTACGTCTATTATGATGATTATCATGATATAAAATCGTCTGCACAAGTATATTTTGGCATAAGATATGCTGTTTAATAAATTTTATGTAGTCGTAGGTACTGCACAGTTGGGTTGGATTGTTTGACCACCACAGAAAACACAGGGAACAGCCCTTTATTCAATTTGAAAGAGTGCTCGTCCAGAAACTAATGGTATAATTTAACACCACAATGGCTTATTTTGGGCATGCCTGTTGTATAATGTGGTTACATCTGTTTTGGAGATTTAACGATTTTCTAAAGTAGTAGATTGCATATGCTGTGGTGTATACCAAATGAAGAGTAATTAACTAACAGTATTTGTAGTTATGCTCTTTGCACTAGGACTTTATGTAAAGTTAATGTGTTCTGGGCATTGCATGCAGATTGGCAGTTAAAGAGGAGTTGAATATCTAAAGTGATGTTTGATATATTTGTTGACTGTAGATAGATCCAGATTTGTGTACATACAAATTATCTGAGCGACTGAGATGGCAAAGATGACTTGTGGCAAAGAGGCTAATCTAATTTTTCAATCTGATTAGTTATTTGCATATATGTATGCATGTATTTTTGGCAAGCCAAGCTCCCTTAGTGTAGTGTGTCTTAATGTTGCACCTGTTGCTGTTATCCTATATAAATATTCTGAAGCATTCCACATGACAAAATATTACAGTGATGAAATACAGGAGTTGTATATAGGCTACACCAAAAGTAAACTCACTGTGAGATTTTGTAGGATAAGACTGTTTCTTCACATGATAGTATCTTTCAGGGGTCGCCTCAGCCAGTACCACAAGGAGAAGAAGAATGCTTGTTACTCGGAGGTCCATTGTCTGAAGCTAAGCCTGTAAAGAAGTAATGAAATGAGAACAATAATGACAAAAATGAGAACAAACATCTGCCTCTCATAACACTTAAAATGGGCATTATTAACAAGAATGCAATTTCTGTATATCTGCATAAAATCAACATAAAAACCAAATTAATGAAAAAAGCATCAGATTCGTGTCTAATCACCCAGAAAGCCTCCTCATTCTAATTGCATTCTTATTAAACGTGGCCCAGGAGCTCACTGACACACATACAATGCAGCATCTAAAAGATCATCATCTCCCACCCATTCCAGCAGTACCACATGCTTCCCCAGCAGCATTAAGCTGGAGCAGAGGGCTATAGAGTAGCTGTACCCACCAGCAGGCTGGAGCTCCAAAAGTCAGAGGTGGTCGGTCAGCTGTCCCGGCCAATCTGTATATTTGTAAGTTTCCAGTCAGTCCGTGGAAGTCCTGTTCACAGGAGTGGATTCTGCTATTTATACCAAATTTGCTTCTCCAGCAGCACCCAAAATCTCCCTCCCTCCTTGTGTGATGTCAGTTTTAATGAAGGGTATGGTGTCCCTTGTGAGTGCCTGCATAATGTGGTAGTTCCTATCACTTTGATCTGTGGTCATGCTTTCTTTTGATCCTTACAGGCAATAATAATAATAATAATAATAATAATTAATAATCAAACTGAAAAATAGGATGTTGACACTATATATTAAACACTGTTCTTTAAAGGAACTTTTTATTTTATTTAAATTTTTATGCAAGTATTTTGCATAAAAATATTTTATAAGATTTTAACTTTGTGCATTTTGGGGCAAAATCATTCCTCAGCTGTTTTGTGCAGGAGATGTGTTTTTATTTTATTTATTTATTTGTTTATTTACTTATTTTGCTTTCCCACTGTACCTTTACGTTTATTTTGTTAGTGTTCATGAAGTATGGTTATTACATAATGATTTTGCAAAACATTTCAAGAGTAAGATACCAGGTTAAAAATAGTGTAGCCTTTGTCTATGTATTTCCTATCCTTTTGCCTTTCAGATTTATTTCTTTAAAAGCTTCTCAGGATCAGAATCAAAGATTTGTGGAAACGTGGTTAATTCTACTGTAGGACAGCAGAGGGCAGAGTTGAAGTCCTTTTTGTCCTCACGTGGGAACTGTTAGGTGCCCTACCCAAAGGGGTCATCAAAGGTTATTTTTAGTATTTTGATGATAGGAAAGTGTCAGATGAACAACACTGGTCAGTTGAAGTTTTGTGCTTGTAATTATGGTTAATACATAGCTGTCAGTTCCAATCATATTCCTGTGCTATGGATTTGTAGAATTTTCACAGTTTTAAAAGGTGTAAAACTCACATGTAACACGCAAGTATTATTTTATTATTAATTATATTTTAATAAATAATCATTTTAACCTAAAATAGTAATATTTAAAACAAAAAATACATAATTACATAATTATTTATTGGTCTTATAGATTAAACTGGCAGATGATGACAATTTTGCACCAGTTTTTTTTTTTTTTTTTTTTTTTTTTTTAGTAAATTCAAAACTAAAAGTTTGAAGCATTGGTATTGTTATAATGCTTTTTAGTATCTGATTTAGAAGCTGCTTCATTTTACAGCCCACAGCTGACCTCCAGAAAAACCATGGTCCTCCTGACAACTCCATTTAGTAAAATAACAGACGTCAAATTTGGAAGTGTCTCTTTAAGTCAGTTCCTGACGCTCTTTCAAACCAATTGAGAAGACTGCACAGTGGTGTGCATGTTTACTTATTTTGATGCCAATATTGGTTGGCTTATCGAAATTTACGCATTCCATTCTAAAAATAACGTTTGTTTGTGTTTTTGTGTGTGTTTTATGTGTGGGTCAAAGGAGTGGTTTGTTCCTTATTTTTGAGGTCTTTTACTGACAAAAACACTGAGACAATATTATTTATTTTTTATTTTAAAATAATATTTTTGAGCTTTTACCTTAAAAAATGAGAGAGATACGAAGTAATTGGAGAGGAGAGAATAGAACGGAATCAGGAAAGGACCTCATCCAGGGCTCAAACCTGGGTCACCCGAAGTTGTTATGCAGTATGTCAATAGTGCTGATCACAAGGCTGTGGCTCTGACCTGAATAAAATTCCAAAATCATCATAAGTAGAGGTGTATCTTTGATTGATACATTTTTGCCAAAAAATAAATTATAATGACATCATGTTGATCATTTTCACCAAAACTTTGTTCGATATTTAGTTTTGGTATATTTGCATGCAACAGAGAATCTGTTAAAATTTTGTGACTAGGAGTGTGTTTAGCCAAGTTAACATGTCACATGGCACTGTGAGAATTTCAGCATCTTTGCACGATGTTATGTTGTTTTTGGTTATAAATAATCTACCATAAAGGGATAGTTCACCCAAAAATGAAACTTCTGTCATTAATTACTCACCCTCGTGTCTTTCCATTTTCGAAAAACAAATTTCGACATCTTCTGATTAAAACAAAAGACATTTCTGATTAAATCCGAGAGCTTTCTGACCCTCCATAGACAGGTACTGCCGTGATCAAGGCACAGAAGCGTACTAAGGATACTTTTTGGGCCCAAAGAAAACAAAAATAACAACATTATTTAACAATTCTTCTCCTCATCCCATCTGCTGCAGTGTGCCACCATTGTGGAGAGTATCACGCATGCATGTGCTTTCCTCTTCATGTAAATGACGCATGCGGAAGCTGTCCTCTGCATGCGTGTTCAACATAAGTAGCAGCATGCATTGTTTACATGCAGAGGAAAGCACGCACATGCATCGTGATACTCTCCACAGTGGCGGCAACCTGCGGCAGACGGAATCAGGAGGAGAAGAATTGTTGAATAAAGCTGTTATTTTTGTTTTCTTTGCACACAAAAAGTATTCTCGTAGCTTTGTAAATTTACGGTTGAACCACTGATGTCATATGGACTACTTTAACGATGTCCTTGCTACGTTTCTGTGCCTTCATCATGGTAGTACCCTTGCTGTCTATGAAGGGTCAGAGAGCTCTCGGATTTCATCAAAAATATGTTAATTTTTGTTCCGAAGATGAACAAAGGTCCTACAGGTTTGGAACGACATGAGGGAGAGTAATTAATGACAGAATTTTCATTTTTGGGTGAACTAACCCTGTAAGTAACAATATGCCAGTTTCATAATTAACCCTCCGGTGCTGCTCGCTTGGCGGTCAAATTATTGTTTTTTTCATTTCATTGAAATACATGTAGTATATTTTAGGTCAATTAAAAGTGATTATTCAGGTACAAATTAAAATGTCTTCATTTTCTGTGTAATGTCGCCACCTGACTAGTGGATGGTGTATGAAATTACACAAAAAAACTGGAAAACTGTCCGAATGTATGTAAGTGGTAGGTTCTTTTAGAAATGAAAAGGAGAAAAAAAAAAAACCTTGAGAGAATCAAGAAGTTATGAACAGATTATTTCCACTGTGTGAAAGTTTTCATATAATTATAAAAAAAAAAAACTACAATCTGATTATGAGCATTTTAAAACATAATATCATCTAATTACAAGTATTTATTTTTTGGAATGATAACATAATCTAGATTACATGTAATGGTACTACCTAGCACTGACCCTTTTATGTGTTTTTTTTTTTAATCCTATTTTGATTATAGAAGTGTCAGTGATGAAAATGGAGTGTCTGTAATCAAGATCAAGTATGTTTATGTGCACAGACATGTAACACTTACACCACCACTGCACAGTCTTAATTGCCTGCCTAAATATTACACCATGTCTGAAGAGTTGATACTGTGTGTGTGTGTGTGGTTTGCTGTTTTATGTTTGTTATATGCTGTAAACTTTTTGGTTTTACTTGTTGTTTCATTGTTACATATTCTTGAATGTTTATTATTTTGATCTGTTTTAGTGATTCATTATGACAATCATAAATACTATATAGATAGAGAGTATAATAGAAATGAACACAATACAATTTCTACTACAGTATTTCAATATGATATATTTCTCATTGAATCAGCTTAATATCTGTTATACAGTTAGACTGGTTCTACTGAGTAGTTCTCAATTCATTACAGTACAGCTCCATAGTAAGGGTTAAAAGTCAAAACATAAGTAGTCTGTGTCTTTATCGGTCACAATGAGGTGTGAATTATCGGTTATCGTTATCGGCCCTGAAATTCCATATCGGTTCACTCCTAATCAAAAGTGACACTGAAGCTTTCCTACATAATGATACCAAAGATTTTGACAGTCTAATCTCTTACGTTGTGTCTGATTCAAGAACCAGAAGCAAACCAGACAGTGTTCCCATAATGAGTTCTGCTGTGGTTTTACCCAGAGCCCTCAGGAGTTTGGGTTTTGCCGTCTGGTGAGGTAATCTACCTCCTCTCTGATGTGGTCTTCCGCTAAGCTTCTGTCTTGAGTGGAGAGGTTGAGCTGGAAAAACTTGACGCTCATTTACAGAGCTCCTATATATAGTAAAATACACTACTGTCGCTTTCCATACATTTGTTATGTTGAATCCCAACAGTTGCGTAGATACGCTTGTTTAAGCCTATTGTCTAACTATAACTATCACCCCTGATTTATAGAACAAAACCAAAAAGGCCTCAAAACAGTAGACTGCGCATATAGAAGTGTCTCGTATAAAATGATCTCATAGACCATCTGTTACAAGAACAGAATATAAAAATATAAGTTCATGATTTCAACTTTCACAAATCACAAAAAAGTCAGTGAAGCACAAGGATGATTTATCTGCACAATATTAATAATGCAAATCAGTGTACCGTATGATTTATGAATATGTGTTGTTGTCTTATCTTGCACGTTATGGTATGTGGAAAAACTGCATGTTGTTTGTCAACATGGTTAAAGCAGAAGCCAGGAGGGGGTTGGGGGGGATAGTATGCTGTTGGTTCACTACCTGATTAGATTAGGCAGATCAGAAGTAAAAGGGCACACCCCATCGCCCAACATCATCAGTGCTCTTTATGAATGGGGAAAAAAATCCTGTTATACCAGTGAAGGTAGGACAAACTTAAAATTACTGCTTAGGTGCAATATAATATTGGCCACTAGTTGGAAAAAAAGTAATACATACTAATGAAAGGAATGCAATTTTCACTTTTAGACATGTCTCTAGACTTGTTTATTTGTTCATTCATTCATTTAAAAAGAGCTGGCTGGCTGTTTTTAGAGTGCTGGGAAGCAGATGATGCCTAGAGAAAAGAAAGAGTAATGAAAGGCTGATGTGCTGTGGAAAAGCTAAAGATGGTGAAAAAGGTAAAGATAGATAGATATAAATGTAACATTTTAATAAACCCAGTTTGCCACTAACAGGCATTTGTGATTTTATGGATGGCGGGATTGACGGAAGTGCTTCAGACAGAGAGTCGTTGCAATTACAAGGATCAAAAGACAAACTGTGCCAAATCGGAGCCGGAAGCTTAACCCCGCATTACAGACACTCAGAATAGGAACTGAGACGCAGAAGTGCCACCCACTCAACGCTTTCAGTTATTAAGACATTTTTGAAGAGCTCTTGCATTTATCAGGATGTGCCTTTTTAATCAGATGTGTATTTATTACACATGGTTTTCAATATTCTTCATTCATAGCAGCCAGCATAGGATTTATTTATTTATTTATTTATTTTTTTTGTTTTTTTTGCTAAACTAGGAAAAGCGCAGCTGTGTAGAGCATCATCCATCTCTCTGCAGGGTTACACATGTTACATCTTCCACTGTGTCACAGTTCACTGCCTTTAAACACAGGGCTGCCACACATGTGACCATGCCCACCCAAGTTAAAGAGGACCCACATGTCCTCAAAACATACATGTTCATTCATCCTAGGAGCTGTTTGGCATTTTCATATAAACACTTGAGTGGATCTTATGAAACACAAGCCAGACAAAATACATTCTATCAAGCTAGATGAAACTAGATAGTGTACAAATTTTTACACAGATGTTTGTTTTGCTCCTGTTTCATAAACGAGGCCAGCTGAGTACAGTTTTAAGATAATGAGACGTGCGATTACAAAAATGTATTCTCTAGCAACCTTGAAATTGTTTTGGTTGAAATTGAGTTTATTTTTGTTCTTGATTTTAATACACCTAGAAATATTCTTTGTTGTAGTTTTGTACCTTTCCATCTTTCAGACAAGTAATGGAGTTAAATTGTCTGTGTCAATGATTTATTTTTTTTTTGGGCTATTACTTTTATTTCCTTAGACCTCCTATATTAGGAGAAACTTAAGTGAGTATTTTGGAAAAGTCAACATTGTCCAGGTCGGTTTAAAAGGTGAATTTAAAAATTTAAGCTAATGTTTTGTTTTCATTTTCCTCCTGTTTTAAACCAACCCCTCCAGCACATCCAGAGACTGCAAAACTGGAAACTTTTCAGACAAAAGATTGATTGGAGGTATGTTGGGTTAGAGTCAAGAACACTTAAAGATAGTGTTGACGCGTCTTGTTTCCCAAAATGGATACTTCACATGTCCAGCAACCATTACTGGGCTGTTGGATGTGCCAAGGTTGTTGCTGACTGATGTGCTGCTATTGTATCCTGGGACAACTGTGTGGAATACTTGAATACATGTGGAAGTTTTCATTAATCTCCAGATGTGTCAAAAAGATGCTTACTAACATTTTAGCTTCTGTGTTTGTGTTTACGTTTGAGTTGTCAGTATCAGTTTTTCTCTGACAGGTGTCCTGTCACGGGGTAGTTGTCTGGCCATTGCCATTTAGTCTTTCTATATGGAAATGTTACCGGGACTGTAATAGGGAGTTGGAGAAGCAGACATGGACCCTTAATGAGAGGCTGTTCAGTTGAGTCAGGCCACCATGGAAAGAGCTCACCGATGTGAGGGTCACTATAAAGGCTTGAATTATTCTTCCTTGAATAAACCAATAGCTGGCTAGCCAAAATGCTGTAATTGCATTTTGCACTCTAAAATGGTCCTGTAATAACCATTGGTAAAGGCGTTGGTTGTGTGGTGAATCCAACGTCAATTTTAGCAGAATTTAAGGAGTAAGTCTACGTAATTTTCTGAAATCTGTCTCAAATTCTCTCTCTAACTCTGACTCTGGCTGCCTTCACACAGAAGCAGTATGAGGTGGCCGGTCTGGTTTGGAGTGCTAAATAAAGTTCTGTTTATACTTGGTTAGTTTTGATTGTGAGAACTGAAGTCACTACATTTTTGGTAAACAGGTTCAGTTGATACTGAATATATAGTATGTGTTGTGTTGAACAGAACAACAATTAGTTGTCGTGACACATGACCAAGGGTCCATTCTTCGTACATCGCTAACTCGGTTAGCTGGATTTGATTGTTGACAATTTGGCTTGATCTTGGATTGGTTAGTTCTTCAAAGCTCATCCCGGAGTTACTGTCATAGCAACAGGTCCGTAAGCTTAAACCTGTTCGGGAGCAGGCTTATTTCATGTAACAGGATTAGATCGCATCTTTTTAACACTTAAAAATATCTGTCCCAGCCACTGCTACTTTATTAGAAGAGTACCCTACTGATCCAGGGACAATAATTTAAAATAATAATAATAATAATAATAATTAAAAAATTTATTTGAAAATAATATTATAATATTGTGTAGTCTATAATACTATAGACACAGCCAGTTTTACTCGTTGAAATACTTATTCATGATAAAATAATTACTTTATAATTGTATTGGAGTCTTACACAGATGCTATATAGTTAATCTGAGCCGTGCATTAATTTGAGTGGTGACAGCTATTATGGGAGTGGCTTAACCCTTAAATGCATACCTCGGGTCTTTAGCGACCCGGTACATCATTCTCTACCCTCTCCCTCCTTCATTTTTTAAAGTTAGACATCAACTTTCTTAGTATTCCTGAATCTATTTATTATAAACAATATAAAATATAAAAGAATGCCTGTTTTCTGATTAATTTTTTTTGTAAAAAAGTGTATAGGGTCGCTAGAGACCCGAGGTATGTAAATGTATTTTTTCTGCGCAACTATATTTACATATCTGATGACTCAATACCTGCAATGCATCTTTTTTCCTCAAGATGGCGCTATAATATTTGATATACAATGATGACGTGACGTTTCACTCATAATTACAGCAGGCATAAAACAAACAAATATCATCAGCAAAAAATTGAAGTGGTTTGAATGGCTTTACTGCAGAGCAATTACTAAATGCAATGAAATATAAAAGTCACTGCCATTTGATGCTGGATGTGGTGAATAAGCTGCCAGTGATCAAAATATTGAATACAGTCATTGAAAACGATCATTTTGAGAATATGGTCGAGATCGCGAATATGAGGCAGATGGTGAATCAGTACCGCTGCTCCCTATATGCAGTGTACGCAGTTTGTGTAGGACACCAACTCCCAGTGGGCACCATCCCAGTTACTCAAAAAAAAAAAAAAAAAACGTGACACTCCATTCCCGCAACCACGCCCGCAGCTGCTCGCACCTCTTGTTTGCGGCTGAATGCAAATGATCATAATTGATGGACAACTATGCCCGTGAAAAGACATCAGAAATCCGGCGCCAAGGGGAAAAAAATGATGAAAACGAGGCCATAAAATCATAATCCTGTGAACTTTTTTGGGTGTTGAGGTTAATAACGTTTAAATGTCGGCAATAATTTCATCACCAACAACGCATCTAATATTTTCTCAGTTTCCATGTTCACTTACGAAAATTAGTTTTAACACGAATTTAAAAAAAAAAAAAAAAAAAAAAAAAACATGGTTCTTGTAGCCATGGTAACCGCAAATTAACCATGGTTTTGTTACTTCAAATAATAATATACAGAGAAGTATTAACCCTTTGAGCGGTACGGTCCCACATATGGGATTCTTATTTCCGTGCCCCTGGGAGTACGGTCCCACATATGGGATTTAGAACGTTCGGTGACGTCACATAACTGCCAAATTCAAACTGTGGTTTCGCGCGTTTACTGGCGCTGAACCAGAGACAGACGTGCACTGCCACTGTAATATTATCACAACAATGCAGTGTTCTTAACCGCATAATGCATATTTTAGGTTTAAGACATTTAAATACACATAAGTACTAGTAAAACAATACATTTAGAGCTTGTAAAATACACATAGATGTCTATGGAAGCAACAATAACAATCCATTCCAATTTAATTTGCCGATGTGTTTTATTCATATCAGATACACATAGTGTTAGTACCTATAAAGTTCACTCTATTCTTCACCCAGTTCACCGGCCACTTACTTGCATGTATTTCGGGAGAAATTGATGAATTCACGTGCTGTAAAACTGACTGACAGGACTCTCTGAACTTCGGCGCGAACAAACATGGCGGCGCCCATCTCACGTTACAGATCACGAACAAGATCATTTATAAAGGTGTTTAAAGGACAAAACACACTCATTTACGCATATTTGTGAATCGGAATATCAGATTGTCCATGCCATGGTAAGCAAGTTTGTGAATATGTTAAATAAAAAAGGAAAAACAAAATAAAAACGATCCATCTGTCATACAGTGTTATTGTGGCCGCGGTGTGTCACGTGACAATCATGACGCGTCGCCATGGAAACAGTAAGGGCAAACGTTCTAAAATAACGGTCGCCTTAAAAAAAACTCACTCTGGGGGGACCGCTAGAATATTTTAAACTCACCACTGAAAAGGTTAAGACAATATATTTTTGTGGTTATAAAAACAAACCGAAGCCAACAACAGCCTTTAAAATGACTTAAAATGCATTATATAAAAACAATGAGGCAACCCTGCTGAAAAAAACAAAACAAAAAAACAATAGAACCATCACAGAAAATCCTAATACCACAAATGAATCACAAATACCATTACAAACCATCAACTTTTAACCATTAAAACCATTAAAAAGCAATGGTTTTCTTCTGCAGTGTGTTTTGGGACATATTCCATTAGGATTTATTGGTTTTAACAAGCCACCAATAGGAGGAGACCAATTACCAGTAGAGACTGGTAAAAACCAGTACAAGTCCCATTATAACCAGTAAAACCATTACAAATTTTGTGATGGTGTCTAATGTTTTGTTTATTTTTTTTTTTGTTTTTTTTTTCAACATTACATGTTATTACAAATGCCTGTACAGGGCGCCAAAGGCCTGGTGTTATACTTACAGAACGATCATATCCTTGTTTAATGGGCCATTGACCAAACATTTAATTCAAATATCCACGTAATCTTTAATTTTTGGCCACCTTTTTGCTATAGATGACACAGCCTCTATAATTTCTTCAACAAAAAACATGTGGACATCACAACCCTTACAAAAATTAACCATGGTTTTATCGTAGTAAAACTGCTTAATTTTCTTTTGCATGATTTCTGAATGCTAGAGAGCATAAAATCAATCAGACAACTGTATTAATAAAATAATAGCCATAGGTAACTGTCTAGAGCTACAATTGTAATTTGTAAATAATACAATTTAATTACAATTTATTTGTTCATTTACTTTTATGTTTTATTAAAGTTCTGTTTTGACCCTTATAGTAGAGTTTTTTTTTTTTTTTTTTTTAACTTTAATATTTGAGGGAGGGGGCACAATAATACAATCCTGCTTAGGGCACCCATTTGGCCAGCAAAACAAAATCAAAACACCCTGTGCTGAATGTATGTGGAAGTGTGCTCTGACGATGACAGCGATGGTAAAATCATCTGCTCAAATTGAACCCTTTTAAGTTTCAAAAGGTAACAAAATATGCTTTATTTTATTTTTCTGTAATTGTTCTTAAAATATCAAGAGGGTTTTTTGCTATTGCAGCAGTTAGAGATCCATCCGTGCTGGATATATAGGTCCGGGTCGCTAAAGACCCGAATATGTAAGAATGATTGGCGAAACATTCATGCATTTAAGGGTTAATGGAGCACAGGAGATGCAGATAACTTGATCTTGACGCTTAAGAAACTTTAATTAATGCTGTTACATAACAAATCTGTTTCAAAGATAAAATTAAATGAATTGCTAATCACAACATTAAAATAAAAATGTAAAGCCTGTACAAATACTAGAAATCGTGAATCTAAATAACTGGAAATCATGCAAAATGAATAAATAAAATAACAGTGCACATTTCATTTATCTATTATAACATTTATGTAGTTTTGTTCGCTTGGCTGTTTCCTTATAAAGTTCCAGAAGTTTGTCAAGGTTTTCGTCAGGTGTCTTTTTTTAATTATATGATGTCATTACGTTGCTGTCTTGCCGCCATCCCAAATGCTGCATTGCTGATCGTGGTTTTGAGTATCGATACATCTGCCCTTTTCAGGGAACACGAAAATGCGCAGTAATCTTAGACAACTTAATCCAGATATTTTAATCAAATCCGCAAATTCGTTTGAAGAACCAAACTAGCCAGAGATCAGTTATCACGATTAGAAGATCTGGAATCTTTCAAATCATCTCAGATGTATTAAGTGAGGTATGAAGAACGGACCCTAGGGCTTAAAAACGAAAAAGAACAATTCAGTTGGTTCACACCGAGCAGAATCAGTATTTTAACATTTCTGTTCATGCATTCCTTCTGTATTATTACCATTCCAAAACCGGTTTGAATAGAAAAAAATACCGGTTAATAACATTATTTATAATAACTTTTTTGCCTATAATAATAATAATAATAATAATAACAATAATAAGTACAGAATTTTCTTTACTCAGAAAAGAAAAAAAACATGAAGAGAGACTTGTGGCCAGATTTACTAACAGCTTGCGCCAGTGCAAACCAACATTTAGCATTAAAATAGTACTGTCAGGATTTACTAAAATCTGACTGAGTCTGTGTTCTTTAATGTGCGTATTGTCAGTAAATCACACGCAGAATTTCCCCTCCCATCGGCGCTTTTATGAAATTACGCTGTAACGCTAATTTGCCTTGTTTAGTAAGTCTGGCCACTAGTTTGGTATCTTACATCTAGTCATAGCCAATATAGCATAATTTTTATAACAAGATTTTGGCCAAATGCATTAAATGAAAGAAAAAAAATATAACTCGCGTACATCGCACTTTATTATTACATTCAGAAATAATGTAGGCTAAAATACTAGTACATAAAGCAAAATGTTTGCAAACACTCCATGCCTCCTAAGAATCAAACCTAGAGGTAACATATATAATGAAAACAGAGTTGGGGCCAAGATGGAACCTTGGGGAACACCACAGATATGAGGAGCTATGGGACAGAGCCTCCAATGTCAACTGTAAATGTCCTGTCAGCAAGAAAAGATTTAGTCTAAAAGCATTAAAATGACTGAGTCCCCAGAGTCAACAGATAGCAAAATGTCATTCAATACTCTTAATAGTGCAGATTCAGTACAGTGGTTTGTCCTAAAACTGGATTGGTGTTTCTGTTTATCAAGGATACTATTCACCTCTAGGAAACTCTGTAACTGCAGTAACACAGTTTTCTCAAGGATCTTAGCTATAAAATGTAAATTTGAAATTGGTCAAAAATTTGATAAATTAGTGGTGTCCAAATTTGGTCTTTTCAATATTGGTCTCACCATGAGATGTTTACAGAGAGCAGGAACAGAGCCTGAGAGAAGGTTTTTGTTGATTATTGACATGATCCATGCCCCCACACTTTCTAATATCTGTTTAAAAAAATAAGTAGGAACAATTCCAAGAGAAGAGGTAGTAGGCTTCAAATTGGTAACTATGTCTGTTAGAAAAAACTTGGCAATTGGCTCAAGGGAGTGTAAAACCTGGTGGCCATAAAATGTGACCCATGCTGGCAAAATGAGTCGGAATGCACAGTCTAATTTTGAGCAACAGGCAAAAGAAGTGAAAAATTTCAGTTTTGGTTGAATTTGAGGTTTTCACAAAAATGAGTTCATTAAGCCCTCTTCTAATGATCCCAATGCTCCAAATAGTAATTAAACATCTGAAATGATCTTTATTTGTACGTTTTCTGAGAGGATTACCTTTTTCTCTGCTCACTTCTGGACGACTGCTGCTTCTCACCACAAGCTGTAGGTCTGTTGTTGTAAAGCACAGCATTCCAGCTTTGTAAATATTCATATCAAATTTTCAATGACATGAGTCCAAACCAGTGAAATATGATGTTCAAACCCATTCTGATGAAAACAAAATGATCACGCTGACTGACATTTGCAAAGCGCATGCATAAGGCATGCCTTTCCGAGAGCGCGCAGTCTCCCTATAAAGTACATTATTGCAAAATTTGTCTTGGCTAGATTCACACAAACATAATCTGTTACGTCTTACACGAACGTTACACGAAGTTAATGGTTGGGGAAAAATCTGATGTGTAACATTATATTAGATCCATGCATTAGCTACAGTAGGTCTTAATACAGATCTGTCTCAATGTTAATCAAACATTAAAAAAGCCAGAATCACTCGCTGCTCTTGATTAAACTACTGTTTATTTGCATTGTTCTTATTTTTAATAACAAAGATAAAATATAGCTATATTGTAATTAATAATGTAGTAATTATTATTAAGAAATGAAATTGAGGAAAATATGCAACATTGCTTGGTGATTTTTTTTTTTCTTTGGAATCTTCAGAAAACTTTAATTAGATTTTTCTCAAAATCAATTCTGCTGACTCTATCGCCTTCAAATGGCTGTAGCTCAGTCATTTTTTCTCAAAAATTATGAGAATAAAGAACTCATTTTTGAAAATTTGCTCATTTCCGACTCATTTAGCCAGCACCGGTCACAGATGATCTGCAGGATCAGTCAACGAGGGTAATATAGATTTTCTAATCGCTACTATATTTTCAACAAAAAAACTTTTCTCACACAATTTTTCTCACACAGAGGCAGATTCAGTGAGATAAGTGTTTCCTACAGGTTCTTTGAACCAGTGCAGAGCCCTGCCACATGACATCAGCCATGCAATCAGCCATGCTGTTTAAAAAAAAAAAAAAGTGCAATGCAGTGGACCAAAGATGGTAGTCTGTTGCATATGTACATTGACCAATTAAAAAATTTCACACTTAAAATGCTCAACCCAAGTCATGTGTCACGCTCCTCCAGTTCTGAGTATTTTTGTTTCATATTCCTATTTGAATATGATTGTATGACCACAGCATGTGGCCCATTTAAAGAACAGCTCGTCTTGCTCTTCCTCATCAGTTGCATTAACATATTACTGAGTGTGCCAGAGTGCCACCCAAATTATCCTGAGTAAGCTTTTTGAACCATAACTGTAAAAATAATATGGTCTCATTCCCCTAACACAGAAGTAATATACAGCAAGTGAAAGTTTTTGTGACTATACAAAACATGTATTTATTGAGGCAGGTGCTGTTTAGTTTAAGATTGATTTTTTTTTGCTGCTAAACCTGTTTTTACATGTTTACATGACATTGTTTCACCTTGTATACCTATTTGTTACCTGTCTATGCGGTGAATATTTAATATTTAATCTGTCTGCTGTTGTATGTAAACTGGACAAACTGCTGTTACAAACTGTTTATGTAAAGGACAATTTAAGAAAAACAGCACCTTTATCTGCTTTTAGATTTAAATGATGTTGCATTGCGAAATTAAAGGGATAGTTTACCCCAAAATGAAAATTCTGTCATCATTTACCCTCATGCTGGTCTAAACCTGTAAGACTTTCGTTCATCTTCAGACCACAAATACACAAATACAATATATTTTTAATGACATTGACGAGATTTCTGTGCCTTCATTGACAGTATACGGAACTACCACTTTGATGCTTCAAAAAGTTTATAAAGAGATCGAAAAGCCCCATGAACTGAGCTGAGCATTTTAGTCCAAATTTTCTGGAGACACTTTATATGATGAACAGATTTAATTTAGTCTTTTATTCACTTATAAAAATTAATCAATGCACACATTAGTAATGGCAAACAGAATCTCAAGCATGCTTCCTTGACGTGTGAGAACCAGTGAGGTTCATTCTCGTGTTACGTAGCACGGTTGATCTTCTGTTAGAGCCAATGAATTAAATAGTATTTATACCTCATAATAAAAGGTAAACATAATTTGGTAGGATACATGCTCTTGATAATATGCATTCTCTTCATTTCTCTGCTGATTTTTCTAGGGAACAATGGTGCCTTATATGTAGATCTTGAGGGCCACGGTCCACTGGTTCAGAACCACGTGTGTAGAGAGTGCGTAGATTTGCTGAAGTTTTCCAACTAAATGATATTGTGTGTGGCGGTCTGAGCTGTTAGGCCAGTCGTGGTTCTCTTCTAGAGCTCTGCACAGTTGTCACCCTGTTTTCCTCTCTATTTAAAGCCAAATGTTCCACCCCAAATCATATGTGTGGAGAACACATATAATTGTGGCATGCTTTGTTTACATCCTTATTTTCTACTTCTGTTTACATTGAAGGATTTTCTGTGAGAGGATGATGAGTCATGACAGTCTGCCATGTTGTCTGAGTGATTTGATGTTGCTTAACATTAAGACAATTATGTTTCCTGCTGTGTGTTCTCTGTTTTTGGTGCATCCTTAAGTTCCTCAAAAAAATCATTACCCACATTGTTTGTTTCTACTTCTGTTTGGCTGCACCAATTATTTCTAAAAAGAGATTTGCATTGGACTGGTTACAGTGGTAAACAATAGGAACAAGCTTGGAAACCATTGGGTTGCTTGCATCCTTACAAACATTAATAGTACCTTTTCCTCACACACACATCCGTAGGTGTACATAGATAGTATTGTGTGAAATAAATGTTGCACACACATCTTTTGCTTTCATTTATACTCACATACATAGTTAGATTAGAAACAAATTTGGCTGACAACAGAGATTTTAAGGATATTTTTGTTTACTTTTGTACAGTAAACAGTTTTGGTACATTGTTGTCTCCACCTGATGTCCAGTGTGAAATCTTTTTGGGATCAATAAGATTTTTGAGAGAAGTACCTTAGGCTCTGTTTACTTGATCAAAAAATACAGTAAAAACAGTAATATAGTGAAATATTATTACAACTCTAAATAACTGTTTTTGTACAGTTTTTAACTGTTTTTAAATAACTAAATTTTTTAAAATGTACTTGATTTTTCAGTGAACTTTTCAACTGTAGTTTTCTATCAGTCTTAAGCTGTAGTGATCATGTGAACAAAACATATGTTGACATGGCAACTTTTCCACTGTTTGTGTTTTGATGCATGTTAAATTTGTCAGATGAAGCCATGGAACCATGATGAAATCCTTTTTATGACCGAAGTAATTTTACAGTGGAAAGTTCAACGTGTTGGTCTCCACTTTGTCTGGATTCATTAGAGAAAGAAAGAGAAGAGAAACCCAAACCGCTTCTACATAAATTCAACTCAGCTATAGCGCTGTTAAATGAACTGTACTGACACACTAATGACTAGGGCTGCAAACCATCCCATATTGAAATATAAAATACTGTGTCCTTTATTAAATCACTATGCAACTTTATTTTGTAAACTTAAAAATTTAGGTGTGGGTTTTGCTTAAAACATTTATGACCTCTACTTGTATTATAAAATAACACAATTTAAAGAAAAAAGCTTCAAGCTAAATTTTATTTCCTGTATTGATGTGTTGCCCTTAAAAAAAGTTTAGATATATTTAGTCTGTGCTTTTTTTTTTTTTTAATTATCATTTTTGATTTAGTCATTTTAAATTTCAAATGGTTTTCACATAGCTTACATACTGTCACGAATGCGGTTCGTGGTCTTCCGTCTGATTACCACCAGAGGTCACCCTTCCATCATATTGACTCTCGCACTACACTACTGTTGTACGTCATCTCCAGACTACATTTCCCAGCAGCCATCTCACTAATCACACGCTCACACCTGAGACTGATCCCACAGCTGATTCCCATTACACCCCTTATATAAACCATGGACTTCCGTTCACAGATCGCTGAGTATTGTATGCACTTATCCCTCTTCTAGCGATAGCTACTCTACGGAGCCCACTTAGTTGTCTTAGTCTTGCCTTGCCTGTTTTCCCGTGTTTTATTCTAGCCCGTGTTTCCTGGATTAACCCTTGCCTTGCCGTTTCGGACTCTGTTTGCACCTCGTTTGGATTATTGCTCGTGTACCTGGATTATTGCTCTGCCTTGCCCCGTTGGATATTGTTCGCCGATCGTCGACCCACGCTTGCCCTAGGATTACTCTTTGTCTTGTCCCTGCCATACCTGTTTGGCATTGTTTCGACCCTGCCTGTATTTATGACCATGTCTTTAAATAAAAGCCTGCATATGGATCCGCACGTCTCACGTCTCATCAGCCCTGTAACAGAATACTCGGCCAAACGAGGATCCAGCGGCTTTTCTAATGGACCCTGGTCAGGTATGGGCCCATTCAATCAACTGCTCGACCTGCGACAAGGGAGTTTAGCCATAGAGGAGTACGTCTCACAATTCTGTGAGTTATCTAATAGGGTGCCTTTTGATGAGGTCGTACTAAAAGACTTTTTTCGTTTTGGACTTAATGAGCTTATTAAATCATGGTTCCCTGAAGTAAAGTTCAATTGTAGTTTAAAGGACTTTATGGACTATGCACTAATTTTGAGCGGCTCTGTGTTCACTGTGGATGTCGTTGAGGAGGAACATGGCACCACACCAGAGTCTGTTCACATAATGGCTGCCGGACAAGAGCCTCTCTGCAAGATGGCTGCCAACACAGAAACTTTCCACAAAATGGCTGCCTTTCCTGAGTCTCATCCCATCATGGCCACTCTTCATGAGCCAAGTCAAGTCACAGTTGATCTTAAAGAACCAAGTCAAGTCACGTCTGATCTTCCAGAGCCTCGCCATGTCTCGTCTGATGTTCCAGAGCCTCGCCATGTCTCGTCTGATCTTCCAGAGCCTCGCCATGTCTCGTCTGATCTGCCAGAGTCTCGTCACGTCTCCACTGATCGTCCAGAGTCCCAGCACGTCACTGCTGATCGTCCAGAGTCCCAGGACGTCTCAGCTGATCGTCCAGAGTCCCAGCACGTCTCAGCTGATCGTCCAGAGTCCCAGCACGTCTCAGCTGATCGTCCAGAGTCCCAGCACGTCTCAGCTGATCGTCCAGAGTCCCAGCACGTCACTGCTGATCGTCCAGAGTCACGTCACGACGCCGCTGACCTTCCAGAGTCACTTCACGTCATCGCTGATCTTCCAGAATCTTGTCACGTCTCCATTGATCTTCCAGAATCTTGTCACGTCTCCGCTGATCTTCTAGAATCTCGTCACGTCGTCGCTGATCAGCCCGAGTCTTGTCACGTCTGGGCTGACACACCCAGACCATCAAGGTCAGTCTTCCATTATCCCAGTTTGAGGTCTAGTGTGAGGGATGCACCACTGGTGTCTGCACGTGCAGCTGGTATCCCCAAACCCACTCACTCTAGCCCTCCTGTCCCTGAACTGAGTCCCCTGTCCACAGCGCTTCCCATGATGGGGATCGCTTTGTTGCATTTGGGCTGCGTACACCACCACAGAACTGCTCGAGGTGGCGGCGTCCACTGTGATGTCTCCAGAGGTGGCGGCTGATGCTGCAGAACCTCTTGGGATAGTGTCGCTCGCTGCTGTGTCTCCAGAAGTGTTGTTGCCTATTTCAGATTCGTGTGTGGTGGTGGCGCCCAGCAAAGAACTCTCTTTCGTTCCCTATGGTACCATTGTAGAACCTCCGGAGGTGGCGGCATCTGCTGCAGAACCTCTAGAGGTGTCAGTGGTATCCACCTGTGAACTCTCGTCCTGTCCTGTCACGGCTATGGAGGCCGTCTATGAACTCTCGTCCTGCCCTGTCACGGCTATGAAGGCCGTCTGTGAACTCTCGCCCTGCCCTGTCACGGCTAGGAAGGCTATCTGTGAACTCTCGTCCTGCCCTGAAACGGCTATGAAGGCCGTCTGTGAATGGCCACCTTGCTCTGAGCCGGCCATGGAGGCCATATATGCTCTGCCTGTCTTTTGTGTCTCAGTTTCCCCTAGGTCCCAGTCTCTGCCATGGGCGTCTGCTCCGTCTGCTCCGCCGTGGTGGTCCTCTGTCCTGCTCTGGGGGTCTTCTGCTCCACCTGTTCTGTCTGCTCCGCCGTGGTGGCCTTCTGTTCAGGTCTGGTGGTCTACTGGTCCATCTGTTCCAGTTTGGAGGTCTTCTGCTCAGTCTGCTCCGCACTGGTGGGCTCCAGTCCTGTCTGCTCCGCCCTGGTGGGCTCCAGTCCCCTCTGCTCCACCTGGTGGGCTCCAGTCCCGTCTACTCCACCCTGGTGGGCTCCTGCTCCATTTGCGCCGCCCTGGTGGGCTCCTGCTTCGTCTGCTCCGCCCTGGTGGGCTCCTGCTTCGTCTGCTCCGCCCTGGTGGTCTCCTGTCCCGTCTGCTCTGCCTTGGTGCCCTGCTCTGCCGGCGTTGCCTCAGTTCCGGGTCTCTTCACTTCCTCACGGACCTGGTCCTCCATCCCTCCCCCTGTTCCGCCTCCGCTCCTGGATTGCTCTGTTTGGAGCGTCTGGAAGCCGCTCCTTGGGAGGTGGCTCTGTCACGAATGCGGTTCGTGGTCTTCCGTCTGATTGCCACCAGAGGTCACCCTTCCATCATATTGACTCTCGCACTACACTACTGTTGTACGTCATCTCCAGACTACATTTCCCAGCAGCCATTTCACTAATCACACGGTCACACCTGAGACTGATCCCACAGCTGATTCCCATTACACCCCTTATATAAACCATGGACTTCCGTTCACAGATCGCTGAGTATTGTATGCACTTATCCCTCTTCTAGCGATAGCTACTCTACGGAGCCCACTTAGTTGTCTTAGTCTTGCCTTGCCTGTTTTCCCGTGTTTTATTCTAGCCCGTGTTTCCTGGATTAACCCTTGCCTTGCCGTTTCGGACTCTGTTTGCACCTCGTTTGGATTATTGCTCGTGTACCTGGATTATTGCTCTGCCTTGCCCCGTTGGATATTGTTCGCCGATCGTCGACCCACGCTTGCCCTAGGATTACTCTTTGTCTTGTCCCTGCCATACCTGTTTACCATTGTTTCGACCCTGCCTGTATTTATGACCATGTCTTTAAATAAAAGCCTGCATATGGATCCGCACGTCTCACGTCTCATCAGCCCTGTAACACATACATTCAATATAGTTGTTTTCAATGCCTTCAAATTGTACATTGTTTGATAACAACACTGGTCAGGATGTGGAATAACCATTTTTATAAATAATGGTTTAAATTTTTTTTAAATTAAAATTATTATTTTTTAATAATTAATCTTTTTTTTAGTTACTTTACTTTCCTTTATTGTCCACAAGTGGAAATGTCTTTGGTTTCACAACACATTATAACAAGACCAATACAATAAAAGACGCTTACCCAACAACTCTAAAAGGTAAGAGAATAAAATACCATACAATACAATTGACTCAACATTTCACTTTAGCATACACATATATACATTCCCACATGTACATATATCTGCATACATATTAATATTCGTATCTCAGCATTTAAAAATCTAACTGCAGTTAGCACAAATGACATCTGATACACATTTTTACTTGCCCAAGGTTGTCTAAAACGTCGCCGTGATGACAACTGGAACTGACAGTGCAAAGGGTGTAGTGAATCCTCAATAATGACTAAAGCTTTTTGTTTAACTTTAGCTGTATAAATATAATTTAATTGTTTTTGAGTCTTTCCTACAATCGCACTAGCTGTATTAACCACCCTGAACAATTTTTGCTTTGCTTTAAAACTCACATTTCCATACCTCATAACCATATTGAAAGACATAATACCCTCCACATGATTAATAAACATCTCTAAAATATATACCATATTTATTAATTTTTTTATCTGATTAATTGAAGAAATAATTGGCAGATTAACCAATTATTAGAATAATAATTGCAGCCCTGGCTTTAGTTATGTCACCGTCTACTTGTTAGTCAGTTCCAGGTGGCATTAGAGGAACATTAGAGTAAGGGATATTTCTCATTCTGAAGAGAAAAGGCTGTGTAGTACAACATGTCAAATTTTTTGGTATTTTATTTTATTTTTTTGAAATGCTGCCTGATTTAAATGCATATACTGTATCTGCCAAAAAAGTACTAAATGACCTCACATGACCTTCCACAGATTTATAGGGTTGTGCATGTAAACACACACACAACTCACACAGTGAGTTTTCAGGCCAGTTACAGAAGTGAACTAATGGCAAGGTCCCTCAGTTCAACATGGCGGTAATTGGCTCTGGGTGGGAATATACACAGCATTAAAGTTAATGTAAATACTGGTTGATGTTGTTTGGGCTGTAGTCTCTTTAGTACTGGCTATGAGATAAGTATGCCAGCTTTGTTATTCTTCGATCAAACACAGGCCGAGGACCTAGTGTTTAAAATCAAAGGAAATCAGGAACAAAGTCCTTCATTTTTGCAAACATATTTGGCAATATTTGTTTGTGGGGTGGGTACAGTGATTGTTTATGTGGTCAAATAGGCCATGTTTGAATGTGTTTATATATTGATATAGGCTCAATCATTCTGTGTCATGCAATAACTGGGCCTTGACACTGGGCACAGATTTCAAAGCAGGTCATTTTGTGACCACAGTCATTTTTTGCATATTTTAATGGCCTCTTAACTTCAGTCCTGCTTTAATCCTGACTGAAACACTGGACAAAGATCAATCTAAAATTAATCTAAAATATTTCTCTTTCTGTAATACCTTCTACCTTTCATACAAGGCTTCACTGGGCCTCAGGTCTGTTTTGATGGCATCACGGCAGTAGAGAAACTACAATAATAGTCCAGTTGCTTACCCGTCAGTACTTAAAATAATTTAATTTTTTTCACAGCTCTCGACAGGGCTGCACTCATTTCTATTTGCTTTCAATGCTTGAATGTTTTGGTAATTTTATTAATTTTTTTATAAAAGCAGGGAGAACTCTTCAATCAACAATCAAATGCTTCTTTAAATCTCCAGACATCATATATTTGGAATGGTCAACATCAAGCCTAAGTACAGTACAAGTACTTGTGGCAGTGTTTAATTTTTATTTATTTATTTATTTATTTATTTTTTGGGCAAAGATCTTTGTCAGCCACTTTCAGAAGACCCGCCGTGTCCTCCTACTAGGCAAAGTAGGGCACTGAGCCCATATGTTCAAAGTTAAATTAACTAGAACTGATCCTAGAATGAGGCACCTGAGTTGCTAATTTGCAGATGGTTTGCTAATGCACTTGATCTGGTCCCAAGTCAGAGTATGTGTGGCAATCTGTATTTGACACTCTGTTGTTCAGCACAAACTAGACCCAGATCCTTTGTTGCCACTGTTTGCAGTTGCACTAGGGGTGTCAGGGTTACCTGCATACAGTATATGCAAAAAAAGATGGCATTTTGCCCTCAAAATAAATACTAGAAATTAAGTACAACCCGAATTCCGGAAATGTTGGAACGTTTTTTAAATTTGGATAAAATGAAAACTAAAAGACTTTCAAATCACATGAGCCAATATTTTATTCACAATAGAACATAGAGAACATAACAAATGTTTAAATGGAGAAATTTTACACTTTTATCAACTAAATGAGCTCATTTCAAATTTGATGCCTGCTACAGGTCTCAAAAAAGTTGGCACCGTTGCAACAAAGGGCTGAAAAAGCAAGAAATTTTAAAAAGATTTAGCTGAGGGAACATCTAGAAACTAATTAAGTTAATTGACATCAGGTCTGTAACATGATTAGCTATAAAAGGGATGTCTGAGAGAGGCAGAGTCTCTCAGGAGTAAAGATGGGCAGAGGCTCTCCAATCTGTGAAAGAGTGCATAAAAAAAGATTGTGGAATACTTTAAAAACAATGTTCCTCAACGTCAAATTGCAAAGGCTTTGCAAATTTCATCATCAACAGTGCATAACATCATCAAAAGATTCAGAGAAACTGGAGAAATCTCTGTGCGTAAGGGACAAGGCCGAAGACGTTTGTTGGATGCCCGTGGTCTTTGGGCCCTCAGACGACACTGCATCACTCATCGGCATGATTCTGTCATTGACATTACTAAATGGGCCCAGGAATACTTCCAGAAACCACTGTCGGTAAACACAATCCGTCATGCCATCTGCAGATGCCAACTAAAGCTCTTTCATGCAAAAAGGAAGCCATATGTGAACATGGTCCAGAAGCGCCATCGTGTCCTGTGGGCCAAGGCTCATTTAAAATGGACTGTTTCAAAGTGGAAAAGTGTTCTATGGTCAGACGAGTCCAAATTTGACATTCTTGTTGGAAATCATGGACGCCGTGTCCTCCGGGCTAAAGAGGAGGGAGATCTTCCAGCATGTTATCAGCGCTCAGTTCAAAAGCCAGCATCTCTGATGGTATGGGGGTGCATAAGTGCATATGGTATGGGCAGCTTGCATGTTTTGGAAGGCACTATGAATGCTGAAAGGTATATAAAGGTTTTAGAGCAACATTTGCTCCCCTCCAGATGACGTCTATTTCAGGGAAGGCCTTGTGTATTTCAGCAGGACAATGCAAAACCACATACTGCAGCTGTTACAACAGCATGGCTTCGTAGTAGAAGAGTACGGGTGCTGAATTGGCCTGCCTGCAGTCCATATCTTTCACCTATAGAAAACATTTGGCGCATCATTAAACTAAAAATACATCAAAGACGACCCAACAGCTGGAAACCTACATCAGGCAAGAATGGGACCAAATTCAAATACCAAAACTCCAGAAACTCATAACCTCGATGCCCAGATGTCTTCAAAAATGTTTTGAAAAGAAAAGGAGAAGCTACACCATGGTAAACATGCCCCCGTCCCAACTATTTTGAGACCTGTAGCAGGCATCAAATTTGAATTGAGCTCATTTTGTGCATACAATTGTATAATTTTCTCAGTTTAAACATTTGTTATCTATGTTCTATTATGAATAAAATATTGGCTCATGTGTAGCAAATCAGCTCAAAAGGAAAATGTATATGAAATAATTACAATTAATTATGATTAATTACAATTATTTATATCGGCTGCCAATAATAGCTGTAGCAGAATTAAATTGCCATCAACTAATCTGTTCGTCCAGCGAACATTCAGTGTAAGTTCATATCAACTCTAAGAAAGGATACTTCCGTGGCCACAGAAAATACTTTCCTATTAATGCATTAGAGCATGTAGCAAGGATCAAAATTGTAAAGGGACATTAATTTGCAATGCTGAACCAGAAACTCATGTAATTTGTGCACAAACTTTTATTAACTAAACGCTAACACACATAACTAATCTAAGCAAACAAATGAATAAACACACACTCACGCGTACATACAAAGGGGAGTTAAAGTGTATGAATGAAGCTATTAGAGAAACCAAAGAATGCAGTTATGGAAAGAGTCAGTTAACCACCTGAGTAAAACCATCAGCGCCGTTTATAACGGGGTCTATAGCTTATACTAAACCTCTGTTTCGTTTAGTTAAATGTACTATACTTGCATTGCCTTGATTGTTGACAAATGTCCGGATGCAGTCTCGGATGAAAGTTTTGATGGTTTGAAGGTCTGGTGGTGTTGGAGTTCTTCAAGTTCTTCCGGGTTTGAAGGGTGATGAACTTCAAAAGATGTTATTCTGGCTCGGTGGTGATCGGGAGAGTTTTCTCCCAGATGTTGATGAGAGAACTAAGAGAGACATCAGATGAGATCCTAGGATCTTGGATGAATGGAGGCCGAAGCCTGGCTCAAACTTAAGGTACAGAAGACATCTAGCTCACATGCTCATCTTCTCAGTATCTGAAAGAACCACAGACTGGCAGGCGGGTCACTGATGTGAGAGCTTTATATGCTATAGAGGTCACTCCTTTCGGGTGTCAAAGAGCCAGTGGTGTCTTGAACTTTTGGAGGGAAAGTTTACGACTCTTTGTCTCCAAGCATGGTAATTTGCATATGTAACTGGATCAGATGTTGATATACAAACTAATAAAGATTCTTAGAACACTAATATGTTGCATAGGTATCAACATATAATATACACTCTTAATTAGATCATCTGAAGACGAATTGATAGAGACCAAACATGGTATAGCTAAGGGTAAATAAACGAGTGGTTCAATCATAAGCATACATAAAACAGTATACAATACAAAAGACAATATACAAGAACAATAACAATATACACAATGACCTGAAGGATATGAGCAATAAAACTAATGTTATCAGACTGGTTGCCATGGAACCAGAGGCCTGTTCTGCCTTTCTGAGGTGTTAGATGCATTTCGGGGGAAGGGTCCACAGACCCTCATAGTTGGCCCTTTGGTTGGGTGATGGCCCATCACCCAACCAAAGGGCCAACTAGATGTGGAATCATGTTTATTTCTGAAATAGAAATAAAATTGAACACCTCAATTTCAATCAAATTAAGTCTCAGATTAACCACCAAACTGCATAATTTGTTGCTTCTTCACCACGGTAAGTAAAAATCCCATACAGTTACAGTCCTACTGGTAGACACGATTGAGCGGTAGAAATTTGTCAACCGATAGAGAATTTGGACTTTCGTGTCATCTTTAGCGTGTTTATGCAAGTTGCGGTGCGCCGTGGTCACGAAAATGTATAATTTGCGCAGATAAGCATTGCTTTTTAAAAACGAGTGATTTTAAGCCTTTTAAATGCAAACAACAGCACTATATGTGTGCTCTGTCTGTTTCTGAGTGCGGTCTGAGCGGCGCACGCAGGCCCACACACGATTCCGCTGCTCATAAAGCGTGTGAGTATTTTTGTTGCTTTATCGGCCTTGAACGGTTAAATACACATGTATGAAAATGCCTGTCTTTGCAAGTATCCTCGTAAACACTGTCATTTAGGTCTTAAGTGAAAGTAAACAGCTGAGAAAGAAAACGCATGTGTAACAGTATATTGGATCCGGATGTTCGGAAGCTGCCTATTATTCCTCCTGTCTGTCATTCATGTTAATCAAACAACAGTGAGAGAAAATTACTTTTGTAACTGTAATAATAAGAAAATTAATTTACACTGTGAAAGCTATGCAGTGTTTTTGATTCATTTATACAATGCATGTAGCTTTTCTTATTCATTGTAGTTTTTGTCCTATTGTTTGTAATTAGTTACTTATTTTCACTGAGCTTGAGTTTTTCTTCTTTTCTTTTTTTAGGCTTGTATTAGTTTTTCTGTGATATTGACAGTGGTGACAAGAATTATTAAAAATTATATGAACAACTTTGATATCATAAAAACCTTATTAAAAGCAAAAATAACTATATTGTGATCATGATATGAAATTATTCATATCGTGATATAAGATTTTGGTCATATCGGTCACCCCTAATAGGGTGTAATAATTTTGTCCACACAAGAAATTAGATGTTTTCTGTTTAATCTACATAAAATTTGGTAACATTACAAGAACATCACAAAATTTGCATGGTGACTAGGTGGTAGTTGGGTGTTTTCATTTGATCAAATGTGAAAAAAAAAGTCTCACTGGAAACCATGGGTCAATGGTATCAACAATGACTCAAATGTAAATTCAAGTTAATTTCTGCTTCCCGGAACCAGAAATTAACTTGAATTTCCATTTGAATCTCCATTGAGTCATAGGGCAGACTGCTGATGTCTTGCTTTAAAAGTGGACTGAAACATTTTTTAAAACTGTTCAGTTGCCCATGTCGCTAATTACTCAACAGTTGCTGTTGGCAAAATGTTGAAGGGAAAACCTCAGATCTTAATGTTTTCATCAGCATTATTCCAAATCCTATGTGAAATCTAGATCTTTCTAGTATTGTATAGAAGTTAAACCTTTCCATTTGGATGGATTCTGCTTTGCCTGTCATTAACCTAAGTACTGCCTTTCCCATCTGTATTTTAATGACCGTGAGAGAGTGAAAGTGTTTGATTTAAGAAGGAATTACTGACTTTTGCATCTTACTGACTCATACAGCAGTTACAATCATCATTGGCTAGGTTTAAGGGAGAGTTGCCCACTTCAATCTTTTGAAGTTTTTATGGGAGAATATATGGTTTAATTGCAGAGTCATTTATCAGGAGATTGCCACAGTCCACAGCGAAGGTGTGCCAGTCTATATATTTCCTTATGGCTCAGCATTTTCTCTCTTCTCTACATCTGATCACTGTTTACCAGCATGACTGTCAGTGGTGGACAGTAACTAAGTATCTTTTACTTTGCTCCAGGTCATTTGAAATGCCAAGGAGATTTATTTTTTCAATGTCAGAAAGCGGTCAAAACAGAAAAATCAAGGTATTTTTCAGAAATTGTAAAGAATTGTCACAGGCCGAAAACTCTTTTCACTATCATCAACACTACTATTAGCCCTTCTGTCTGTTTGTTCCCTAATGTGTCTTCACCTACGTGTGAAGCTTTTCTTAATTTTTATTGTAAATAAGATAAGGGATCTAAGACTGGGGATAACTCCATCTTCTTCTGATTCCTCTTCTCCCCCTGCTTTTACTGCTGTTTTTAGTCAATTTAAATCCATTTCTGGCACCCATCTTCAAGAAATAGTAGAATACCTTAAACCTTTGGGTTCTTTTATTGATATCATTCCTCCATATTTTCTTAAACAAGTCTTTGATGTAGTTGGTCCACATCTCCTGATTATGTTTAGAAACAAGTTTTGTACCTAATTTATTAAAACATGCAATATAGTCCAACCCTTGCTTAAAAAACAGAATTTAGACCCCACAGTGTTAGCCAATTTTAGACCTATCTCAAATCAGCTCTGTCCCTATTACAGTTAGTTCAAAATGCAGCAGCTGGACCCCTGATTGGTGCTCAAAAACGGGACCATATCACTCCTGAAAATTAATATCACTCAATATCACAAGCACTGAAAATTGAGTGTTTAATCTTATTATTATACATTACTGACACTCTATCCTCCAATTTGATACTGTTAAGTGCTTTGACACAATCTGTATTGTTAAAAGCGCTATATAAATAAAGGTGACTTGACTTGACTCCTATTTTACGTTCCCTGCACTGGTTGCCAGAGTTGATTTTAAAATATTACTTCTTGTCTACAAATCTTTAAATGGTATAGCTCCATCATACATCTCTGACTTACTGATTGAGCATCATCCAACCAGATCACTCTGGTCTTCCAACCAGAGACTGTTGTCCATCCCTAGGTCGAGGCAGAAGTGTAGAGCTGCCCGCAGACTCTGGAATGACTTGCCCATTTCTATCAGACTTGCTCCCTCTGTTTCTGTTTTTAGGTCCAGCCTAAAAACCTATTTGTTTAAGGCATACAATCTATGTTGAAACATTCCTGCCTTGTATTTTATTATTTTACGATTTTATTTTAATTTCTTCACTTGTGTTTGTGTTTTTACTCTTTTTGTTGTAAAGCACACTGGACATCCTGGGTTGTAATTAATGGTGCTAGAGGTCCACCATCCTGCAGCGTTTAGCTCCAACCCTGATCAAACACATCTGAAAAATGTGACAAAAGTCTTCAGGATTACATTAAAAATTATATTTTGTTACATAAATTACATTATATGATTGTTTAGGGATGGTGCTAAATCGTGCAGGACAGTGGACCTCAAGGGTTGGAATTGCCCACCCCTGAGGATAAAGATGAGACAGTTAAAAATGTAAAAATATTAAAAATGTCTATGCCTCAATTTTAGGACACTTAGACATATTTTGAATATTCCATATTTGTTTGCATCAAATAAATCATAGAATTATTGATAACTTGGGCTGTTTTTATACCCTAAACGGGCAACGTGTCCTGGGAGATACAACTCATAAACTCCAAAATATATCAAATATTACAAAAATTATTTTGAATGTGTTTTACTTAAGTCCAGATGATATAAAAAGTGACATGAAATGATTTTTTTGCTGATCATTTTCCACTATTGCCTGTTTGAGGGTTAAAATAACTTTTCTGCTGTAATACTTTTTACAATGTAATTTATTCCTGTGATCAATGCTGAATTTTCAGCATCATTAATCCAGGCTTCTGTGTCATATGATACTTCAGAAATCATTCTAATATTCTGATTTGCTGTTCAAGAAACAAACAAACAAACAAACAAAAAAAATGTAAAATAAGTATAGAAATAAATTGCTCTATAATTGCACAGACACATGGTGTTTATGTCACCACCTTGACAGACCTCTCTTATGTGCATAGTCTACCTTCTCAACAAAAACTTTAATTTGATTGGACAAATAAAGCCTTAAACGTTCAGTGTTTGCATGTATCCAGCTATGATCGTTGCATTATTAAGGTGGTCTGCCAAGTTGAAAGAATCAAACTTTAAAAAAAAAAAAAAAAAAAAACTTTCCCTTCTGATCTCTTCCAATCCATTGTGCTCCCTCTAGCTGTGTTTGAATATATTGTAAGAGCACATCTTGGCTAAACATTCCCTAAGAGACATTCAATCAAAAGGAGGTGAATCAGACTAACACAGCTTTCTTAAGACTGGTTTGTCAGCTAGCCTAGTTTTCATGATTAATGTGTCGAGCATGTTTAGATATTTAAGTGTCATTTCACAGAGTATTTGCCACATCTGAATGTTTTTGAGCTAAGCACAGATACCGAAGACCTTTTCCTTTTCTCCCAGAGATCTGGAAGCTTGTTTGGGGTTTCTGTAATGACAGATTGTTATGTCCACGGTTTTCCGCAGCCTCCGGGGACGAGTTAAGGGAAGACTTACTTTGGAACTGGCGTCTGAGACTCTTAAATCTTAACCAAATCCCACCCTTAAACCCAACGCCCTGTTTAACTCTTTTGCCATTCATTCTTCTATCATACCGTTTCTCATCCATTGAGTCCTGCTTGGCATAAAATCTTTATTCTTAGCTGTGAGGAAGAATAGCATATGCAGACGTAGGAAACCAAATGCAACCTACAGCTTTCCAGAGAAAAAAACTTGTTTCAGCACTTGTGGTCACAAAGCATGGCCTTTGTTTTACCTTTATCTACTCTGTTGTGCAGTAGATCTCCAATCTGTCTGTCGATTGTGTTTCAGTTAGTGGAAAAAGCAGAGAATAAATAAATCAGGGAGAGTCGGCTAAAATGTGTCAGTGAGTTAGCTACTATAAGGGCCAGATTTACTAAACGGCAAATTAGCGCGAGAGCACAATTCCAAAACATTAGCGCGAGAGCACAATTCCAAAACAGCGCAGATGGGCGTGGAAATTTCTGTGGGCGATTTACAGACAACGTGCAAATTAAAGAACACCGATGCAAATTAGCGTAAGGATATGTTCGGATTCGGATAATGTGTTCTTCTGGCATTCCAAATAAATTAATACGTGTGGCAAAAATCCTCTCCCTACTACCACGCGCTCTCTGTTCTCTGCGGTGCCTCCCCCAGCAGCAACAAATGCAGCCATTTCAAGCGCAAAATAGTTTAAGACATGCTTTTTTAGACGTTAAATAGTGGCGCAAATACCAGTAATTTGATGAGCGCAAACGTTAGTAAATCGCATTGCATGATTCATTTGAATACTCTCCTCCCATAAATTTTGCGTTTGAAAGGCAAACTCCTA
Source organism: Spinibarbus caldwelli (assembly GCA_039654775.1). Lineage (NCBI taxonomy): Eukaryota > Metazoa > Chordata > Actinopteri > Cypriniformes > Cyprinidae > Spinibarbus > Spinibarbus caldwelli. The sequence goes on from CM077240.1 coordinate 5,348,867, forward strand.
CAAATGCATATTCAATAAGGTCAGGTGCAGAAATAACTGTGTCCACGCCTTTTCAGCGGTAATTCTGCACTGCGCATCTTTAATAAATCCTGACAGTACTATTTTAATGCTAAAAGACGGTTTGCGCTGGCGCATACAGCTGTCACATACAGCTGTCTGTGATTTAAGAAAAGTGATTTTTTTTTTTTTTTTTAATTCCAAAGAAAATTATACATAACTGGTCAAATTATTTTATGTTAAAGCAAAGTTATGTTATTCAGATTTAGAAATGTGTGTAATACATACTTGTGAATTGGCAGTAAAGCCATATAAATGCTTTGGCTGAAAACTAACCTTGATTTATTATATTTTAATTTTAAATAAAATGTATTTTATATTTCAACAGTAACTTATACATTTAGTAGCCAAATTGGCTGGTGAGTGAAGAAGTTACATATATTTATTTATACATTTATTTATTTAGTGATTTATACAATACAGATTGTTTCAAAACAGCTTTACAGTAATAAACAGGAAAAACAGCATTAATGTTGCAAAATTCATCAATTAGGAATCAATAAAATTCATTTCGAATTACAAAATCAATTTCAACGATAAGCAGCTCTACAGAAAAACATATAGTGTCCTTATTCAGCTCAATTTCATTGAATTATTCAATGATCTCATTCGATTTCTTAATATTGATAGAATTTACTGCTTTATAAGAAAATAGAATAATGTTCCTCTTGTTTTTCAGGGGGAGATTTGTAGAGGTGCCACAGAGTCAGACTGATTCAAATCAGCTTGCAAGTCTTTCGAACAATTCATAAAAAAATCTGACTTATAAGATTTATTTGTTCGTGGTCGAGCTGTCTGTTTGTTTATGTGTGCAGTCCACAGGAAAAACAGAAAGACGTCTTTAATTTGAAATTGCACATGTCTGTGACTCTGTGTTATAGACACTTCTAATTTCAGTTGATAACAGTTCATATCAGTTGACATAATGGAATATAATTTTAAGCATTAGCTTTACCTCATTTATGGTTACATTGAGTAAAAGGAAAAAGTGGCACAGCTTCCACCACTCTCCTATATAGGTCATTGTTTTAAAGCTTTATATGCTTAAAAGATGGCATATGATGCTCTTGCAGATTTTCACATTCACTGTGTTTAGGTTCAGCTGGGTTTTTTGATGACCCTTTGGAACTGCACTTTTAGTTCCTCTCTTGTCTTTTAGAAACCGCACAAAAATGCCACATGGGACACACACTCATTAGTGGCCTCGCTGCTAAAAATGGTGAGGGGTGGTTTCTTCAGGCTGTTTTACCAGGGTTCAAACAGGTGTACAGCGGAAAGTCAAATAAGTTCACTGCATCCTCATGCAAATATACAATCAGCCGTGCAGATAACAGAAAATAAAACTTGAGGCCTTTTTTTAAAGTTTTCATAAATAGGCTGCTTGCTGTAAAAATACAAATAGCTTTATTTTGTGAGAGATGAATAGCATGTTATGGGCGTGTGTACTTTGCAGTCTTAAATGGTCAGTATCTCTTTGATTCATTTCTTTATGAGGAGGTAACTGAGCTCTCTCCTCCCATAAACTGTGGTGTGAGTGGTTTGAAATGGAGTGGCACAGCTTATTTCATCATCTCGCATTTAGTCTTTGAAGTATTTGAGGATTTAATTCAAGCTTCTCACAGATGCTCGGCACTACCACTGCCAACCCTGCACAGCACTAAAACACAGTAAAGTAAGTTAACACATAATAAAGCATAGAATGACATAGTTTTTTTTTTTTTTTTTTACTTTTTTTTTTCAAAGTCTTTAACTTTGTGGTATTTTGTGCTATGTGTCTTAAATTTTGATTTAGGATACAACAGGGCTAAAGGCGCAACAGAGTAAAGGGTGCATTTGATTTTATTTTCTTCTGAACCTCTAGATGGCAAAGTTCCCCGCGGCACTTTCCTATGCACCTAGAAATTTGGCTGATCCTTGATGCGATCACAAGCAGTAATGCATAATATTTTTGTATTTTTATTTATTTATTTTTTTATTTAATCTTATAGATTTATGTAGCACATGAAAAACGGTAAAATTACTAAATATATTTTGAGACAAAAATCTTGGAGTAGATTTTCAGTTCAAGGTAATTAAATCAACATTTATTTATTTATTTATTTTTTATAACTGAAGCATATGTAAAAAAAATATGGCATTTTGGGGTAAAAAGCACCCCTATTTTGGGGGGCTAAAGGCATAATAACTGAAGTGATAAAAAGCTGACTGACATTTCCATTTTTTGACACGATCCAAATGTCCAGTATCATTTCTTAAGTTGGGTATCTACCTGGTAGAAAATGTGATATTAATCATATGAATTTTAATTTGTTACTGCTAAAAAAAAATAGTAGTAATAGTAGTGTAAGAAGCTTCCAGAATCCTTATTTGTTTTATTAAAATATTCTGTTTTTAAGATCATCACATTTTGATGACAGTGTATTGAATAATTATATTAAAATAAAAAATACAAATAATACATTATGCATATTACAAATAAGCATTTGCATCAGTACTGTTGGTGAGCCTTCACTCCAAGCGTAGCATAAAATGCCTGCCTTGTTACCTCATAAATTTATATTTACGATTTTTTTTAAAAAAATTACTTTTGCTTTTTATTTTCCCACAAAATGTGTTGCTCTGTCAATGTTTAAGACAAACATAGATTTTTAGAAGTAGTGAAAAGCACAGTAGTGAAAGTGCTCCTTTAGCCCCTTTGTGTCCTACATTTTACCCTAGTATTCCTTTGTTTATTTTCTTCTAATTAGTTCTAAAAATCTGCAATTTTACCACTGAAGTGTGTGAATTATTTCATAGTATGAGGAGGTGTTGTTTTAGTCTACCCCTCTAGCCTACCCCTAGATACAAAATTACAGTACATGGGATAGGTTGTAATGTTAACAGAAAATACAGCTATCAGTTCAAATGTGTGTTAAAAGACAAAAAACTTAAACAACTTTGCATTTTTAAGAGATGAAACGTCTTGGATGATATTTCATTGTGCTGAGAGCAGAGCAAAAAAGGCAAGTAAACAAAATGATTTTTTAATGGATGTCAGTGGAGGAGATGCTCCAGTACACTGAATAAACTGCTTTTGTGTGGAAACAGCTTATCACTTAATGAATCATCAGCCTGTCCACTAATCTTTAGTGTGTTTGCGGTAAAATGTTTATTTTAGAGCTATATTTGGAGTTTAAAACAGTTACTGACAATTTTATCATATTCAGGTAATATTCAGTGTATGGCACTTCTCACTCATTCCGATGATATCTGCAAACAGTGGTTGACAGTTGTAAAATACTATAATGTGATTGGTTTATGAGGCACACAGTTATGCTTTCTCCAATGGTATAGCCTCCTCATATAATAATTTTTTTGCTGATAGTGTGCCGTGCTTTATTTAACAGTCAGCAGCACTGTAAAACCCTGTCAGAGAAATGTCTCATATTAAAGCATTGCCTCTGCAGGCATCAGAATACTGCTTGGGTTCGAATTCACCGCCTTCAACAATCAGTTCCAGTGTTCCACTTCATTATGCTGAATCCACATGTTTATTTATGAGATGTTGTGGAGAGATTAAAGGACAGGTTTTTTTTCTGGAGTCAACTGCAGGCTCTTTATAGCATCTTAACGGCTCCCAGGGGACTCATTTAATAGTTTAATTAGTAATTTGTCAAAGTATACAAACGGCATAATAAACAGCTGTATGCCGTAAAATAAGTTTTGCTTGTTTTGGAGAAAGGGCATGTAGTTTTTAGCAAAACATCTGAAATAACATGCAGCCTAGAGTTTAAGTATTTTAAAATAGCATAAGAGCAGGAAATATGATTGGAAAATCTTTAGAAAAAGCTGAATGAAAAATTTTGAATATCAATCCACAAAGTCTGACTTGTGATGCAGTGCAGAATCATAAATCACAAAGTGTTTGTTTAATTGGCCAGGGTAGAAGTAGATCGCCATATGAGTCTAGTTTCTCCCAAGGTGTTTTCTCTGTTTCAGTAGTGCTCTCAGAATTAGCCCGTTAATGCAGGCAATTAATTTTTTCAGTTTAGCACATTAAAAATAATTAATGCAGGGGCGGGGCCAGGGCCAGGGTTGGCCACCACTCACAACTGCTGCCACTGTCTCTTTTTTTTCTTGACAAGAAGTGCATTTATTTAGTTGCAGAACGTCTTTACGAGCACATCAAATGGTAGATGTTTCAGACGCACGCTCCAGCTTCACATCAGTGTCAGGCACGAGTCAAACGAGTATGGAAACGGTACTGTGCTCATAGTGCACACTCTTCAATTGCACGCACAAAGGCACCGGCATGCCTGCATCATTTCATATCAAAGCACGAATAAAACTATGTGCATGCAATGTTGTGGTCAGTTAAGCCATGAAGTTACCAAAAAGGCGATTAAAACTGCATGCATGTAATGTTATGAGTCACATTTAAAAACATGTCTCTGAAATGGTTTTCCAAACTGTCCTGGAGCAGCCCAGCACTGTCTCTCTCATCTAACACACCCGATTCAACTTGTTAGTTCATTAGTAGAGACTTTAAGACCTGAAGTGGGTCAGAAAAGGTGAAGAGAGTTGAGAGAAAATACAATGCCGGTCAGATCGGCGTCCCATTCAGCAGCGGCAGCTCTTAAAGAAATAGCAAGCAAATAACCTAATAACCAGCTGCTGTGATGTCTGTTGATCAAAGAGAAAAAAATATATCAGTAACTTTTATAGTTTTAAGGATTCATCTATTTAATTTAGAATTTAGTTTTTGATAACTTTATTCAATTTCTGTATATTTCTGCTGAAGGGCACAGGTAAATATGACATTGATTATAATAGGTTTATGTGAAGATTGTTTTAAGTTCACTTAAATTAGAAGTTATTTTTTAAATGTTAAAATTGATAACTCTCAATTATACTGTAATGATGAATGGCTATAGTCAATGGTTAAATATTAGGGGGAGAAACAATTTTATAGAGACATATTGGTCTCAGTGATAGGCCTACTGGCCTTCAGTCATAAAAAAGATGCCATTAAACAAATATTAAAAATATGTGAAGAGTTAATTTGCAAAAACAGATAACTCCGTTTTTAACAATTCTCAGAAATCATGTTTTTTTCATTGTGCATTCAAATTAATCTCAATCAAACTGCAGTTGGCTTATTTTGACTAGGTTAACAAATAACTAAAAAAAAACAGCTAATTAACACAATAAAACTCAATAAAAACATGATAACATAATAAAAAACATGATTTTTGAAAATTAAAAAAAAAACGGAGTTATCTGTTTTTGCAAATAAACTCTTCATATACTGTCTTTATGTTTGTACATTAATTTGAAGATTGAATGTGAAATTATTGCTATATATATATATATATATATATATATATATATATATATATATATATATTTAAAAACTTTAATGTTAGGTGGGATTAATCGTGATTAATTTCAGAAAAATGAAATGTGCGATTAATTAATTTTTTATATTTTTATAATTTTAATTTTTGTTGCAGTATACAAAGGATGCAGTAAACTCTTGGATATTGTGAACTGGATGTTTAATGTTTTTGAGAAAGGGTGTGTAGTTGAATTTGAAGCAAAACATCTGAAATCACTTATTGCACCTTTAAGAGGTTCTTAAGTGTTTTTAAAATAGAATAAGAGCAGGAAATAATTAAAAAAATACTGCAAATTGTACATTAAGCACATACCTGTAAAGCAGAATGCAGTACCTTAAAGAGTCATGAAAACCCTTATTTTAGCACTGTTTAGTTCTCACCGTGGTCTTGAAAAATTTTTAAAAAGTGTATGTGGTAAGCTGTGAAGGGGAACAGGGGAGAAAACACAACACAACAACAGATTCTGACAAAGTTAGAATGCTCAAAGCTTAAAAGGTTGCAGCATAAACACCCTGAAAAACACTATTGCATGCATCAAAATGAGCAAATACATTATATGTGACAAAAGTATAATATACATTTACATTTAGTCATTTAGCAGACGCTTTTATCCAAAGCGACTTACAAAAGAGGACAATAGAATCTCAATAAATTAGAATGTTGTGGAAAAGTTCATTTATTTCAATAATTCAACTCAAATTGTGAATCTCGTGTATTAAATAAATTCAATGCACACAGACTGAAGTAGTTTAAGTCTTTGGTTCTTTTAATTGTGATGATTTTGGCTCACATTTAACAAAAACCCACCAATTCACTATCTCAACAAATTAGAATACTTCATAAGACCAATAAAAAAAAAAAACATTTTTAGTGAATTGTTGGCCTTCTGGAAAGTATGTTCATTTACTGTATATGTACTCAATACTTGGTAGGTGCTCCTTTTGCTTTAATTACTGCCTCAATTCGGCGTGGCATGGAGGTGATCAGTTTGTGGCACTGCTGAGGTGGTATGGAAGCCCAGGTTTCTTTGACAGTGGCCTTCAGCTCATCTGCATTTTTTGGTCTCTTGTTTCTCATTTTCCTCTTGACAATACTCCATAGATTCTCTATGGGGTTCAGGTCTGGTGAGTTTGCTGGCCAGTCAAGCACACCAACACCATGGTCATTTAACCAACTTTTGGGCAGGTGCCAAATCCTGCTGGAAAATGAAATCCGCATCTTTAAAAAGCTTGTCAGCAGAAGGAAGCATGAAGTGCTCCAAAATTTCTTGGTAAACGGGTGCAGTGACTTTGGTTTTCAAAAAACACAGTGGACCAACACCAGGAGATGACATTGCACCCCAAATCATCACAGACTGTGGAAACTTAACCCTGGACCTCAAGCAACTTGGGCTATGAGCTTCTCCACCCTTCCTCCAGACTCTAGGACCTTGGTTTCCAAATGAAATACAAAACTTGCTCTTATCTGAAAAGAGGACTTTGTACCACTGGGCAACAGTCCAGTTCTTCTTCTCCTTAGCCCAGGTAAGATGCCTCTGATGTTGTCTGTGGTTCAGGAGTGGCTTAACAAGAGGAATACGACAACTGTAGCCAAATTCCTTGACACGTCTGTGTGTGGTGGCTCTTGATGCCTTGACCCCAGCCTCAGTCCATTCCTTGTGAAGTTCACCCAAATTCTTGAATCGATTTTGCTTGACAATCCTCATAAGGCTGCGGTTCTCTCGGTTGCTTGTGCATCTTTTTCTTCCACACTTTTTCCTTCCACTCAACTTTCTGTTAACATGCTTGGATACAGCACTCTGTGAACAGCCAGCTTCTTTGACAATGAATGTTTGTGGCTTACCATCCTTGTGAAGGGTGTCAATGATTGTCTTCTGTCAGATCAGCAGTCTTCCCCGTGATTGTGTAGCCTAGTGAACCAAACTGAGAGACCATTTTGAAGGCTCAGGAAACCTTTGCAGGTGTTTTGAGTTGATTAGCTGATTGGCATGTCACCATATTCTAATTTGTTGAGATAGTGAATTGGTGGGTTTTTGTTAAATGAGAGCCAAAATCATCACAATTAAAAGAACCAAAGACTTAAACTACTTCAGTCTGTGTGCATTGACTTTATTTAATACACAAGTTTCACAATTTGAGTTGAATTACTGAAATAAATTAACTTTTTCATGACATTCTAATTTATTGAGATGCACCTGTATGTGGTTTTGAAAGTTCACGGTACATTTACACAAATACACATATATCCTGTGATATATATTTTATAGGTGCTATATGTAAGAACCAAAACAGCTTGTTTGTAATAATACCGGTGGCTGCAGAGTGAACTGCTGCAAGATACCTTATGCTCACGCATGCTCTTATTGCAGACTGTTGTTACTGTAGACTAGAGAGCAGAAGAGAGGCACTAAGACAAGGCTCTTGTGAGTGAGCATGAACGTCACATCCTTCCGTTTTTCCCAGCAAAAACATATCAAGTCCTTCACATTAAATTCAATCTACAGGCTTTCACTGGTAACCTAGGAAGTCAGGGAAGGTCTAATTTTTTAGGTTGTGTTACAAGTTGTTCACACATTGGTAGGGATGTCTCGATTAGGATTTTTGTGCCCCCAATCCGATCCAAGTCTTTGAATATTGAGTATCTGCCAATACCGAGGCCTGATCTGATACTTATATATTCCTAGTGTCTGGTGCACAATTCAAGTACATTAAAATTATTAAAATCAGTCCAATGTATACAGAGTTGTGCAGAGAGTGAAAGTAATATAATATACACTCTCTTTCTCTATGCACACCCTATATACTTTTGTAGATGGTAGACATTGTAAGCAAACTGTGGTCACAGTTATGAATATGGGACTGCAGATATAACGTTACTTGCAACATATGGATGGAAAGCATGAAGCTTGCGGTGTCAGAACGCCAGTCTGTCAGTCAAAGACGCAACCCATAGCAGCACATTATAACAATGAGGTCTCAGATAGTCTGACGGTGACGGCAGGTAAAGTAAATGATAAATGAGAGATTGTTACAAAAATGTGCATCAGATACACTGAACACGGAAGCTCAAACGTGTGTGACACGCTAGGACAGACCTCACAGGTTCTCGCGCATCATGCACGCACATTTCTTCTTGTTTTGGTTTATTTGAGTGTCTTTTCCTTTTAATGGTGCTTGGCAAACCCACTTAAAGGCGCATACCGCCACCTACTGCACGACACCGGCGTGACAGCTGAAGCATCAGGCTGATACCAATCAGAAAGCCGATACCAATCAGTTACAAAAAAAAATCCCAATCCCGATCCTTGATATATGCTCGGGACATCCCTACACATTGGCAATAAAAACGTAATTAATACAGGAAAATTCTTACACATAGTACCTTAAATGGACAATTAAATGCACAGCCATTTGCATGAAAAAAAAATATATATGAATGTGCTGTTGCATTTTTACTAACTTGTGAGACTTATTTTGCCGCGTTTGTGTGCAGTGTCATCAGTTATATCAAGGAGCTCTAAAGTCTGGTAACAAATGGTATGGATAGATTGCATTTGTGTCAGAGACTCAATGTCAATAAAAGAGGATTAATGCTGTGCTGAAACTCTTACAAAGCCATAAAAAACACACCTGTGATCCATGAATGCATCTCGCTTACTGTAGTGATGAGTCATCGATGTACTCAAACCTGTAAGACAGGGGTGTCCAAACTCGGTCCTGGAGGGCCGGTGTCCTGCAGAGTTTAGCTCCAACTTGCCACAACATACCTGCCTGGAAGTTTCTAGTATGCCTAGTAAGAGCTTGATTAGCTTCAGATGTGTTTTAATTAGGGTTAGACTGGCCCTCCAGGACCGAGTTTGGACAGCCCTGCTGTAAGACCTTCCTTCATCTTCGTAACATAAATTAAGATATTTTTGATGAAATCCGAGAGCTTTCTGACCCTGCATAGACAGTAACGCAACTGACATGTTCAAGGCCCATAAAGGTAGTAAGGAAATCATTAAAATAGTCCATGTGACATCAGTGGTTCAACCGTAATGTTATGAAGCTACAAGAATACTTTTTGTGCGTACATTCAGAGCTGACATTCTTGTGTAGAATGTCCATTTCTTTTAGTTCATTGTCTGTATATTCTGGTTCAAATAAGTAAGGCTGGCAAAAATTGCAAGTCATCCTCTCTGTCAAAATTTTCAGACATGTTTACGAAGTTTTATGTTCAGCATGCGTCGTCTTCTGCTTGTAAGCAAGACGCAGCGCATCCAGCTTCCACCTCAGAACACCAACTCCTGCATCAGCAGCACCACACACATGCATTGTTTGTGCACAAAAAATATTCTTGTAGCTTCATCAGTGGCGTAGCAAGTCAGCCCCGGGCCCATATGCAAAAATTTGTAGCCCCCACCCCCAAATGAAATGGGCTCCAACTCAGTTAACTTGTTGATTTTTCTGATGTAAATAACGTTACGTGACACTTCACAAGCTGTTTTAATCACAGTATAAATGCTGGGAAATAATATTTAACATTTTCAAGTCCATTTATTGCACGCAAGCCACCAAATAATCACAATAAGCTTTGTGCTTTTTTATTATAACACGTGTCATCCTTCTGTAAATTTTAAGATCAGATACAAACAAAAATGTGTTTTGCGCTCTTTTATTTGTAGTGAGGTAACTACATTTGCCTCAGTTCAAGCGGCATGTGAATCAATGATATTTTCCTCTTTAATATTTGCGGCACGAAATAAACATGAATAAATATTTGAATGCATATTATAAAAAAAAACTGAACAATTTAATACAAAGGAATGTCTCATGAAATCGATCAATTAGAGTTTCAAAAACATCTATAAGCCTATGTTTTATTGCTGTTTTTCGTGTTAAGAATGACAGGTTGGATGCCACAGACTTTTTATTTTTTATTTTATTTTTTTATTTTTTTTGCGGAGTGTAATTTTCACATTAACTTCACGCAATATAACATGATTTTATTATCATAATTTTGACTTTATTCTTAAAATAGTATGAAGTTAATCTTATTTTTCAGCGTGACACTAAAATGCCGCTGTAGGGTAATTGTATTGCATGCAAACACAATCTTGGCACAGCAGCCCACAGAAAAAAACAAAACAAAAAATAAATAAATAAATAAAATAGTATGAAGTTGACGACCCTGACTCCCCATATCTCCTCATTGGACACGCCTTTAGAGAGAAATGCATCTTTACGGATAACATAGGCTGATGAAAGAGTTTTTAATATTTGATTTGAATTATTTCGTTGTAAAGTAGTAATTTAAAGCATTCTATAAATATATTTATCATGTCAGTGAGGCAAGTATTTGCTGAGTTTCGGTTCAGTTTTTGTGAAGTGTTCCTGCTCAAGATCAAGACCACCCTGTTTGTTTTCTTTATTTTACAATAGTAAAACATTTTATTGATATTGTGAGTGCACACAAATAAAACTATTTGCAGCTTCGAATTATGTATTCTCTTACCTTTATGAGGAAAAATTACGGCGTATTTTAATTTTCCACTCTTAAGAAAAAAAAATGCAAGTGATCTCGCTTGCGCCTCCATGTCCTTCAAAGCGCGCTTCAGCTTCCACTTTTAGCACAAACTATTTGATATATAGGCCCTATCACACATTTATCTTAAATTTTTAAATTTATATTGTGAAATGCATTGTTTTTTATGTCTCAAATCGTGTTTATTTGAGAAGGCTAAACTGATCAAACGCTCAACCCACTGTCTGGCGCTGCCTGCTTTGTATTTAAAAAAAAAAAAAAAAAAAAAAAAAAAACTCTTGAATTTAACAAACATAAAATGTTCCGATCATGATTCTAAATTAACTTAATGATGAAACGAAATGAAATATAGCTGTGTAAAGGGGAAGAGAGAGAGAAAATACACGGGCTCGGGTCGGACTCAGGCGGAGAATTCTGATAAGCGGCCGGCCCCGTGCAGGGCTCTATATTCGTTCCCTTGTTTCAATTAAAAGTTCTCCCTCTGCTCGGCGGGCCCCCAATCTGTCCGGGCCCATATGCACCTAAATACCCTGCATACCCAGATGCTACAACCCTTAGCTTCATAAAGTTAATGCTGAACCATTGATGTCACATGGACTACTTTATCGATGTCATTACTGCCTTTCTGGGCCTTGAACGTGTCAATTGCATTACTGTCTATGGAGGGACAGAAAGCTCTTGGATTTCATCAAAAATATCTTAATTTGTGTTCTGAAGATGAACGAAGGTCTTACAGATTTGGAACAACATGAGGGTGAGTAATTAATGACAGAATTTTAATTTTGGATGAACTATCCCTTTAAGATGAACGGATGCTAACACTGTCTTCAATGAAAACATTTCTCTTAAAATCTCAAAATGTTACATGGCCCTTTAAAGCACTGAATGTGAGCTCTGATCGTAATCATTGTGTATGCGGGTGGTCGCTGACTACGCTCAGACGTCAAAACTACAAAGTGCTGTTGTTTTTGTTTGTTAGACATTTCTAGTTTCGCTTGCTGCTTCTATCAGAATGCTGGATAAGATCACTGGTCCACCCACTGGTCACGCTGGACCTTTGTGTTTGTCTGTTTGTATGGAGGAAATGCAGTTACAAAAGCTGAAACAAAGAAATAAACAGGCATATCCTCATGTTTTCATATTCATCCCCCTCTATGGTAAAGTTTTGGGTAATAGAAGTCTGTTTTTTTTATGTATTTGGTTGCATTATCTATATCAGATTCATGTGTGCACTATTTGTGCCCTTCCATGTAAATGTTCAGCTAAAAATCCATGTGTTTGTGTGTCAGTCAGTGTTGGTGAATATAGTGGTGTCTCTCAGCTGCTAGGAGGCAGGAGTGAGTGTGCTTCTCATCAAACAATAGCGCTCTCTACTGATCATTGCTTAAAACAGTGACTCTCAACCTCTTTGACTCAAAGGCCCACATGGAATCATTTGCATCAATATGTAATCAGTATGTAATCAATAAAAACAATAGTTATTGATGGGGAAAAAACTAACTTTTAGGTTACCCTGAGGCCCACTTTGAAGTTTGCTGAGTCCCTCTAGTGGGCTGTAATATAATTCTTGTTTTTGTATTTGACAGGTCTTTTTGGTTCACTTGTTACCTTTCAACAGTAACTGAATACTGATAAGAAGAAAACTTTATTTTATATAAGTGAATTATTAAAAGGACAGTCTCCTGCAGAAAAGTGAGTTTAATTGTCTTGCTCAAAGACGCTAGTGATTCGTGTATTGCTCTTTTCAATGTTTGAAACATTACCAGACCTGTTGGGCTTTTAACACCACTTAAACTCAACTGTGGTCATAGGTAGTCAGTAGGTAGTCTTTTAATAAGCTGGATTTGACATTGTATTACCCTCTATGTCACTAAAAGACATGCATGTTGTCACCAAACCACGTCAGAGCTGTTGTAGAGTGGAATTTTATTTTTAATTGTTAATAGCTTTCAAAATTTGAGGTGACTTTCTCAAATAAAAGAATACAAAGGGCTATATTTACTAAACAATTGAAGTACACAAATTAAAGTTCATAGATGCAGCCAGCTCATTTACCAGTACCAAAAGCAGTGCAAATGGGCATCTGTCACAATTTAATTATTTATTTGGTTGTTTTATTTTTTTATGCTAAAAGAGCTTTTGTGTTTGTGCAAGCTGTTCAAATCTGGCCCTATGTGCAATATTTTCCATGGACCACCAGGGGGCTATGAGATTGTTTAAAATTAATAGAAGATTTAAAAAGAGAGTGGGAAAATTACATTAGAAAAAAATCAGTGTCAGCTTAATACAACATTATCTTTCAGATAATGTTTAAATAATTTGTTTTGTTAGTGTGATGCAATATAAAAGACACTTATTTAAATTTGCACACATGCTGTCTTTATTATGTTATGTATGCTAGCGTTCTGTACTTTTTCAGAGAAAAGTGTCCGTATACATAAACATATATAGCTGCCTTTGTTTTTTTAGGAAGGGTATTCCTTGCATTCTGTTTGCTTGACAAAGTTCTGCCGTCACACCAACAGTGTGTCCAATAAAACATTCAAAGCTTTCAGAAAAATTTACCACACAAACATCTTGACAAACTTTAACTGCAGTATCTAGCTTTAGCTTATTTGAGGACCTTAGCGTCAAAATGTCTTAAAACTCCTGTAATCATAGACAAAAGCTTTTCTTTTCTACTAATTTATTTAACAAATCATCACTAATAAGAGACAGAAAAAAATTCTCAGTGGAGTTTGAAGATACTTTATCATACAATTGCACTAAAAATGTCATGACCTGATGAAACTCAAGCATTGTGGGAGTAATACGGGATGTTTACCACTTGAGGGCAGCACGGGCACTTGATGTTTACCACTTGAGGGCAGTCAGATTAAAGGGGAATGTCTATATAATTGTTATTGCAATAGCAGTACTCTGATAAGATGTGTCCTGACCAACACTGTCCAGTTTAACACACTCTAAAATACACAAGATATGAACATGTGCAAACAAACACTTATGCATCTAAACATAAGTTGTGCAAAATGGTGTTTCTGGAAAAGACCATTACTGTAAAGGTTTCCATTTGGATTCTTGATGTAATACTTTTATGCTTTTTATGTCTTTTATTATACACATGGATTTTTCAACAGCCTCCAGTGTTTATATGTGCTGTAGGTTGACAGCCGTTGATGTGTGTGAGTGTGTGAGATGAGTTGAGGGCTTGGAGACGTGGCTGTGTGTACGTGGTGCGGCAGTATTTGCCAGTATAAACTGAAGACTAGTGAATATGCCTGTTTTCCTACGTCTCCTTTTCTCCTGTTCATGAAATGAAGACATGGTACTTTTCATATATGGAGCGCATTGCTTCACTCCAGGCAAACACAGTCCACTTCCTGTTTTAGTAAGCCGGCCACCCCGTGTATACTGATACTTTTACTCTTTCACTAGCAACTCGCCAATCTACACACTCCAGTGGCTCTATTTTTCCATTCGTCTAGGTTTTATTCCTCAAGTAACTCGGTTTTGTGTGGTTTGTTAATTCTGATAGGATCAGACTGCCTCGTGCAGCAGCTTTCAGTGTAGAATCGAAGCATTTGACAATGTTCTTACACTGATTTGTTTAAATCTGGACATTCAGTGCGTCCCAGTTTCAGGGTTAGATGTGTGTATGGCTTATGCTGAGTTCTGAACGTGGTTCAGTTTGATGCTCAAGCCTCCGATCTGCCAAACTGTGTGGGTATGTTTTTGTTTGAGAGATGTGGGCTGTGGAAAAAGTTTTGGAATCATGAGTTGTGTGTGTCTGATTGATGTAAACCATATGGACTGGGTTAGGTCAGATAGAGCGCTAGCATAAGAAAGATGAGGTAGAAATCATCTAAAATATGCAAAGTGCTGGCAGTGCTGTAGACAGGGTCCAAAATTAACACACACAAAAAATAAAAATTAGACTGACAAGTAAATAAAAACCTAGTTGGACTATAATTATTAGGAACTGCAAGATGATGCCTGATTTAAACAAAATTACTATAATGTGATGCTCTCAAATATTGAATGAAGACTATTAAATTGACTACTAAAGAAAACATACATTACCATTCTAAAGCTTGGGGCAGTAATGTTTTCTTTTTTTTTTTTTTCTTATCTTTTTTTTTTTTTTGAAAGAAATAATACTTTTATGCCACAAGGAGGCACTGATTAAGAGTGACAGTAAAGACTATTATTATATATCAAATGAACACTGTTTCTTTGAACTTTCTATTCATCAAAGAATCCTGAAGAATTGTAATAAGCAGCACAACTGTTTTCTGCATTGATAATAATAATAAATGTTTCTTGAGCACCAAATCAGAATATTAGAATGATTTCTGAAAGAGACGGGAATAATGGCTGCTGAAATTTCAGCTTTGTATCACATAATATATTCAAATAGAAAACTGTTGAAATTGTATAAGATATTTATATTTCAATATATTAATATTTCACAATATATGCAGCTTTGATGGGCATGTATGTTCTTAAAATAAGCATCTTATCTTTAAAAAAAAAACACTTGTTTAATAGTTGTACATGTATTCCTTAATCTTTATGGTTAATATGAGTTTATAGTTTAGACATTTGATTTAAACTATATTGTTGCTAGTTAGTCTTTTAATTTCATGCTACTATTAATGTGATGACTTGTGATCTATTGTCCTATTATTTGTTGTATATTTGTATTTTTGTGTTTAAACTAATTATAGAAATCTATTAATCCATTAAGTAATACTGTGTCATGCCTAAATTTATTTCAATTTCTTGTACTGATTAAGGTATCTACATATGTTTTCTGACAATAAAAAAATAAATAAATCCTTAAAATGACCCTGTGTTGGAAACTTGTAATTTTACCTTAAGAAATGATTGATGCAGTCAAATGATTTTTATTCTGACATATTTCATGTTTAGAGGACACAGGGACGTATTTTCCCAGTGTGAAGCACTGTCCTGGCCGTTACCTGCAGCCCTGCTCAGATGCGGTGAAGAGATGGTTGAGGAGCATGAAGAACAGCGGTAAAATCCTGCTGCTCATCACCAGCTCACACTCTGACTACTGCCGGCTCGTGTGTGAGCACATACTCGGGTGAGCACCATACACAAATGAAAGAAATAAATAAAATATCGACATGAGAACATTTTTAGATTAATCAAGACTTTGCCAGAGTTATTTACAATATAAAATAATCAAAGTCATATTTATGCTTTATTAGTGAATAAGATGTCTTGTTTGAATATTGCATTACTTGTGCAACAAGGCACAACAATTAGACATTCCTCATCACTCTATACTACATATATGATTTTGCATTTAGCATAGGGGCAATACAGAGAGTTTTGGCCTTCAAGTATGGCTGCACGATATTGTAAAAAGCTCACATTGTGATATTTTGTTTTTCTGCGATATATATTGCAATATGAAAAAAAAAAAATCGCCAGATGACTTGAATAGCTCTGTTTGGTGGGGAAAAAAAAACTGATTTGGGTGATTTTGTACGTGAGTAAATCAGCATAGGAAATAAACAAATTACAAGCATAGATAAATATAATAGAACAAATATACAAATGAAATAAACAGTGCTATGTATTTTTAAGGCAAGTATAACACAATTCAGGTACAGAAATTGAATAATCTAAAGTAAAATAACAATGTATAGTCTTCACAGTATAAATGAAATCTAATAAATCTGTGTTAAAGCTACAAAAGTGATTTTTCTCTGTGTTTTGTTGTTTGATTATTACACAGAAAGCAACAGGGACATTAAACAGCTGTTATTGTCATCCTCTTTCTTTCTCAATTGTTTACCTTCACCTAAGACAGTGGTTCTCAATTCCAGTTCTGGGGACCCCCTGCTCTGCACATTTTGCATGTCTCCCTTATTTAACACACCTGACTGAGATCATTAGCTCGTTAGTTCAGTTCATGGCTCTCTCCCCTAACAAACTGATGATCTCAATCAGGTGTGTTAAATAAGGGAGACATGCAAAATGTGCAGAGCAGGGGGTCCCCAGAACTGAAACTGAGAACCACTGACCTAAGACATAAGCAACCGTTTTTTACAAAGATACTTGCAGAGACATTAATTTTGACATAGTTTCGTGCATATGTGTCATTTCAGGAACAAATAGTAGCGGAAGTGAATGGAATTCAGTCTTCACGTGCATCTGCGTGGCTCTCACCGTGTCTACACTGGACGCAAGCGGCAGACGCAACATGACAAAATAAAATAGAAACCATTATAATTAGTGTGCTCTGTGACTGACTACACTGGATGTGGCGCGACACGACAAATCCCCGCCAGTAAACTTGATTCTTCGTTCTATTTATGACATACTGACACAAAGTTCAAATGGCAGCGGTCCAGTGTAAACAGACTTTGGGGCTGTTTACATGGCGCGCCTAAAAACGTGTGGAAAACAGCTGCCACTTTCTCCTTCTTTCCAAAGCGCTCGGAAGCTTGTGCTTTCGTGACGTCTACCATTGGTAAGCAAACCGTGACCTGCGCTCTCCTCGACAATGCGGAAGTTTCATCAAAGGATAAATGGATTTCCAGCACTGAAAATCGCTTGCAGTAGCTCTGCTACTGAATTTATTTAAAAATGAATATCTATGTACAGCTGTCGCATCTGGTGTAGACGCGGTGTCTGTGTGTGAGCAAAGAAAACGATCAGTATAAATATAACGATCAGTATAGGCCTACTAAACATTGCACATCCCCGCGATGTGACTATCGCGGATGCGCACATCGCGACATCGATACTGAAACGATATACCGTGTAGCCCTACCTTCAGGTATCTCCCTACAAATAATTTCTCATTTTTGCAGATCGGACTTTGAGGAGCTGTTTGACATCATCATCACTAATGCCCTGAAGCCTGGATTCTTCTCTTTGGTTCCACAGCAGAGACCTTTCAGAACGCTGGGTAAGGAGCTAACAGATATTTCCCATGACTCTGAAATCGACTGCAGTAGTTATGCTGTATCCTGCTGTATGAGGAAAGTGCAGAAAGATGTTCTTAATTTATTGACTTTGCATTATTATTCATTCAGTTCAGACTTCAAATTCACACTTCTGCTAAAGCAGTTCCCCTCATTCAAGATGCACAAACAACTGAACTTGATGAAAATGATTTGGCTGCACGATTTTTTTTTTTCTTTTAATGGAGCCAGTTCTAAATTAGAATCAGTTCTCGGTTCCTAACCCAAGTCATGCATTTCTGCTACACTGTTTAATACTCAGGGTTTTTATTTTCCTTTTTGTTTTGTTTCTTGTTTCGTTTTCATTTGTTCACAATTCAAGTTGAGGGACAGATGTTTTGGGGTTATTCTGGCAATGGTATTTCATGCCATTAGTTCCTCAGGACTAATTATGCCTAAAATGGTTCCGGCCTTTTCAACTAATACAAAACATAAACTATAGAAATTACGTTATTTTCTAAATTCTCCAATAACATGCCACATTTTCACAAACAGGTATAACACTATGGGTAACAGAGACTGGGTAATAGTTTTTTGCAGTTGGCTATTTTTGTAGTAAGAAGACTGATCTCAGGCATAGAACTTAGTCTTCAAAATACATATGCACAAATGTCCAATATTTGTATTATTTTCATATTTATAAAACCATCCATACTGTGGAAAAGCCAAGTATATTAAGTATTACTGTACAGCAGTATTTTTTTATTATGCTCATTATGTGTATACGTTTAATAACTTTCATCATTTTTAAAATATAACACACTTTCTCATCTCGGTCTCAATAGTGGATGATGTTGAAGATAGTGAAGGACTGCCATCTCTGGAAAAGCCTGGTTGGTATTCTCAGGGCAACTGGCCTCATCTACACGAACTGCTGAAGACCATGACCAACAAAACAGAGCCCAAGGTGGGACAGGACTGTTTTCTAGTCTCTGAATCCTACTGCAAATACTCCCATTGTGTAATGTAAGGAGTCAACACTCCTGACAGTAACAGACTTGTGTGTAAGGAGTCTCAGGCTTTATGGTTGCTGTAACATTTTGAAACCTACTTGAAATCCTTTAGGGTGTTTAGATCTTCCCATAGGTATTTTGAAAGGATTCACAGGTGTGCCAGAAGAGACTTTGGGTACAACCTTTTTCCCTTCCCTGTATGCGTGATGGCACTTGTGTGCAACAGAGAGCCATATTTTGCTTGCTGCCAATGAATCACAAACACACACAATTATCGAATTAGTATATAAATTTGCATAAGGTTTCATGTTTGAAGTCTTCAAGTATCTGGAAAACCTTTTAGACCCTAAAACCACTTTTTGTTTACTGCTTGTAATTTGTTTCTTTTTTTCCCCCATTCATTAATTTATATTTGGTTGTATGTTTTGGAGCTGTAGTTTTTTCAATAACTCAATTCAAATGGTCAGTGATTCTTAACATACAATTGTTTGATTATTAATTTGTAATTAATTATTTTATATTAAAACTCTTTAAATAATGTAGACTAAGAATCATTTTAGAATTGGATTGTGATTCCAAGAATCAGAATTGGATCGGATCGTGAGGTGCCTAAAGATTCCCACTCCTAGTCTATAATGATTAAAATATTAAATATCCACTTGTATGGCATTGAGTTTCTCATACCTCCGTGAACTTGGCCTCCACCCAACGCAAAACGTTGGCAAAATAGTCTCAATCCTTTGTGCTGTGTTTGCGCTGGAAAAAATTTAGTTTGTGCTGCTTTGGTTTTTTAGATATTAAAATAATATTTATAGGTCATTCTGAGGTCACTCAGCCCCCCCACATACTCCAAATTCACCCCAAATAGTCTCGTTTGTTTGTGCTTCGTTTGTGCAGGTAAAAGTTTCATTTGTGCTGCTTCGGTTTTTGAAATAGAAAATGAATTATAGGCAATGACGTCACCAGCCCCCCCACATGCTCCAAATTCACCCAAAACAGGCTCAATCGTTTGTGCTGGTAATATTTTCATTTGTGTTGCTTCGGTTTTTAAAATATTAGATAATGGAATTATAGGCGATGAATTATAGGCGATGACGTCACTCAACTACTTCTGGTTTGTGCCGTAAAAAATTTTGTTTGTGCTGCTTCGGTTTTTAGATATTAAAATATTATTCAGTGATCATTCTGAGGTCATGCTCCAAATGTACCCCAAATAGTCGTCTTTGTTTGTGCTTCATTTATGCTGGTAATATTTTTGTTTTTGAAAGTGTCTTTTTTAAAGAGTTTTTCCTAGTCAACAAGTTGCACGTTTATATTATATTGATTAATATAATAACCTATTACACCATCCTTTAATATATAGGCATTTAGGCGTAGCCTATTCCATGCTCTAGCAAGCACATAAAGCTAGCCGCAAAGCACCGGCAATTGATTATGAATGTGTCGGGGAAAAAGAAGACATTGTAATTATTTATTACTAAACAAGTGCTTTCTCAGTCAGTGTCGGCTGCAAAGATGAAGTTGCCAAATGCCGACGCTGATGGCCATCTCCACAGTAGGCTAATGGATGTGCCTTATAAAAATGCACTCTTTCGTATGGACCACATAATTAGAGAATATTTGCTTTTTTTATTTGAATTGGTTTGTTTAATAGTAGACATTTCAAGATTTCTATAGATTTGTTGTAGATTTTAGACTATAAATTTTATAGATTATTTTGTGTCTGTGAGCTGGTTCATTGTTGTGACGCGCTCCATTCACGGAGACTGCATGAGACTACAGAAAGCACATCCAAAAATTAGTATTTTAAGTTGTTTCTGCAGGGGAAAAAATGAGAGGGATTGCGCGGGTGCCTCCTAGGGATGTGACGAGATCTCGTGGCACGAGATCTCGCAAGATCCGATGTGTCTCGCGAGATCGTACTGGTCTCGCGAGAACGTGACGATATCCTCGCAAAATATTTTGCAATGTTTACATTAGAGCTGCACCATTAATCGTTAAAAATTGCGCTTGCGATCGTGATTCAAACACCCACGCGATTTTATTCCTGAATGACAACGATTCAGCTGTCTATTAAGACTGTTTGACATCGCGAGCGTCAGTGGAGCGTGAGATGTTGATGAATCAGAGGGTCGAGCATCATCACGCTTCCGATGGGAACGCTGTCAGACTAAAGACGCGCTGCTGACGCTCCACTGACGCTTAACGATGTGAAACAGGTGTTAAAGACATTCAAATCATTCAAAATTCAAATGCATTCATGCTGCTGCTGATCCAGAAAGAGCAACACAAACAGTCTTTTCAACCACTTATCATTATTTCTGTGTTACAGACATAAATAACAGAAGTACTGAGATAAAAGTTTATAGTTTGGGTATAAACACTTATTCTCTACAGTAGCGATCAAAACTAAAGTATCTTAACACTTGTATTGTAACACTTATCATCTTCCGCCGGGAGGTGGCGACAACCCGTTTAAAAAATGTATTTGACATTGAATCATTCATTCAGGAGATTCCAATACAATAGTGAAACAAGTCTTTATGAGGTGAGACACTGACTCCTTCATTGATTTTTTTTTTTTTTTTTTTTTTAATTTTGTTCAAATGAATATATTTTAAAAGACTTAAGCAATGAACATTTTGTCAGAACAACTAGTAAATTACGTTAGAGAATCGTGATCTCCAATTTATTAAAAAAAAAATATTGTGATTCTCAATTTATCCAGAATCGTGCAGCTCCAGTTTACACGTTGTTTATTACTGCATATAATTCATTAAAATAGAAGTTTAATTTCATAAAGTATAAGCTGATTTCAAAATGCACCTAAATTTTTTGCATTTTGTGTTTTTCAGTTGAATGAAAGACTATTTTCCCTATATATTTCATCATTGAGGATTTAAAAAAAAAAAAAGTCTAAAAATCTCATCTCGTTCTCGTGAACCCAGTCTCGTGTCTCGTCTCATCTCGTGGGATAAGTGTCTCGTCACACCCCTAGTGCCTCCATATTGTAACGGTAGTACACTGGAGGCGAGTTTAAGAACCCAAGTGCAGTTTTATTTACAAAAGTATAATCCAAAATCCAAACAAACGATGACTTGACTTGAAACACTCTTGACTTGAAACAGACTTGACATGGCATGAATAGACTTGACCAGAGACAGACTTGACATGGCATGAACAGACTAGACCCACCGACAGCAGGTTACAACATCAGTACACGACAGGGAACAGTGGCAACAAGATGGCTACTTATAGCAAACAATACAGGTCACATGACAAGAACCAACCAATGAGAGACAGGACACATGACTAAGACTACCAATCAGAACATGACACAATGAACAAGAGAACCAGTGGCATGAATACATGAGGGCAAGAGAAGCATGACACAAACAGGGACCATGACTAAACTCCAAAATAAAAGACATGAAAACATGAACATGAAACAAAACCCCACGTTACACATATCATACAGTAAGCGTGATAATGCTTCCACACTCCTCATAAACACTTGAAATGCGCCTATATAGCGATTTTATTATTCATAAGTAATAATAATACCCTGTTTTGGTCATATTACTATTAATTGCCCAGGTCCCCATCAATGATCTAGCACTGAGACAGAGACATATAGTTCTAAACTCAACATAACTCAACGTACGGGAGAAGCATTAGCCTACTTCTAATTTGGCCAAAGAAAGCTTGTTAAAATAAAACATGTTCTATATTCATTTGTGCATTTTTCAAATGTTTATTAAAGGTGCAAAAAGTCATAAACAAAAATCTTAAAAAAAAAAAAATCAATATTTAACTTTTTTGTATAGCATTTTGTGTGTACGGTTCTAATTTCAAATTTGGTTTTCAGGATGGCATTTAAAAATACAACAACCGTTCTTTTTTTTTCTTTTTTTCATCATGGTTAAAAAAGGAAAAACGAATGGATGCAAAAGTATAGGCTACATGGACCTGGAAACAGTAGGCTATTGGATGTTTTATTTGTGCACAGAAACAAAAATAGGCCTATGTATATCAAGTCTTTATTTTTTTCTTATTTTTTTTTTTTTTTTGGTTTTGTAAAGACATAATGCAATAGGCCTAAGTGGAAGGTATTTTTTTTTGTTTTGTTTTTTTTTTTAATTAGCCTAATTGAACTAATATGGCTAACAATTAAGTGACTGTGACTATTTCATGTGATTTGGTTTGCTGTTTGAATTTTACCTTATTACTTCAACTGTATTGTTAAAAAACAAAAATACTACCAGTACAAACCAGCACAAACGAAGCACAAACAAACGAGACTATTGGGGTCAATTCTGAGCATGTAGGGGGCTGAGTGACCTCAGAAAATGACCATTAAATATTATTTTAATATCTTAAAAACCGAAGCAGCACAAACGCCACAAACGAAGCACAAACAAACAAGATCATTTTTTCGTGAATTTGGAGCATATGGGGGGGCTGAGGGACGTCATCGCCTATAATTCAGTGTCTAATATTTTAAAAACCGAAGCAACACAAATGAAAATATTACCAGCACAAACCTGCACAAATGATTGAGCCTATTTTGGGTGAATTTGGAGCATGTGTGGGGGCTGAGTGACCTCAGAATGACCTATAAATATTATTTTAATATCTAAAAAACCAAAGCAGCACAAACTAAATTTTTACAGCACAAACCAGCACAAAGGATTGAGACTATTTTGCCAAAGTTTTGCAAACTTCATGGGTGGGGCCAACTTCATGGGTGTTTCACCTCTGTATTAGGGATGCACTATATTATCGGACCGATTTCGGAATCGGCTGATAATGGCTTTAAATGTAAATATCGGCATCGCCCCAATATAAAAAATTATGCCGATATGTCTTGCCGATAAGAGAAATACATTAACTACATTAACTCCTGATACTTTAAGCATCACATAATGTAGTAATGTTTGTAATTGAAGTTATTATAAAGTGTTTCTGTAGCTAGAAATGAAATTATATTGCATACTGGCTGTATTGTATGTGTGTGTTTGTGTGTGTGTGTGTGTGTGTGTGTGTGTGCGGGCGCGTTTTTGTGACGTGAGGACATAAATTTGTATAATGACATGGGTATGACATAGGTATTACAAGGAGAAGGTGTCTTATGAAGACATTGCCCCATGTCCCCATTTTTCAAAACACTTATAAATCATGCAGAGTGAGTATTTTTAATGCACAAAGTTTCCTGTAAGGGGTAGGTTTAGGTGTAGGGTTGGTGTAGGGCAATAGCACATACAGTTTGTATAGTATAAAAACCATTACACCTATGGGATGTCCCCACTTTTCACAAAAGTGTGTGTGTGTGTGTCTGTGCACTGGTTTGTGTTCACGTCTTATCTGATGCAGGTGGTGTATTTCGGAGACAGCATGCGCTCGGACATGTTCCCGGCCTGCAGCTTTGGAAAGTGGGAGACGGTGATGATTGTGGAGGAGATGGAGGGAGAGGGCGTTCCACATGCTAATGCGACTCCCAGTAACAGCCCCACCCCGAGTGAAGGCCCGGCAGAGAAAAAGGGCAAGTTTGAGGTGAGAGTGAAAAGCTGTTTCCATTTAGTCAAGCTCAGGATCTTTTCCACGCTCCATTTCAGGGGTGCTGTGAGTTGGCATTATGTATGTGCTCATCTGTTTGTGGCACAAATATATCTCTGTTTCTTTAAAACACCATCAAAAAATCCATTTTTGTTCAGTTTAGTTACAATTTTGTTCATAACTCTGAATTATGCTAGTAATTCCAATCAAAATAATACACATATTGTTATCTTGAATATTTCATCAGAGATCTGAAAAACAGCAGCATGAATCTGCTTACAATCAGATGTTCTGTTGTACAGATACCACTGAGAGGAAATGCAGTTAGCAGGAAGGAGGAAGTGGATAATTACAGGAAAGATAGTGGATGTTCTTGTAAAAATGTGTTTATACAGCAGAAATATAATTTTTGAGGAAATCATTTTTTAGAAAGCTGTTACTTCACTCAACCCCTTACTGTGTCATTTAGGGTTTATTATTCAGTTTTTGAGATGAATGTATTTTACATTTTTCTACATTTCCACTGAATAACTAATAATTTTGACTGGTCTTTGTAAAGGTAACTGTCTAAAATGAGTGACTAAAGCTATTCTGCTACAGTTCTCCTTTAAGGAGTAATTACTGTGAAACAAATGTACCTAAAATTAAAAGAAAGTATGGTTACACTTTATTTTAAGGTGTCTTTGTACCAGTGTAATTATACATTTAAGTACTGAGTAATATTAATTAACTACATGTACTTTTTATATGGTTAGGGTTAGAATTAGGGTTTGGTTTAGGATGATTTGTATGTAATTATGCATAATTTATTGTTATTATAATAGTCAGTACATGTAACGTGTAACAATGACACCTTAAAATAAAGTTACCAAAAGCATACATGATTAGTAGAATTGTGGATTTTTTAGGAAAAAAAAGACTCCACCTTACATTTTCTCAACAAGGCCAAATTAACATTTTCTCCATTTAAATGTAGAATTATGTGCAATTTATATCATGCACAATGTCTTAGATTAATTCAATGACACATTTTACCCACCAACACATCTTACCCTACTCTATTTTTTTCTGTATGTCTCTTATGTCATTCAGTTGTTTTGACCCCAATGATTTTTAGTCACTGCTTATGCAATAATCGTATTCCAGTATATAAACTAGGCTCAGTTTTATTATACTGATATTTTGAAAAGCCTTGTTAAAATGTAGAGCTGATAAGAGGTTAATTTTTATTGGGAAATTAACTGATCTACGTCTCAGACTTGGATTCCTTTGTATTTTGTGATTAATTTTTCTCTTTTCTTCAAAGTCACAGAGCCAGTATTATGCAGCAGTTTTTTGTTTTCTGTCAAACTGTGGGAATTTCTGATCAAACGCTTCCTTTTTTCTCAGATCAGATAGTTTCATTCTATTGAAGTCCTTCTGTTCAGTTACATCTTTACAACATGCTGAGAGAAATTGTTTGCTTCAGATCTCAGCTTTTATACTGGACATCAAATGGTGACCCAACTCAAAAGCATGTCCTCAAACTCTTAATTTCATTATTTTTATTAAGTCAATAATTAATGACACAAAACCCCTTTTCCTGTTTCTGGTTTACATATTTATACTTATTGCAAGTTATGTCATATTTTCATTTGTCTTGTGTATTTTTGTGTTTGGTTTTTAAAGATGAATTACATGTCAAGCAGCTTGTCCTTGTTGGTATTTGCCTAATTTGGGATGAATTTGCCCCAGAATACTAAAGAGTTCAATTGGACATTGTTACAAAAAAGATATGGAAACATGTTTAAGAGTTGTTTAATAGTCAGAGAGTCAGTTTACTTTAAGATAAGCTTTACTTTAAGATGAAGATAAGCTTTATAAAACGTTTTTGTTTGTTTGTTATTTAGATATTGTTTAGTTATTTCTTTACTTTTACAGTTTTTCACTTGTTTCTCCCCATGAATATAGACATAGTAACAGTTATGGCACTAAATTAATTAGAAACAATCAGTCAGTCTTTGACACAAAAAAACATTAGAAAACGGTTCATTAGTTGTTTCTATAGAAAAATGTTTGACGAAAGAATGCCACGATTGACCGATTAGAATTGAGTATTCCGGAGACCTGTCTATTAAGCCTATTGATTTTGCTTTCCCAGTTATGCACTATTGAATAGTTATTTCATTTTTTGCATTTAGCAGTTTTTTTATTTTTAGAAGAGATCAGACCTTTGACCCATTTTTAAAGCTAAATGCTATATCACATAAATCTCAACACAATCTCTCCGGTATTCAGTATTGAGAATGCTGAATTATGTAGAATTTTGTCTGATGCTGCACACATTGGTTTGTCAAGGTTGACTGACCCTGTACTCTTTCTCTTTTTCTTACTGTTTGTATTTCTTATAATCTTTCCCTTAGGATCAAGGAATGAAATCTCCTTCAGATGTATCAAACCAGTGGGGCTCATATTTTATGGATGTGCAAAAGAATGAAGGAGAGGAAACACAGAGGCTCACCTGGTGTTGCCACAGTATCCACACATACAGCACCATGGCTATACCCAGCATTGAGGCTATAGCAGGTAAGTGTATTAAACCTACAGAGGGGTCCAAAAGTCTGAGACTGGTACTTCCATTTTGCACATTTTTCTTAAATATTTCATCATTGTACATCATAACTTTCAAAATTGCATCGTTTTCCTTTAAGATTTAATTAAAAAGATTTAGGTTTTTAGTATCGTCTGAGAGTTTTGGCTCCAGCTGTATGTTCTGAACACATTACTGAAGAAACAGTTACCAGGTGTTTTCCGTTCTCTTTTAATCCAATGCATAGCCTCAACATGGGAGAATGAGGACCCAATGACTTTGAGAATCTGTTGCAGAGTTTGGTGAATCTTAATTTCTGAATTGACTAATCAAAGACCTGAGACTTACTGGGGACCTTTCTTTTAGTGTGTGTTATAGGTATTTCTGCATGTAGTTGATCTGCAAAGTTGCACCAAATGTGACTTTGTACTATGTAACTTTGCAGATCGACTACACCCCTGGTAACTGTTTCTGCTGTGACGTGTTCAGTATATACAGCGTGAGCCAAAAGTCTGAGATGAAAAGCGTTAGAAAAAATGACTGTTTCAGGCAGTCTGATGCTGGTCAACACTGCAAATATTGACCCTTGTACGAAATGTTATTTGTGATGTTTTTATTTTTAATAACTTTGAATGAAAGTATTACATGTAATATTACATTTTAAAAACTATTTGAATGTAATTTAGACCATTTCAAAGAATTTATCTTTAAGCACGTATTTCTGAAAGATAAAATAATTATTATTCAGTAATATCAATAGTAATTCATTATGTTATTACTTTGATGCATACTCTTATTTGGTGTAAAATACCAAATAAGTATCTTTTTAATTGGTACAGTTGTTTCAAACCATCTTGGGCATTTTTTTAAATATGTAAATTAAATATGTTAGTCTTAAGACTTTTTCAGTGTAAATGTTTAATGGTCCTATTAATGTACATATAGTTTGTTTTATAGTTTGTCTGTAAAACTTCCACCTGTTCCATCTCTCCTCTAGATCTTCCTCTAGACTTTAAGTTCCAGAGATTCTCTTCAGATAAGCCCATCACAACAGGTTATTACCCCAGACCTCCAGACTCACTGCTGAAATGGGAAGAGAACTAGCTCCGAACCCTCACGCCTTGTCAGCATAGACCAGGAGATTGTTTCACTTTTGCGTTCTGGAGCTTCACCTCAGAGCTAGACCATCCATTCGTCCAATCAGTGATAAAGCTGTGTGAATATAACTCCCAGAGCACTGTCTGTGTATTTTCTTCTCACCTCTTCCTGAATCACTACAACATACATAGTATGAAGTTGTGTCTGTACACATGCTGAATATCTGTACACTGATCATTGGATGTAGGAGGAAGTCACAGTGTATCGTGTCTCACCCAGCATTGTGGACCAACTACCATTAAACTACTTTTAATGGTGTACAGAGAAAAAAAACATAGCTTTCCCATGAGCAATGTGTGTTTTTTGTTTTGTTTTATTCTGTTTTTATGAAGGGAATGTTACATGACCTCAGAGGATTTGTTCTTGCAGCTGTTGTAAATGCTTTCTGAGGAAAGCAGGCACAAATTATATTGAATATTCATGCAATCAAGAAACTGCCATGAGTTCTTTGCTCTTTTTATGATTGGATGATGTTTTGAGAGGGTTGTAACCTGCAGGTTTTGTAACTAGTTCAGATCTGGGCCGGTTTAATATAGAATAATGTAGTTTGTTTTACTTTCCATCGTTTGATTATGATTCAGGTACTTTAGTTTACTGTAGCTACTGTATTCTGCAGACGTTTCTGTGACAAATGGAGAAATGGACGTCATACTCCCAAGCGCCAGTAATAAAAGGAATAGTTTACCCAAAACTAAAAATTTTTTGGTATTTATTAATCATCGTGTTGTTCCAAACCATTGAGCTGTTGATGGAACATAAAGGCTTTGCTGAAGAATCTTCATGCAGCTCTTTCCATACAGCAACAGTTTAATGTTTGTAAGAAGGAAAGAAATAAAAGCACCGGAAACTATAGTCTATATGACTCATGTGCTACATTTCAAGTCTTCTGATGCCACAAGAAGAACCTTTGTTGTAATTTACTGACCATTTTTTTCCTCCAGTGAGATGTTAACTATAGAGCCCTTGCATCAGTTCACTGATTTAGTCAGCTGAACTCAAGAACTGGATCATTGAATTAATTGGTATCTTAAGGTGGTTATTTTCTCGTTGATCTAGTAAATGATGTGTTTACAGACAGACTGATTTGTTTAACTTGCAGACTTGATGATCCAGTTACAGCTCACTGATGGGAAAGTTTATCAGTGAAAAAGGACTCACATTTTGGTCTGTTTCTCACATCAGAAGACATGAAATATAGCAAACAAGTCCTACACTCTTAAAAATAAAGGTGCTTCACGATGCCATAGAAGAACCTTTTTGTCTAAATGGTTCCATAAAGAAACTTTAACATCTGAAGAACCTTTCTGTTTCACAAAAGGTTCTTTGTGGTGAAAGAAGGTTCTTCAGATTATAAAAAGGTAAGAAAGAGATGGTTCTTTAAAGAACCTTTGACTGAATGGTTCTTTGTGGAACCAAAATGGTTCTTCTATGGCATCACTGTGAAGAACCTTTTAAGTACCTTTATTTTTAAGAGTCTATGTATTTTTTAGGCGTTTCTAGGATGATAGAAAGTCATTCAAGTTTGGAACAACACAAGGTGAGTAAAGAATGAATTTTCATTTAGTGGTGAACTATTCCTTGTAAATGCCTTTCGTTTCAGGTCTTCATTGTTATTGAATGAAGAGGGGTGATTTTTTTTTTTTTTTTTTTTTTTTTTTTTTCTGTGTATGTAATGTTATAGTAACATATTGTGTAAAAACAAATATTGTGCTGTTGGGTGATAGTCAATGTAAACAGTCAGTTTCTGTCATGCGCAGGACCGGTGTTGAATGGTGCCAAGCTTTACCCACCCATTTAGTGATTTTATGTGTCAGGGCACATCTCTCACTTAAAACCTGTTATTTGTTTCATGTGTGTGCTGGCCCTGAGCTTTAATAATGATTTGTTTAAAGCAATGTAAGTGGAATTGATGTTTATATGTTGAGTGCTCTGATGAGGTTTCTGCATTGGTAGGCTGTAAAGGATTTTACATAAAAATGGTACAGTGTTAAATCACACTGCATTATAACGGTTTTACAGAGATGCCCAAAAAGGAGTACTAAGTGACACTAGGCAGCTTCATCATGGGTACAGAAGTGTGGAAACCCTCATCATAAGCATGACCTACTTTTCTGAAATAAAAAAGAAAATTGTCTCCTCTTCTGTATGTCGTAAGTAGCACTAGTGCTTGTTTGAGGTGCAGGGAAAGTGTTCATATGTGCAGATAAAATAAAAAATGAAAAAAAGTGTAATCGGTGTTTAAGAGATTTCATGTGTTGTTGCTCCTGATTGCCATTGCCTATTTGCAAATTATGCAATATTTGCTTATTGCTCACATTCAACAGCATGTTAAATGTTTATTCTGTTTAAAGGAGATGGGTAAGGTAAATGCAAATAAAAGCATTTCATTATTTCACATTTAAATATAAATGATAAATATTCAGTAATATTGTATTTGGGTAGCTGACATGCAGAGCTCACCTTTTTATTTATTTATTTTTTTTAATTACCTTCAGGATTGTGGGTTCAAATTTACAAGAATATATAAGAGGAAAGCTCTTAGGTCCTGTGACAAGTTATAATGTTTTAATTTTTGTTTTTTTGTTTGTTTTTTACCTACACTAGTTCATTTTAAATGGTCATGTGATATAAATTTAAGAACTACAACTAGGCTATTCAATGCAGTATTTCAATTATGGTTAAAAATAAACGGAAAACGTGTGTTTGAAAATATATATATTTAAATATAGTAATTCTATACTATATAGTAATTCATTAAAATTTAGATGGTAGGAGGTCAAAACCACAACTCTTAAGAATAATATCCACTACCCAAATTTCATTATAAAGGTGTCCATGTCTTTTAAGAAGCTTGGTTATTGTATCCAGGAGAGAAAGGCTCCACGGGGGAAATGTTCCCCTCCCTCTCCTCCAGAGCGCACCTCCTCCAGCAGATGTGACGTTCTTTAGTGACTCTTACTGCGCAGCTGATTGCGGTTCTGCGCATCTGTTGACGGCAAACGCTTTCAGGCCCACGGATGCTTTCCATCAGGCATGAGACCCATGATTTCGGCGTTTTTTGGCAAGGTTAAGATAACGCCAGCGGATCTGAAAGGTAACGGAACTCAGAACTTTTCTTACGATTTGATATAAGTTTTCATGTTTTGAACTTTAAAGAGCGTT
Organism: Spinibarbus caldwelli; assembly: GCA_039654775.1. NCBI lineage: Eukaryota > Metazoa > Chordata > Actinopteri > Cypriniformes > Cyprinidae > Spinibarbus > Spinibarbus caldwelli. The sequence continues at coordinate 5,380,224 of CM077240.1, forward strand.
TTGAAGTCCAGATTCTAACAGTGAATCCTCAAACGAAGTTAAAAAGTTAAAGATATTTGTTTTACTTATTAACTATACTGTATACATTTGATAAATCGCTTTATTTAAATCGTGTCTAATTTTTTAATGCCTTAATGTTTTCGTAGATCTTTCATTTGGGATATTTGCGATCAGTCGGCGTGACTTGCATCGGAAATGCCATTATCTTTATGGAGAAAAAAAACATGACTGGAGGTTATAATTACAATATATAGATAGTCATGTAAAAATTTTGTTAGCTGAAGAACATTAGATTAGAATGATATATCTCTGACAGCATGTGTTTTGTTTTTTTTCTATATGATAGATTTATAGAAGGACATTAGAAATGGCATACAATGTAGCTTTTTTCTTTTTCTTCAAGAGACAAACTGGATTAAAACAAGTCTGTTCTCTACATCTTTGAGCGTGCGTGTGTGTGTGTGTGTGTGTGTGCATGCGCTCAGATCCTTCACATACAGCTAATGCAAGCATTAGTTGTTTGACCATGTTTCCTAGCTGGAATGCAGGGGTTCAGGGGTCAAGGGCCACTGCTGTGACTTGCCCTATTTGGTTTCACCTTTCGTAAAGAGTTATCTGGAATCCAGTGAGTGCAGTACTAACTGGAATGAAATGATGAATTAATAAAGCAGCTTCAGTTGTGATTAGATCACTCATATATTGAGCAACATGAAAGGATCATATTTGAAGTAAAGGCTGGGTTTGTCTGAGTGTGTGTGTGTAATAGATACCGGCTGCACTGGACACGTCTAGACACCCCATAAAACTGGACCAGCTAATTTTCCATTTGACCAACGGCGTGTTAGTCAGTCTGGAGGAGGAGCAGAGAGCTCACATTCCTGTTCTTGGAAAGACACGGTTTTGGTTCGCTGAATATTAGCAAGTTCTGACTTTTCTCAGACACAACAAGCTTAAACGCTGCTAATCATAACAAATAAATAGTAGGCAGTCTCTGAGTCTGGACAGCCATTGTTTTAAAGTCTTGCTGATCACTCGGTAAAGGTGAACACTCATTTACTTTCACTTTTCTCAGCTTGTATGCCCAGTCAGCTATAAGTAAGCTATAAGTAGGTAGGCTTCCTCAAAAGTGTAAACACTGTGGCTTTGTTTGTTCAAACCAAGGAGGTCTGTGATTCCTGGAGAAAGCTATACATTAGCATTCCCATACATCTCAATAGCAACTGCTAGGCTAACGAATGACCCCCTCGGATATTTTATTTTGAGCCAGTAATGATGCTATAAATGGCATGTGACTAATTACTCTGGAACTATATATGAAGAGTTAATTTGCAAAAACAGATAACTCAGTTTTTAACAATTCTCAAGAATCATGTTTTTTAATTGTGCATCCCAGTTAATCTCAATCAAATTGCAGTTGGGTTTTTTTTTTGACTAGGTTAAAAAAAAAAAAAACAACTAACTAACACAAAAACATGATAACATAATAAAAAACATGATCAGAATCAGTATTAGAATCAGCTTTATTGTCTGGTATGTTTACACATACAAGGAATTTGTTTTGGTGACAGAAGCTCCACAGTGCCACAGAATGACAGTGACAAGACAAGACACAGATAATAAAGATAATAATATACAAATATACAAAATAGACAATGTGCAAAATAGCACAAACACAATATACAAAACAATTTAGTATGTACAGGTATGTTAGGTACAAATTTGAAATGTAATAAGTATATGTGTTAAATAAATAAATGTATGATAGTGTTGTGTGTTTCATGTTTATTGTTAAGTGTTCAAGTGTTCATGAGATGGATTGCCTGAGGGAAGAAACTGTTCCTGTGCTGGCCGTTCTGGTGCTCAGAGTTCTGTAGCGTCAACCAGACGGTAACAGTTCAAAGAGGGAGTGTGCTGGATGTGAGGGGTCCAGTGTGAGTTTGCCAGCCCTTTTGCTCACTCTGGATAAGTACAGTTCTTGGAGAGTGGGGAAGGTTGTACCAATGATTCACTCAGCACTCCGGACTACCCTCTGTAGTCTTCTGAGGTCAGATTTGGTAGCTGAGCTGAACCAGACAGTTATTGAAGTATAGAGGACGGATTCAATGATGGCGGAGTACAACTGTTTCAGCAGCTCTTGTGGCAGGTTGAACTTCCTCAGCTGGCGAAGGAAGTACAACCTTTGTTGGGCCTTTTTGACAATAGAGTCTATGTGAATGTCCCACTTCAGGTCCTGAGAGATGGTGCTGCCCAGGAATCTGAATGACTCCACTGCAGCCACAGTGCTGTTCATGATGGTGAGTGGGAGGAGTGCAGGGGTTTTTCTCCTGAAGTCCACGATCATCTCCACTGTTTTGAGCGTGTTGAGCTCCAGGTTGTTAAGACTGCACCAGACAGCCAGCTCTTTAACCTCCTGTCTGTAAACAGACTCGTCACCGTCCTGAATGACTTCAGGAGCTTGACAGAGGGGTCTTTAAATGTGCAGTCATTGGTGTAGAGGTTGAAGAGCAGTGGGGAGAGGATGCAACCCTGAGGAGTTCCAGTGCTGATCGTACGGGTGCTGGAGGAGAATTTTCCCAGCCTCACTAGCTGCTGCCTATCTATCAGGAAGCTGTTGATCCACTGACAGATGGAGGTAGGCACGGAGAGCTGAGTTAGTTTGGGCAGGAGGAGGTTTGGAATGATTGTGTTAAAAGCTGAGCTGAAGTCCACAAACAGGATCCTCTCATAAGTCCCTGATCTGTCCAGATGCTGTAGGATGTAGTGCAGTCATATATTGACTGCATCATCCACAGACCTGTTTGCTCTGTAGGCAAACTGGAGGGAGTCCAGTAAGGGTCCAGTGATGTCCTTCAGATAAGCCAAAACCAGTTTTTTGAATGACTTCATGACCACAGACATTAGAGCCACAGGTCTGTAGTTATTAAGTCCAGTTATCTTGGGTTTCTTTGGGACGAGGATGATGGTGGAGCGTTTGAAGCAAGAGGGGACTTCACACAGCTCCAGTGATCTGTTGAAGATCTGTGTGAAGATGGGGGCCAGCTGGTCAGCACAGGATTTCAGACAGGCTGGTGTCATACCGTCTGGGCCTGGTGCCTTTCTTCTCTTATTCTTTCTGAAGACCTGGTGCACATCATCTTCACTGATCTGGAGTGCAGGTGTGGGGGAGATGGGGGTTGCTGGAGGTGTTAATGGTGTTTTTTCAAACCTGCAATAGAACTCATTCAGATCTTCTGCCAGTTGTTGATTCGCCTCAGTGCTGGGGGATGGTGTCTTGTAGTTGGTGATGTCTTTCAGACCTTTCCACACTGAAGCCGTGTCACTGAAAGAGAATTGAATCCTTAGCTTATCGGAATAATTCCTCTTTGCCACTCTGATCTCCTTTTCCAGTGTGTATTTGGCCTGTTTATACCAGACTTTTTCCCCCTTCCTGTAAACATCTTCTTTGGCCTGACGGAGCTGTCTGAGTTTTGCAGTGAACCATGGTTTGTCGTTGTTGTAGGTTAAACGAGTCCTGGTAGGAATGCACGTCTTCACAGAAACTGATATAGGATGTTACAGTCTCTGTGAGCTCATCCAGATCGTTTGCAGCAGCTTCAAAAACAATCCAATCAGTGAGAAAGAAACAGTCTTGTAAATCCCGCTCTGCTTCATTAGTCCATCTCTTTACAGTCTTTAGTACAGGTTTAGCTGATTTCAGTTTCTGCCTGTAGGTCGGTATAAGATGAACCAAACAGTGATCAGAAAGCCCCAAAGCTGCCCGTGGGACAGAGTGGTATGCATCTTTTATTGCTGTGTAACAGTGATCCAATATATTACTGTCTCTGGTGGGACATGTAACATGCTGCCTGTATTTTGGCAGTTCACGGGAGAGATTTGTTTTATTAAAGTCCCCGAGAATGATAATAACAGAGTCTGGGTGCTGTAGTTCTGTCTCTGTGATCAGATCAGCGAGTTTCTGAGCTCACGTGCTTGCGGAGGAATGTAAACACTTAGGAGAATGAACGAGCAGAACTCCCGCGGCGAATAGAATGGCTTAGAGTTAATTAAGAGCATTTCCAGATTGGGACAGCACATATTCTTTAACAACAGTTACATCTGTACACCACCTTTCATTGATGTAAAAGCACGTCTCGCCGCCGCGGTATTTGCCCGTTGATTCTGCGTCGCGGTCTGCTCTGAACAGCTGGAAGCCCGGCAGATTTAGCGTGCTGTCCGGAATGGCGTCATTCAGCCATGTTTCTGTGAAACACAGAGTAGCAGAGTTTGAAAAGTCCTTGTTTAACCGGGAAAGCAGAAGGAGTTTGTACGTTTTGTTGGGTAGAGTGCGGAGATTCACCAGATGGATGCTAGGCAACGGCGTTCGAAATCCGCGCTGTCTGAGCTTCACGAGCGCGCCGGCTCGCTTCCCCTGTCTGCGTGCCCTGAAGCGTTTGATCAGTGCCGCTGCTCCGCCGACTACTATGTTCAGCAAAACATCAGAATAATCGAAATCTGGTAGGAGATTTTGTGGTGTGTTCTGCCGAATGTTCAGCAGTTCATCCTTGGTGAAAGTGATCGTGTTTGACAAACAAAAAACAGGAAAAACTAACAAAAACACTAAAATAACTGGAGAGCCAAGCACCGTGGCTGCAATGTGTGGCGCCATCTTGATCTCATAAATTTTAGATTTTTGATAAAAAAAAAAAAATAAAAAAAAAACGGAGTTATCTGTTTTTGCAAATAAACTATTCATATAAATATGTTGCTTGCAAAATGTTTTGGCCATACTGGAAGTTAGCATTCCTCTGGTTAACTTGACAAAAAGCCAGTGGTGTTTTTCTATTCGCTTTTGGATTATTGCAGAAAATAAGCTCTGTGGCCAACAAAAAATTATTATTCTTGCATGTTTTGTTCATCAAGATAATCTTCACAAACTAACACAACTTTTATAAATTAGGAAGTTGAGGCGCCGATAACCTTGTGGGCAGCGCGCTGACAAACAGTGTTGTTGCGCTACGGATGTCCCGAGTTCGAATCGCAACTTGAGGACCTTTCCCGATCCCGCCCCCTATCTCTCTCCCACTTCGCTTCCTGTCAACTCTGATCTGTCCTATCATAATAAAGGTGAAAATGCCAAAAATAAATCTTTAAAACAAAATTAAGTTGAAATACAAGAAGTAAAAAGCTAAAGTTAGGCTACACCATGGTCACATGACTTCAGCGTCATCACTGCTAAGAAAACAGAGAAGACAAATCTTTTAATCTTAATTTAAAATTTACAAGTTAGGATGTTTTAGTTAGAATAGTTTGCAAGAGTGTGAGAATAAACAACAAAGCTGTAAAAGTAGACTTGTGAATAGATGAATTTACCTGTTCAGAATGATGATGTTTATTGTCTCAGGGAACCTCTGCAACCACCTTTTCCAAGAAACATCAAAGATTTAAAAATTGGGTATTATTAATGTATTATTGATGTATGTTGTAGAATAAAACATTAAAAAAAATATTTGAGCTTATGTTAACCATAACCATTAAGCAAAAACGCATTCAAAACTAAAGGTCCTTGCACACCGAGTCCGAAATTTTCATATGCGTTTTTTTTTTCGTCATCCTTTCCTATGAAAATGCTTGCTACGGATGCGGAAACGCAGAAAATCGAACCTGATTCTAATTTTCTATTACGGACAAAAGCTTCGGAGGCAGTGTGTAAATGTAATTGACACAACGTGAGGTCGCATTTATTTTTTAATTTGCGAAAAATTCAGATGAAAATTTCGGACTCAGTGTGCAATGACCTTTAATTGACTTTTGACAATGGAACAGTTCAAAAATCGAATTATTAGATGGTGCAGCATCTAATAGTAGCGGCTCATACTTGACCATGATAACCAGTCAAACCGACATCATTGATTCATCGCAATGAGTGAGTTTTATCAGACCGATGCATGGCAGGTTGTCGAGGAGTGTTCTGGAAACTGGTTCAGGAACAGCAATGGTTTACATTTGTGTTCAGGAACAACGACGGTTAAGATTTGCTCAAACTCTACTCAAACACTCCACTATTATCATACAGACATGTTGACCTTTAAAGTTTTGATTAATTGTGTTTTTGAGTGCTGTATATAGGGAGCTTTCAGGCATGAGGTGTTTCCTATGAACCTGATGAAGAAAAGCAGCAGGGTGAACTTTCGTCTCCGTTTCATCAATGCGTAGAAAAACCCGGAGAGATCAGCCCTACAGCTGGCTCTCATTACTGCAGGCATTCAGACCCAGCAGTGTAGCAGGGAAAATAACGTCTCTCTCTTTCTGTCTCCTCAGCTGAGAGGGAGCAAAGTGATGTGGTCTCTCCCTCTCTGATGCCAGAATGAGAACTTACACCCGTGGGGCACCAACAGTGTTCTTTATAAGTGCACTGTGGATTCTAGTGTCCCCGGCTCTGACTAAAGTGGACCCCAGCGGAGGCATTCCGTTCCTTGGAGGGAACTACGAGGGAACTCACCCCATGCTGTACTTTGGCCAGGCAGAGGTTGAGGAGCTGCAGCGGGCGGCGGTGGGGACGCACAAGGCTTTGGCCCGACAGATCCGGGAGGCCGGAGAGGACATACTGGAGCGACCGGAGGAGTATCTGCCCCCTTGGAACCCTGCTGAGTTTAGTGCCCGCTGGAATGAAGTCTATGGGAACAACTTAGGTCTGCTCTCTATGTTCTGCCTGCTGTACCCACACCGCGCAGGTGCACTGGACGTAGCCAAGGAATACATGGAGCGCATGGCTGCGCAGCCCAACTGGTAAAGTAGTGTGTGCATTTGTTTCTGAGCTTATGCATTTAATGTGCTGCTTAGCCTTAAAAGAAGCTGTGCCTGTGTAATGAGTAAGGCTGCACGATATATCAAAATTCTCAAAATATGGCAAGTATAAATGTCGCGATATGCATATCGCTATGGCATGTGATATCTGAATCATTTTAATAATAGGCTACTTCAAAACATTGCAAAAATGTAAAGTTTTAGGTCAACTCATATAGCAGAGATAGCTTGACTTAAGTTCAATAAGTTGCAGAAAACAACTCCTTGCTGTCTTGTCTTGCTGTCTGACACACATCTGAAGCACGTGCACAAACCACATCATGGACAGCGTGTGATCCATTCAGTTTTCTGTGCTCACAGCCGCCGCACACACCCAAAGCGCACGCGCGCGCATGCACACACACACACACACACGCGCACACACACACACACACACACACACACACACACACACACGTTTCAGACCCCGCGAACCTCGAGTTGATTCGTCTTTCACATCTCCTTGTGTTTGAACACATACACAGAATTATGTCAAAATACCCATCTCAACAGTCATTCTCGTAAACGCAGTCATTTATGTTTTAAATGAATGTAAACAGCTGAGAAAGAAATCAGATGTGATCCGTGCAGTCGGTCTTAAAGGGACAGCAGCATATAATTACTTGCTGCTGTCTAAATGTCACTACTATTAATCAAACAACAAAACACAGCTTTAACAATGACGAATCTTAATTTAATTCATACAGTCAAATTTTTATGTAATGCTAAAGCTAGTGCTGTCAAACGATTAATCGCGATTAATCGCATCCAAAATAAAAGTTTTTGTTTACATATTATATGTGTGTGTACTGTGTATATTTATTATGTATATATAAATACATACACACACACACACACACACACATATATATATATATATATATTTTTTTTTTTTTTTTAAGAAAAATATGTTATATTTGTATATTAAATATATTTATATATAATATAAATTAGATAAATATATACATGTAAATACATATAATTATTTTAAAATACTATTTTCAAAATATATACTGCATGTGTATGTATTTATATATACATAATATACACAGTACACACATATATTACATAAACAAAAACTTTTATTTTGGTTGCGATTAATTGAGATTAATTGATTGACAGCACTACCTAAAACACTTCTGGTCACTTTCAGAAGTTGTAGTGATGCTATCTTTTCCAAGAAAGAATGTCAAAGATATATATTGGTAATATAATTTTCATTTTAAAATATTTTAAAATATAATTTAAATAGATTTTACACACTTAAAGCAATATCGTATCGCATATCAAATATCACATTATTTAACAAGGTATCGCATACTGCATTTTTCTTCAATATCGCACAGCCCTAGTAATGAGGGTCATATTGTAAGAGCTGTGCATGTAAACGCAGTCTTTAGCATTCCTCATTAGCACCCCTGTCTACGCAGGTTGAAGCTATAGTTCAAATCCTGCTCTGGGGTGCATTTCCCAAAAGCAAATATGGTCACAAGTTACGAATAGACTTTAATGGAACTTCTGACCATAGTTAGCTAACAATGCTTTTGGGACATGTGCCGTGACCCAGAGTGTGGTTTATGCGGGTGAGTAAGAGCTATGCAGGTAAACCTCACTCACCTGACCTCAAGAGGCACACTAGTAATTAACGCTAATGGTTACCGTCTTTAGCATCCTTGTTAGTGTGCCCACATTCTAAGTCAGTTGACACTGATTCAAACCTGCTCAGAGCAGTGTGAGTAGGACCAGTTACACCAGTTAGTTGGTTTTATAGAAATTTGTCCTGTTTTTGAGCTAAAACATTTATTAGACCTTTGTAGTAAAGGCTAAGTACTAAAATGATCCTAGGCAACAGCTGATGGATTTGTTGAGATAACTATTCACAGTATTGTGATAACAGAGAGGTGAGTGCAGCCTTGTCCCCTCTTTGGCATCCACTCAATAACTCATAACACGGAGTTTGCTGAAATTTTGCTAAAATAACTGTTTAGTTCCAATTAATCATCACACCTTGAAATTTAGCGTAACTTTCCTGAATTGAACTTGAGATAACTCAAATATCCAAGTTGTCAGTTAAGACAACTTCACATTTCAGTTTGACTAAATAACAAATTATTTACACTGTAAAACTTTGACCATATAATAAAAAAATGTTCTTCCATAAAATAGGTTATCACACAAAACATTCACCATATTTACAACAGGTGCATATACACATAAATTTGGTAATATCCTCTTTCTAACGTAGCTAATCTAGATTGTTCTAAGAGAGAGTGTTTGTGGTTATGAACTAATATAATACGCACCCGAACTTTATTTCCATTTCCAGTCTGCAGAACCTTTCCTATACAGCCATTTGTTACTTTCTGCAAATGTATTTACATTTCTGCATTTGGCAGATTTTTATTTTTTTTTCCCCCCAAAACGACTTGCATTGTATTCAAGATACACACATTCCTTTATGCTGTCTAAAAATCCGCTCTGTGTGTGGCAAGATGTTCAAGTAAAGCCAAGTGTGCTGTTCTCAAACCCAGATGAAACACAATAAACACCTTTTATACAGGCCTAGACTACACTTGATTAGATGTGTTTTTGTTCAGAAACCATCCCTAATCCAACTATAACACAAATCATGTTTGATACTCTGCAATAGGTAAGAAATATAGTTGCTACATAGGGCCACAATTTCTATTATATAAAAGCATAAAGCATTATTAGTTCTATTAGTATTGTTATATGCCAGTTTAACACATTCTATGTTTCTAATTCCGCAATGATTCTCTTTTCAGAAACGTGTGGTTTGAGTTTACATGTAGAAATAAAAAATTATGAGGACGTCTTGATGAATCAGGATTTCTGCGTGAAAACATTTGCACACAAGTTTTGTGCATAGCCTGCTTTGTGTTCACTGCCACTGTACCTTTAACAGTCTAGAGCTTGATCGTTTTGATAATACTTTTGCAGAAACCTGCTTTTTCAACCATATTGCTTCCTGTACATTATCTCTAAAATGTTGACAAGCCAAACCTGCCTCTGACACTACAACCACAAAAGCCTCGAATGCAGTGAGTGACAGTTAGACTCGCCTCTGATATGTCTGAACTTGTACCTGATGCTTCTTATGCGCTTACCTTTCCTCTGATATCACTGCTAAAGTTTATGAAGATCAGTATGTTCCCATATGATTGCCACAAATTAACTGCGAATTTTGATCTGGACTAATATGCGTAAAAGTAAAATCTCAGAAATGCTCTGAAAGGGAAAGTTCACCCAAAAAAGAACATTCTGTCATGATTTACTCACCCTCACATTGTTCTAAACCTGTATGAGTTTTTTTTTTTTTCTTTTTCTTTTTTGTTTAACATAAAAGAGAACATTTTAAAGAATGTGGGTAATCAAACAGTTGCTGGTACCCATTGACTTCCAAGTTATGAAAAAAAAAAAAATACTGCAGCAACTGTTCGATTGTCCACATTCTTTAAAATGTTTATTTTTGTTTTCAGCAGAAGATATAAATTCCTAAAGCTTTGGAACAACTTGAGGTTGAGTAAATGATGACTCAAATTTCATTTTTGGGTAAACTGTCCTTTTAAAGACAGTTCTAAGTTTTAGAATGCAGGGCTTCAGGGCCTTTTAGGAGTTTTGAAGCCCTTGTGATAACCCTCTGAAAGCTTAGATATGTAGCCCATCAAATTTATCAAAGGCTTAATTACTGTCCCCACAAAATCTGGTTTCCATGTATTTAATAACCAAAACAAAAATTAGCCAATGGATTTAACTTGTTCACTGAACTGCGAATCACATTGACCCAGATTCCACTGTCATCATTTAATTCCGACACAATTGTTCTTATTCAGAAAGTGTGTGACCTTTGCCTCTTGCACAACAGGAATTGCAAGATGTCTCTAACTAGGTTGGGGTGCATCTTCAGTTGTCTTAAACACTTGAGAACGGTTATGGATGGCGTTTGTCTTAATTATACAAGTTAGTTCCTGTATTTTGAAAAGGTGGGGGCAAGTGACTGTCTTGAGTCATGGCAATGAATCATTGAATCATTCATTCGTCCGATTTATTCAGAAACACAACAGTCTTTATGTCTCTAAATTGGGATGATTCTGTGAAATGATTCACTTTTAGGCAGAGCTCCCACACTGGCTACTGAAGCAGCGTCACATTCCTTCATACAGGGAGCCTGGGTTATATGCATAAGCCAGACTGTTAGGTTCTCTGTTGCTTGAATATTTGGAGTTATGTTAGAGTGGTTTTTAGTTCTCATATGTGTGCACAGCTCTTAAACATATTTTCAAGTCCTAAATATTCATAGTGCATGTTTTTCCTTATCTACTCCAGTGTGCTCAGATGTGGCTCAGAATGAGTGCTGGAGTTTCTGTTTAAGCTGTGTGGATGGTTGGGTTAACTGCTGCGGTTCTGCACTCTCATTTACACTGCCGCCAGCATGTAGTGGCCAACCAGGACTAGCCTAACACAAACCTCCAACTTCTGGAGCTCATAACGCTGGTATAGATTCAGATCTACAGCATCCACTGCTCTTTAGAAGCTTAAATGTGAACATTTGCATTACATAAATTCTACTTTCTTACCAAAATGACTTACAAATAGTAGTTCACAAATTGCTTTGCTGTAAACACAAGAAACTCACAGCCCATGCAGGTTTGTAAGCAACTAAATACTTTTATCCTCCATTTCACTTCTAGATATTAATACCGTCTTGTGAATTGCAATTGAAATGCACTTCAGATGTCTCTTAAATGCTCAAATATACTGTAGTGTGGATTAATCCACACTAATCTATATGGACATGGTTTATCTATGTATTAATATGAATCAGCTCTCTTATTAAAAGCAATTGCAATGGTATCAAATATATTACAGTGATAAAACAGTAACATTTGCATCCCAAGCCATATTTCATGTTGTCATGTTTGGTAAAACACAAAATGAATGTATTGTATTAGTACATTTGAATATTTAATTATTCTGACCTAGTGTATATTAGGTTAGTGTTTCATAATTTATTTAAAATGTTGTACACCTGTCAGTTACTGTATGCATTGCTTATTCTTTGCTGAATTAAAAGAATCAGGTTTTTTAAAAAGAACTAGAAAAAAGGGAATTCTCACTTTGTGTTGCAATTAATTCTCAAAAATAAAGTGATAATAAATAAACATAAATATTCCTACACACCTATTTGTATGTGGATTTTGTATAAAAATCCACAGAGAGTTTCTATATATAGCCAGAAATGACAGATCTTCTGATCAAAGCTTTAGTAATTGATATCAGCTTTATTTATTTATTTATTTATTTATTTATTTGGTCACTTAACATGACAAGAATTTGGTAATCTGACTTTCAATACAAATATCTGTTTAGTTAGCAGACTAGAGCAGATTTCCTCTCAAAATCCATCCAGAGGCTCACTTATAAAAGCACTGCAATTGTTGTTTTTCTAAGCTCTCTCTCTAAAAAAAAAAAAAAGGGCTGAAAAATGTATTTGCCTGACTAAGCAAACACTGTTTGGTTGTTATGAGATGTTGTGTGAGAGTACGTGTTTCAGAGTTTTAAAGGCAACTGTTTTGTTTCAGGATGGTGAAAGATGCTCCGTGGGATGAGGTTCCCATAGCTCACTCTCTGGTTGGCTTTGCTACAGCATATGACTTCCTGTACGAGTACCTCAGTAAAGTTCAGCAGGAGCGCTTCCTGCAGGTGATTGGGAATGCTTCACGATACATGTATGAGAAATCTTACCACCGCGGCTGGGGATTCCAGTACCTCCACAACCACCAACCCACCAACTGTGTCGCTCTTCTGACTGGCAGCCTCGTGGTCATGAACCAAGGTGAGTCTGGCATTCCTTACCGTGTGAAAGCATCTGCATACCTGTATGTGTGAAGCTCCGTCAAGGTGCTTTTAATGGCAAGTTACATCATATGACAGCCATCCTTGCTGTCCTGTCAAAAGTAAATTACCTTTATGAAAAATTTTATTGGCTCTTTTAGCTGAAGGATGAGACTTCCCTTCCTACAGCCACTAAAATTGAGTGTTGTGATTACTTTTACCTATGATTGGTCGACTTTATATTATCTCTGCCTCTACGGACAGCATCTGTCATGCTGTTCAAAGTAATACACTTGGTGTTGAAATTATGTCTAGAAATTCATCACAAAAACATTTAAAAAGTCATGAAAGCACATTTTAAATTTATTTTAATATCAACCGGAAATGAAATTCTCAGTTTCAGAGTGTTCCTCTCTCAATCTGTGCACAATCTGTTACTCCCACTTGAACTGACATATGGTTTTTGGAGAAAGTTCAGTGTTCTGCCCCCCCCACACACACACACATTATGAAGATGAAGGGTCTGCCCCCTCGCTCAGCATTCCTGTCTGGAATTTAAGGCTGCTCAGGGTCATTCTGCAGAGCTGAACTTAAGCCTCCGTAATTATTTCTCCAGTGAAGCAGTTCTCCACATGACTCCAGTATTTCAGAACAGATATTTCCCCCTCTCTCTCTTGCTCTTTTGTGTTTTTCTCTGTCTATATTCCTCCCCTGCAGCTATTCATAACATAATCTGTAGTTTTTGGCCCTGAAAGTATGTCCTCTCATTCTTTTTCCTTTTTGAATCGGCTTCTCTCATATCTGTCCAAATATCTGGAGGTTCTTTTTACCCCACTCTTCCCAGCATTCCCAGCTCAGTTTCATAGCAGAAGATTCTATATAAAATAACAGCATTGATATACAGTAAATGATGTGGGTTTGTGGCAATCGGCCTTGATGAAGGAACACCCCCTAAAAGTGTTAGTTCACCCAAAAATGAAAAATTCTATCATCTTTCACTCACCCTCGTGTCGTTCCAAACCCATAAGACTTCCTTCCATTTACCGAAAGTCCATGCAACCAAAACTTTGAATCAGCAAAAACGTCTCGGTTACGTATGTAACCCTCGTTCCCTGAAGGAGGGAACGGAGATGTCACTTCGGATGACCGATGAAATTGGGATCTCGCCAGAGAGACCAATCCACTTCGAGTGTAACTAAACGAGCCAATGGACATTGGCATGTGATTATTGCATCCAGCTGCCGCTGATCACAGCGTGAGTATAAGAGGCAGCAGGTGCACCGCATTAAATCATGCTTTCGCTGAGGAGCCGAGCCGATGACCCTGCGGCACACTGCGGAGTCACCTCCTCCCAGAGGGGGTTAAGTGACATTTAGACATGTGAAGTAACCCCGTAGGGCCCTATTGCACATGGAAGTCTCTGAGATGGCTTAGGCTGCATCAGTAGAGACGGCAGAACGTGGTCTGCCAGGGGAAACACAGCTCTAATAAGCATACCGTGGAATACACATATGGGATCCCAGCAGGGTCTCTCATATGGGCACTAGCCTCACACCAGATTTCAAGAATTCATTGGCTGAAGGCCTGGCGCCGGACGCTCCGCCACGTCCGGATGCTGGAGTGCTGGAGGACTCGACAGGGTTTGCCTGGTTAAGGAACTCTCTGGAGAATTAGGCGTAAGAACGCCGCAAGCCAACTCTGAGCCGGGCCTCTCAGTGCCACTACCCGTTTGAGGTGAGAACACAGGAGGAAACCGGTTCGACACGTAGGCTATAAAACCTAGCGAATGTGTTGGGAGTCGCCCAACCAGCAGCTCTACAGATGTCTACTAGCGAGGCACCACGAGCCAGCGCCTAGGACGATGTGACACCCCTAGTGGAGTGAGTACGCAACCTGAACGGGCAGGGCACACCTTGTGCTTCGTAGGCCAAGGTGATGGCATCCACTATCCAGTGGGCCATCCTCGGCTTGGAGACAGCCTTCCCCTTCTGCTAACCCCTGTTACAGACAAAGAGCTGTTCTGAGGCCCTGAAGCTCTGAGTTGCGCGTACAGGACAGAGCAAAGCTAGGGCTCAGTCTGCCTCCTCCAGGGGCAGTGC